>JAWWNI010000951.1:0-707609 GCA_034642065.1 Darevskia nairensis
CAGGTTACAAACCAAATGGCTCTGCATATATTTTAATTTTTGTTTCAAGTACCTTTTTTTCACATGGTTCCGAAAGAGCAACAAGAGGAGCATTTATTCTAAGAGCTTGCGAATGCAAAGCATAACGAAGTGGCATGTGCCTCTGCCAAAACCCATTAATCACGACCATATCCTGGCAACTGCTCACCTGCAAGCCGACCAGCTTCTCAGTGCAGCTGGGCTACCTGAAAGCTTGGCACCGCCAGGTAAGCCTCGGAGAATAGATGTCTACAGGGATCTCGTTATCTCTCATTTCTCATGTTGCTTGTTGAGAAACATGACCACGTAAACACCAGAACCGCCTCGCTGAAGCAGACAAAGACCTGTCTAATTCACTGTTCTGTTTCCTTCTACAGAAGCTAACTCAATGTCTTGAGGAAGCTCCAAAACAGGGGATGGAGTTGATCAGAGCAACCCTCCCCACCACTTTTCCAGAATAGACCTAGGTAAAGGTAAAGGGACCCCTGACCGTTAAGTCCAGTCGCGGACGACTCTGGGGTTGCAGCGCTCATCTCGCTTTATTGGCCGAGGGAGCTGGCGTACAGCTTCCGGGTCATGTGGCCAGCATGACTAACCTGCTTCTGGCGAACCAGAGCAGCGCACGGAAATGCCGTTTACCTTCCCGCTGGAGTGGTACCTATTTATCTACTTGCACTTTGACGTGCTTTCGAACTGCTAGGTTGGCAGGAGCTGGGACCGAGCAACGGGCACTCACCCCGTCGATGGGATTTGAACCGCCGACCTTCTGATTGGCAAGCCCTAGGCTCTGTGGCTTAGACCACAGCGCCACCCGCGTCCCCAGAATAGACCTAGGACCTGCTAAATACTTAGACAAACACTGCCCACTCCCATTGAGAAGGTAACAAATGTTAACAAGCATCAATATAAGAAAGCAGAATTCATCTCCTTCTCTCTCTATCTGTGCTTTCTATTTATTTTGCCATGATGTTCTTCCTCACAGTTTCAGACAGCTTCAATTTCCACCCACTACTGAAGCTCAAGGCACTCTGGATCCAACTGCTCGAATCCGGTCTGAGACATCAAGATGGAGACTGGAGAGATGGCACCATGCTGCTTGTTCAGCTGTTTGGTCCTTTTGCAATATTTATTAGAGGTAGTTCTGCAGAATTCAGATAAATACAACCCTCGTTTGCAGATATATTTTCTTGGGAGCTTTACCGTTTTTGCTCACCACGGCTCTTCTGCACGTTTTTAAAAAGTGTGTTGTGACTGCCATTTAATTGATTTGAAGCATTTTAATCCCAATATTCAGCTTTTTTTATCCCAACATTCAGCCTCGAAAAGGCTCCCAGAGCAGACTACGATTCTCAGTGAAAAGGCAGTTCCTGCCCTCAGGCTTACAATATAATAATAATAATAATAATAATAATAATAAAATAATAATAATAAAATAATAATAATAATAATAATAATAATAATAATAATAATAATAATAATAAATAAATTATTATTTATACTCCACCCATTTGGCTGGGTTTCCCCAGCCACTCTGGGCGGCTTCCAACAGAATGTTAAAATATAGTAATCTATTAAACATTAAAAGCTTCCCTAAACAGGGCTGCCTTCAGATGTCTTCTAAAAGTCTGGTAGTTGTTTTTCTCTTTGACATCTGGTGGGAGGGCGTTCCACAGGGCGGGCGCCACTACCAAGAAGGCCCTCTACCTGGTTGCCTGTAACATCGCTTCTCGCAGCGAGGGAACTGCCAGAAGGCCCTCAGCACTGAACCTCTGTGTCCGGGCAGAACAATGGGGGTGGAGACTTTCCTTCAGGTATACTGGACCGAGGCCAATCTAAAAGGAATCTAAAAGGAAAAGGAATTGGGATTTTTTTGGGGGGGGGAGAAAGTTCAGGCACTGCCTCTCTGCGCAATTGAATATAACACCCAACATTATGAGTGATATGCTTATTAATTTTTAAAGTAAACATCTGGCAGTTTAACCCCTGCAGACACATGCTTCTCTTCCTATACATAATAACATCATTCACACAGCCCCCTTGGGCGGATTTGCCGTTTTGCATCACAGTCGTGGATTTCCAAAATGTTAAGGCAGGAGCAAAAAGAGCAGGAAGGTTTTAAAATGGCTGTTGTGAACAACAGCAGATGTTTGACTAAAGCAAGGATGTTGGAACGTAGAGCAGCAATCAGGATATGGCACAATTCAAAGTGTTGGTGCTGACCTTTCAAGCCCTAAACAGCCTCGGCCCAGTATACCCGAAGGAGCATCTCCACCCCCATCCTTCAGCCCGGACACTGAGGTCCAGCGCCGAGGGCCTTCTGGCGGTTCCCTCTCTGTGAGAAGCAAAGCTACAGGGAATCAGGCAGAGGTCCTTCTCGGTACTGGCGCCTGCCTGTGGAACGCCCTCCCATCAGATGTCAAGGAAATAAACAACTACCTGACATTTAGATGACATCTAACAGGCAGCCCTGTTTTGGGAAGTTTTTAATGTGTGACATTTTAATGTATTTTTAATCTTTGTTGGAAGCCACCCAGAGTGGCTGGGGAAACCCAGCCAGATGGGAGGGGTACAAATAATAAATTATTATTATTGTTATATATTATTCCAGGAGATGTGGGGATATGGGGGGTTGGCAAGGAATGTGAGCGGCAGCAGCCCCCTGTAATAAGAATAAAAAGAGATCTTTTACATTTCAGTTTCATTTTCCAAACAGCTGCAAAATCAGATCCAGCTATCCCATGTTTCAAAAAGCCAGCAGACTCTCAGTGTTCCCCCCCCAAAAAAAATAACCTCCTACCACTGTTATGCACCACCCACAGACAGAGGGCCTACCGAATAAATAAAAGTGAATTTAAGGCATGGGTAAGCTAATGCAGCAAGATGATGTTGCTTAAAATAAGGGCTGTACAGCAATCCTGTCTGCAACATGCACTCACAGGTCAATTTCTAACAGAGAAGATGAGGGTAGCCCTGATGCCAAGGCTGTAACAACAGGTTTAATGTTCTGGGAATGCATTCAGTTGCGAAACTCAGACATGGCAGGAGGTAATTATCAGTGGATCGTTGCACATAAAATAGGCCGGAGTTCAGCCTATGCATCAGCGGAACAAACAAAACCCCGGCTCCTATTTTCTGCTTGTTACGTTAATTTATTTCAAGCGGCTCCTGTGCGTATAGCAACTCGACAAATGCAAACGTTGTTTCCTCCGCATTTAGAATCGTGTACCAAATTTAGAGCGACTCCACACTCGGGGGAGGGGGCAGTAGGTAGCTCAGCCATACAACACACGCTTTTGCATGCAAAAGGTAATGGGTTCAGTTCCCAGCATCTCCGGGTTAGGCTGGGAAAGACTCGGGCTTGATTTAGACACAACAAAAAAGATCTTCAGGAAAACGCGTTGTAAGCTTCATTATGGGAAATCAGGTTGGCGAAAGATGGGACTCCACAGCACCACCTGGTGTCACAGTGTTATAACGCATATAAAATGCTTTTTCTTTACTAATGTAGCTGAGTCCTCAATGCCTGGAACCCTGGATAGCTGCTGCCATTCAGTGTAGACAATACTGAGCCAGGTGGGCCAATGGTCCAACTCAGGGTAAGGCAGTTTCCAGTGTTCAGGCAGCAAACTTGATCATTGCCCTCGATGCACTGATAATGCTGCCCACAGCAGATGCATGAACTGTGGGTGACTTATGCATGTCTTTGAGCACATGGATGCACTTGTCAAAGCGCCTCAATTTCAGAGGTGTCTTCACAGGTTTCATGTAGGTCTAGGAATGAGTGAACCTGCCAATTTCAGTTTCTCTCGCTTTCTCATTGCCCCAATCTTAAACTCAGTTGTCCTCAATCCGTTTTGCAATTTAAAAAAAAAGGCCTCAAGAAAATTATTCAGCACAACATTCTGCTAAGATACACATTTTTTTTGCAAAGCAAATCCCCCAGATATAATGCAGTTCTGCATGTTATTCTCACTAACATATGCATTTCAATGCATACTTATACATATTATCTGGCTGAAGAAATTGCATTGCAAAATTCGGAGAAGTGCGAATTTTGAAGGATGGGTTTTTATTCAATTCATGTAGTGTTTCATAAAGTGCAAATTAGGCAGCTTTACCTTTAAAGGCAAACTGAATCAAATTTCTCCGCTCTGCCGTATCCCTATGTATCTTAGCCACTCAATAATGTTTGTTCTACTGCATCTGCAGTAATTGTGCTGAACATTTGAAGTTCCTTTTTATACTAAGTCAGGCCTGGGCAGGTCCTTCTAGTCTGACTGATCATGGTTTTCCAGAGCCTCGGAAAAAGACCCGTCTCCCAGCCCTGCTACCCTGAAATCCCTTTTTCGCTGGAGATGTTGAACATTGTACTGGGACCTTCTGAATACACAGCATTCTACCATTCTACCATTGAGGTATCGCCTGTGCCCAGTATGACGCGTAGAGTCATCCAATATGGGACGTGCCGAATTCCTCTAAAGCAGAGACGAATAAAAACACAAGAAGGATGTGCAAAATACAGTGCTGGACATTTTGGGTGGGGAGAGTTTGTTTTAGGGGACAATCACTCATTCCAGCGCTCTTGAAGATCCCCTCTCCCCAGTCCACAGGGATTCTGCAAGCGGTGACCTGATTCTTCTCAAAGCTTCGGCCGCCATCACGTTCAGTCTGGCTCTGCGTAGCGGTATTTAATTGGAATTAATCAAATCACAACATTCGTTTCTATTCAGCTTCACGCACGGCACGGCTTCCTCTCCCGTCTCTTGAGCGCTTGGCCGGGGGTTGACACAACACCCTCCCTCGCCCCTGGGCTGAGCCGAAAGTTCCTGAAAAGTCTGGTCTGTGTCATGTAGCAGTGTGTAAGGTGAGTTGTGCTGTTTTAACACATAACGCAGCACCGTTTTGGAACGAGTAAGGAAGAGCGCTCGTGAACAGGGTGCCCTGTGTACTTGCCAATTAAAAGTTTGTTGTTCTTTTCCCAATCCCGCTCTGTCACTCAGTCATTAAAAAGGAGGGGAGCTGTTTCTGTCAGGCCGGCAGGCAGGGAGCTGTTAATGAAGGAGTTATGAATGAAGCGATTGTGTTACACTTTGCATACGTTCCCCCTTCCAGTACCAGGCACAGATCCCAAGAATAATTTCCCCCCTTCCCTCCATTGTCCTTTCTTCTGCCCCATTAGCTGACCTGCGCTGGCAGATTAATCGCTGGCTTCAAGAAGAAAAAGGCCCAGCATATTTTGTCCTCCTTTGCCAGGGCAGAACAATATGTTTGTGAAAGTGTCAGTCAACATCTCCTGACAGTGATGGACACAGTTTTGAGCTTGAGGTGCCCAGGTTCAAATCACCGCCATATGTACTTGTCTGAAAATCTTTCTATGTAGCCGATAGTCTGTGGTCACACCTCCTCCCACAATAGTGGCAAAAAGCAATTAATTCCAATTTCCAGAGTTATGTACATTGCAGAATGGCATTCTGTGTAGTAATACATTTTGATTTATGTTTTCAGGTAATCTGGAATTTGGTGGGGATGAAATGAGTTCCATAAAAAGAGGGAGAAAGGACAGAGGTGTTTTTACAGCATGTAAGAGGACTAGAAAGATTTCTAAATGAGAATCTCATGCTGATTTCTAAATGAGAATCTCATGCCAGATAGAATTATTGCCGTGAGTTTAGTTGTTGTGTTTGCAGTACAAAACAACAACAACCTGTAGGGTTTGGGAATTGCTGCTTCTCTCCACTGGCCCCACAATCGTTTGATTTTCTTCCAGCCAGTTTTTTTAAAAAAGCATTTATTATTATTATTATTATCATCATCATTAATAACGTTGCAAGAATGCATCCTTTGTACCATTCAGGAAACAAACCTCTCTTTTTGGAATGCCAAGCAGAGGTGGACACTCGGGGCCTTTATGCTTGCGTCTTTCCCTAGCTTAAGTCGGCTGCTCACAGATGGCCATTGAACACGGACAACATTGGCGGCTGCTATGCCAGCCTATGACTTCATCCGTGTGACTCGGCATGCGAACACTTTGCTTTTCTTCCTCTCTTGTTAGTAGGAGGCTCTTTCGACACATTGACAGTTCCATGGCGCAGGGACAACAGAGGATCCCTTTGTGAAAACATTTGAGCGTTGCACAGAAGCGCCGCAAAGTGGCCTTTCAGTTTCAAATTCCCCCACACTCGCACATCCTCCCGCATTCATGTACACCCACGAATGTTTGTGCTAATGTTAGAAATCAGATTTCTACATGGACATGCAAAATCAGAAAACTTCACCCTCTTAGCTAGCCAATCTCACAACAGCAGTAGCTATCAATAGCTGCTAGCCATGATGGCAACGTTCTGCCTCCACGGTCGAAGGCAATATGAATAGAATAGAAGAATATATTTTATTGTCATTGTCCCCTTCGGGGACAACGAAATTACTTGGCTGCTCCATCCACCCAGATAGGGCACTCCACGCAAAAACAAAACAACTACAAAAACACTGATTAAAACCATACACACTGATTAAAACCATACAATGATAAAACATAACAGGTAAGATTAGATGACTTCAAAGTCCAGGCTTCCCATTCAAGGCCACGATCGCTCTGGAGAAGAAGCTGTTTCTAAGACGGCTTGTTCTTGTTGTCATCGTCCTGTATCTCCGTCCCGATGGCAAAAGTTCAAAGAGACAGTGACCAGGATGCGATGGATCTTTCACTATGTCCAGTGCCTTTCTGTGGCACCTCATGGCATAAATCTGCTCTAAGGTGGAGAGCGAGCAGCCAACAATGCTCTCTGCCTTTGAATAGCAGTCTCTGGGAATCAGAAATGGAGAGAGGGCTGTTGCACAATGTCTTTGCTTCTGGATTTCCCAGTGCCTGATTACTTTTCATTGCAAATATTTAATTTAATTTATTGGGAGAGGACGGTGCTCGTGCATGCCCCTAAAAATTCAGCGAGTGGTCAAGAGAGCCAGTGTGGTGTAGTGGTTAAGAGCAGACGACTTGTAATCTGGTAAACTGGGTTCGCATCTCCGCTCCTCCACATGCAGCTGCTGGGTGACCTTGGGCTAGTCACACTTCTTTGAAGTCTCTCAGCCCCACTCACCTCACAGAGTGTTTGTTGTGGGGGAAGAAGGGAAAGGAGAATGTTAGCCGCTTTGAGACTCCTTCGGGTAGTGATAAAGCGGGATATCAAATCCAAACTCTTCTTCTTCTTCTTCTTCTTCTTCTTCTTCTTCTTCGACGACCAGGTAGCAGTTGGCATCTATCTGTTTTGGGAAACAATGAAGGAGTGAGTCTTTGGGCGTGACGTCAAGCCGTTGGAAGGTTGTGGTTCCTGCTGTGGCTGTAGAGACCGATGCTGGACAGACGTGTTTTGTTGCAGCTGGGGCAGATGGAGGCATCCCGTTGTGCTTTACCAACACAACAAATATGGATTTGAGGCACACAGGGTGTCATGTTGGCCCAAGTCATTTGCTGCTTTGAGGCAACAGACAAGATTCCCACCCCACCTTACTTCAAACAGTTACTATGGGACTCCGCTTCTGTTTTGTTGGTTTTCGGAACTGGGGCCATGATTAAGAGGAACGGCCAGGGGCATTCGTATTGTGCAGCTCGAGGTGAAATTCTTGGACCAGCACAAGACGAACCAGAGTGAAAGCATTTGCCAACAATGTTTTCATTAGTCAAGAACAAAAGTCGGAGGTTCGAAGACGCTCAGATACCGTTGTAGTTCTGACCATAAACAGTGCTGACTACAGTCATACCTCATGTTACGGCCACTGCGGGTTATGTCTTTTCAGGTTGCGCTCCGCGGCGAAGCCGGAAGTACTGGAACGGGTTACTTCTGGGTTTCGGCTCTCACACATGCACAGAAGCACTAAATCGCACTTTGTGCATGCGCAGAAGCACCAAATTACGTCACGCTGTGCGCAGATGCAGCGCTGCGTGATACGAACACTGCGGGTTGTAGACATGCCTGTGTCACGGATTATGTCCGTAACCCGAGCGTCCACTGTAGTGCCATTATTCCCAAAAACAAAGAAAGAAAGAAAGAAAGAAAGAAAGAAAGAAAGAAAGAAAGAAAGAAAGAAAGAAAGAAAGAAAGCAAGCGTGACTATGGGACAACACCATCCACTGTACCTGAGGGCAGCATGCTGGGTTTGGCAGCTCAGAAGCTCAGAATCCACCACCTGAGGCACTTCTCCAATCTGCCAGATGGTAGGGCCGGCCCTCTGAGCCGGTATCTCATCATGTGACTCCTCAAAATGGCCCGCTACCTAACATCTTGAGAAACCAATTGCATCGACATGAAGCTTGTGCACCTCTGCTGTGTTAAACACTTCCTGACTGTCCTCACGGCAGGGAACAGAAAATATTGCTCGGTGCTTCTTGTCCTTGTGATCCAGAGCTGCTGGGTTCTTTAGCCTCAGCCGGTTCCTATAATTCTGCATGGCTGATGGGCAAAGGCAGAAGCTGTGCAGCCTTCGAGGCTTATCTCTGGGCAAAAGAGTCAAGCAAATGGGTGATTTGGCTCCCGGTTGGCAGCACTGAGTTCGAGGCATAATGCTGCTGGCCCGGTAACAAAATGGAGCCTGCAGAAATGTCCAGAGAGGTAAACAAACTACTGTTACCTAACAATCTACTTTGGAAATGGTGAATCATCTGCCCGAGGCGTGATCCTAACTGCTATTCCCTGCGCTGGAATGTGTACGAAACTGTCTCTCATGCCACATGTCTTGCCTACCAGCTTTGTGCAGAACTGATAACTCCCCTTCCTAGAAGCTGAAAGAGATAATGGAGTGCATTTGTTCCCCGCCCCCCCCATTTTTTTTCAGACCACAGGCAACATTTTCTCAGGAGCAATCTCTGGCAATCATTAGGTATCTCTCTCTTTCTCTTTTTTTAAGGCAGGTATGTTGTAGAAAAATCTGCCCTTATTCCCTTATGGGGTACACAAGAGCCCTTGCAAGTTACCTGCAGGTTCTCCATCGGTAGGAGTAAAAACAGAGGCCAACCAGAGAAAAATTGAGAAGCAAAGCCTTTATTTTCACTGTTGCAACAGGGTGCTTTCCTCTCACACATGAGCAGGAAAAGGACCCAGAACAATGGTCGGCAAGCTCATATATAGACTTTGAAATTCCCCCCCTTCTGCTGAAGACCACCCCCCTATACAGCATACATACATCACAAAAAGGGGTGTAACCCAGGACCACCCCTCAGATACATCACAGCTACATCATAGAAAAAAGCAGTCTCCAGGAGAAATCCGAGTGCGCTGTTTACCTCCGTCTGCCACTTCACATGATAATGTCTTATCTGATTGCCTTTCCTGGCAGTCTGGCCATTCCTTTAAGATGTTGATTACTTAATTTCTGAGACAATGGAAAGGTTCTCTCACCCCCTCCCTTTCCCTCCTTGCAGAGAAACACCTGGTCAGTTTGAGAGTCAAAAATGGTGTCAGGACTCAAAATGGTGTGAGGCCTGTCTTTCTGTGCTGTTTTCAGACATTCTGGTTTCAGTCACCCCTCTCTGTTCATGTCTCAACTAGTGTAATGGGGTGTTTTAAAAGGAAGCTCCCCCCCCCGAAATTCCTACAACAGGTACAATTAAGAAGAGGAGGGAGAAATTCAATTTGGTTTGCATTTAAAGGCAAACTTAGCACTCTCCACGACAATACATGAATCGAAACGCAGTCATCCTTCCCTGTTTGCACCTTACGAATTTGCAGCTGGTTAGATTTCTGCGTGGACAGACGAAATCAGATAATTTCACAATGATAGCTACTCAGGCAATTTCACAACAATAGCAGCTATCAACAGCTACTAGTCATAATGGCTACGTTCTGTCTCCGTGGTCGGAATACCAGTCGCTAGAAACCACAGGAGGGGGAAGCGATGTTGCGTTCATGTGCCTCTTGCAGGCTTCCCACTTTGAGAACAGGATGCTGGACTCAATGGGCCATTGGACCTATCCAGCATGCTCTTCTTATCATAGAATCACAGAGTTGGAAGAGACCCCCAATCGTCATCTAGTCCATAGAATCATAGAATCATAGAGTTGGAAGAGACCACAAGGGCCATCCAGTCCAACCCCCTGCCAAGCAGGAAACAACATCAAAGCATTCCTGACAGGTGGCTGTCAAGCCTCTGCTTAAAGACCTCCAAAGAAGGAGACTCTACCACACTCCTTGGCAGCAAATTCCACTGTCGAACAGCTTTTACTGCCAGAAAGTTCCTTCTAATGTTTAGGTGGAATCTTCTTTCTTGTAGTTTGAATCCATTGCTCCGTGTCCTCTTCTGAGGAGCAGCAGAAAACAACTTTTCTCCTTCCTCTATATGACCTCCTTTTATATATTTGAACATGGCTATCATATCACCCCTTAACCTTCTCTTCTCCAGGCTAAACATACCCAGCTCCCTAAGCCAGTGTTTCCCAACCTAATCTAGGCAACGGCACACTTGAATCAATGAAAAAATCTCGCGGCACACCGCTCCTCCCCCACCCGGCTGCGCCGGGTCTCCTGACCCAGAGTTACCTCTGGGATCAGCTGTAGCGCGGCGCGCGCGAGGCTTCCGGTCGGGATTCTCGCGCGAGGCTGCTGTTGCTGCTGCTGCTGCAGCAGCCAAGGGAGCAGCACCACCCTGCTTCCGCTTCGCCGCCGGGCTCCAGCAGCGCCGCCGCCACGGTCCTGTGCAGCCCTGGGCTGCAGGTCCCTTTTTCCGCGGCACATCAGCCGGTGTCTCGCGGCACACTAGTGTGCCGCGGCACACCGGTTGGGAAACGCTGCCCTAAGCCGTTCCTCATAAGGCATCGTTTCCAGGCCTTTGACCATTTTGGTTGCCCTCCTCTGGACACGTTCCAGCTTGTCAGTATCCTTCTTGAACTGTGGTGCCCAGAACTGGACACAGTATTCCAGGTGAGGTCTGACCAGAGCGGAATACAGTGGTACTATTATTTCCCTTGATCTAGATGCTATACTCCTATTGATGCAGCCCAGAATTGCATTGGCTTTTTGAGCTGCTGCATCACACTGTTGACTCATGTCAAGTTTGTGGTCTACCAAGACTCCTAGATCCTTTTCACATGTACTGCTCTCAAGCCAGGTGTCACCCATCCTGTATTTGTGCCTTTCATTTTTTTTGCCCAAGTGTAGTACTTTACATTTCTCCCTGTTAAAATTCATCTTGTTTGCTTTGGCCCAATTCGCTAATCTGTTAAGGTCATTTTGAAGTGTGATCCTGTCCTCTGGGGTATTAGCCACCCCTCCCAATTTGGTGTCATCTGCAAACAGTAGCCAACCAGATGCCGGTGAGAAACCAGCAAACAGAATTCAGGCACAAGAGCTGTCTCTCCTCCTGTAGTTTCCAGCAACTGGTATTCAGAAGCATTGCTGGAGGGCAGAGCATAGCCATTGTGTCTAGCAGCCAGGGTTAGACCTCTCCTCCTTGCACCTGTCTACACTTTTAAGGTCATCCAAGTTGGTGGCCCTCCCTGCCTCCTGTGGGAAGGAGTTCCACAGACCGGCCCCCTGCGGAAAAAGTTTGCTGACCCCTGGCATAAAGCAATACATTCTTTGATCTGTTCTTCCAAAAGTCTGATTCATGGTATGTCCTTCTTAGACGGCCCCACAGCAAACCTAGAGACATTTCACAGGTCCAACCACTCGATCATACATTGGATTTTGGGGCTGCGGCATGTGAAAAACACCAGGAGAAGTGTATGGCTGACTATGTCGTGGATAAAAAATGTGATGATTGCATGTGTGTTTGGGAGGGATGCTGTTGGAGTGTGCTATCAATAAGCTAGTCGACTGTGGAATGAAAACAGAGGCCGCTGCAGCAGCAGAAGAGTTATCCTTTGGGGAAACGAAATGAAAGCGAATTTGGCACGGAGGGAGGGAGGGAGGGAGGGAGCAGAGTTAAAATTACACAGCATTGTTTCATGGTCCTGCTGAGTCATCCCCCTCCTACCCAGCTGCATTTTGGGAACTGCTATCAAAACCTGAATGTCCCGTGGCTCTTCAGCAGAACAGGAATGCCGATGGCACAATGTTCTATAAATAGCTCGAAAAAAGCTGGAGACATTCCAGGGTGTTTTTCTCTCATTATTTTTAATGCTGCTGAACTCAGATGTTCTGATATTGTTCTGGGGGGGGGGGGGGAGGTTCTGTTGTGGATAGAAAGGCAGAGAGCCATGTGATATTATGTGGTGGTTAACAACAGTCTCCAGACTCATCCGTATATCTCACTGAGCTATCTGACCCCAGGAACAAAGGAGGGAAGGAACATTCATGATCTTAATAGTAGGCCTGTCACTTGATCTGTTTTTCTCCTGCCAAATCATTTGAGATTTATTTGTTTCGCAGCATTTACACTTGGGAACTCCCTGCCTATTGACATCCGGCAGACGCCTTCAGTGTACTTGTTTCGGCGGATGCTGAAAACATGGGGGTTTTTGAAGGCAAAGTGACCCAAATAGGTAAAAGGATGCAATTGTTTTAGCTTATCATCAACTTAAATTATTTTTTGAATGTTTTAAATAGCTGTTTTAACTGTTTTTTTTAAACTGATAATTTGTTTTGTTCTTTTTGTTGAAGGCTTCAAGTTTTTTTTTCTTTCAATCAAGAGGTAACTTAATTTTGTGTGTGTGTGTGTTTGTGTACAGTGCTTTTTCTATAAAAAAAATGTTTAGTGGTACTCTCATTTTGACTCAAGAAAATCACCACTTTATAGTTCAAATTGGGAAAAATAAATACAGTAAATGGAAAAAAGTACAAAGAACATGCATTACTCATATTGAAATACTGCCCCTCAATGAGGCCAAACTTTCATCAGTAAAACACCACACATCCACATTCCACACAGCTTCACACATTAAACGCTCGCTTCCATCTGAGACTCAGGAAACACTGTGACCAGAAATGAGGCCACCATCGGGAGTAGCAACGGAACTGACGATTCACCATGCTATTCAACAGAACTGGCGATTCACTGTGCTAGAGAATAAACTAAAATTGTAATTTTAAAAACTTTCTTCTCCCGTTAGATTCACAAAATGTTTCAGGGTATGCATCCCCCTGCATCCCCCCAGAAAAAAGCTCTCTCTCTCTCTCTCTCTCTCTCTCTCTCTCTCTCTCACTCTGTGTGTGTGTGTGTGTGTGTGTGTGTGTGTGTGTGTGTACATATATACATATACAGTCATACCTCATGTTGCATTCTGCTCTTGTTATGGACTTTCAGCTTACGAACGCGGCAAACCCAGAAGTGTTTACTTCCGGGTTCGCCGCCCGTGCATGCGCAGAAGTGCTCGATCAAACAGCGCACATGTGCAGAAGAGGCGCTCTAGTTGCAAACTTCTTTGGGTGCAACGGCACCCCGAAACGGATTAAGTCTGCAACTAGATGTACCACTGTACACACACACACACACACACACACACACACACACACACACACACACAAAAATAATATATATGCATGTATGCCTTTTGGTCCACAAGTCTAATAGGTAACTCCCTGATCAATTAAAATACAAAAGCGTAATATTTTAAAAAACCCACAAATGTTAGAAAATGTTTTAGCTGATTAGTTAACTAAACGATCAACCAGCCCAGTCTTGCCAACACTGACTGGAAACTGCTCCCCCAGGGCTTCAGAAGGGGAGCGTTCTTGGTCCTACCTGGAGTGACTAAGAAGTAAACTTGGGACCTTCTGCATGCAAAGCGAGCCCCCCACCACTGAGCTATGACCCTTCCCCAGTAAACAATTTTAGTAATTATTTCTACATGCTGGATGTAGACTGACTGGATGTAGAGGAGTGGTGGAAGGCACCAGCTGAGGAAACACTCCCCCCCCCCCGCAAGGGCAACCCCAAGGGAAGAAGGCTCAGAGCCAGGGGATTGGTGGTGGGACGACATTGAGTAGTCAGAGGGAGCAGACGGGGAGGAGGAGGTTTTCGGAAGCTGAAGAGGTAACAGGGTTTAGGGAGCAGGAAGAGGCTGGGGCAGAAAGCAGCCCAGAAGCAGTGACAGAAGCAGAGGCTGGAGATGACGGGGGGGCGCTTAGGCTTCTGGGAAAAGAACCAGGGGAGAAGCCTTAGAGAGAAGTGGGAAGGCGGGGACCTCCAGTCTTCAAAACTGTTTCATTGCGGCAAGACCTACTGAGAAGAGTTGCTGTAATCACTTGGCCTGCACTGTTTTGATTTCTTTGAATAAAGAGTTGACTTCACAGACACTGGTGTTTTTATTGCCAATGAGCTACTCCTCACCCTAGCTCCTGACAATACACATCTTCAATAAGCTTTAAGTAATCCTTAAGCCATTTCTTACTTATTTGCCCATGGGATTTCATGCACTCCAGGGCTGGGAGCAGGTAGCTATGGACAACCCTGTTGTCTTTAAAAATAAAAGAGGGACATTTGCAACAAAAGAGCCCTGATAGCGAAGAGCTTGTAACGAGAGATAAACAAGACGTTTTGTTTTAAAGGCCAACACCATGTCAGATTAATTAAACTTAATTGCACTCTTATACTTGCCTCCTCAAAGGTAAATCCCATTAAATTAAATGTGGCTTACTCCCAGGCACAGGTGTGTGCAGGGTTGCCAAACAAATAGTTTTTGTGTACAGGTTTGCATGAACACACAAATCAAAACTGGTATGAGAAGGGATTCAAGGATCCCAATATGCATCTGGGCTTGGCCAACAAATTAAGTTCTCAAACCCTTCAAGCAATTTATTTTGGGCAGATTATTTGAATGCCTTGGGTGTATCCGATGCATGGTTAATCTCACACTTGTCTGCACCGTAGTTTGAAAGTTGCCGGAGAGCTAGGGCGCTTGAAAAGAAGAGTTGTGAAATACAGCACACCTTGGCTGTGATTCTAGGCTGCTTTTGGAAGTCTTAAGTTTGGAAGTTTAAGTTCATGGGAACCTGCAGTCAATTACTGCAAGACAATTGGTAGCAGGTGGCTGGTTAGGTTTGTTCTGCTGTGTGCTAACCTTATATTTGTGTCCCACTTCAAGCTGTTGAGATTTATTGGCTTCGGTCACAATCGACCAGGAAGTTCTCCAGGGCAGGTTCCATGGAAATAGGTAAATAGTAGCTCATAGAATCATAGCACTGTAGGGTTGTAGCAGGTCTCCAAGGGAGATCAGGTCCAGACCCCTGCAATGCAGGAATCACAGCGAAAGAATCCTTGACAGACGACCACCCAACCTCTGTTTAAAAACCTCCAAGGAAGGAGAGACCACAACCTCCCAAGGGAGTCTGTCAAACAGCTCTTATGGCTCCCAGTACATTTCCGAGCACAATTCAAAGTGTTGGTGCTGACCTTTAAAGCCCTAAAAGGCTTCGGTCCAGTATACCTGAAGGAGCGTCTCCAAAGAGAAAAACAACTACCAGACCTTTAGAAGACATCTGAAGGCAGCCCTGTTTAGGGAGGCTTTTAATGTTTAATAGATTATTGTATTTTAATGTTCTGTTGGAAGCCGCCCAGAGTGGCTGGGGAAACCCAGCCAGATGGGCGGGGTATAAATAATAAATTATTATTATTATTATTATTATTATTATTATTATTATTATTAAGTTCCTCCTAATGGTTAGTCGGAATCTCCTTTCTTGTAACAAGAACACTCTTTCTTCCTGCTGTTTCCAGCCACTGGTATCCTATGCTCAGGTTGTATACATGTGTAAATGAAGCCATTTGTTCTAAAGACACCACAGCCTCTACATACAGTACTTTCACTCCCAGGTAACTGAACCCTGCTTAAGTGCCGGCACCTGGAGTCTCTTGCTGCTTGGGGATTGGGGCTCACACAACAATATTTACAAAAATGAACTTTAATATCGTATATGCTGTTTGCTTTCTAAGGTCTCAAAATATAGAATAAATATTCATAAATGCATACATATACAAGTATATAAACCCCGTGTCTGAAATAGTACAGGAGAGCAATCCTGAAGCCATTTTGGCTCTCCCAATGACTTTAAATATTCCTCTGCAGTAAGGGAGGCAAATGGGGAAAGCTTTCCCATTGTCTTTTCACTTACAAATCCTTCAAATCCTGTCCTAAGGGTGTATTTAAGAGCCTAGGGCTTGCCGATCAGAAGGTCGGCGGTTCGAATCCCCGCGATGGGGTGAGCTCCCATTGCTCGGTTCCTGCTCCTGCCAACCTAGCAGTTCGAAAGCACATCAAAGTGCAAGTAGATAAATAGGTACAGCTCCAGCGGGAAGGTAAACGGCGTTTCCGTGCGCTGCTCTGGTTTGCCAGAAGGCTTAGTCATGCTGGCCACATGACCTGGAAGCTGTATGCCGGCTCCCTCGGCCAGTAACGCGAGATGAGCGCCGCAACCCCAGAGTCATTCGCGACTGGACCTAATAGTCAGGGGTCCCTTTACCTTTACCTTTAGGGTGAGCCTGTGACCTGGATTCAGGAACTAAAGTATTAACCATCACAAAATAATGGCCAGGCTGCCCAGGTAATGCAATCAGCAACCATTATCAGGTATACTGGCAGACAGGATTTCTGCTGTAGGCTGCCTCCTATGATGTATGTTTGATGCTTTTAGGGTGGTCTTTGGTTGGGCAATGTCAAAAGTCTTTAAAGGTTCCTGCACATTTTTGTTCTGGGTCTCTCTCTCCTTGCAAGGAGGGAAGGGAACGATGTTGCAACAGAAAAATAAAGATCTGCCTTGCTTTCCACTGGATCCTGCCTCTATCCATTCTTCTCTGACTGATCATGGACTCAGAATCGCATGGAAGTTGGAGAGCAAAAGCCAAACCCCAATTTTTACATCAGCATCAAGGGAGAAATATGTCTTTTGGTGGGGCCCCACAAGCACTGATGACAAAACTTCAGTTTTAGCCAGAAATTTACCTATCTTACATTTAGAAACTTTCTCCTGAATGACAGCCTACCAATCATTTTCTGAAGCTGGTACCCTTTAGAAATGTCTCCCAGCCTTTGCTAAATAGCTTGTGAGCAACGATGTTGCTTTAACCAGGGGCGTAGGAAGTGTGGGGCGGTGGGGGGCCGCCCCAGGTTCCATCATGGAGAGGGTGACAAATTATCAAGGAACAATTACTGCCCTACTAGGGTGGTTCATAAAAAACTTTTTTGTTTTTTGAAAATGCCTGCTCCAAAGGTCTTATCTTACTACACTAGGGATTATATAGCTATATATGAAATTTCATGCATATCAGTTAATATCTTGAGCCTCCTCCACGAAAATAGCTGTTTATTGGCTGTTTTCCTATGTCGTGAAGGCTGAAATTTAAATTCAGTGGAGCACTTACTGTTCCCAACCCTAACCCTGCGGAAAGCCGTCTAATTAGACTTTAATTTGATTTTGACATGTTTTTAGGAGGTAATTTAATTATTGTTTGATTTTATATCAATGTTATGTATCTGATGTTAGCCACCCTGAGCCCGACTTCAGCCGGGGAGGGCGGGATATAAATAAAAGTTTGTTTTTACTTATTATTATTCCTTTGTAAGAAAATATAAAATAACGTAAAACCATTTTTGCAGGCAAAAAAAAAAAAAATCAATGTGTGTGTGTGGAGGGGGGGGTGACAAGAAATGTTCTGCACCGGGTACCACCTGACCTTCCTACACCTTTAATAATGGAACTTCTGGCATTGGTATGCTGCAATTGCACGGGGGAACACATTTAATAAATGTGGCTGCCAATGAGGGCCTACCGCAGGTCTCCTTATCTGTGCTGAGCCTGACCGACAGCCTTTGAACACCCTCGTATCTGATTGGTTGAATACGTGACCTCATTCCAGAAATATTAGTGCTTAAACAGGACCTGTCCCTAAAAATAAATATCCTGCAGACTTTCCTCAATTGCAACAAACAAAAAACCCTCCCACTCCAGAACCTCTGTCAAGTGCAAAATATATTACATCCTACTGAGCGTTTTCACAACCCTTAAATTGATTGGTGGCACATCGCAGCTACCCTGCACCAAAGCCTCATTGCTTGTGTTCTTTTGACATTAATTTCCTATTAATGTCACCATGCACTGATGGAGAACTCGGCTGTAATGAGGAGGCGCAAGAAAAACAGAGGCTCCGACATAAACGTTAAAGAACAGGAACCATTTCATTTTCTTAACAGGAATTAATTGGATATTTTAGGGAGCGAGCTTGGTGGCTGATTAGGAATGGCTAATTGTAGCAACAGTTGAAATTGAACCAATGTGTTAGGTAGGATGGTAATGGAGGGGAGCATGGAGATAATAGAATCATAGACTTCAGAAGCTGGAAGGGACCACAGGGGTCATCTAGTCCAACCCCCTGCAATGCAGGAATCCTTTGCCCAACATGGGGCTCGAACCCATGACCCTGAGATTAAGGGCGTCATGCTCTACTGACTGAGCTATTTGTTTCACCCTCTTTCAATCATTGGCATATCCCGGTAGGCCTGGAAAAGACTTGTCTGGGACCCACCTCTTCTTGTTTGTTGTTAGCCATCGTTAGCCATGTGGCAACCAAAACATTAAACTGTGGCCGCTGGCATCTTGCCTTGAAACCACAACGTGAAACCATGGTTGGTTTGTGAACCATAGTCTCAAAACTAGTTTGCCAGTCCAGACACTGTAGTAAACCGTGGTTAACAGAAACCAGGAAGTGTAGTAAGGAATCTGTGCATGAGGCAGGAGAAGGAAGAATCGGACACACCTCTGGGGGTCTGCTGATCACTAAACCTTGGTTGGGTGTCACGCCTGAATTGAGCGAATGGAGGAAAGAAACGGGATTGCTCTATATCTTAAAAATATCTGACAGCAACACAAACTCCTTTGATCAAAATGCAATCTGCAATGTCATGCTGGCAATGGAAAACAAAGGGCAAAAGGACAGCCTTCAGCTGCCTAGCAATAAAAACTCTGTCTAGACATCAATATGCTGTGTCAGGTTATCTGATGGTCCAGCCATCCAAGTGCTTGCTCATATCCTCCAACATTTCTCCGATGAAAATAGGGATGTTCCATTCCATGATGATATTTTTACTATTTATACCCCACACATCTGACTGGGTTGCCCTAGCCACTTTGAGGAACAGCAATAATATGCTGATAATATGCTTTGAGGAACTGCAATAATGTGCTGATAATATGCTTTGAGGAACTGCAATAATGTGCTGATTATTGGGAATCACATACACTCCAACATGTCCTAGGTTGTTGTTGTTATTATTGCTGCTGCTGCTGCTGCTGCTGTTTTGTTGCTGCTGCTGCTGCTGCTGCTGCTAAGGCCCTACCTGCCCACAGACTGTCTTGCCAGAGTGGTGCATGCTCTAGTTATCTCCCGCTTGGACTACTGCAATGCGCTCTACGTGGGGCTACCTTTGAAGGTGACCCGGAAACTGCAATTAATCCAGAATGCGGCAGCTAGACTGGTGACTGGGAGTGGCCGCCGGGACCACATAACACCGGTCCTGAGAGAACTACATTGGCTCCCAGTACGTTTCCGAGCACAATTCAAAGTGTTGGTGCTGACCTTTAAAGCCATAAACGGCCTCGGTCCAGTATACCTGAAGGAGCGTCTCCACCCCCACCGTTCAGCCCGGACACTGAGGTCCAGCTCCGACGGCCTTCTGGTGGTTCCCTCACTGCGAGAAGCAAAGCTACAGGGAACCAGGCAGAGGGCCTTCTCGGTAGTGGTGCCCGCCCTGTGGAACGCCCTCCCAGCAGAGGTCAAAGCAATCAACAACTACATAACATTTAGGAAATACCTGAAGGCAGCCCTGTTTAGGGAAGTTTTTAATCTGTAATATGTTAATGTATTGTTTTTTAATATTTGCTGGAAGCCGCCCAGAGTGGCTGGGGAGACCCAGCCAGATGGGCGGGGTACAAATAATAAATTATTATTATTTATTTATTTATTTATTTATTTATTTATTTATTTATTTATACCCTGCTTCCAAAATATATAAAAACATAATAAAACACTAAACATTAAAAAAGCTGCCCTATACGGGATTGCCTTCAGATTGCTCGGGAGTCAGATAACTCCATACCTTCCAACATTTCTCCAATGAAAATAGGGACATCCTAAGGAAAAGCAGGACATTCCGGGATCAAATCAGAAACTGGGACTGCTTCTCTAAATCAGAGACATCCCTGGAAAATAGGGACACTTGGAGGGTCTGATAGGCCTTTAGCCCGGCTTGTTCTTGGGGCAACATGTAGCAATTGGATAACTTGCTGAGGCACTTGGGACTGTGGTATTCCAATGGCCGTTTTGGCTTGAGATTCCACATGGTTTAATGGGTCACAAGGAAGCACCTTGAAGCTACATGACATTGTCTGGCAGCCCAGGCTAGCTGAGGCAGGAAGAGAATTAGGAGCTCACCGCGGCTGGTGCCAACAGGAATCTTGGCAGCATCCCTTTTCTGCAGCGACAGAAAATGAAGCTTCTTGAATCCTTCTGTTACTCACAGAAGAAGAGATCTGGAGGGAGTGGGGGAGGCTGGAAAGGGAACAAAGCAAAGGCATAAAAGAGACATCATTATCAAGAAGCGGCAAAGCATGAGCCTTTAATACTGAAAGGAGCGAGAATTCACCTTGGAGCAAATATGTGGAACTCAGAAACTCGTACTGAAATTAAACACTGGCAAAGGAGACAGATGCCCAGTAGTAAATACAGATTGCATTCTCTGCTGGAAATGGACATGCATTCCTAGCCGTTCCTCAGCCCACCCACCCACCGCTCCCCATCCCAGCTAAAGCATATGAAGGAGCAAGGAAACTCTGATCCCAGAGTTCAGCATCCCATGCCCTAGGCAGTGTGCCTTGGGTCTCTGTTGCAGTGATGCCCTCTATCAGATCCTCCATATGCCCTGGATTTACAGACGCCATCTCAGCTTCTGATTTGATCCCGAAATGTCCCGCTTTTCCTTAGGACACGCCTATTTTCATTGGAGAAATATTGGAGGGTGTAGAGTTATGAGACCCCCGAGCCAAGGAGATAAGTAACTATGCAACCTTTAGAAGACATCTGAAGGCAGTATAGGGAAGTTTTAAAATGTTTAATGTTTCATTATGCTTTTATATATGTTGGAAGCCACCCAGAGTGGCTGGGGCCACCCAGTCAGATGGACGGGGCATTAATAATAGCTCAATAATAATAATAATAATAATAATAATAATAATAATAATAGTCTCTACTTCTCCGGAGTTGCACGGACAGAGTCTGTCACCAAAAGGGACCCGTCTGAACTTCCCATGTAACACAGCGGATGGCAGAATGTGGTACCGAGCCAGGGTGAATGCCCTTCTGTTGGATGGTACCTCCAGCTGGGTTAAATAATCGGCTGAAAGCAGCAAGTATCTCTGTTCTTCTGAAGTTAGAAAGAGAGGGACTTTATTTAAATTTTTTATTCCAATGATGTTATGCTTTTATTCGTTGTGCTGGTCACTGACCGTAATAAAGAATTATTTATTTATTTAATAATAATAATAATAATAATAATAATAATAATAGAACGTCCCTATTTTTATCAGATAAATGTTGGAGGGTATGCTCCATTGCGCAGCAAACTTCATATTGAGCATTCAGTTAAATTGTTACCATTTTCTTTTGGTTACCAATGGCAAAAAGGAGAGGACCTTAAATTGTGGTCCCGGCTTCTTACAATGGGCTAATAAGCCCCAAACCTTAGCTGCCATGTCTCACTGGGCTAAAAGGACAAGGGAGGAGAAAGAGGAGAATGAGCGCCTTCCCAAGAACCAGCATATTTGTGAAGTGGGCCTTGGGCTAGATAGTTTATGAATTTATGCGTGGAACAGAGAAAGTGACTTGTTGTTGCTGTTGTTTAGTCGTTTAGTCATATCCGACTCTTCGTGACCCCATGGACCAGAGCACGCCAGGCCCTCCTGTCTTCCACTGCCTCCCGCAGTTTGCTCAGACTCATGTTGGTGGCTTCGAGAACACAGTCCAACCATCTTGTCCTCTGTCGTCCCCTTCTCCTTGTGCCCTCCATCTTTCCCAACATCAGGGTCTTTTCCAGGGAGTCTTCTCTTCTCATGAGGTGGCCAAAGTATTGGAGCCTCAGCTTCAGGATCTGTCCTTCCAGTGAGCACTCCGGGCTGATTTCCTTAAGAATGGATAGGTTTGATCTTCTTGCAGTCCATGGGACTCTCAAGAGTCTCCTCCAGCACCATAATTCAAAAGCATCAATTCTTCGGCGATCAGGACTTCTTCACACAGCACATTGTTGAACTATGGAACTCCCTCCCACAGGAGACAGCGATGGCCACCAACCTTGGCGGCTTTAAAAGAGGATTAGACAAATTCATGGAGGGGAAGGCTGCCAATAGCTGCTAGCCATGATGACTACGCTCTTCTTTGAAGGTCAGAGGCAGCAATGCTTCTGAATACCAGTTGCTGGAAACCACAGGAGGGGGAAAGTGCTCTTGCGCTTGGATCCTGCTTGCTGCTTTCCCAGAGGCAACTGGTTGGTCCCTGTGAGAACAGGATGCTGACTAAATGGACTGTTGTCCAATCCAGTAGCCTCTTCTTATGCTCTTATATAATACAGTATTCTTAAATAGCCATTATTTCTCCCACCCCCTAAATGGCAGCGTTGGGATGTGGAGGGGAGCAATCATAATCAGAAGTACACAGAAAAGGAGGGGATGTTTTAAACAAACAAACAATATCCTTTATTAGGCATACCATACCACATATTATCAAACAGACTCTGTATACAAATTGTGCAAAAAACGAGCTTGGCAGAGCCAAACTTATACCAATCCAATCCTTAACTTCAGAATTCCAGACCCGTCCACACAAATAACTCCGAATTTCTCACAATGACCCTTTGTTAAAAGAACCAATTTGTGGGTAATACAGCAATACAACACTACCACTGTAGTGATGTTTTAATGCTTTCTCCACACTTGGTGGTCTCCATGAAAACCACACCCAACAATTGGGGCTGCTCCCTTGGCCACAGAGTGTTAGAAGTATGGAATCATAGAATCATAGATGGTAGAGTTGGAAGAGATAATGAGGGCCATCTAAGTCAACCCCTTGTGATGCAGGAATCCTTTGCCCGACCTGGGGCTCGAACCCACCACCTTGAGATGAAGAGTCTCATGCTTTATCCACTTGGGCTATTCTACTTTCAGCAAGCTTTGCATGCCCAAAGTCTCAGGTTCAATCCCTGTCATCGCCAGGTAGGGCTGGGAAAGGCTTTCTGAAACCAGAGCTGCTGTCAATCAGTGCAGACAATTCTGACCTAGATGGACCACTGGTCTGACTCAGTGTAACTTAATACAGGTTTTCTTTATATAGGTGAAAAATGCAAGTAGTTGTGTAATTTTCCATTGGACTTGAACCAGTCTGTATCGATCTCTTTCAGAGTGCATTTCCGAAAGCTAGATGTGGCATCTTCCACCCATCGGTTAAATTCTGGCCGTAACAGCGAATCTTCTGAGGTTTCTTGGATGCAATTCTTCTGCTGATGGGTCCTAAAATAGCATTTTGTCTCATGTTAGTACAGTAGATCCTGCTGACTCACGCCTACTTTGTGAACCACTGCATAACATCTTCATCTCTGCTGATGCTGCACCAGAAATGATGTGCAGGATTAATGTGCTTAATTTTTCTCCCGTTATGCAACTGCTGGTGAATAATTCTTGTCCTTCACATCAAGGGTCCCCAAAGCTTGCACAGAAAGATTTAATATGATACTAAAAAGTATTGATCCGGGGGGGATGAGACAACCCACCTGAGCGACTTATTTATTGCACCTTCCATTTCACACATCTGATGGAGTGGGCTATTGTCTAGGAATTCTTTTGCCACAATAAATCTGCTAGTCTTTTAAAAACTATATATGAATAAAAGGATGCCATATTGCTATAAAGTTATCCTCTTCTTCTTTTTTTCCAGCCAATGCCTTGACTTCCTCAGTTAATTCTTCTGAGAGTGCTAGTGTCCATGCTTTCTGTTTCCACTGAGATAATTGCAGATGTTCTAGTGATTTCCAGTTTGGACCAGTGCATTGTCTAGTGACTACTCAGCATAGCTGTCAACTCTCCCTTTTTTTGTGGGAAACTCCCTTATTCCAATGCCGTTTCCCGCTGCTATCCCGGATTGTTGATATCCCTTAAATTTCCCGGATTTCAAAGGAAGCGGCTCCTCTCCCTCCCTGCTGGCCAGGGAGGCTCCTCAGCTACGTTGCTCGGCTGCCAATAAGGAGTCTGAGACCGACTGGGGGCGGAGCTTGCATGCCTTGTGCAGCCAGACCCTCACGCCCAACCAGACAGCCAGCCTGCCTGCTGTCTACGCGCTCGCTCTTTCGCTCACCCATTCACGCGCAGCCTCTGGAGCGCAGGGTGGCGAGGCTACTTGGTGCCATTGCACCGTCCTTGCGGCATCCCTTATTTTCAAATCTGAAAGTTTGGAAAAATCCCTTATTTTCAAATCCGAAAGTTGACAGCTATGCTACTCAAAGGAAGGTGATTAGTTCTTCATATCGCAAATAAGAATCTGCTAAGTTGATACAAGACTCATCGTTCTTTAAACCAATTATGAACAAACTGTGGAGCACCGGAGAACAACTAAGGAGCTGAGAGGAACAAGTAAATTAACAGTGCAATTCTGTGCATTTCTACTCTCAATTAAGTGGCCATGTCTGGGTTTATAATTAATATAATTTTGTTAACAACAAGCCAGGGCCGGATTTAGGTTTGATGAGGCCCTAAGCTACTGGGGCCCTTTATATGTCCAGCTGTCCTTTGTCAACAACAAATTGTCACTGTTTTCTGTGTTTAATATATGCTATATGGTAATTTATGGACCTAATAGGTATCTAAATCCATTTGCACATGCAGAATGTAGGCACCCTATATATAGAAATGAACAAACCAGTGATATTTTAGGGTGCAGGCGAGAAGGCGGGGCCCATGACTTACATCATAGGAGCCTACACAACACAAAACACTGTTGCTGTGTGTAGGTTTTATTTTATTTGTTTTTTATCTTATATTTTGGAAATGTACATCCAATTGTTTTTTTCCTTTAATTTTTTGGGGGGGGGCCCAAGAGAGTGGGGCCCTAAGCTATAGCTTGTTTAGTTTATACGTAAATCTGGCACTGAGCAAGCCATAGTTTATTTTCAATAACAAACCATTGTTAATAGGCCACTGTTAAGGCACTGGACTGGATCCACACTTAATGCTAAACCATTGTTTATTAACCAAGGTTTATTTAAAGCATGGTGTCATGTTATGTGTTACTCAGGCCATTGTGTTCCGTGGGAAAGTGTGAACAGGGCTGCAGTTAAGCAATGGAGGCAGGGCCAGTCCTAGACCCAACAGCACCCCAGGCAACGAGCATCTTCAACACCCTTCTTCATTTGTTCATTGTTTCAATACGTATGTGAATGATATTGATAGATCCACGAGCGCACATTTATCATATTTTCTATTATAGGGATGAATCATGAACTTAAATTATGCAGCAAAGCCGTGAAATAAGATACACATACAATTAAATTAAATGTAATGTGACTTGGGAAACACTGGTTTTAAATAGTAGATTTCATACTGTAAGGCTGCAGTGTTGAGATCAAAGCACCTTCCCCATAAATCCATCCTTTGAATTCCACCGGGTTGCTTTCGCCGTTCTTCCACGGAAGGTGGATCAGTAATAGCGCTCCCACTCTCCCGCAGTGATTGCGTTAAATGCCTTCCCACCTCTCTCTTGTTCCCTCTCTGCACATCAGCAGGAGAAAATATTGGAAGGTATTTACGAACTCACACAAAGGGCAGGGGATTACTGTACTATTTGAGTAGGAGAGGATCGGTTGCATCCGAAGGATGCTTCTGCAGGCTTCCATGACATCAGTCCACAACACTAGAAAAACATGTACTTTGGAGGAAAGACTTCTACAACAGACATAGGTGGAATCTACACACATATAACAAATGCTGTGAAAACGTTTTGTTTTTTAAAAAACATTTTGAAAAATATATTGAATTTGCCATAGTTCACTTTCGCCATCTAGTGTCATATTTGTATATTGCACGTTACAGCACACCTAAAACATTTTATTTGCAGCTGTATAGCTGAGACCACAGTTGGACTACTGCCGGATATACTGAGGTTAAACCAATAGAGCTAAGAAGGCTGCCAAGATGTTGTGAAACTCCCATCTCATCAGCCCCAGTTGGCATAGCCCACATGTGAACCATGAAGAGCCATGTAGACCTGGGTTTTAATCTATCCTCTGCTCCCCAACTCAAGAGAATACCTTGGGGGGGGCGACATGTGATTTCCTCAGTCTCCCTCCTTCCTCCCTGGCCCACATATTTACAGTAGAGTCTGAGATCCTCTCAGCTGCCAATGCTATGCTGAGGATTAAACCTAGACCTTGGAATACAGGATGCTGCCTTGCCCACCATCAGTCCATTGGGCTACCTAACTTATTATTGCCTCCATATGATGTCACAGGTAGTCCATAGCCAATGGCAACAGCTGGGGGTGCATCATCATCTAAGGGTGCACCTCAGAAGATATTTGTGCACTTTCTTATTTTGAAATACTAATAACAATAATAAATAATAACTGTAGCTTGTTAAGGGCAGACCCTCCATGTGTCCCTATTTTCCAGGGACGGTCCCGGATTTACAGAAACCGTCTCGGTTTCTGATTTGATCCCGGAATGTCCCGCTTTTCCTTAGGACGTCCCTATTTTCACCAGAGAAATGTTGGAGGGTATGGAGTTATGCGACACAATCCCAAGTCAAGGAGATAAGTAACTACAACCTTTAGAAGACCTCTGAAGGCAGCCCTGTATAAGGAAGCTTTTTTAATGTTTAATGTTTTATTATGTTGTTTTATATATGTTGGAAGCCAGCCAGAGTGGCTGGGGCAATCCAGTCAGATGGGGTGTGAATAATAATAATAATAATTGATAATAGGACGTCCCTATTTTAATCTGATAAATGTTGGAGGGTATGTAAGGGTGCTGGAAACTGTAGCTCTGTAAGGGGATATAGTTCTCAGCATTCTTTGGGGGAAGCCATGCTTTGAATGCATGGTGTAGATACGACCCTAATATTCACTGCCTATCTCCAGTGTTGGAGGGAGTGTGGATACCAGTGGAAACCAGTTGCATGGATTTCCAAGTGGGAGAACACTGGTCCTGTTAAGGTAAAGGTAAAGGGACGGCTGACCATTAGGTCCAGTCGTGACCGACTCTGGGGTTGTGGCGCTCATCTCACATTATTGGCCAAGGGAGCCGGTGTACAGCTTCCAGGTCATGTGGTCAGCATGACAAAGCCGCTTCTGGCGAACCAGAGCTGTGCACGGAAACGCTGTTTACCTTCCCGCTGCAGCGGTACCTATTTATCTACTTGCACTTTGATGTGCTTTCGAACTGCTAGGTTGGCAGGAGCTGGGACAGAGCAACGGGAGCTCACCCCGTCGTGGGGATTCGGACCGCTGACCTTCTGATCGGCAAGCCCTAGGCTCTGTGGTTTAACTTCTCAGGTCCTGTTAGTGGGCTCCAAAAGGCAGTTCACCGTGAGAGCAGGACATTGGATTAGATGAGTCTTTGGCCATCAGGGCTCTTCTCATGTCATCTGTGCTGTTACAGCTGCAATGGATCATTTGTGCATTGCGGTCATCACTTGACAAGGTTTGTTGTCAGCCAACCGGCTGGAAATGTTAGGCAAAGGGGGAACCTCTTGGTTGGAACTGCTTAGACTGCAATCTTTTCTTCTAGAGTTGCCATATTTCAAAAAGTAAAAACCAGGACACCCCAAAGGTTTTATGAAGACCCCAAAATTGTTGAGCTTTTTTAAAAGAAAACCACCAAAGTGGGCTGTTGTTTTTTCACAAAAACATCTTCCGGTAATTGCCCCCCAGACGGGTACTTCTGCCTTTGAAATCCCAGCCTACTCAAGCATGTGACCACTGTCTCGAAAACCAGCAGTGCCTGACTGACTGAGCCACAGGCATGAATAACCGATCGAAGAAGAAAATTGTCATGGTGTCCAAAACACTACAGCTGCTACACTTCTGTCTGTGATACTGGTTGGCTTGGAGAGCTAACCTATTGTGCCATCATAATAAGGCCCTCTGCAGCCCCAGAATTATGTGCATTGCTAATTATGTTTTGCACACATCTATAAATATGCCCTGGGAGGGGACAACGAAAAGCCTCCAGGTATAAACCATGTCAGCAGACTGGTTGGGCTAGTCTGGTTTTTAAGGAGGGGACTTTGACATCAGATGGTGACTAAGACAGCAACTGCAACTCCATAGAAATAGCTGAAGAGCGCTGCAATTTCATGGGTATTTGCCTGTGAATAAGCCCAAGTCAACTTGGTAATTGGATCAGATTTGTTTATTTGTATCTAGTCATTAGACCATCACAAAACAAAACTTAATAGTATGAAAGTAACGCCAGGTAACTACAATGTAAACTACAGCTTGAACAAACTTAAAACTCCAAATTTCCTTGCCAGATCACAACACACCCATTTCAAAAGGAAATATTGTTCCTCTTTTAGCAAATGTTAAAATGAAATCTTAAAAACTGAGACGCAATAAAATTAATTTATGCAGATCTGAATAATATTATGCAAAATCTAAGTGAATGACAACATAAAATAGAATTCTGAGTCATCTTGACAAGACACAATATTCTCTCTTAGTAACTTTCTCATCACTTCTGTCCTGCAGACAGAAAAGGTGCAGTTGTGTACTTATCTTGTCCACCCAGTAGATAAATTATGAAGTATTGTCCTAAGAATTAGGGAGAGATGGGGAGAGGTCTGTCTTTGAGTCCGTAATTTATCTAATGGGTGGGACACAGTGAGACTTATGTTTGCATTTAGGATTAGGTTGCATATAGAAGTGGGTTGCAAGGAGGGGCAGAGCTGCTACCCAAGCTTCCCAGCAGGTGGGTTGCTGTTGCTTCCTGGGGGCATGTTGGGATTATTCTGGACTGGAGTGCTGGCACACCACACTGTACATATTAAAGTAAAACATTGCGTTGGCATGCCACGATAGTTCTGCCCAAGTCAAAAGTGTTGCGCTGGCAAACCACACGGCGCTGAATGTCAGGATGGTAGACACGTGTCAGAAACACAATAGAACAATGGAGGGTGGTTGGAAAAGTACTGGGAAACACGAGGTGAGCACGGGGAGGGTGCATGGGGAGAACATGTGCTTGGTGCATGCAGGACAGTCACGTACGCAATGGAGAAGGCATGGGGGGAGTTTGGGGGTGTCACATTTTGGAAAACAACTCCTTACATGGTGCCATGTGCTGTTGCTGGGGCAGATGTTTCCTTATTTGGGATCTCAAGATGTACCTATGTGGTTAACTATTAATGAGGTGTAAGATTGTCAATAAAAGGGACCCTCATGAAAGAGTTGGGGCGCTTTCCCGTACATCCATCCTGTCTCCTCGTCATTCTTTCCCGCCATTTCCCGCAGGGGCAGGAGGTGAATAGGTGAGATGTCAGAAAGGTCAGCACACTGCAAGCACACCAACAGAGTGAATCTGGTGTTCCTGCGGGTGTGTTTGCACCATGCTGACCTCACTGCTGCCTTTCTTCTTCCCTCTTCTAACAAGCAACAGCGACCCACCTGTTGGGAATCTAGCATAGCTCGGTGTTAGGAGAAAGGAACTTAACTTGAAGAAAGACTCCCAGCAGGTCCAAATTCAGCTCCAACTCAGCTTCCTATCCAAAGCATTGACGGCTGGGATCTTTTGCTTTTGGAATACTGTCATGGCTGATCTTGTAGCACACAGTAGGCACTGACCCATCTGTGGGGAATTCCATTCAGCTTAGTGGTGTCTTACAATAGCGGGGAATTTATTTACAAATAGAAGTTGGATTGGCGGGGGGGAGGGAAGCAAGCATCATCAGCCAGAGTATCAGCTGATCTGGGCCAAACTGTTGTTCCCCTGCCAAATACAAAGCGGGAGAGGGAGAGAGAAACAGAGAGAGAACATCTGACTCTCAGCCCCTAACTTTGCATTCTTGCTGGCGATCTATGCTCAGGAAGTAAGCATTTTCAACTATCCAGCATTATATATCACGGAGGTGGGGAACCTTTTTCAGTGGGAGGGTGACATTATCATCATCATTTTATTTGTACTCCACCCATCTGACCGCATTGCCCCAGCCACTCTGGGTGATTTCCAACATATATAAAAACATTAACAAAACATTACACATTAAAAAGCTTTCCTATACAGGGCTGCCTTCTAAAAGTTGTATAGTTGTTTATTTCCTTGACATCTGATCATAGCTGTCATCCCTCCCTTTTTTTGTGGGAAACTCCTTTATTCCAATGCTGTTTCCCGCTGCTATCCCGGATTGTTGATATCGCTTAAATTTCAAAGGAAGCAGCTCCTCTCCCTCCCTGCCGGCCAGGGAGGCTCCTCGGCTGTGTTGCTCGGCTGCCAATAAGGAGTCTGAGACCGATTGGGGGCGGAGCTTGCATGCCTTGTGCAGCCAGACCCTCACGCCCAACCAGACAGACAGCCTGCCTGCCGTCTACACGCTCGCTCTTTCGCTCACCCGTTCGCGCGCAGCCTCTGGAGCGCAGGGTGGAGAGGCTACTTGGTGCCATTGCACCGCCCTCGCGGCATCCCTTATTTTCAAATCCAAAAGTTTGAAAAAACCCCTTATTTTCAAATCCGAAAGTTGACAGCTATGCATTTGATGGGAGGGCGTTCCACAGGGTGGGCGCCACTACCGAGAAGGCCTTCTGCCTGGTTCCCTGTAACCTCACTTCTCGCAGGGAGGGAACCACCAGAAGGACCTCAGTGACCACGCTGAACGATGGGGGTGGAGATGCTCCTTCAGGTATACAGGGCCGACCGAGGCTGTTTAGGGCTTTAAAGGTCAGCACCAACACTTTGAATTGTGCTGGGAAGCATACTGGAAACCAATGTAGGTCTTTCAGGACCGGTGTTATATGGTCTATGTGGCTGCTCCCAGTCACCAGTCTAGCAGCCACATTCTGTATTAGTTGTAGTTTCAGAGCCACCTTCAATGGTAACCCCACATATAACACATTGCATGAACTTCTGGGAACCTTCAGAGGGCTACATGCCAGCATAGGGTAGAACCAGAGGCATAGGGTGGAACCAGTGGGTGAAACTAGAAAAAAATTTTTACACTGAAGGAGATGGGATTAGATTCCAACTCTACAATTCTATGATTCCAGACCCTCCAAGTGCCCCTATTTTCCAGGGACAGTCCTGGATTTACAGAAGCCATCCCAGCTTCTGACTTGATCCCAGAATGTCCCTCTTTTCCTTAGGACGTCCCTATTTTCGTTGGAGAAACATTGGAAGGTATGGAGTTATGCGACCCCTGAGCCAAGCAGATAAGTAACTATATAGTCGTACCTTGGTTCTCGAATTTAATCCGTTCCAGGAGTCCGTTTGACTCCCAAAACGGTTCAAAAACCAAGGAGTGGCTTCCGATTGGCTGCAGGAGCTTCCCGCAGCCAATCGGAAGCCACGTCGGACGTTCAGCTTCAAAAAAACGTTCGCAAAATGGAGCACTCACTTTTGGGAGCTGATTTGTTCAACAACTAAGGGCAGGGGTCACCAAACTAAGGCCCGGAGGGCAGGTGTGGCCCAATCGCCTTCTAAATCCAGCCTGCGGACAGTCCGGGAATCAGCGTGTTTTTACATGAGTAGAATGTGTCCTTTTATTTAAAATGCATCTCTGGGTTATTTGTGGAGCCTGCCTGGCGTTTTTACATGAGTAGAATGTGTGCTTTTATTTAAAATGCATCTCTGGGTTATTTGTGGGGCATAGGAATTCATTCATATTTTTTTTCAAAATATAGTCCGGCCCCCCACAAAGTCTGAGGGACAGTGGACCGGCCTCCTGCTGAAAAGGTTTGCTGACCCCTGACTAAGACTACCAAGGTAGGACTGTACAACCTTTAGAAGACATCTGAAGGCAGCCCTGTAGAGGGAAGCTGTTTTAATGTTTAATGTTTTATTATCTTTTTATATATGTTGGGAGCCGCCCAGAGTGGCTGCGGCAACCCAGTCAGATGGGCAGGCTATAAACAATAACATTATTATTATTATTATTATTATTATTATTATTATTATTATTGACATCCTAGGACATGTTGGAGGGTAAGTAATTCCCAATAATCAGCATATTATTGCGGTTCCTCAAAGCATTTTTTGCTAGCCAGTTCCATAAATTCTTTCTCTTGACCCAGGATACTATTTTTTTGAAAACAGACATTGATGTGTTATGAGTGCAAAATAAATAAATAAATAAATGTGAGGTATGCTCCTAGATTCAGTTGATCAATACTCGTCGTTAGAAGACTAGGTTTTTCGGGAAGGCGAAATATGGCTCATAACAGCAAGTTATACTGTATTCTGTTGTCTGCACAAGGTTTTTCGGGAAGGCGAAATATGGCTCATAACAGCAAGTTATGTTCTGTTGTCTGCTTGTGCAACCGGGCAAGATTTATTCCAGACCCTTTTCAAATTCCTTTCCCCTTAAAAGCACATGAGCTTTGAGGAGTGGGTGAGGCGTGCTCCTGATTATCTTGCGAAGGTATCAGTGAGGTTCCAGGGCTGTTAGACGGAGATCTGGTTTCGATAAAGGAATATTGCCAAGGCAAGATGAATGGCTATCGCATTAGCAGTAGCAGAAACCTGATCTGAAAAAGCACCCGTCTGCAGAAGATTGGGTTACAGGCCACATTCTCTGACAGGAGATTTGCCTTTCCCTGCTTCTTTTTCAGGCAAGAGAAGATACAAATCAGAAATAGCCCATCAAATATTGGTGAGACCTTCTGCATGCTTCCTGTGCTTGCTTATTTTAAGGGCAATGCTTTAATGCTGCATCCTATAAACACCCAACTGTGAGCGTGATGAGGCACCTTGTGCCCAGCGGATGAATGTGGCCCTCCAGGCATCACTACCCGGCCCTTAGGACTTTCCCCAGGCCCCTCTCTCCCCAGGCTTCGGCACTGGCGCTGCCCCACGTTCTTTCCAAGTGCTTTTGCACAAAGGTAAGAGTAACATCCGTTACTCGGGCCACTTTTGCCTCTGTCACCTCCCGCCACTAGCATGCAGAGCCCAGAAGGCTGCCAGGGAAGGGATGTGGTCCTCAGGCTGCAAATGTTTCCCTACAAAGGTTTCCCTTCAGTATACCTGAAGGAGCGTCTCCACTCCCATCGTTCTGCCCGGACACTGAGGTCCAGCTCCCAGAGCCTTCTGGTGGTTCCCTCACTGCGCGAAGTGAGGTTACAGATAACCAGGCAGAGGGCCTTCTTGGTAGTGGCACCCGTCCTGTGGAACGCCCTCCCATCAGATGTCAAGGAAATAAACTATCTGGCTTTTAGAAGACATCTGAAGGCAGCCCTGTTTAGGGAAGTTTTTAATGTTTGACATTTTATTGTGCTTTTAATTTTGTGTTGGGAGCCGCCCAAAGTGGCTGGGGAAGCCCAGCCAAATGCGCATGGTATAAATTATATATTATTATTATTATTATTATTATTATTATTATTATTATTATAGATTATTATAATAATATTATTATGATTATGATTATGATTATTTAAATTTCTATGCCGCTTTATATTTTTAATAAAAACCTCAAAGCGGTGTACAGCATTAAATCAATAAATCAATAAAACAATAGCCGGCTGATGTTCCTCCGGCCTCATGAGGAGCCTCTTCAGTGGGGCTGGTGAGTGTGGACCCTGTCCCCTAGGCCAGGTGGAAAGAGCCTTGCAGGGAGCGGCCCTCACGCCTCACAGCTGGGCGATCTTACGATTATTGGTAATAATGAGCCAGTGTGGTGTAGTGATTAAGAGCGGTGGACTTGTAATCTGGGGAACCGGGTTCGCGTCTCCACTTCTCCACATGCAGCTGCTGGGTGACCTTGGGCTAGTCACACTTCTCTGGTCTCTCAGCCCCACTCACCTCACAGAGTGTTTGTTGTGGGGGAGGAAGGGAAAGGAGAATGTTAGCTGCTTTGAGACTCCTTAGTGTAGTGATAAAGCGGGATATCAAATCCAAACTCTTCTTCTTCTTACCCCTGCTCTAGACATTCTGCTCTTTAGGCAGCCATTCTTTACACCATTACCTGGGAATAAGTGATGCTTCACTCAGCATTTTTTACGTCCGTCGATAGGCTTCAGATTGCATTGTTGGAGGGGTGGTGAAATTCCCTCTTGTAGTATGGTATCCTGGTTGCTTTTAACCAGGCAAACATCTGCAGCTTGCTGCTTTCCAAACAGCTCTGCGTAGCTCTTAAAAACCCGCTTCCTGAGCATCGTCCCATTAGCAGCAGAGATCACCACCTTACCTGCTGGAAATTCACGCTTTGCATTTGGCGTCTGAACATTAGTGCATTGCATTGACACGTGCTGATTCAGAGAACATGCTCCTCCTTCCTTTGTTTTATAGCTAGCTAGACACTGTAAGCCCGTAAGATTCAGACCAGCTTGTCTTTCTTCAAAGGTAGAGGCGCGACCCAGCTGTGAATTCCTATTGCAAGCTTTCGTGTTTGCACAGTTTACTGGTTGGTTGACAGGCCTTGATATTATACTACTTCGCGACAAGATTAAGCAGGAAATGGTGCGTGCGTTTGGCGAGCTTGTAAAAACTCAAACATAATAGAATCAGGCCTGTTACCAGAAATTTTCTATGTGTGGACAGCGGAGAGAAACTGGAGAATAAATATCGTGGGGAGAGGCACAGTAAATCAGTTCAAAACACAAACATCTACCTGTAGGCTTCTTCTTCTTCACAATAAACCTTCATTCATTCACAAATGATCAAGAGAGTAACCCTATACACCAGCTGACGTAAAACAAGCCAGCAACCATAAAGCCAAATTATGCCTTAATTTGGGTGTTAAGTCTCACCCAAGCACACTCATGCAGGGTGAGGTGTATTGCTCAAAATTAATTAAATTGGGTTTGTTTTTATGCCACATCCTTCATGCTGTGCATTTACTGCGGTCTGTTTGATGGAGACAGAGAATCGATATCCAGCTTAAAGAGAAGCGGAAGAGTCTTTCTTCTAATATCGGAAGGAGGGAAGTGACTCAGTACTGGAGATAAGAGACAGGGGAAGAGCTCCAAACAGATTGAGCAATACAAGGCAGCAAACTGAAAGGAGAGGAAGAAGCCCTTGAGGACGACCAGTTCCAGGCTCAACCCCTGGCATCAACAAGCAGCACTGAGAAATACCGCATTTTTCGCTCTATAAGACGCACCTGACCATAGGACGCACCTAGTTTTTAGAGGGGGAAAGCCCCATTTTTTTGAGGATCAGCTCAAATTTCTTCAGCTTCTTTTGCAAAGGAGAAAAGCCCCATTTTTTGAGGATCAACTCAAAGTTGTTGAGCTTACTTTGCAACGGGAAAAAATCCTGTTTTATGGGGTTTAACTCACAGTTCTGCAGCTTCAGTAAAGGGAGCCATTTCTACAGTTTCCAGACAGATGATCTAATCAGCCAGGCACATGTCGCTGGGGAAACAGCCTCCCTCTGCAAGGGGGCGGGGCTGGAATCTCTCTCCCTTATCTCTCTCCCCGATCCTTTGCTGAGCAGCTGCTCAGCGGGCTTCCTTTCAACACCCCCTTCTCTCTCTCTCTCTCTTTTTTAAAAAAAGCACGATCTGCTTTTGCCCCTGGGCAGTTCAGCTCCAGGGACCACACATTCGCTCCATAAGACGCACAGACATTTCCCCTTACTTTTTAGGAGGAAAAAAGTGCGTCTTATGGAGCGAAAAATACGGTACGTCTGCTTGAAACCCTGCAGCAACTGCTGCCAGCCAGTGTTGACAATACTGCGCTAGATGGACCAAGGATCTGACTTGGTATAAGGCAGGTTATTATATTCCAGTTCACTTACAGGCAAAAGCTGAGGCACATTTTCAAACATTTGGCTTCAACTGGTGGCTCATGGATCCAAAATCTGGTTTCAGACTGGAGCCTAAATCAGCAGTTCAAACAGGAGGCTTACTTCTGAATAAACATGCAGAGGCTGGCAGCCCACCATTGTCTTTGTTGGCTCGTGAACAAAGTTCTGAGCTGTTAAGTGGTTGGATTCTGTCCGTTGCAACCTGCCCTAAATCCTAGTGGGGCAGCAATAAATCTCCTAGCATATTTGCAAAGCTAAGCAGGGTCGGGTAAGGCTTCAAAATGGATGGGAGACTGTACCTTGAGACTCCTGCACTGCAGGGAGTTGGACTAGTCGACTTCTTGAGATCCCTTCCAACGTTACAATTCCAATTATGTCGGTAGGATTTTGATGTTTGTACTAATTATTATTAGAAAGCAAAGTTCTGCCTGTGTTTCAGCCCCAGAGTGTCTGTCAGTGGCGTGTATCCATGGAAACGGACCAGTCAAGCAGACAAAAGATGGAGGTATGAACACCCCCCAAATTTTATCTAGTGGAGAACCAGTTGCCGCCCTGTGTCTGCAGAACATTTTGAATTTTACCTACAGGCTATTATACCAAGGCAGATTCAGGAAAAGGAAATCACATTTTACAGATCCTATTATTCATATTGGGGGCGATCAATGGCTACTAGTCACAATAGCCTATATTCTGCCTCCCTAGTCAGAGGAAGTATACTTCTGAATGCCATTTGCTGGGAGAGTGCTGCTGTGCTTCCTATGGGCGTCTGGCTGGCCGCTGGTGCTTCCTATGGGCGTCTGGCTGGCTGCTGAGAGAGATTCACCACGCCAGTCTCACTGATTTTAATGAGACTGGTAACTGTGCGCTTAAACCTCTGCTCATGCAATGAATGGGGCTTCAATGCACTTAACTGAGCTCCTTTCCATGGTTAGCAAGTGCTACTGATATTAACGGGAGGCGGGTGGCGCTGTGGTCTAAACCACAGAGCCTAGGGCTTGCCGATCGGAAGGTTGGCAGTTCGAATCCCTGCGATGGGGTGAGCTCCCATTGGTCGGTCCCAGCTCCTGCCAAACTAGCAGTTCGAAAGCACGTCAAAGTGCAAGTAGATAAATAGGTACCGCTCCGGCGGGAAGGTAAACGGCGTTTCCGTGCACTGCTCTGGTTCGCCAGAAGCGGCTTAGTCATGCTGGCCACATGACCTGGAAGCTGGACGCTGGCTCCCTCGGCCAATAAAGCGAGATGAGCGCCGCAACCCCAGAGTCTTCTGCAACTGGACCTAATGGTCAGGGGTCCCTTTACCTTTACTGATATTAACAGAAGAGCTCTCTCTCTCTCTCTCTCTCTCTCTCACACACACACACACACCCTTCCAGTTCAGAAGACCAGCACCATCAAGCTCCATATCTGATTTTCACAGGTGCCCATGGAGTCTGGAGCAAATGAACTTTTCTCCAGGCAAAGTGGAGAGATCAACTAATCTGCAGCCAATATAAGCTTCTGTCAGGGGCTCGTTGCCAGACACTGACAAGCTGGTGCAGATTCTCCTACTGCTTGGGATGAAGTAATGACACAATTAGCATCCCTCAGTTTACACCATGGGCTTTATAAATAGTGGAATGAGTCAGGGCCATGAATGACATGGCTAAAAAAAACACAATACCTTGTTTAACTACGGAAATATGTCTTTCTTTTCTTTTTAAATCACAAAATCCTTGGACTATGACTGTGTCAACTACAGCACACTCTGTCTCCTGAGAAATCTCTATGTGGGACAAGAAGCTACAGTTAGAACTGGATATGGAACAAAATTGGGAAAGGAGTACGACAAGGCTGTATATTGTCTCCCTGCTTATTTAACTTATATGCAGAATTCATCATGCGAAAGGCTGAACTGGATGAATCCCAAGATGGAATTAAGATTGCCGGAAGAAATATCAACCACCTCAGATATGCAGATGACACAACTTTGATGGCAGAAAGTGAGGAGGAATTAAAGAACCTCTTAATGAGGATGAAAGAAGAGAGCGCAAAATATAGTCTAAAGCTCAACATAAAAAAAAACTAAGATCATGGCCACTGGTCCCATCACCTCCTGGCAAATAGAAGGGGGGGGGGAATGGAGGCAGTGAGAGATTTTACTTTCTTGGGCTCCATGATCACTGCAGATGGTGACAGCAGTCACAAAATTAAAAGATGCCTGCTTCTTGGGAGAAAAGCGATGACAAACCTAGACAGCATCTTAAAAAGCAGAGACATCACCTTGCCGACAAAGGTCTGTATAGTTAAAGCTATGGTTTTCCCAGTAGTGATGTATGGAAGTGAGAGCTGGACCATAAAGAAGGCTGATCGCTGAAGAATTGATGCTTTTGAATTATGCTGCTGGAGGAGACTCTTGAGAGTCCCATGGACTGAAAGAAGATCTAACCTATCCATTCTGAAGGAAATCAGCCCAGAGTGCTCACTGGAAGGACAAATCCTGAAGCTCAGGCGCCAATACTTTGGCCACCTCATGAGAAGAGAAGACTCCCTGGAAAAGACCCTGATGTTGGGAAAGATGGAGGGCACAAGGAGCAGGGGATGACAGAGGACAAGATGGTTGGACAGTGTTCTTGAAGCTACTAACATGAGTTTGACCAAACTGCAGGAGGCAGTGAAAGATAGGCGTGCCTGGCGTGCTCTGGTCCATGGGGTCACGAAGAGTCAGACACAACTAAACGACTAAACAACAACAAAGACGTCTAATACCTTCTGGGGGGAACAGACTAGAAATTTAGCACTGGCACTCTGTACCAAGGCTACATTCACAATATATATTTAAAGCACATGACTTCCCCCAAAGGATTCTGGGAATGGTCATTTCCCAAGTCCCCCCTCTCAGACTACAGTTCCCAGGATTCTTTGGAGGGAAGTCATGTGCTTTACATGGATGTGCACACAGCCTGAGTAGCATAATCTGGGTCTCCACATCACTATCACCATTTCTTCCTTGCTTGATGGGCCACCGGAAGTGAGTGGACCAGTTAGAAAATTTTAGACTATGGATTGTTAAGAGGGCAGTGTGTATGATGTCACTAAATCCAAATGCGGTAAGCCTGCCTTGGTTGTGCTTGTGCATTCTGCTAAGTGGCACCACTGATGTCTGAGCCATAGCCCTGGCGACACCACTGGCTATGAGCACATACAGACAGCCATGCACATTGCCAGATAGGCCCTTTCTGTCCCATTAATTTGTCATTTAAAATAAAGTCACAATGTGGAGAGCACCAGCGTTCTGCTCCGTCCCGTGTTCTTCAAAGCAGGGAACCGAGCTGTTGCTTCTCAGTTATGGGGAAGAGGCATCAAGTAGCATGAAAAAGTTAAGTCCCCCCCCCCAATGTATAATAAAGTTACAGGATGGGGTGTGGGTGTTAGTTTGGATGTCCTCTCCGCGTCCCCTCCGGGCTTGTAGTTCTATCATCTGTAAAACAGGATTATGTAGAAGGAACTGCAGAAGCTGTCAAACCAGTCTCCTTGCAGCCATAGCCAAGTCTGATAAGTATCTCTTTGCTTGACTCAAGAGTTGGCCAAGCATAGGAATGTTGCCAGAGAAACTACTAGCTACTGATGCTTCCAGTAGGGGGCAGACCTTCACCCGTCACCTGAGCTGAGGCAATGTCACCTTGGATGAAGGATAATAGGTCAGTGGCCAATCTTATACTGGCATTAGCTGGGAAGACTCGGATGCTTGGCTTGCTCTATGCACTGAAATGAAAGTGGTGACTTTGGGAACTTCCCTATAAACCTAATGGGAGGAAGCAGGATCAGTTGGGAAGTTAAAGCTGTGAGCTCTCCCATCTGATGCTGAGTGTATACGTGTGTGTAATTAAGCCATATTGTCACAAAAGTATCATCATCGCCAGTGTGCAATTATCAAGAACATCATCGTGTAATTATCAAGAACAAGGGACGCGGGTGGCGCTGTGGGTTAAACCACAGAGCCTAGGGCTTGTCGATCAGAAGGTTGGCGGTTCGAATCCCCGCAACGGGGTGAGCTCCCATTGCTCGGTCCCTGCTCCTGCTCGCCTAGCAGTTCGAAAGCACATCAAGTGCAAGTAGATAAATAGGTACCGCTCCGGCGGGAAGGTAAACGGCGTTTCCATGCGCTGCTCTGGTTCGCCAGAAGCGGCTTAGTCATGCTGGCCACATGACCCGGAAGCTGTATGCCGGCTCCCTCGGCCAATAAAGCGAGATGAGCGCTGCAACCCCAGAGTCGTCTGCGGCTGGACCTAATGGTCAGGGGTCCCTTTACCTAATTATCAAGAAGCTGTAACATTAGTAATGTCTGTTTGGACAGCGCTGGAGATAAAGAAACAAGGTTTTGTTCTGCCATTTGAGGCACAGCAGCAGGGAGACCTCTCTCTCTGCCCTGGCACAGCAAAAAGGCCTCTAGTCTGGGTAGAGAAGGAAAACGCCCTTTTTTAATAATAGGAAATGGTGTTTTTTGAGGAAGTGGTTGTCCAGTAGCACACTAACTATGTCAGTTGGAATGAGGCAGCTACCATCCTCTAGGGCAGGAAACCAGTGGCCCTCTAGATGTTGATGGACTACATAGGGGTGTTATACAAATGAAGACTATATATAATGTTTGCGTGTGGTTGAGGTGGAAGAGTCCAAACAGTGATGATGGCTAGAGATGGTCCTGCTTCAAGGCTCTGCAGAGAAACACGTTTCTGAAAAGCTTTAAACATATTTTTAATCAAAGGGTTTCAATTGTTTAAACAATTTTGTTGTACATATTTTATTAATTTCTGTCCTGCCTGTCAATCCTCAAGGAACCCCTAAAGCCAGCTTACATCAAAGGCAGGGTGGAAATAAACCAAAACACAAGAAATGCTTTTCGTCAATTATAATAATGTCCTCTTAAACATTAGCTATTACCCCTTTGTAATTACCGGCTACATCATCTTATAATCGTTTATCCACCTCTGTTTACGAAAGCCTTCGTTGCAAAGGCATGTGGTAACCCAAATTCTGAAGCAATGGGATTTGCCACCACAGATAATAGTAAAGGGCTCAACATACAGAGCAGGCCAGGGCTGCACAGAAACATCACATGACAACAGAACTACTTCTGTTCTATAATTTTCTTGACTTATATTTAATTACTCCAGGCAACAGGTGATGTGGAACTTGTTGTCCAACAAATGTTGCTGGACTACAGTACCCATCATCCCTGACCACTGGGCATGCTGGTTGGGGCTGATGGGATATGGCATCCCCCAAAAAACCATCACGGAGGGCCACAGGTTTCTCACCGCTAGTGCAGACATTCAGTAAGCCAGGCGTCTCCTGGTCTGCAGTCAGATGCACTAAAGAGATCTTTACCTGAGGAATTCAGAATAATAAAACTGGAAGGGATCCTGAAAGTCATCTACTCCAACCCCCTGCAGCACACTTGGTCTCCCATCCAATTTGAAACCATACCAGACCCTACTTAGCTTTGCAACTGTGCTAGCAGTTTTAATTCTGCACCACTTCTGGTCTTAATCATAGGAAGAGCCTGCTGGATTAAGCCCAAGCCCCATGCAGCCCAGCATTCTTTTCTTATAGTGACCAGCCTTATTATGCCCAGGGGAATGTCACAGGGATGCTAAGCCGGCAATTTAATTAAATATCGCCAAGGAATGTCTGAATGTTTTTCCATGGCATCTCCTTTGCGCAGGTACGAATTAAAGGGTTTCCTTCAATGATGTCCTACCTAGGCAAGGCCTATTAAAACTAAGTCAATCGTGCCTATTAACTTCAGTGGGTCTACTCTGAGCAGCGCTAGCCACTGAACGGCTGTCAAAGTTTTCCATATCCAAAGTTTAGGCTTGGTGAAAGAAGCAGCTCCTTTAATCGACGTGGTTAGCTTGGATCTTAAAACAAGCTAACTTATAGGAGAGAAATCGCCAGCCAACATTCCCCTCCCCGAAAGGCACGAGGTCTTCCCCGGCTCCTCCTCTGAAAGATGCTCGGAAAGGGGAGGGCGAAGCGTGGCTGGAGTCCATTCCTGTCCGGACCCCGCCCTCGCGCGCCAAAGACCGAACTTCCCCCCCATTTCAGGACCTCCACCTCCCACCCTGCCAGGAGCAGCCCCTCGGAAAACCAACCAATTTCTTTGCTGCGTGATAAAGAGGAGCCGTAGTAGCGTAGGGCGCGCGCCTGCCGCTTCTTCCTCCCCCTCCTCCTCTAATTGGTAGCGCCCTCCCTTGCCCCCTTCCTCACTGGCCTGTTGGGTTGTCCCTTTCATTCCAAAGCGCGCCCGGGGGGTGGGTGGGAGTAGAAGTGGGGGGGGGGTGGACGGACGGACGGACGGACTGAGACTTGGTTCAAGTTCTGCTTGCTCATTGCGCGGAGGCTGCGAGTTGCGCGCACTTGCTGCTGCTGCTGCTGCTGCTGCCGCCGCCTTCTGTGACTCAACAGGGCGTGGAGACGCTGGTGGCGGCGGCTCCCCTTTATTCCTCCCGAGGCATCGCGCCGGCTCCTCCGGAGGCATTTGCGCAGCCGCCCTCCCTCCCTTTTTTCTTTTGGGTCCTCCTCCTTTCACTTTCTCCCTCCCCCCTCCCTCTCCGACGGTGCGCGAGGCGAGCCCCAGCCTCCCATCTCTCTCTAGCTCGCTCGCTCGCCTCCTTTGCGCCCAAGCAGCAGCAGCAGCAGCAGCAGCGAGTGAGTTGCTCTCGTTGCTCATTGTTCTCGCCCAGAAGCAGAAGCAGGAGCCATGGACGACCCCGACCAGTCCCCCCTGGTCTCTTCCACCGCCACCTCGGGGGGAGCGGGAGGGCAGGACCAGTGGAAGCCTCAGCAGCCCCTTTTCCAGTACCAGTTCGTGGCGGAGAACGACGGCGAGGACGAAGACGACGACGAGGACGACGACGAAGTGGACGACGAGCAGCTGGAAGTGAGGGAGAGGAAGCCCGCCGCGCCCGCCCCGGCGCCTTTCCCAGCGGCGGCCTCTGCCCCGCCTCTGCGGGACCTGGGCGAGAAGCCCCCCGGGCCCCCGCCTGCCCCCCAGCCGGTCTGGGCCAGCCACCCGGAGGCGCCCTCTTCCACCACCTCCCATTTCTCTCCATCCGACTTCTCCCTGCCTGAGGGGAAGGGCAAGGACCCCCCGCGCAGCGCCCCGCCGCCTCCGCCGCACCGAGAGGAGCCCCGCGCCCCCGCCGTCCCTCCGCGCAGCGCCCCGCTGCCGCCCAAGAGAGAGGAGCCCCCCGCCGCCGTCGCTGCCAAGAAGGGCGCCGCCTCAGGCTCGCCTGGTGAGTGTGCGCGCGGGGCAGGGGTAAAGCTGAGGAGGATTTGAGGCGGGCGGGGGGGGGGAAAGCTCCGAGGGGATCCCCCAAGGGGAGCTCAGGGGTGTGGCCGATTGGCTTTGTGGCGATCGGGGGCCGCGGAAGGAGTTTCCGCGTGGGGGGTGGGTGTGCTCAGACGTATTGGGGGGGGGGATTGAAACTGGCAGAAGTGGCCTTACAAGGCTGTGGGGAGAGAGTTTCCTGGGGGGGGGGAAGAGGGAAGTGGCAGGCTGGGGAGCGGTGAGGAAAATGGCGGGGAGGTGGGGTGTGAGGCATGTTTCCTTTGGAGTGGAGTGGGGGGGGGAAGGAGGTGTCTGTGGCGGCGATGGCAGCCGTGTCGGGGAGGCAGGAGGGATCGGGGTTTTTATTTAGGGTGGGGAGCACGAACTTGGGGGTGGGGGTGGAGGGGCGGGCATTGCAGGTAAGGGTAGAGAAAGGCGGCGGGAGCTCCTCGAGGGGAAAAGTAGGGAAGGGGATTAGGAGGCAGGGATGCGGAGGAATAGTGGGCGTGGGGAGTTTGGGGGTTCAGGGGGGTGATCGAGGCGTAGCTGGTGGCCAGGGAAGGAGTGAGTGGATGTATTGGGGAGCCGGGTGTGTGTGATTGTGGGGCACAAGAAGAGGGTACGGGGTGCAATGAGAAGAGGGTCCGGGGTGTGTGTGTGTCGTGGTCAGGAAGAGTGACTGGTTTTTCCGAAGGGAGTGGCTGGTGTGTGTGTGTGTGCGCGCGCGCGCGCGCGCTACGGAGACTTCTCCGTTGGCAAAGGTGAATATAACTGTCCTAGCCAAAGTGGCAAAAAGGCGGGGGTCCTTTTTCTCGGGTTGTAAGGCGACCTGCTGGAAATGCAATGAGGTGGATTGGGCTGGCGAGGGGGTGGGGGTGGTGGGCTCTGCAATGGACCAGATGGGAGTGGCAGGCGCTTTGTGGGGTACACGTGCGCGTGGACGTAGCAGGTCCGGGAAAGGCTTTGCTGGGAAGGGAGCGCGTTGCGTAGGCTCTCTTGCCACTTTCCCCTAAAGAATACTCAGGGGCCGTAAGGAGCGCTTTGCCATCTGTCATGGGGAGAGCTGAGATCTTCCTTTGTGTCTGGAACCTGTTGTTGCCCAGCCTTTTTCCAAAGGCATTTTATTTGACGGGCTCCGGATGCCAACACTGCCGGGGACGGGGAGAGGGGGGGGGGGAGATCTCGGGTGGTACAGGAATAGTTCCAGCGCAGGGAAGAATTATTCTGTGCTGAAGGTGGGTGTGGTAACTGCCACCATTCTGCCCCCATCCCTGTCTTTTGACTTTTGGAGACTTTTCAATTTCATGCAAGAAGCTGGTTCAACACCCCCCCCCCCATGTTATTCATGCCCCTCCTCTTTGCTTACTTCCCATTCCTGGTGCTTTTGCCTCTTGATCTTTTATTGATCTAGAAAAGTCCCCCCCCCCACGTTTTCATTCAGGATTAAGAAGGGGGTTAATAGGGGGGAGAGCCCACCCCACCCCCATTCCCTCCCACTGTCTAGCGTAGGCATTGGAGCTCCGCATATCTTTTTGTCTGCAGGCTAACTGAAGCCTCTACATCCAACCCGTCTATTGTCACAGAGAGCCCGCCTTTTCTTTGCACACACTGGATCTAGAATAGATGAGTGATGGCTCTGGTCCTCCTTACAGCAGGCAGGATTCAGAATGAGCACCTCCCTTCCTGTATATGGAACCAGCAAACTTGACTCAGCCTCCTGCCACCGCCCAGCATCCGCACCAGACAGGAGCATTATGCAGACTTCTTTCTCTGTCTGCCTCTCTTTCTTCCTCTCTCTCGCTTCTTTCAAAGGTTTCTGTGCCTTCAGTCTTGAAATTTAAGGCGCTCAGCAAAGCCCATGTACATTGAAATGCAGATATCTGCCCCTTAGAAACGTGAAAAAGCATAGTAAGGATTCCGAAAGCATTTGTTCTTAAGTAGAAACAGAGAATAGAAGAATGATAGGAAATGATTTGGGCAGGAGAATGTCAGCACCAGATTCACGCAATACTTTATGGAGAGACGTACTGGGAGGATACAAATGCAAAAATAATATTACGATTCTTAAAAAAGAAAGAGTGAGGATTATGTGCTAATTTCATTCATTGTGCATTTCACGCTTACATACTACACTCGCTTTGATGTCATTGGTTGTTGTTAATATTACAGAATCAAAATACAGGTGAAACTCGAAAAATTAGAATATTGTGGAAAAGTTCATTTATGTAAGCAATTGTTTTCATTAGCTACTGGAGTTTAATATATGAGATAGACTCATGACATGCAAAGCGAGATATGTCAAGCCTTTATTTGTTATAATTGTGATTATTATGGCATGCAGCTGATGAGCACCCCAAAGCTGAAATTGTTACTTTGGGGTTCTCATCAGCTGTACGCCGTAATCATCACAATTATAACAAATAAAGGCTTGACATATCTCGCTTGGCATGTCATGAGTCTATCTCATATATTCGTTTCACCTTTTAACTTGAATTACTGAAAGAAATGAACCTTTCAACGATCTTCTAATTTTTCGAGTTTCACCTGTAAAAGGTTAAAAGACAAGCAGCAGCAGCAGCATAATAAATACAGCACTAAATTCCCACCAAGTTTCATGCTGTTTTAAGGATTAGAAATAAGCATGAAACAGCTGGAAATCCTAAGTGGGTATTTTCCAGTCCCCTTTGTCATTCTTTGTAGTGCCTTTAATAATGCAGAAGCAAAAATGGATGCTGCAGAAATAGTACAGTATTAGTTTTTAAAAGGCATGGCTGTAGATGTTCACTTTCTGTGTATGAGATGGGCATGCTATGAGATGGGTCTTAAAGCCTCTGGATATTCTCTGACAGAGAATGTCATAAAGTAGTTTTTGATAGAAGTATATGATAGGAATATGGGGTTGAGCAAACATGGAAATAGATGCTCTTTGCCCTTTAGCCATCCTAGGGGATAAGTGTAGCGAAAGTAGTTTCTCTGCACTTGCGCACAATGTATCAAAACATGTTTAGTGTATTTGTACCTCGCCTTTCTCCCAAGCTGAGAATCAAGGTGGCTTACAACATTTAAAAACAACGTTATAAAATACAGAGCAATAAAAACGAACCAGTTAAAATAATAATTAAAATGCATCAGGACATATTTAGCACCAGCAGGGAAAATACAGTTGCCCTTAACAAGTAGGCCATTGGTCAGCATATCAGTACCTTAGTTTTCAAAGTGCTGTCTGAACAGGAAGGTTTTAGCTTGCTAGCAGAAGGATGATAAAGTTGGAGCCAATCTAACCTCTCTTGGGAGGGAATTCCACAATATGGGAGCCACCACTGAAAAGGCTCTTGTGTCACAACCAACTGTGCTTCTGAAGTTGATTGGGTTGAGAGAAGGTGCTCACATTGGGGATCACTTTGGGAGGTTCATGTAGGAAGATGCAATTGTTCAGGTAGCCTAGGCTGTGCCCAAGATTCCTGGAATTACAAGAAAGAGAATGATGTATCAAAACACTCTGAAGCTTAATAAGGTACAGTCTCAAAGTAGGGCAAAGAGGAGTGAAAGGAAAGACCTCGGTAGAAAGAACATTGTATAAGCATCAGATCAATTACAAATGGACTTGATGTGTTTTAACTACAAACTTGATGCCCACAAATGAGATGCAAATAAAAGTGGATGAATAGTTAAGATAGTTAAAAATGACAGCAAGAAATTCTTGTCTTGTGTTGCAAACGTTTATATAGTGGGAAGGTGTGTGTGGGAATTGTCACAAGAATTCTGTGGCTGCTTGGGAGAGTGGCTGGTGGTTTTATTATTCCTAAATGAAAAGCGACTTCTGAAAAATAGAATGGTTAGAATTAAATGGAACCAGAAACCTGCCAAAGTCCTGAAGGGAGAAAACATTTGTGGAGCTGCTATCTGATCTCCAGAGAATCTTGGGTATTCATCCAAGTATTAACTAGGTGTATTCTCCTTGTTTATGGAATATATAGTTAACTGCTATCAATCATATATTTGCTACTGTGCTGTCAATCTCTGGTTGCACATTCCTCCCCATCAATAACTGGGTGTCTTTCCATCTTACACTTCCCCTTCATTTTGGAAAATGCTACTATTTCCCCTTCTCCCCAGAATCAAAACAAGGGGCGTTCCGCTTCCTGCACTTTCATCGTTTCTAGAACCCAGTGATTCTTTCATTTGATCCCACTAAAATGTTGGTCTTTTCATGTGCTGATTAGGTAGGTCTCCCCATTTCTTCAGGTGCTCCCCCCACCACTTGACAGCAGGTGGGTGTGTCCCATTTGTGCTTTGCCATATGAAACACTACTTGCATGTCGTAAAGTAACCCATCAGGGAGATTTCTATATCAAAAGCTGTCCCTCCCTGATATTCTGGTTTACTACATACAGAGAGGTTTTTGCATGTGGGACATTAAAAACATATACTGTATGTCCCCTCACCAACCACAGCTTGCATTCTGAAGTAACACAGGTCCGGATTCTGTCAGCTCCTTCTGCAAAATGCTTAATCACACAGTAATTCTCCAGTAGCACAGGTATATAGGGGCAGGTCGATTGCGTCATGGCCCTTAAATAATAGTGTCGATACATTTTGGCATATTTCTGCAGATACTATGTGTAGCACTGGAAATACTACTTAACTTTTAATACATCAGTGTATACAGAAATGAATTCTGTGAATTTAGCACAGGGAATTTGGATATATTTATGTAATGCAAGCTTTGCTTCCTGTTTGAGATGAGCAAAGAATTTTGAAGGGTTGTTCTATTTCAGTGGAATGTTGTTTCATACTACAGAAAGGTAAGAGTGCTCTGTGTGTGAACAACCATGCTCGCTTGAAAAGTATGTGCCTGTGTTGGCAATCCACATGTTGAGAGCAATTTTTGAACTTCTTCATGCTGATTCATTCAGATGGAGTGTTTGTGTGGGTAGCCGAGGCTTGCCTGTTAATGCAGAAGATGGTTGGATTGTCTCATGGAGGAGGAGTCTAATGCACATGGCTTGACAGCATGGTTAGCAACCCCAGCGGATGAGTACATTTGAGCTATCGTATAGCCTTTGAATTGTTTCTTTGGCTGGAGTTGCTACACTAAAAGCTGATGCCGGCATGCTTATAACCCAATGAACAATCACTAAGAACTGATAAAGCTCTAACTCTGAGCATCCTCTATAGTTAACAGCTAACTCTGACTCGCTTCTAATAGTTTGTCCTCCTGCAGCGGATTTTTAATTGTGTTATTAGTAAGAGAGTAAATATGGACATTGCATTCTGTGTTCAGTGTGCATATTATTTAAATGCAGGAGTTCAGTTCTAGAGTGTGTAGATTGTGAAGAGCTTGGCTTAAAACTGGCTTGCGGTGGATATAAATGGAAGTATGCATTTTCTAACTGAGTGCTTGAAACTCTGCTCAGTCTTTTGACCTTGGCATATCCCTTCCTAGTGTGTAACCAGATTCTTGTTTATGAAGATGCTGCATCTAGCCATGACCTTAACTTGTCAAAAACAAGTTCATATCCTGCTGTTGGCAAAAATTATGCAGTTTCAGCAAATTTGCATTATTATTATTATTATTTGCCTAATTTTGCACTTAGTCTTTTGAACAACCTGGGATATGGTAATGAGCAGTGGAAATAATTGGAAGGGAAGAAGTAGGTAGGTGCTAGGACAGGTTGAGGTGAGTTCATGGCACAGAAAAAATGGTTAGAGAGGAGTTTTTCTCCCTTTTTCATAAATAAAGAGCTTGTGGAAATCTAGTTGGAAGATTCAGGACAGATAATAGAAAGTACTTCATGCTGCAGTGCATAGTTAACTAAGGCTGTCAATGGCCACTAGCCAGGATGGCTATGCTTTACGGTTGAAGGCAGCAATGCTTCAAGTTGCTGGAAGCCACAGGAGGGGAGAATGCTCTTGTGTTTAGGTTCTGCTTGCCAATTTCCCGCAGGCATCCGGTTGGCCACAGTGAAAACTCTTGAATCCAGGAGTGCTATCTTTGAGTCTTCATCAGACGCTGACTGCCTACATGTTCTCAAGCTTGCTTATCTGCAGCCATAAGGACTAGAAACTCATTATTTCAACATGAAAGCTGGGATACCCAATATGCTGTCTTCTGCAACATACCAGATCTTCTAACAGCACAGTACAGTGTTAGAAACTCAGATATATAAGCGAGGTGCCAAATGGCACCTTACACGTAGGGTACAGTCTCCACAACAGAATGTCTGTTCACCAGGGGGTTGGAATAGATGACCCTCAGGATCCCTTCCAATGCAACATTTCTACAATTTCTAGGATCTCAGCTACATTGCTTGATGGTAGCTTGCTTTTACAACAGATCACTTGTCCCAGTATGCAAGAAGGAGAAACACACACAGTGGAAATGCTATTTTCAACTCTGGTCGTCAACTTGGCGCCCTGCCATGTGATGCCAAAAATCTTTCTGATACAGTGCATATGGAAGGCTGTAAGTTGCTAGGCTATGACTCACTTGAATAAAGCAACGTGCTCAACACGCAAGCAGGTAGACCTTCATCGTGGTATTGGTCGCTAGCATCACATTCTCCCATACCCTTTTGGAGAGGCAAGCCATTGCCATAGCTGCCTTGCCAATACGCTTGGCCAGCTCAGAGTCGATTGAGAGGTTGCTGGTTATGGTGGAGCCCAGGTAGACAGGATCGTCTACCACCTCTAGTGTGTGGTCCCTAGTTCTGACGTGTGGAGAGCTGGCGACATCATGACTCAGGATGCTGGTCTTCGTCAGGCTGATGGCGAGGCCAAACTCCCTGCGGGCTTGGGCGAAATGGTTGAGCTTCCTCGGAGTGCGTTGTCAAAGCTGTGTCGTCTGCAAACAACATCTCTTGGATAAGAACCCGCCACATTTTTATACTAGCATGGAGTTGTGCCAGGTTGAGCAGGCCCTATCGGTCCTTGAATGGAGATACACACCGTCTCCAGTCAAGCTGAAGGCATAACAGAGCAACAGGGAGAAGAATATGCCAAAGTCATCAAGCTAAACTATGGTTTAGCGTGAAAATGTGCAGACCCGCCCCCCAGAAAGGAGATTGTGGCCACTTTGCTTCTTTGGTCCTGCTGTGAGCTAAGTCATGGTTTGCCTTGGTGCATCATTGGAACGTGAGCTTGTGGTTTGTCTTGGTTACAGCTCATGATTGACCTGGAGGGAGACTGGTGGCTTGGCTCAGCATTACATGCAAACGATGCTATGTGTTATCCTCAATGTTGTACTACAGCTTACATCATCCAGCATGGCTGATTATCTGGGATGATGGGAGCTGTAGTCTACCACCAACATCTGGAGAGCATAATTTTGACTTCCCCACCTCTGGTGGATACATAGAGAATGCACAACTTTAGTTAAGGCTTGGTAGGCTTTGCATGTAAATGCATTCTTGAATTGTATCACATTTTTCCTTCCGAAAACAAGGACTGCAGTTCCGGTAGGGGTTCACCATAAATCCTATTTCTATTTACAATAATATTAAAGGATAACAGCTTTAAAGTTTTGGCAGCAGCTCACAAGAACGTCACTGGGTATTTGCATTGTTCCCAAATGTTTACCTGAGAAGGTGTGCTGTTCGAAACTTACCTTGAATGCCTGTCATCCTCTCCACATACTTTTAGCTCTTCTCAGCTTTCATATGCTGTTGGGATGAACTCCCTTTTCTCATAGAAACAACTACAACACGCAATTATCCTCCTGGTTCTCCCCCCCCCCCCAATTCTCACAGCTTATACTGCCTTCTCCCTCTATCTGTAGTCAACTTATCTTTGAATCTGTTCTTCTGCCCCTTTATCTAAAGCATCTATCCCATTATTTCACATCAAAGACTTCCCAGAGTAGCTTAAAAAGATCAGAAGTAAGGCATTCCCTGCCTTCAGGATTACAATGTGCTTCTCTTCCTAGGAGTTGCAGTTGGATCTCTCCCAGTCAGGAAGTTTGTGCCTAGGAGGGCCAGTGCTTAACCCTTCATGTCCCTGCTGGTTCTTCCTAAAGAGCATCTTTCCACATGTAGCTCCCCCACTGCTGACCTTCAAGTCTCAGTGCTTGGCTTGAAGGGTGGGTGGGAATATGTGCTTATTTGCAAAATAAGAATGCCAAGGAATGCATCGATTGGCGTAGAGTCAGACCCTCTCTGCCACCTACCAATCTTCCCTGCACATGCGCCTTCCAAAACACATCCTTCTCTTTACACTACCACACATCTCTCCACATGCAAATCTTTCAATTTATAAATTTTATTCTTTTTTTCCGCACTTGCGCACCTTTGTTCACTCTTTCTTAGGGATTCAGCCTCCTCCACTGGTTTTCTTTTCTCTCGCCTTTTCCCTTCCTTCAGTATATACCGTATTTTTTTCTCCATAAGACTCTCTTTATTCCTCATAAAAAGTAAGGGGAAATGTCTGTGCGTCTTATGGAGCGAATGTGTGGTCGATCTCTGGCTTCGTTTCTGGCCCCGCCCCCTTGCCCAGGCCTCCATTGTTGAATGTTCTGCAGAGGGAGGCTGTTTGTTTCCCCAGCGACATGTGACTGGCTGATTAGATTATCTGTCTGGAAACTGTAGAAACAGCTCCCTTTCCTTTCCTAAAGAAGCTGCAGAACTGTGAGTTGAACCCCATAAAAACAGGATTTTCCCCCCCTTTGCAAAGTAAGCTTAACAACTTTGAGCTGATCCTCAAAAAAGGGGCTTTTCCCCTTTGAAATGAAGCTGCACAACTGTGAGCTGATCCCCCCCAAAATGGGGCTTTCCCCCTTTCCTCCTCTAAAAACTAGGTGCGTCTTATGGTCAGGTGCGTCTTATGGAGCGAAAAATACAGTACTTTGGTTTTGCTTGCATTCCTCTACAATGCCTTGCTGAGATAATCGGCAAGAACACATGGGGCTTTTTCTTTTTTGCACACAGGGCTTTTATTCCCCAGCAGCCTCAAACAGGTGGGCTAACCACACTGGCTGCCTGCCTGCAACAGCTTAGCAAAAACTGGCACAGACTTGCAACACGGGCCTCTGAACCCCATCCCTGCCCCATCCCAGCCCATACTTTCGATGAGCTTGAGAGAGCCTTACATTTTCCCAGGCATAAGTGGGAAACAGTTGCAAACAGTGGGGCCCTGGGAATTCTTCCAGAGCACAGCAAATAAGACAGGGATTGGCCTGTGGCATCTCTTTTGCAAGTCTGGTTGTATGGAGACCTCATGATTGCCAGAGCTTATGTGTTTTCAGCTTGATAGCTTTGGCAGAGTGCAACTGTTCTGATAACATTGTTTCGGAAGACTTCTGCAAAATGGCTTTCGCCCTTCTCTGTTACTGCACTGGGCGTATTTTCTTGTTTAGAAATGTATGCAGATTCGTTGAAGCAATTTAATACTTTTGAAGGTTATGATTTGAGTTCAAAAGGTTCAAATGCCAGTACGTAGGGAACAGCTATTAAATCATTACTTTCTGTTCTCAGCCAAGACAAGCTTGATTTTATGAAAGTCTAGTCATTACTGAGGGGGAAGGCCAGTTGTAGTTGTACATACTAATTGTGTATGGCAGCAGGGAATGGAAGCATCTGGGAAGTCAGCGGATGCAACTGTTGTACAAATGTTCATTGTTTCTTTCACTGTTGAATTTGCATAATAGTTGTAAGTTCGTAATGGCTTTGTAATAATGCCAGAATGGCTGCAAGTAAATTTTCGGTGGCATTGTTTTCATCTGTTTTCTCATTGTTTTTCATTCCAGTGCTTTAAAGCTGGACTAGTATTTAAGCCGCTCTGTGGCCATAGTATGGAGGCTCCTACTTGCCATGTTTTGGTACAGTCCTGTGCACCTGGCAAGCAGAAGCCTCACCTCTCCTGTTATACTGTTCCAGGAAGCCTCACTTCTCCTGTTAGTGCTCCAGGAAGAGGAGGAGTCAATCCCAGGAAGCTGAGAAGGGTGGTGGTGGTGTGTATGGGGTTGTGTGTGTATTTGAGTGCCACTGTTAATACTTGATGATCCATCCTAAGTGGCAATCAAATTCTACCTCTTATTGGATGGATGATTTCTCTTGGCAAATCATTTAAGATGGTATTTATACTCGTCTTTTGTAAGCATTTGAAAGCAACTAAATGATAAATGTGAATCTAAAACGTATCCTTAAAGGGATTAGTACTTGCATTCCATTTTTAAAAAAGCCTTTGACAATAACTAAATTACATTGATCAATAAATTGGAGCCTAGGGGCAAACAGAGCCCCTTCGCATTAATCCTATCTATCTTCTGAGATACTCTTCTGTGACCTCTGAACCTTTCTCTCTCATGTATCAACTTCTTGTGAGTGTGAGGGTTCAGTATTTCAGTCTTGGAGAACCACTGCCAATAGGAGTTAATACACCAGTGTGAGATAGTTGTGTTTGTATGAGATCAGAAGTTAAGATACTTTGAGCAGGATTCATGGGGATTGTGGAATCAAGGGTTTTGAGGTGTGCTCCTGTGCAGCAGAACAAATAATTCCTGTTTTGCTGCCTCATTGACTTTAGTGCTCCCTCTCCTTGGGGGGGGGGGCGTCTTCTCTGAAATAGTAAATGGATGCATAACCTCAGTATTAGAGTCTGCATGCCCACATTTCATATTTGTATGCCATTAAGGGACAATTCTTAAGACAGTTTTGCATTTACAACTTTAAATTAGAAAGAAGAATAGATATTAACAGTAGTCTTGTCTTCTGACGAGAAGTAATAGTTGCTACTTTACAATTTAATAACTTGGAAAGTTTTTGATAACATGCACGTTTAGAAACGATCCATCAAAAAGGCTGAGATTCCTGCATTGCAGGTGGTGATACTATGATTCTATGTTTAAATAAATAAACATTTCAAATGTCTGACACTCCTCATCAATACCATTTAATTGTTCTCATTTCAGCTAGCAGATTTTCACGAAGGTCAAATTTTAATGTGGAAATCCATCTCATAACTCATTGTCCAAAGTGATGCTTGTCTAGCTATGAATAAATAATTAAAATGTTCCAAACGGACATTATGGTGCACCCTTTCTCAATCCCTTTTAACAGATAATAGGGTAGCAGTATCAACTGAGAGCAAATTATGTTGTATCAATCTGCGCCACTCTCTGCCTGCATGAGCAGCACTTAGCCTGCAGCATTAATTTTGTAGTAGTAACCTACAATATGGAGAAAGCTGTTTTTCAGATATCATGTAGCAATAAAATTTGCACGCTGCAGCTTCCCACGAAGTTCTTCAGCCATCCTCTTAATAATTTCCTTTACAAAAATTTGATAACCCAGGGCTTCTTCAGCAGGGAGGCCAGGGTATAAATTCAATAAATAATAATAATCTATCCCTTAAAATTTACTTGGTGTGGGAAATCAGGCAATGTAAAAATTAAGATGAGATAATCACCCCCACACCCATTTTCTGCATCTTGTGCAAATAAATGCATGCATTAATAGGGCCTTGGTTTTGCAATGCTCATTTTTGTTCTCCTCCACCGGATCTCTTGCTTTGTTGAGTAAGCATACAGAGGCAAACTAGCATTCCTTAATTCTCGGGTGCTTTACTTGGCAACCTGAGCAGTGCTGTAATCTGATCTCTTTGTGCGGCTTAATACTTTCAAGAAATCAAAGGCCAAATAAAGACTGGCTCCATTTTATGCTTGATGCTTTGGAAATAGAATGTGTTCAAATAAGCAGGACACTATCTAAGTGTATGTTGCAAAGCATCTCTCCTGTTTTGTGTTCTTCAGCAGTTTCAGGGCCAAGAGGGTGGGTTTGTTTTTGTTTTTTTGGTGTGTGTGTATGGATGTGTATGATATAACTCCACACAACCCTAAGAAAGTTGGGAAATATTAATCATAGTGTATGTTTGATGTTTTTAGGTCACTGACCTGGTAAAAAAACAACAACCGGGTTCACTAACGAGGACAAAGCAATAACATATAAATAATTAAAAAAGTGGACTGATAGTAAAACTAAATAGAAATATAATTATTTTATTTTAAAACACAAGAGAGAGAAAGCAACTGCAAGAAGTAGAGAAGGACCCACTAAATGCAGTGGATAAGAATAAGAATAATATATAATATAATAGTATAATATTGTCGCCAGAATAGTGATATTTGGATAGCGTTCTAGAGGAAAGAATTCACCACTGAAAAGTCTTTCTTCCTGCTTGGAATTATGGCACTTATTCACCAGTAGAGATTGTCTGTATGGCAGCCATGCTCTCTAGTATTTTAAAGGGCAAAATAGGCATCTTGAGTTGGACCCATAAAAACACTGGAAGCCGGGGCAGATCTCTTAAAAACAAGTTCTGTTCAGTGTGGCGTACTCCAGACAGCAGTCTGGCTCCCATATTCTGAAATAACGGAGGTTTCTAATCAGCCTTCTAGAAGGTAGCCCAGTATAATGCGTTATATTCATGTTGGCTTCCTTGGCCACCCAAGGAATTTTCAGCAAAAACATGTAGGTGGTATGCCACTAAAAAACAGCCATGTTGATGCTTTCTGCAGCTGCCACCTGAGAAAACAGCCCCTTTGGACATGCACCTGTGAGGTTTGGGAGGTGCAAACAACATCCAGCAGGCTTGCTTTGTTTGTTTGTTTATTTTTAAACTTGTATACCGCTTTATATTTTTAAATAAAAATCTCAAAGCGGTCTACAGCAAAATAAATAAATAAATAAATAAATAAACAAATACATACAATAGCCGGACGATGTTCCTCCTGCCTCATGAAGACCCTCTTTAGTAGGGGTGGTGAGTCTGGGCCTCGCCCCCTAGGCCAGGTGGAAAGGGCCTTGCAGGGGAGCGGCCTTCACGCCTCACAGCCGGGCGATGGTCCTCCGGCCTCATGAAAAACACAACACCGTATAGTGGATAATTCAAGCCACCCATTCCCTATTGTTGATGGTCAGCTGTGGTGTGCATTGCTCAGCTTTTGCATCACCTTAGATGTGCCCTGGCTTGCTCATAGTCCTTTAATCGCTTTCCCACCAAGTTCACATGTTGCCTTATTAAGTGAGGCTCTGGCAGAGCTCTCCTGCAGGGCACAGGTGGCGCCCTTTGCATAACACTTTTTTTTTTTGCTTCTTGGATAAGTCAGGAAGGATAGCTAGTAATTATCCTGCCGATGCTACACTCTTGAAATAGTTGGTCGCAAGATGTGCACTGGAGGGTGTATAAGACTTGGGCGAGGGCTAATGGCTAAATCAAGGCTCTTTTGCTGTTTGCTTCAGTGGAAATATGTTAGCTCAACCTTGGCATGGGAGTAAGTGGACATACATGCACTCTTGAGACTTTTAAGTCAGTGCACTGATTGTGCCTATGCTATTTCATGATTTTATACAACCTGCTTTGCTTTTATGTAGCATTTAAAACAGTCCCAAATACTATATTAAAACATATTTTCCTTATTTCCGCAGTCAATTAACAATAGCTGTCCCCCCCCCCCCCGAGAGATGCAATTCCTTAACGAACTTGTTCATATGTTTAGGGGACGAATGTGTGGAGGGGGAAGCGTGCTAAAATTAGAGACTCTTGATTCTCATCTTAGGAGAGTAATCGTGTGATTCACATCTGCTTGTGTGGATTTCTGGGTGGAGTTTTAAGTGACCTGTTAATGACCCACATTAGCAAATAAGTGTAGTGGAGATAAACGCCCTGGAATTTTTTGGCTGGTGAATCCTGAGTCAATATTCCTGGGCGTTCCTATTTAGGCCTGCATCTAAGATTGGGGCAATTTGCGAGGTGGGCGGGGCGGGGAGGAGTGTTTCTTAGCAGAAGCTTTTCCACTTTGTGACAAACAAGAGTAATCCTGCATGTGAATTCTCTCGCTTCGTTCTTTTTAAATATGGGTGTAAAATATCTGCTAAAAATATGAATGCTGAATACTCTCTTCTCCCTCTTTCCCTTCTTTAAACTCATTTTCCACATTTATTTCTGCTGAGGTCATACTGTATTTGTTTTTCAGATGAGACCCTTTTTGCTCTTCCTGTTGCATCTGACCCTCTGATGCACTCTTCTGCAGGCAAGTTATTTCAGCTAGCCTTTTGCATTAGAGTATGCCCCCCTCCCAGTGTCCTTTGCGTTTTCCTTTCCCACTAATAGTTTCTAGATGTATTTACTAAAAAAAAAAGTTGTCGTGGATCCAAGAATACTAAAGTCTTCTAAATTTGTAAAACATGTTTGTTTCAAAGTGGCTCAAAATTCAAACTTGGGCAGTTTCTGTTTTACAATTAAACTGCAGCTGTCCATGAATTCTTGGAACTTTCCCCTAGGAAAACCTTGTAGCTACTATTAACAGAATAACTATTAAAGGTGTAGTTGCTTTTGCTGATATAGAGTTGGCTCTAATTTCTTACAATTAATGAACTGTTAGCATTAATGCAGTTTACCATAATTGAAATTGCTTCGTCTTTTCACCTGTCGGGTGTATGATGAAGGTAACGCTGCCAATCTCTTAATTATATAGTTAAGAGACTGGGCTTCAGATTCTTTGAGTTTTCCTCCTCCTCCTCCTCCTTGTATTTATTTCCCAGTTTACTGTTAACATTCACACTGGCTCTTAACTATGGTTAATGCTAAGCAGGATTCCCATTGCTACCCGGGCTTGAAGTTGGTTTGCAAATGCTGGTTCGGAGGGAACCTACTGGGTCTTAAGCATAGTTAGTGTTAAGTAGTGTTGCCATGAGTCCTCTCTTCCCAGGACACACCCTCTTTTTCAGGGGTAAGATTTGAGACAAATTGCATTTATTTGCTTTTAATGGCCGACATAGCGTCCCTCTTTTTTTTTGCTCTTCAAAATATGGAAACCCCAGTTGAAGACTTGGGAGGGAGAGGAAATGCATTACTTATCGCCTTCTCCTACTCTCTTGGCTATGGTTAAGAGAACATCAATATTATTTCTTCATGGGGTTATTATTATTCACTTCCTTTTTTTCCAAAAAAAAAGGGGGGGGTAGGAGAATGAGACCTATTTCTCAGGCTTGTTCTGTAAAACATATGTACTTTGCATTGCTCTAAACTCTCCCCTAACCTTATTGGATTGCACAACATTTGCTGCTTCATTTACATTTACCCTCTCTTAGCTTTAATATTGCATGCTTTCCTTACTAACCTTTCTAGCTGTAAGCGTTGAGAGCTAGCTACTGTGGGCTGTTTTTTTTTTTTTTTTTTAGGTGGGGAACTTGTCATTAAAACTTGCCTTAACTTTCAGACCACTTGCACTCTTCGCTAACTTTCCTTTCTGTCCACGGCCACAGACAAAGGGATGGACTTGCAGGAGCAGCTGGGTCGTGCATGGCGAGAAGATTTCGCTGCAGCCCCGCTTGACGCTACCGCTTCTCTTCCCTCTCTCTCTCCTCTCTCAGCCAATCCTTTTAAAGACTACGCAGCCCCCAGCACAGTACCAGGCGGGCTATCTACAAAGGGCAGTTACGGTCAGGTTGAAAGCCAGGCATTTACCGCTGCTACCAAAAACGCACGAAACCCATTCCTTGCAGAGGCTGGTGGAGATGCTGTTGGTTCAGAAGCGAAACCTTCCGAAGCAGTGCCCTCTGACACGGGGACAGGGCTATTCTTTTCATCTCAGGCGAAGGAACCAGTAGGCACCAATGAAGCGTTTAATATAGAAAAACTATCTGCACACCAGCAGGACTCTTCTCCAGAATCTCCTGTCGAGCTGTTTGTGAAGCATGATAACGATGCATCTCTTGAAGACCGAAAGCATGCTTCTGACGAAGACATGGCTTTCGTAGACCTTTCTGCAAGGGATGACTATGTGGATTTCAAGACTTTTGAACCATCCTGGGCTAGCAGTGAAAGAAGCAGTTTGAAAGAAATGGCTAGGAGTCCGATGGATGGTATAGGTAAATATGACACGGAGGAAGCTCAGGCTCTGCCGGTAGAAAAAGACTTTGCAAAAGAGAGCGAGAAGAAGCATGAAAGCAGCAATGAAGACATTTCTTTCCCCAGCACTCCAGAAGCCTCAAAAGAATTTTCAGAAGCTTACATTACTTGTGCCAAGTTTGAATCATCTGTGACAGTTGAGGGCAGCACAGCCAAGTCTCTGGTGGAGGAGCAGGCATCTGAAAATAAAACCGATGAGAAAAAGATAGCAGAGATGAAGGCCCATTTTGGCACGGAACCAAGCGTTGCCCACATTGAGTTGGCAAGTGGCCAGGGCAAGAATGCTGAATCTGACAAAGCCGAGAATCTGCTGGCGTCTACTGATGCTCTGGCCAATATGCCCGAAGGTCTTACTCCTGATTTAGTGCAAGAAGCATATGAGAGTGAACTTCATGATGCAATTAGCCCCAAGCTTGCTTACGAAACGAAGATCGATTTGGTTCAGGTGTCCGAGTCATCGCAAGAGCCCTTGAATGCGGCCGTGCAGCTCTGCCCCTCCTTCGAAGGAGGGTCTGAAACAACTCCTTCCCCTGTCTTGCCGGATATTGTCATGGAAGCACCATTGAATGCAAGCGCTGTTGGGGTGGTTGCTCCTGCCGTGGAAACTGAAGCCTCCCGTTTGGAAGCTTTTGCTGGTGATTACGAGAACGACTACGAGAATGTAGTGCAGAAGTCTGAGGAGCCTCCCTCGTATCAGGAGGCAATGAATGTACCCTCAAGTCAAGCACAAGAAACCAAGGTTGATGCTGCCAATAAGGAACCCGACCACAAGAGTGGTACAACTGCGGAAGACTTGGAGAATTCTTATATATCCATCGCATGCGACTTAGTTAAAGAAACTAAGGTTTCCAATGAATCTGCTTTACCGGCTGTTGCAGAGAAATCCAAGGAGGTGGTTTCAGAATGTGTTTCCCAAACTGTGCCTGAATATGCCGAGCCTGACAAGAAAGCACCTTGGAAAAGTGACTTATTTGGTAGTTGTCAAGAACCCATTGTTGCTCAGAAAGAGAAGGAAGCTGTGAAAGAGAAAACCACCACATCGGCTGCTAAGATTGTGTCCAAGGAAGGTTGGGAGGAGAAGCAGAAGGAGTTGCCACCTTCCCTTAGCAAGCCTTACTTAGAATCCTTCCAGCCTCACACTGAACCCTCCAAGAACGCACCCACTGTTTGGGCTCCAGAAGTAGCAGCTGCAGATCTGGCAAAGGAGGAGAAGACATGGAAGGAACTAGACATGGAAGAACTACGTACTGGTGCAGGTTATTTTCCTGTTCCCAAGGAGCTCAAAGTGGGAGACAAAATTGTGCTGTCTGCAGACTCCTCTCCAGAGACGGATGATTTCCCCACAGCTCCTTATCAAGCTGCTAAGTCGGTGATGGAAAAAGATGTGTCGAAGGAGATTGAAAGCAGAGAGCCGCGTGATGCATTTGAATCAGAGGCAAGGCAGTCTCCTTACCAAGAGGTGGCCCACGACCTTTCTTTAAAGAATGTGCAAGTCAGAAATGAAGAGAGAGGTCCTGCTTTGGGAAAACCCTCCGTGAAACTGGACAGAGAAGTGCCTGAAGCAACTAAGGAGATCTTGCCCCCAGCTGATACTACTCCTTCACCGGCAGAGAAAAAGTTAGACAGTGTAGGAAAGGGAGCTGAGAGAGGAGTTGCTTCTGTCAAAGAAAAGGAGAAACCTGCCCCTATGTTTTCATCAAAGCTGAGTAAGCCTTCAGGTAACCTGCTTTCACTTCCTTTGCATTTCACTAATCAATGTGTTTCTTCAGCATGCCATGGCTTGTGTCCCTCTTGAAAATGTGTGTCTCACGATCTGCCTGTACATCTCTGTGGTGGCGTCGGCTCAGAAAGCGGCCGTCTAAATTTCCTTCCTCTCTGCCTTCTGCCCAGCCCTTCTTCCCAATATAATTGCTTGAGGTTGAAATTTTATGCTGCACATAGAAGGAGGTGCTGCTGCTTGCTTCAGAACTGTTGCCTCTGTTGGGTCTTCTGTGTAGAATTTGTGTAAGCCAGAAGATGCCTTTGGGTGACGCTTGCTGATGGCACTTCTAATCTGGATACTCTAGACTAGGGATTCCCAAACTTGGGTCTCTAACTTGTCCTGCTAGCTAGGGATGATAGGAATTGTAGCCCCAAAACAGCTGGAGACCCAAGTTTGGGCAATCCTTCTCTAGACACAGTCTAGAGAGTTGAGCCCCGTTTAGCCAATTCACTTCCTGGGATTATTGGTGTGCAATGATGTCGATAAGATAGGGATTTTTAGGGGAAAGTTTTATAGTTTTTGGGAGAAGATTCAGGTAGGTAGCCGTGTTAGTCTGACGCAGTCAAAAAAAAAAAGTCCCTTTGGTCATTTGCATACTATCCCTTGCTTTTTCTTGTAGGACTAATTGCAGTCGTTAACCATACCCATTGAGTCAATCACCCATCTCCTACTACCCTCCTGAGAAACAAACCCACCCCACCCTCCCACTATATATAAGGGTCTGGTGACTTCTGTTTCAGCGTATATGAAGAAGTGTGCATGCACACGAAAGCTTATACCCAGAACAAACTTAATTGGTCTCTTAAGGTGCTAAAGGACAATTTTTTTTAATTTTTTAATTTATTTTTTGGGATAAATGAGGGTTTATATTATAAACCTATGTTGTGGCTGTATTTGAAATACTCTGCACAGTTACCCTGTTTCGAAACGAGTATCTCAGAACTGGGAAAGAAGAAAAAGGCAACCTAAACAATCAAAAGCACTGGAGCACTGTATGAAGAAAGGCTAAAGCCTTTTATTTTCCTTTTAATCTTGGAGAAAAGATGACTGGAAAAGTATGGTGGAGGTATGCCGAGGGTGAACAGAGATGTTTCTTCTTCTCCCTGTCTATTAGAATGCAGATAATTAGCTTAAAGAATTTGCTTCCATAAGGTGTGGTGATTGATGGCTTTCAAAGTGGGGTTGACAAATTCACGGAGGATAAGTCTTCATTTGCCAGTTAGCTACACTTCTCCAATGAATTCTACTTATTGGATGCAACGGCTAGACATAGAGGCCATCTGAATCCAGGAGTGGGTCCAGGTCTACCTTCTCAATAAAAGTTGCTGAGTGGGAAACAATGAGAAAGGACTGTTGGCTTCAATGCTGCTTGAGCCCTTTGCCCAAGTGTTTGGACTCTTGCACACTGAAGGGTTGGTGGATCATGGGGGGCGTCTAAGGTTGGGCTAGTCAGCTCAACCTACTTGGTACCATGGGGAAAAGTCACCTGCATAGAATTATCATAGTTTACCCAGGGTTCAGATAAACATGCAGAATTTTATTAAAAAATTGTGTTTTATTGATTTCCAATTACAAATGAACTAGACAGAAGAAATAATGGTATCAACAATAGCAACAACAGGTTGGAGTACAGAGCCATCACAAAAAGGGGGAAATAGAAGCAATCCTAGTTGGGGTTCCTTGGATGTACAGTAGCCAGATGAAAGTGTGTGGAACTTTCATCTGACTATTGTCTGCACCTCATCCAGAACGCTGCCACCAGAATCATTCACCTCTCTTGTTGCCCTTCCTCAGTTGCTTCTCCTGCTTCCCCAGCACACACCCTCCTTCAGTTTTACCACTTGGAACAGCCTGGAGATCTCCTGCTCTCTAAAAACACCCTTCCTATTGCTACTCATTAGGCCCAGAGCTCCTTCGTCTATCCTCTGTATGGCTCTCTCCCTTCCTTCAAACCCAGGGGGTGGAGAATCTCTTTCAAATGGAGGGACCTCAATCTTTTCTCTGGGGAACCTTCTGAGGGACATGGGCCACTGGTGGGCAGCACCAGAGGTAAAAGTGGGGGGGGGGGAGAGAAGTGACTTCAAATGCCATCTTCGTACAGGAGACTGATTTCTACACTCCCCTTTCCTCTGGTCTCCATCCATCCAGACAAGCAAGAGGTATTGTTACAGTTCAAGAGCATATGCCAGCCATGCAGAAACACTTGGGGCCAGGGCCTGAATACAGAAGTTTGGAGGTTTCCGAGGGCCATGTAGAGAGGCCTGGGGGGCTGCATTTGACCCCACCCCTGCTTTAAACCAGGGATAGAGAGCACGTGGCCTTCCAGATGTTGCACTCCAATTCCCATAGTCTCGGGCCATTGTTGGCTGGGGTTAACAGGCACTGGAGTCCAGTTGCGTAGTGAAGGCCACAGGTTCCAACATCTGGGTGGCTTTAAACCTTTCCTTAAACCACCTTTTCTATGACACCTTTTCCTGGGTCACTACCCAACTGAAACAGCTTTTGCACAAAGCACTAGACTTCCCTGTTACTCTTGCTCACTCCTTTTTAGAATCTTGCTGCCTTCGATGCAGCTTTCGCAGGCCCTTCGGAGAAGAAATCTGCCTTCTGTTTTTAGCTTTGTAAGTACCAAATAAATTGACGGTACCATGTAAGTTAGTAACAATCTTTCCTGCCACGGGCCAGAATGAAAGTGGTATGTCTGAGTCTTAGGGAAGGAAGTTCACAGTCCACCTGGATCATCTCTTGATGAAGCTCTGCTGAACTAAGAGGAAGAGTTTATTCTTGGTGCTTATCATATTCCAGTGCCCACTTATACTACAGCATACCTGTACCCCCCTTTTTGATTCTGAGTTAGTCAGGAAGCATCAGTTAGGAGCTGATGTTAAGGAAACTTGGGGACAAAAAGGAGAAGCCACCAGAAAATCCTAAGAATCTGTGTTGAGGTGATAAGGAAACTTTGGAAACTTCTGGGTGTTGTTGTTCAGCAGGACCTGGAGCCTAACAACAGAAATTGTTGCTTTGCGGGTGCAGTCAGGGAACCGTGTTTGGGCAGAATCCTTTCCCCCGCCAGTCCTGTTGGGTCTCCTACCTCTTATTGTTGTTGCACCGAATTGTTTGCCACATTCCAGTTGTGTGTGACTTTCCACTTCAGGACACTGTGCCCCTTGTTGAAAGATTCCTGTGAATTATGCATAAGCCTCTGACTCAGCGGAAAAACTGCTTCTGGCACAGAGCAGAGCCATTCTTTAGCCTTGATGTGGGATACCTCTGAGTCGCCTATTGTGATGTCCCTTTCAATGCTTCATTTCTGTGCTTATGATTTAAAAGCAAAGGCTTAATTCTGTGCAAAGGTGGCTGCCTCATGCCACTGTTTTATGCCTTTCCTGTGCTACACTTGAAGAGCTGGGTCCTGAATTAGACATACCTTTTCAGAATTTCCTTTCTAAAGGTTTTTGTGTGCTAACTTCCCAAGCAGATCCTGTTAATCTGTATTACAGCAACAGCAATAATTTTTGCATCACTTCTGAAGCACCTGCTGTGTTAGAAATCTGAACTTTGCAGCAGTCCTTCTCAGTACGGCAGTTCTGATTTTATAGCTATTGGTTGATATAAAATGTTAGTAAAAGGTAACCCACAGTTTAACCCACAGCGCCACCTGGGTCCCTAAAAATGTTAGTAATGCCTTAAGTGGAGCCATTGAAAGCAATAAACCGACTCCAAGTTAGAGTAACATTTGACATAGGGATGCGGATGGCGCTGTGGTCTAAACCACTGAGCCTCTTGGGCTTGCCAATCAGAAGGTCGGCGGTACCGCTGCAGCGGGAAGGTAAACAGCGTTTCCGTGCGCTCTGGCTTCTGTCATGGTGTACCATTGCGCCAGAAGCAGTTTAGTCATGCTGGCCACATGACCCAGAAAGCTGTCTGTGGACAAACACCGGCTCCCTCGGCCTGAAGCGAGATGAGCGCTGCATCCCATAGTCACCTTGACTGGACTTAACCATCTAGAGCAGGGGTGTCAAACTCCGGCCCTCCAGATGTTTTGGAACTACAATTCCCATCAGCCCTAGCTAACAGGACCAGTGGTCAGGGATGATGGGAATTGTAGTCTCAAAACATCTGGAGGGCCGGAGTTTGACACCCCTGATCTAGAGGACCTTTGCCTTTACCTAACATTCGGTATCACATAAATACAAAAATTGTGCCCTAGTTAAAATATTTAATAGCATCAGCCAAAGGCAAGCATAGAATAATATGAATGTGTTATGCATAGTAAATGAATTGAATGATACCTTAAAATTAACTAATCAGATCAGTCAAACTGCAGTAAGTTACATCTAGCCACTTCTAAACTGGTTTTAAAAGTGTGTTCCACAGCTATGGTTTCTTCTCCTTAATCTGCCTGCTGCGCTACCAGCTTTTAAAAATAGAAAACACTTCTCTTGCTCTCCACTTGAACTCTGTCAGTTGTTTATTATGTATAACGTGTTTAAAAAACAGACAGGTATTGTGCCGATGCTGCCAACAACAAACACAACAGAAGGCAGTTAAAGTGCAGTTGAAAAGGAAGGCTTTGTTTTCCTTAGCTCTTTTTGACTGAAGTTGAAGGTTGTGGCAAGCATTTAACAGCAGTTCTGTTGCTGCTGAAAATGTATGAAAACAAAAACCACTTTTCGCTTTGAAATGGTGGTATAGGCATGGAAAAGAACTGCCTGTTGTTATAAAAGGCATGGAAAATCTGACCCAGAAACGACTTTGTAATCAATGCGCATGGTCCCAGCGGAAGATAGGTAAGCTAAAGTAACAATGAAGAAGTAAATTGAAACTCGGGAGCTGAGTAAATTGAAACTTCAGTGGAGTTGTAAGTGAATGTTCTCTGGATTGCATCTACTAGCATGACCTTCCACTACCTTTGCATCCACTAACATGGCCTTGTAGTCCAAAACATCTGGAAGACCCCAGGTTGGTGAAGGCTGCACTAGCAGTTAAGAGATTCTTAACCACAGAGCCTAGGGCTTGTCGATCAGAAGGTTGGCGGTTCGAATCCCCGCGACGGGGTGAGCTCCCATTGCCTGGTCCCTGCTCCTGCCAACCTAGCAGTTCGAAAGCATGCCAAAGTGCAAGTAGATAAATAGGTACCACTCCAGCGGGAAGGTAAACGGCGTTTCCGTGCACTGCTCTGGTTTGCCAGAAGCGGCTTAGTCTTGCTGGCCACATGACCCGGAAGCTGTACACCAGCTCCCTTGGCCAATAAAGCAAGATGAGCGCCGCAACCCCAGAGTCATCCGCGACTGGACCTAACAGTCAGGGGTCTCTTTACCTTTACCTTTTAATTAAGTTTTAAGAAAATGTAGGGTGGGAATAAATACTGGAGTGTGGGACCATAAGTCAGTGGTGGAACACATGGTTTGCATGTGGGAAGACACAGGTTCAACCCCTGGCATCTACAGTTCAAAAATGGATTTGGTAGCAGATGGTGGGAAATACTTCTCTGCCTGAAATCCTGGAGAGCTGCTGTCAGAGTACTGAGCCAGGTGGACAAACAGGCTGACATGATATAAAGCACTTTCCTCTGTTCTTAACTGGTTGTCATACTGGCCAAGCAATTCTGATGAGAAGAGGTGAATTTAAAACCATCCCTGCCATACCAGGTACTGGAAGTACATTTCGTAAGCTCTCTTTTATCAGACATTGCCCTCAAATGCAGACATGGAATACATCTGTACTAGACCACAAACCATCAGAGGTCAGATGCTGAGCTTTCTTCCTTTTTCTTTTTTAAACGTCTCTTGCTGCTGTAGAATTAAAGTTACAAAGCAAAATGTGCAGGCACTGTTTAACAATTGCTTTGTGAAATATGAACCTGCTCCCACCTTTCATTGCTTCTAACCAATGCGTGAAGTCAGAGATGTGATTGACAATGGCTACAGAGAACTTTAGAGTCCTACAAATTCAATAGAAGACCCTCAAAATGAGCCAGGAAGTATCATCTTCAGACAACTGAAAAGGGGCTTCCAGGTTTATTTGGAAGCTATTTTTGAGTCTTCTTTGGTGGTGCATGTTTCACTTTAGTTTTTCTATGCAGATTCAGACAATGGAGAAGGTACAGTTTGGTTCATTTTGAATCTGTTTTTCACCCCTTTCCTGGGAAAGAAGTTGCCCAGAGAAAATATTGAGAAACCCAATATTTTAGTGTACCTATGACTGTACAATAGCATATCTGAAGGGTTTTATTAGATAGGTGAGGGAAAATAATTAACTATATTTTATCCACCTACAGACCCATGTGTGTGGGTTAGCAGACAAAAAGTTCAGCTTACTGCTTGTGTTTTAAAAGCGTAGGTCTGAACAAAGTTCAAATCCCATATTATGCAGTCCAATTGAAAGCATAAATATTAGCTATTAGGCCAATCTCCCACTTTGTTACCCCATTTTACTCACAGGCAAGCATTCATCCTTAGCTGCAACAGCATTAAAAGTAAATGCAGGTAAAATACTCGTGTTCACAGCGAAAACAGCTTCAGGCATGTATCTGATGCTGGAGCGATGAGAGGCATGTCTTTCTGTGATACTGCAATGTAAAAAAATGGCAAAAAATGTATTTTTGGGGGGGGGGAAGGCAAGGGATGGGGCTGCGGACCCCCTAGGTGTGTTCTGTGGACCCCCAGGAGTCCCCAGACCCCTGATTGGGAACCACTGATGTAAATGCATAACTGGAGGGGTGGGTGGGTATTGTGATTGAGAAAACATGGGTTCCATCAGTGCTGCAAAGTAGCCCAGCGTTCCTGGACTAATGCTGCTGAGGCACTGGGAAATATAAACCCTATAGTGCAGCCCAGTATTGCTGTCCAGTTTCTAGGATGTGTTGGGAATTTTAAAAGTGAAATTTGGCGGCAGGTTTCTAGGATTATTCTAACAGCAACATGAGGGGCGGGGAGGATTGATTTCCTGCCTGAGGGGGAAAAATAAGGGGATTCTAGTGGGTGGGTTGCTGCTGCTGATATAAACGCTAAAAAGGAAATATTCATATCAAAGACAAATCTTTTTTTTGCTGGGGGTGGGGGGAAGAGTGACTGTTGACTTCAGCTGATAATATTGTTGCCGTTACTGCCAGGTGTAGATAGTAAGTAGCTGCAACAAAAGTACACTGCTTGTTTTTCTCTAACAATTTAAATATTGAATTTATTCAAACATGGGCATCTTGACCCTTGGTTGTTGTAAATATTAAATCTTTTTTGACCGCTCTCTCCACTGCTTTTGAAATGCCACGCCTGGTCTTGCACTAAATGCAGTATCACCAGGCTGTAGTCAGTTGATCAAAGAGCTACAATGACATGAAATGTTTTGAGTTCTTCCCATGGTTTAGGAGTAGCAGTGGAGGGAGGCAGAGCTCTTGTGTTTAACAACTGTGATGCTGGCAGAAATTTCACAGGTTAAGCCTTTTCTTGTATGGCAATATAATTATGGGGAATGCTCCTGCTGCCCTTATCCCTTGTCAGACATTTTATTTCTTGCACTGTTTTATTTTGGGAACCTTCGACACCCCATGCAAAATAACATAAATTGGATATAATACAAAGTACTATATGCATATTTTATACACCTCTGTGTCCTCTTTTGCAAGAGGGCAGAAGACCCAATCCACATGTGGCGAACTGGGCCCTGAAAACACAAAACATACAGGAGCATTTTCCCCATTGCCCAGAACAATGCTGAACGACGACAGCCTACAGTTTAATAAACTAGTTACAAAAGCAATAATGTGTACTGTACGGTCTGGAATTGCTTTGCATTGGCAGTGTTCAGAGAATTAACAACCCCATGCACCGCTTTCAGTTTTGGCTGCGATAAAAAATAGACACTTTCATCTCCGTTTATAATAACTGCAGTTTATTGTAAACTGTGCTGAAAGATTAGTGTAATGTAAACTCTGCTACAATTCGTGAAAGCAACCCTGCTCCTTCCCAACCTATGGATTGAAGTCGGCTTGTTTCCACTAACTATGGTTAAAATAAAGCAGAGTTTGACCAGGTTCACACAGAACAGCAAGCTGTTGTTAATTACTGCATTGTGAATTATAATGTTAAATTGTAGTTTAGGGTTGCATCCAAACCAGCCCTTTTGCGTTAGCCCAGTTATTCATCTAGCATAGTTGCTTAATAGTCATGACTAGGCATTGTCACTTCCCAGGGACTCTCAGACACAAGGTGTTTACCAGCCCTTCCATGGGAGAACCCTTAACCAGAGATCAAATCTCCCTGCCTTATTAACATTGGACAGGCAGCTTCTGCTACACTGTCTTAGATGCAAGCTAAGATTCAGCAAACATGTTCAGACACATGACTTAGTTATGTATACTTATCTCTAGCATAGTATGGTTTTACCTGTGCATCTTTGACAATAGTTTTATATTTTACATACACTTCAGAGATTTTTCCATTGTTGATTTCTAAATATTTCTCAATTAATAAATAATGCTTAGCCATAAAGTATAGTTCATTAAGCCATAATGTGCACACGGCATGAGCGTTCCTCATTTGCTTCTGCCTTCCATTAACAGCTAAACAAAGCAGACTGCTAGCTTAAGTGTGATGTCCAAGCCCAGGATTGTGGTTTTGTTTCGCCTAAACAAATCATGATTGCTAAGCCAACAACATGCCATGCATGCATTCACTACTCAACACATTTTTTAAAAAACACAGTTAAAACTAACCAGAGATTCGGAGAACAGCACTAAAGCACTCTCCTCACAGCTCGTCAGTCTTCCTTAAACATTCCAGCGTATTAAGTCAGTCAATAGACACCTGTCACTCACTCACAAGGTTAGAAGTACAGCAACCCTCTTCACTGAGGCTACCAAGAAATGGTTGGGGTTCAGAGCAGTAAGGCTTTAAGAGACCTGGGTTCAAATCGCCAATTCAGCTGTGAAGCCCATCAGGTGAATTTTGGGGAGGGGTCCATTTTACAGACCGCCTGCCACCTGCCTGCCTAACAAGGGAGGATGAAAGAGTACCATATTTAGTATCAAATTTAATAAATGATATTACACAAATTTAATAATACAGTGGTACCTCGGGTTACAAACACTTCAGGTTACAGACTCCGCTAACCCGGAAGTAGTACCTCAGGTTAAGAACTTTACCTCAGGATGGGAACAGAAATTGCGCGGCGGCAGCAGCAGCGGGAGGCCCCATTAGCTAAAGTGGTACCTCAGGTTAAGAACGGTTTCAGGTTAAGAACAGACCTCTGGAATGAATTAAGTTCGTAACCAGAGGTACCACTGTAATACATTCTACAGCTTTTAAAATGTGTTTGTGGAAATGGGTTATTGGTTTGTTTTTGTTTTGTTATGTATATTGAATGTTTCTGTTGTGAACAGCCCTGGAATCTTCAGCTGAAGGGCGGTATACAAGTCTATTACATAATAATGTAGTAATAATACCACATATGCACCACCTCAAGTCCTTTGGGATAAAAAAAAATTGACCTAAGGTTTCACTAACTCCACAAATGCAGCAATATAGGGATGGCCCCTCTTTTATCAACCAGCAATCGGCATTCAGAAGCACAGCTGATGTGAACTGAGATGTTTCGTTTATCGGAGCTGATATTTAGTGATTGCTTTGTCTTTTGAATAAAAAAAAATGTTTATCTAATCTTTTCTCTTCCCCCCAGAGCTTAACTACATTTGTGGTCCATCAATCTGTCATGTGGTACTGAATTTCTAGGTTAATTAATAATCCGACCGATTATCCAGCTGTAGTATTTATGCTTTCCACAGGGCATAAGTGGCTTTCTGACCTTTTTGAAAAGGAAAAGGGAGTCTGCTTGTCTTCAGAACGATTTCTGGTTGAAAACAGCAGTCAGCTGTGTTTTTCTTCCTCACACCAAAAATGTCAGCCGAGCACATTCCCTTTCAGTCCCAATGTATAATTTAGGCCCTGCTTAATTAATATTTGAAGGAGTGTCTCAAGTAGGTTCCAGGAAGAAAAGCATTAATATATGCATTAGGAAGGCTGCTTTTCTAAAGGAGGCTCATGTGTTTGCCCCATGAAACCCCCAACCGCGAATTATGGGCTGCATCCAACACAATTTCATACTCAGACCCATTGACACCAATGGATGTAAGTTCATTACGCCAGTTGATTTCGGTGGGTTTACTTGTGAGTTTGACTTCTTTGAATACAACCCGAATTTACTTTGCCTGCACTTTGTCAATTTGTCTTCCTATTTTTAAGTGGATATGGACATGCGAATTTTATAGAACTGTGTTTTTGAAGGTATGGAGGTATGAAGCTAGCTGGAAAGGATTGTTCTCGGAGCTAGGGAACAGTTATAGGTAAATGATGAATAGGGAACGTGGCTGGAGAATACAAGGAGAAATGCAGCAAACCATACAGGATATAAATATTCTGTCTCTAAAACAATGGAGGATTTTGTAGATGCTGTTTGCTTATTTTCAATTATATACACAACTACAGAGACAGCAAAGGACTTGAAAAATCTCTAGAGTGTGTGTTTCTGTGACAGGTATATTCTATATGGAATTCCACAGAAAGTGGTACTACAGAAAACATGCAACCATTTAAAAAACTTATTTCTCCAAACCAATGCATTACTTTGCAAACTGGGCTGCAACAGCCGTAAACTCTGAACTGCAAGCCTACCTTGCCAATGTGATTGGTGTTGGAGCACAGCAATATCTGCAGGGACTTTGATTAGCCAACCCCTTTCCAAATATTTAAAAGACCCTGGTTGAATAAAAAAAAAAGCCTTGACTTGATGGGGAAAAGACCATAAAGAAAGCGCCAGGCATGGTTCTCTGGGAACTGAGGTGCCACAACCGAAAAGGCCGCCTCTGCTGTAATCTCCAGCCTCGCATAAGAGGATCTTCAGGTTCAGGTAGATGGAAGATGTGATATATTTTAGGGAACCTAGTTTCAAGTCTTAAGAGCCCCAAATTCCCTTTCTTGTGTTGAGCTTTAGCCTCAGTCCAGAAGACTTAGTAATTGTAGGGTGGTCCTAAAGGTGGCTGGGGAGGGTTTGGAAATGAGAAAACTCCATTCTCCAGCTTTGAGATTCTGAAATAGGCATAGGAGGATTTGAAGGAGCATGACATTGTTCTCTCCTACTGAAATGCTGGTGATGTCTGAGTCAACTTGTAATCATTCTTCCACTGCAACTCATCTGTCAAATGTCCATGCTTACTCAAAGACACACTCTCCCTGGACTTCTCAACAAGGAAGAGGGATCTGTGTCCTACTTCTGTAACAATTTGCTGCAATAAATGTTGCTCGTACATTGCATTTTCCTCTGGCGTAGCTTGGAGTTCAATATATTGAGTTCCTATCCTTATCTAGCTTTTACTAAGCAATTGCAAGTCTAATGCCTGTGGCGAGTAGGGCCTTATTGTTGGTGGTCCCCAAATTGTACAGTTTTCTTGCACCAGAAATCTGCATGTTGACCTTCCTTGTTCCTTTTTTAAAGGCCAGCAAAAGCACTTTGCTTTTTTATTTGTTGGGATTTATACCCTGCAGGGTGGATAAAAATCAATGATTTTTTTAAAAAAATCAAAAAAATCGGATTTATTTGATTTAAATCGGATTTTTTTGATTTAAATTGGATTTTTAAAATAAAATGCTTTTGGAGGAAAAATCTTTCTAAATATAGTCTTCTATTTAAGTTACATTGTAGTCCAAAGGCTATTCATCAGGAAATAAGGATTTGTTTTAAGTTTATCAAGTGTGCTAAAACTCAGTCTAAGTTTTTTTAAAAAAATGTTTAACCACATCAGTTAACAAACATGGATACATATGCTATCATGTTATTGTTTTAGTTAAATAAATTGTTTAAATGGTTATTAAGGAAATGATTATTTTTCTCCTTCCAATAAAGTACAGCAGAAAAGTTGTCCAAATATAAACAGTTAACTTATTAAACCTCACCATAATTTCATAATTATCTGTCTATGTATTTCTAGTAGTATAAATCAGTAATTTTTGATATAACTGTAAAAACTACTCTGAAAATTTATTATTCCAAAAATAAAATCTTCACATGGTTGTAAATATTAAGATTATACCAGCAAGAATGAGTCTTTCTGTAAAAAAAAATATTTAAATCAAGTCTTACTGACTAGTGATTTAAATCGAGCCTTACTGACTAGTGATTTAAATCATGATTTAAATCGTGATTTAAATCAATTTGATTTAAATCAAATCCACCCTGATACCCTGCCTTTCACCCATGGAACCTATAAGTATCCCACATAGATTTCCAGGTTCCCATCTAGGTACTAACCCAGAGCAGCTCATCTTTAGCAAGGTAGCTGAATTATGGACTTTCCATGTACTGAGGCTGTATTTTTTCAACAGGCATTTCTGCTGCAAGGGTTAACATACAAGCACACTGCCCGATTATGGGTTTTGATTGCTTGATTTGGAAATACTTTTGATTATGCTGCACCCTAATTGAAGCTCGTGTGTAAAAGAGGGTTACTGCTTCTTTGATACCTTTCTCCGGAAATCTGAAATACTCATTATCATGGCTGGTCTTTTTGCCTAAAATTTAAAAAATGCATCAGCTTTCGTTGGAGCTTCTCTGCTTGGTAGCCAATAGGTAATAATTAATCACCCCCCAAAAAGTATCGATTTACAAGCCTGCCTCACTTTTGTAATGTCGTTCATAAAAAAGCGACTTTGCTGATTCTGCACCATTAATGCTTTGCTCCTGCCAAGAGCTTGCATTTATTTGAAAAGACAAATGTATCCACAAGAGCTCTCTTAATGCAGCTTTATATCCTGAGAATATTGCCAAGACCGAAAGCAGAGCACTGCAGCCACCTAGTGTTTGCAAAGTGAAAAAGTAGTCTCCGCAATTGTATTTTCACTTGCAAAAGTCTGACAGTTATGAAGTGTTGTTACTTCTGTAGCCTTTCCCTAAATGGCTTTTTGTTGTTGTTGTTCAGTCGTTCAGTCATGTCCGACTCTTCGTGACCCCATGGACCAGACCCCATGGACCAGAGCCAATAAAATGGCTTTTTATATGCTGTTTGATGGCTCCCAAGTCCTCTTCTGAAGTTTTTTTTTAAATTTTATTTTAAATACTAGAGTTAAGAATCTTAGTAAATTCCCATTGTGATATTTGGACAATTAGCAAAGAACATGATATATTTTAAGGCAGGGGAAGCCAGTGTGATGCCTTCCAGATGGCTAGTGGCCAAGCATGATGGAAGCTGTTGTCCAGCAACACCAGGAGTGCACCACATTGGCTACCCCCATTTTAAGACATCTTTGACACTTTTGCACATGTCATACAATGGTGGCAGCTGTATCTTAGATAAGTGGTGTTCATTCTGTCCTGGATAGCTCTACAACCACTTGGTCCTGAGCATCGCCGGCCCACCCATGAGGCAAGGTGAGATGACTGCCTCGGGCAGCAGAATCAACAGCTCTTGTTCCTGATGTTCCCTTCACTCCCCCCTTCTTCCTTTGGGGGATGCCATTTTGTGGTTCGCCTCAGGTGCCAAAATGTCTTGGGCCGGCCCTGGTCCCGAGACAATTTTTTACAGCTAAGAATAACCCACAAAGATGTTTAGCAGCTGCTTTTAATTTCCCAATCCCCCAATAGGCTGTAGTATAAGTACATGGTAGTATAGCCACATCCGGGAATATACTGGCCCCACTAGTCCCAAAGAACCATAGGTTCTGTCCTCTCCAAGCATCCAAAGAACTGAGTGGATGATTAGAAAATTAATCATAAAGGTAGAGTTTTTCAAACTTTGTTAAGTTCTGCAGTTAACTCGGACCCTAGGCTTTCACGTGTTGGCAAGTAGAAACCACCAAAGACGACCTTAGGGACAAGGCTTTTACACCAGTGTAGGGATCATTTGTATGCGCACATGCTTTTTCACCTCTGCATTCATAGAATCATGGAGTTGGAAGGGACCCTGAGGGTCATCTAGTTCAACCTCTTCTTACTGCTTCCTTGGTTCGTTGCCTGTCTTCTCCTCTTCCTTGCTCAAGCCCCCACCCTTGGGTGAAAGATTATCCTGCCTTCCAGAGGGTTGTACTAGATTACCGTTGTGGGCCTTTCCAACTCTGCAATTCTATGAAGAATTCTGGAAACCTGGTAAGCCATGAATATTGCAAAAAAATGGGGGAAACCCCAAACCCACCCTGCAAAAAAATGGGGGAAACCCCAAACCCACCCCCAACCAAATTAAGGCAACATAACAAAAAGTGCTGCTGAATATTGCATGGTTCTGCACAAGTGTTATGCAAATTTCTAATTTTGAGCTGCGTGTGGCATCTCCCACCCTTGTAAATTCTAGGGTTGAAAATGTATAGTAGTCAATCCCTTATATATGGTGGTGGGTGCAGGACCCACTAGCTATGGCATGCAACTCCAATATTCTGGTTAGCTCCTTCCCTTTTCTCTAGCTGAATAAAACGTGAATCTGCCCAGTTCTGTACAAAACCTCTACTTTTTCTTGGCACAAGTAAGTGCTGAGCCTTGCCATTAGTCACACTTCCAGGCTTTTCTCTGCAGCAGCCACGAGGACTAGACGCTTGCCCTCCAGTTATGAATCACTGCGCTGCACTTGGGAACCTGCCCACACTGCTGCTGCAGTGTCGTGCACTGCTGCAGCACCGGCGTGGCTTTGCTGCCATAGCTTTTGGTGTACCCCAACTCTAGATGTTGAACCAGGAAATTCATGGTGTCAGTTCAGATAAATGCTGGTGGGGCTGGATTTTAAAACAAAGCAAACAAAAAGCCCTGCGTATTGTCATCGGAAATAATTATCGCAAGCACAGATTGAGGATTGGCTGGCATGCTCTGCAAATCCTTCCAAACTGCGTGGAGTGGTGGCAAGCCAAATTGTGGTCTGAGGAGCAGCAGCTCACACTAGCTGGCTGACCAGATGCACAGTTCTGCCTTAAAAAAAGAAAACCATTTTAAGGTGGCCAGCTTAGGTACACAGCAGCCAAAAATTTGGCTCTCTGCAATTTTAGCATCGACATAGTCAAAAGTACCTAAAAAAAAAAAGAACCTGGAAATTGATCCATGCCATATGCCAATCAGTAACCGGGCATCTGTAAAATACATTCGTACCTCCGCTTACATATCCCTCTGGTAACGTAAACTTCAGGATACGTAAGCGGCAAACCAGGAAGTAGATTTCCAGGTTTTTGCCGCATGCGCAGAAGTGCTCTACCGTCGTATGTGTGCACGCAGAAGCGGTCCCTCCGGTTGCGGAAACCTCGGGATCTGACCGGAGCTCCGGAACGGATCCCATCCGCAACTGGAGGTACCACTGTATCTGCAAAGACTGAAAGCTGATGCAGCGTTAAGAATAGTTTGCAATGGAGCAAGTCCCCCAGTACATATTTCACCTCTGTCGTGAACTCACTTGATGGGCTTCGACCAGGTGTGGGGAACCCTTGGCCCTCCACGTGTGACTGAATTGCAGCTCCCACCATCTCTGGCCTTCAACCATGCTTGCTAAGGCTGAAGGGAAGCTGTAGTTCAGCAACATCTGCAGGGTCAAAGACTCACCACACTTGACTTAGGCTAATCGCTGCTGGGCCTACTTTACAGGGAGGTGTTAACAGGGCCGGCGCGTCCATTAAGGCGAACTAGGCAGTTGCCTAGGGCGCCAAAATGGAGGGGGTGCTGGCCAGCCTGCCCGCCCGCCGCCACCCGGTGCTGCCCCAACCAGCGGCGGAGCACCCGGCCGGGCAGGGGGCGAGGCACCGTACGTCATGCGCAATGATGTCACGTGGCCTGCCCCCTCGCCTAGGGCGCCAAAATCCCTAGCACCGGTCCTGGGTGTTAACTATGGTTAAGTGTTTTGAATACTTGAAATGCAGTACATAAATGTATTATTTGCCTGCATGCATTTACTGGGCTTATATTTTCATTTAGACTATGTATTATTTTCACCTTGGTTCCTTTCTTGATGCCTGTAAGACCTCTTTGCCCTGGTGCGATTTTTTACCCCACGATGCTCCCTAATGATCTAGCAACCTACGAGTTATTTGGATATACACAGTATTAAAAAGCTGTGTGTGTGTGTGTGTGTTCTGTATTGCAGTGTCATTTTCTTCCCCCCTGCCCTCCCCGTCCGTTTTTGGTACCGGCAGCAAGCAAACGGTTGCCACGGTAAGCAGATTGAACCGAGGAATTAGCGCGGGGAATATCAGTAGCCTAGTTACAGATTGCACTGCGTCAGTCTGCTCCACACCCAGAAGACAGTCAGGTGACTTAAGTCCTGCAGCAGCCGTGCAGCAGGCAAGAGACTGCAGACCTCTGCTGGAGGAAGCCTGATGTGTCACCTCTCGGTGCTTTATTTCTCCATCTGCAGCCTTTCCATTGGTATGCATAATTGATAATCCCAGCTGGAGGGGCAGATCCATTGTGAAGAGAGATGGACAGCCAGCCGAGCAATTGGAAGGATAAGGGTATTTGCAGTTTTACTGTCAATTCTTTTTAAGCTTTTAAAGATGCTGTGGGTTGCCCTCTGTACAAAAGAGGCTTATAGTGTGCGTTTTTCTAGAGGAGCAGTTTTTTCTAGGAATGGGCATGAGAGCTAATGGCAAGAGTGTAGAGGGTGGGGAGTCCTTCAGAAGATCAGCGATGAGGAATATCTAAATATGGGGGAGCATGGGGCGGGGGAGGGGTCATTTGCCTGACGCTCTGAATGTTTTAGTGGATTAAGTCCTGCCATCTGACGGCACAGGGCAGCTTGCCTTTGGTATGTCCTGGTTGTACAAATGTCAGGGCCAGCTTCCAGCTTAGCTGATGTACTGGCTCGGAGAGAGAGAGAGGAGCTTTTCTAATAATAATAAATAAAAAAACAACCAACCCAACAAATGCTGCTAGTGGTTAATGTAATGTGATTTGCTAAAGTAATGGGCTTTCACCTCTGCATACAGTGCCGTCCTTTTACAACGCAGAGGTAAAGTCCAGCAATACAGTTTCAAGTCTCCCTTGTTTTCACAGCCTCCCTCGTTCCTCGTTTTGTGATGCTATTTTTAGTTGGTCGTCTTAATGTTTGATATCTGTGTGTGTGTATGTGTGTGTGTTTCCCATGACTTACAAAACTGTTTGCCTGCCTTTTAATTGCAAAATCGGCATTGCCAGCCAGAAGCACGCTGGGGTAAAATAAGCACCTATCGTTAAAACGGTTGACCTTCGCCCCTGCAGCCACTGTTCTTTGTAATCTCTGTGTTGTGAAACTGTAAGAATTTTAAGTCTGTGCCACACATTTAAGCTTTGGGTTGTGCCAGTAGAACAAAACAGGCTCTCTCTCTCCCCCCCAAGCTTTTAATCCAGCTATCCAAAGCAATACTTTTCTTAAAGGGGTTGAGTGTGCGATGATGGGGCAACCCAGCCAGTCTGATAGTCCAAGGTCCACAATTGTGTGTTTCAAAAGCTTATGTATGTACATTGCTTTCAGAATTTGCTTCAGTCATGCTCTCCCCTCCACCTCTTGAAGTGTTTGGAGTTGCCAAGTGTGGATGGATGCATATTAAGCTGTTTTATGCAGAGTCAAACTATTGGTCCCTACAGCCCACTGTTGCTTGCTCTGCTTGGCTGTGGCGCTCTCTCCCTCACATGTGCCAAGCTTGCAGTGGCCAACAAATTGTATGTATACATGCTGTTTGTTACTTCCCTTTTGGTGACGTACGCAATCCCAATCTTGGCAAGTAAGGGTTACATTGGGTGGCGGATTAAAACTGCATCGTTCTAATGAGGTAGGAAGCTTTTGTTTTCCGTTTAAGAATAAGGAAGCAAAGACTTATCCAGAGGGGTGATTTCCCATGCTCGGATCCAGTGCATATGACACACATAAACTTCATGGGGGTTGTGCTGATCCTCACCAGTCCAAATGGCAGAAGCAGGCTTAGTAAGGTCAGCAGGGTGGCGTAGCTCAGTTAAGGGGCTGCCATTCCCCCTTTTCTCTGTGATGCTTCCTCCTCCATTTCTGGTTCAGTGCTGAAATCATGCAAGCTGTCATCTGTAGAGAGCTTAAAGCCAGCCTCCTTACCCCTTTCAGCACTTTACAAATGTTTTCCCCCCTTTTGACTTCCATTGCCATGGCCGCCATTTTGTTTGAAGACCAAATGAGGCCTTAGACCAGCCTTTGGCCACCTGGTGCTTTCCAGATTTTTATTTTGGATCACAACTCCCACCAGCCCCAGCCAGCACCGCTGATGGGAATTGTAGTCCAAAACACAAGGGAGGGCATCAGGTTGGATGGTTTGTTGCCTAAGAGAGGTTGCAGTGTCCTTAGTTACTACTTGGGTGAATACCTTGCCGCAAGGAGCTAGCTTCCTCAGCTACGCTAGAGAAAAGAGGAGGGAAGGCCTGTAAATGGATTAGTGTAGGCCTGTGCCAGTACAGACGCACATAGGTTGCAATGCTTTCCCACACATTTCCTTACAATAAAGCCTTGTTGGGAATTAATGAAATTCCCTTACCAGTGGTATACAAGTCTCAAATCAGCAGCTTAGGGTGTCCCCATCTTTCCCCACCCCCTAAAGGAGAAGGACCCCCTTTTCAAAGTTTTTTATCAAGAGCATTAAGACTCTCCTTTTGATTACTTGGCTGCATAATTCAGAGCTGGTATATGGGGTGGGATCTACCAACATAAAATCGTAGAATTGTAGAGTTGGAAGGGACCACGAAGACCATCTCCTCCACCCGCCTACAATGCAGGAATCTTTTACCCAGTGCTTTTTTTTCTGGGGGGATGCAGGGGTACGCATACCCCTAAACGTTTTGTGAATCTAAGTTTGGCCTCATTGAGAGGAAGTATTTCAATATGTGTAGGAAAAGGAGAGTACCCCTAAACATTTTTTTTAAGGAAAAAAGCACTTCTTTTACCCAATGCGTGGCTCGAACCCATGACCCTGAGATTAAGAGCCTGGATTAACACATGGAAAAAGTAATTGTTTGATAAACAACAAATAATAGTTCTATTGTCCCAACTCAGGGGTCTCCAAACTGTGGTCTGTGGACCACCAGTGGTGCCCAGCTTCATTCAGGTGGCCCACAACACGCCTGTAGATTTGAGGCTGAAGATGAGACAGAAGGCGCATCCGTTGCGTTAAATATTCATATTAATTTTAAATGGTATTTTATTGCCCCTTTTATTGTATTGTATGTTTTGCATTTATTGCAGCGCAATAAAACGCAGAATGTGTAAGAAATAAAAGAAGCAACACAAATGCAATGGGAACCCCTACAGCAATTAGCACAGTGCATTGCAATTGCTGCAACAGGCAGAAAATTCGATAGGTGGTCCGCCAAGACCCTCAGTGGTCTGTCAGGTGGTCCATGGGGAGGAGAGTTTGGAAACCACTGCCCTAACATGATATAATTGACACCCGCTTCTTTATAGCCATCATAACCTTGATGTCTGTAGTAGTCGTCCTCTTTCCCTTCTCTTTAGTAGTCCTCCTCTTCCCTCTTTCTTTTCCCATCATGCTCCCCCCATCACTTCATCCCCCGCCCCCAAGTTTCCTAAAAAGAGCTCCACTTAATCTGGTGCATGTGAACCTTTGGTAAATAGCCTCTTGAAACTGAAGCTCCTGCATGAAGGGGTTGCGAGGAAGAGGGACATTTCTGTGTTGCGTGGGCACTCTGGGCCATACTGGTGACGCCCCAGAGATAACTTTGGATCCAAACAGGTGTTACACAAGCACCCCTCTCTCTCTCTGGCCCACATTCCCAAGCCAAAGTATATTTTTAAGAGAAGCTGGCGCTGCGCCCGATTCCCCAGCTGTGTTTTGTTTGGCTAATGTTTTGGGCTTGGGTGGTAGGTGGGGGACACCTGTCGGACAAGATCCAAAGGGCTGTGCAAAGAGAGCAGCTTCCTCTTCTTTTCTGCCAAGAGATGCGCCCATGCATCCATGCTATGTGCACGCAGAGCTCCACTCCCTGGCCAAAGAGGAGAGTGTGAATTTCAAGAGTCTGCATGCAAAAAAGCTGTAGGGCCAAATTAGGCATGGCATTAATTGGACAAATGCCATTAGCGTGGATTAATTTTTTATATATAAAAAAGAAAATATAAATAGCTGCATCAAGGAGCCCTTAGTTGCACAGTTGAACTCTGCCTCTCCCTTACTATTGTCCTGACAATGCCGCCACTCCAATGCTATTTTCATTTGGAGGGAAGTCCCTAATATAGCCCTGCCTCTTTGCCCAACCCCCTTGAGGTGAGCTTACGCTTGGTAATAGAGTCTGTGCTTGCACTTGGAAGGATATATTGCTTGGTGGGTATATTCCTCCTCAGTGGATAGATGGCTCCTCATGTTCTTCACCTTGAAATTCTGGCAATTTGCTGCACGATCGAAAAAACCCCCCAGGTTTATTTGTTTTTGTTTACTTCATTTAAACATTTATACATGCTTTCCCAACAAATGGATCCAAAGCGGTGTACAACAAAAGAACACAAAGGTTATTAGCCTGTTCTTAAAACATTATTATCTTCAGGTTATTAGAAATGAATTGGTGACCTGTAGTATTCTCCAGATTCTCATTTTCCAAAGAAGGAAAGGAGAAAAATTTAGTTGGTTAACACACCTTTCATAGAAATTTGCCTATATATGAAGAAAAAGAACACCCCTTTTTACTGTCTTAAGAGTTACCCAAAAATGCTTGTTTAAAAGCTGCAAAACGTCCACTCTTTCCAAACTGGTTCCCAGTTCCCATCCTGATGCATTCTTGTCAGATGTCAAACTCATCCAAAAGCAACGCTGCAATTGCAACCCTCTAACAAAATATTTGCTTTTTTAAAATACCATTCAGAGAACTAAACAAGAAGAATAGCATATGGACGGTGTTACAACCTCTTTCTCCTCAAATATATATATATATATATATATATATATATATATATATATATATATATATATATACCTTTTATGTGGTTCCCCCCACCTCGTTTTCAGAAGGAATGCCGTTTGACTACCGTAGCTGCTTCTGTCTAAAATCTAAATGTAGAACGTAGCATATAGCTGCAAACATATGTTCTGCATTCCAAGGAATTACAGGGGAAACGGCCATTGGACGAGGGCTTAAAATACTGTGTGGTAGTCTGGGGTGTTCCTAACTGTGTATCAGCGAGGCTGCAGGCAGTTGCGTATATCAGATGACCTTTGAGTGCCCTAGCAGGAAGTGGAAAGGTTTTCTAGTCAGCTGTGCAAAATCTGAGTGCATGCAGGCAACCCTGGCAAGATGGATGCCAGAAGTGGTGAGTATCTGTTGTGGTGTCGAGGCTTGCGTTGCTGCTGCGAGCTCTTGCATTTATTGTTTGGTTTGCACTCAGAGACAGTGTGGTTTGGTGTGCATTTAATTGAATTCTCTAGTGGAGGGGAGAATGTTCAGGATAGACACAGAATCCTTATTTTGTGCAACAGCTGCAGTTGGCATTCCAGAGTTGTGCAGTGCTTTTTTTTTAAGGTTTTAATAGGAAGACTGCAGAGCTCTGACTTATCCAGACAGTTGCGTTAAAAGCAAAGGAAAGATTGTAACTGGATGAGCTGTGTATGCGAGGCACTGTGCTAGCATTGCTATTTTTAGATTCGCCAAGTGACAGTCCTTGTGCTTACCAAATGTAGTCAGACATTTGCTTTGGAATAGGCCTTGGTTTTGTTTTGTTTCTTTGAAGGGCAGAAATTGTAGATCCTTCACATTTGAAATGCATTGTCCTCTGGGTAGGTGGCTGTTCAGAAAACCCTTCTGCCAGTGGATCCGTTTGGCTTTCATTTTAAAGGGAAGCAAAAGGCAGTTTATCTGGTACGTATTACTCAAGAACTGTACCAGTTGTGACCTAGAAAATGACTGTAATGTAATTGTTGGTCTTGAGTAAAATTAAAAAACTAAAAACTAAGAAAAACCCCTCAAGTTTAAATGTTTATGCATAGCACACACACACACAGGCTTGTATTTTGGGATTTGGGATTTAAGCTATAGGAGATAATGGCAGAGAAAACAAACCATTCACATATATATATACAGGTGAAACTCGAAAAATTAGAATATTGTGGAAAAGTCCATTTATGTAAGCAATTGTTTTCATTAGTTACTGGAGTTTAATATATGAGATAGACTCATGATATGCAAAGTGAGATATGCCAAGCCTTTATTTGTTATAATTGTGAAGATTATGGCGTGCAGCTGATGAGCACCCCAAAGTTGAAATTGTTACTTTGGGGTTCTCATCAGCTGTACGCCATAATCATCGCTTGGCATGTCATGAGTATCTCATATATTCGTTTCACCTTTTAAGTTGAATTACTGAAAGAAATGAACCTTTCCACAACATTCTAATTTTTCGAGTTTCACCTGTACACATACTGGTTCAAGGCACTCAGTGACTGCTTTCAGACATAATACTAAACCATGGTTTCATGTTACAGAAGTAAGCTGCAGCCAGTCTCAGGTTTCTCGCTCTTCCCTTCCCTATCTCCCGCACACCCCAGAGGTGGACTTTGGCATGGACTACTTTCAGTTTCCTTTAATCTCTGTTCGTTGCATTAGAACCTGGGATTGTGGTTCGTCACTAATTATGGTCAGTTTCAAACAAGCCAACTTCAAACTATGGTTTCTGAAGCTGGCTTATTTAAGGGCAACCACAGGCTGCAGCTCTTGTCATGTAGAACTCGGTTTAGTGTTGTGTCCAAACACAGCCATTGGCTTCCTCCGTATTTTCCCGAGTTAATTTGTCGACCAGGTGTGTTTGGAATCAGCCCTCTAAGGCAGCCAGATGCCTGTGTTCTGGTTCTTGAGGCTCCTGTTTATATGGCTTCCATACAGTTATGAGTGTATGCATTCCTCACTTTGCAAAAATAAAAAGTAATCTACGACTGGGTCACCTGTCGAGGCAAAGAGGTGTCTTTGAAAAGGCTTTTGGTTTGCATGCAAGCTGGTCCTATGGTGTGTTTGCTGTTGTGGTTTATTTTATTAAAAAAAACAACCCTATGTTGAGTTCATTGGTTTGGCTTTGGTTACACAATTGTTTTCAGTCATTATTAGCATTGGGGGGGGGAGTTCTAGACGTGGTGGCACAGAAACATTTTAATAAACAGAAACAAAATATTCAGTGTGACAAAATCCTCTGGAGAAAATTGGACCTGTTCCTTTAAACACTGCCTAATTTAAATAATGGAATGATTCCAATATTTGAGGCTTTCCTTTAACTGTAGTCAAATGTGGTTGGGATATCACTGATACTTTTACACATTGTCAAGAAAAACAAAACAGAAGCATAATTGATGGCACTGCTGTGACACACAGAGAGCCAGCAGTGACACTCTTTCCCGGTTCCTCTTTCAGCTCTATGCACTTTGCAAGACTCAATTTAATTCTACTGGGTCTGACTTTTACTCAAGATTGTTTGGAAAAGTGAAATGAGCCTATGCGTGACTTCTGTTTCTCTGTTTCGGGGGTGGCCAGAGGGAGTGGTGCCTGTGGTTCAAAAATACAAATGTGCCCAAGGGCCTGTCCCTGGGCTACATGATTCCTGAATTTAATATCCAATGTGGCATTCCATACTATATTCTGTACTTTGGGGTTGCTGAACTCTGCTGTGTGCTGTTGCAGTGGAAGAGAATAAAGTGGTAGGAATGTAGTATTCATTATGCCAAATATGGTTTGCAGATTTATTTGTTACATTTGTGTTCCGCATCTCTTCCCAAGAACCTAGAACTGTGTATTAGTCCATAGAACAGCCCAGCTGCATCCTCTTAGGTAGGGAGGACTACAAAGTGAGTCCCATGACTGAACGTGAGATTTGAACTGCAGTTTCCCCTGTCCAAGGTTCTGTTTGCCATAACTCATGGTGGGCTTCATGACTTGGTGAGTGGGTTTAGACCTGGCTTTTCCCATGTGCAAACAGAGCACTCTTCCTTATACCATATTTTGCATAAGGGTGTTGTCACTAATATATTTCTGTCTGCCCCTGTGGGATAAGACCTGTTGGAAATTATATCCATTGTATTTTGGCCTTGATGATGGAAACCTGTTGTGCTGGTAGGAAAAGAAAGCAGCCTTTTTCTTGAGAAAAGCAGTTTTGCAAACCCCTTCCATACACTGCTAGTGCCAGCCTGCTTATTACGATTCCTGAGAACCACAAGCCCAAATGAGCATCACTGCGCTGTGCTTGCTGCCTTCACCAAACCCATAACAAGAGACAACTTACATTGCTGTGATGGCGAGTGCGTTCTCCTTCTGCTCACCTGGGGCCAAGTGGTCTCCTCTTCCTGAAGGAGCAGGTGAGAGAGAAATTATACTCCAGGCCTGGTGGGGCCAGCACCAACCCCATCAGGGTTAAGGTTGCTTCTTTGACTTGTCTGTTATCGCAGCGGCATATGAGGAAAAGCAAGCCCTGTACTTTTATTCTGACTTCCGCTTAAACAGGATCTGTTCACTTTTCTGAGCCATCATGATGTTTGACACCGCACACGTACTAAATTTCCATGGGAAAATCGCCAACGTTCGATGCATGAGTGTGTTTTTATCTATGCATGTGTGTTAGAAGTGCATTCATATATACATTGTGTGTTTGTGTAAAGTTGGGTCTATATTGCTTTGACAATATCTTCTAATCTCCTTTCTCTTAAATCTCTCTAGTTGTTGACCTCCTTTACTGGCGAGACGTTAAGAAGACGGGCGTGGTGTTTGGAGCCAGCTTGTTCCTGCTGCTGTCATTAACGGTGTTCAGTATTGTCAGTGTGGTCGCTTACATTGCCTTGGTCCTCCTGTCAGTGACCATCAGTTTTAGGATATACAAGGGAGTTATCCAGGCAATCCAGAAGTCTGAGGAAGGCCACCCATTTAGGTGAGTGCTCACCCTACCCACAATAAGTTGTTAAGGGGAGAGGATGTGAGGATGTGATACACTCCCCTCCAAGCAAGACTTTGTTTTGCCCTTACCACCACTTAGTTCATTTGTAATACCACGTATCCATAGGAATCCTTGCTTGAGGCGGCTCACATCAATAACCTACAAAATTCACTAACAGGTGCAAGGCATAAAACAACATTCAAATAGCCATATAAACAATTAACTGACCCAGGGGTTGGCAAGGTTTACCTCGCATGGGCCGGTTCACTCCAGCGGAGATCCCTCCATGGGCCGGATTGCGCGCACATGATTTCCAGTGTCTACGCAGACGTGATTTCCGGTGCTGCAGAAGCGAGTCCCCGCGCTGTACCAGTTTAGCGCAGCATGTGGGGACTTGCCGAGCGGGTGGTTTGGTTCGGTGGTGGCTCGTGGGCCAGTTAAACGACCCCCGTGGGCCGCTTGTGGCCCATGGGCCTTAGGTTGCCTACCCCTGAACTTGCAGATCTCCATAATAAAAATTATGCACATTAGTTCAAAAAAGAAAAGAAAAGAAGGTTACTGTTTTCTTTCCTACTACTACATGTTTACCCAGGTAGGTTTGGATCCTAAGGCATTTATCATAATTTCACAATGCACTTCGGTACAGTAACGTTTCATTACACTATATTGCATTGGTATGGTGTATCAATAATTCCATAATCTTTGGCCGTTTGAGAAGCATTGGAGCCTACATAGCCAACATTGAACCACCTCAGAAGCAATGCCACACCACTTTTGAATTGGGCAGTTGCGAAACCTGCAGTAGCTTTAAAATCAGGTACCTTTCACAGCGAGAAAAGCATCGTGCGAGCAGAATCGGCAAATGCTACATGCATGTCTAAGGAGCATCTTGGAAACTTCAGGGATGCCGCATTTCTGCAAATAGGATAAAATGGGAGGAATTTGACATTGTGCTAAAGTGGTGGTTCCACCAGGGCGAACATTTTAGCTTGCTAAATGCAACCCTCTCCTGGGGGTTCTCCTAATCTCCCAGAGGCAATTTTGGAGGGCTGGGATGAAGCATTTACTTTCCCTTTTAAAATATTTAAAATATGTTGTTAGTGGGGTGAAAGTAGAACTTTGAGGGTTGCGATATTCTGGGAAGTGAGTTTGCTTAATGCAGTGGAGCTGTGGGAGTGTTGTTGTTGTTTTTCCAAAACAAAGGCTCTTCTTTGGACTGAGTAGGACATCATCTCCAGTTATATCTAGCCAAAAGGACATTTGATTTTAGTTGCCAAGCCTGCCTTTCCATGTGCAAAAAGGCACAGTCATTTTTTTGGTTTTTAGTTTACCTTTCGTTGACCTGCTTTAAGTGGCCAGACATTTGTTTCTACCATTTAAGTGCAGCTGAATGAACTAATTGCGCCGGTTCTTGGAAAGACCTGGGGTTTTAAGCGCGGCAGCTTCACTGCTGTGAATAAATTATAGAGCGCCTCACGCTTGGGTCTTTGTCCATCTGTACGATTCTTGAGCACCATGACCTTCCCTGTTGTTTCTCCATTGTGCTCTGGCTGAGAGCTTGGAGACCTCGAAGAGTCTCGGGCTGCCAAGTCGAATGTTACGAACGGCGCTTTCCCTCTTTTAGGGCTTACTTGGATAAAGATGTCGCTGTGTCTGAGGAGCTTGTGCAGAAATACAGCCATATGGTGCTTGGCCACTTCAACAACACAGTTAAGGAGCTCAGACGCCTCTTCCTAGTGGATGACTTGGTGGATTCGCTAAAGGTAAGAGACTTCCATTATCTTTAACCTTTCCGGAATATATACTTGCAGAAAGGGAGGGAATCTCTGAAGGACCATCTGGGGTTTGCCAAATGCAATAAAGCATGTGAGGCGGGCAGGGATATGGCTGTATGGTTTTAGAGCAGGGATGGGGAATTGTGCCTTTGCTTTGGATGTTGTTGGGACTCCAGCTCCCATCAGCTGGAGGGTGATGGGAATTGTAGTCTAGCAACACATGGAGGGCAACAAGTTCCCCACCCATTGGGGGTATGTGGGCCTATTTGGATTTCAGTTCCCTTGTAAGTCTTTCCCAGTATTTATGCCCATTCTTAAATTAGGCAGGCATATTTGAAATTTGCTGCATTAGAAGCAAGGTTCGTCTATTTTAATTGACTATTGGGCCAGAAGCAGGAGACTTGGGGTGCTTCCATACTAATTATTTAAGGTGGAACTGCCATGGTTTGATCACAGTTTGGGGGGGGGCACCCACACAACAGCATCATCTAGTATTTTTGATATTTGTCTTCCGTCCGAATTCCAAGTCCCATCATTATCAATGCCCCCCCTCCCAGTTGAGGAAGACTGCTTTAGAGCTGCTCTTCTGCCTTTTTAAAAGGGCAAATTTTGGATATGAGTTTGGACCTGTCACAGTTCAGCACACATTCATTATAAAATTTGTGGTGGGTGCCATTTCATGACCATGATTTTGACTTTTAATCCCTTCATTATTGCTAAAAACACTTCCCCAGCTATTTTAAAAAAAAGATATTCAGCACCATAATGCTATAATGTTTGTGGTTTAATTATTCCCACTTTATAGTGTTATGGTGTTTGAACTCCATTGCACCGAAACCGGCATAATAGCATTATGGCGTTACAATGCTTTCATTAAAGAAAAGTTACAGCTGGAAAAGGATTTCAGTAATTTGAAGCACTGGCATTTAAAAATGTATGGGGGTCATTAAAAATGGCCACCAAAAACATTGTGAATATGTGTTGTACTTCAGATGGCCCCCACCCATGGATTCTGTGCAGACAGTATACAGTATAGCAGGTTGTAAACATTGACAAAGCAGAATACTTCCAATAGAATAAAAGTCTTTGATCCAACTGGCGAAAGAGGAAGAAGAAACCCTCTGATATGAAAAATTACTTTCAACTGTCAGTAAAGTCTTCACTCTTGCCCTGAACGAGGGAATATTCTGCAGTTCCTTTCCAGCTCATTGATTTAGCATTCTGCCGATCTTTCATGCTTCAAAAGACTTGCATAACCACGTAGGTTTATATGAAGTGGAGCACGTAGGAAGTGCTTCTGAAATAGAAGATAGCTTGGATATTTTCTTTACCCATCTAAAACCATGATTGGTTTTAGATCTAGGCTAGAGTAGCTGATACTGTAGGGCTGTGGACTTGACACCTTTAACATTTAACCACTTAATCATGCTACTTTATTTTCCATCTGCAAAAATGCCACCTTAGAGTGCATTTAAATGCCACTCTACAACTTCTTGCTACTGGATAATTCCAGCTGAGAGGCTGGTGATCTGAGCAAAGTTTTCCAGTGTTGGTATAGCCACTTCTATGGGAGTCTTCAACAGCCCTGGAGGAGGGTCAACTGTCTCCTTATCAGAAAATCTGAGTTATTCCCTGACACTGTTGATTGACTGAGGCCTATCTGTTTTGCTTTACTGACTTAGAGAATTTGCTCACTGGCGACTTTGGGGTGTTGAAATTTCAACTCCCTGACTTGGTACAATTGCTGGTGTTGCCTTAGCAAGATACAAGCCAGTGTCCTCTCTTGCTCTGCTGAATGCTTTCTCCCAGCAGTCAGCAGCATAAAGCAAGATTGAAGCAACCCATTCCTAAAATGTAAAAGGAAATTCCTGAAGGATGGTTCTGGATGAGTTGGAACAAGATGAGTTGGAACAAAATAAAACCTCTAGCATCATTTTGTTCTCCCCGCTGCAGTTGTTTGAGACTTAAAAACACCAGAGGAATCCTGCTGTGTAAGACCAGATATTGGCCTACTCCAGCATTCCAGGTCAGGGACTTGGTATCCTCCAGATGTTGCTTGACTACATCTCCCATCATCATTGACCATTGGCTGTGCTAGCTGGAGCTGATGGGATTTGCAGTCCAGCAACATCTGGAAAGCCATCAACCCAAAGTTGATTTAGAATCTTTTCACGCTGAGGTGCATATTGTGGTTTTTTCCCCCCACAAAGGGAAGAAGATATTTCTCTGAAGAAAATGTGTGGGGGTTTTTTATTAATGACTTTTGGATGATTTTACTCTGTGGTTTGCAGTATCTTTGGCATCTCACCCCCTGCTGGGGAAAGGCCTGCGGTCAGCCATATTTAAAATGCCAAAGAGGGAGTGGAAACTGCCCCATTCCTTAAATTCGGAAACTCAGGCAGCCTAGGAGATGCCAGGCACATGTGCTGGAGGGACTACTCAACAGTTCCACAATACCATTTGCGTGTGTAGGTCACCCAGTCATTCCCACCAATAACTCACACAAGAAACATAATTTTTGTTTTGGGTTTTTGGCATATTTTTGGCCACAACTTTTATTGAAATACAAATCACGTGAGTGGTTGTGTAGGCATTGGTTCACGCTGTCCTCCGGGACAGAGCTGACTCCTAGTCAGCAAGACTAGCTGTCCAGCGGGACAGAGCTAACCACTTGTCAGCGAAGGGAAACCATTAGCTGGGGAGAGTTAACAGAGGCTGGTGAAATCAGAGCCTCCCCCTCCCCAGGGGTCCACAGGGGCTCTTGCGTGGCCCTGCAACCCACCGGGTTCGGACAAGCATGTTGAGCCCCTGGATTCCTTTAACGGAATTCCCATTACCGACATCACTTCTTGGAGGGCACCGCCCTCCCATACCACAGAACCAATGCCTAACCGCCAACCTTACAAGTTGTGACTAGTTGCTACGTAGTAGGCGAAAACCAAGTGGCACAGCCAATCAGCCAAATGGAAAAATTCCTACTAGGCCTCTACCTTAAGCGGAGACGACCCCATGACAGGCACAGCAAGGTCAACGCACAAGCCTATACCAGGGAGGGGGGGACGGGAGATCCGAAGCTCCAGACAAGAGTGACCAATGGATCACGTGCAGATCCATTTAAAGGACGCTGGGCTGTCCATCAACATTGCAACATGCAAATTTGCCCAGCGACAAGCTGGCAACAAATGCTGTGGCCACAAGCCCTTCCCCCAAACCATGAGGAATGACTTTTTGCCCCCACCGCAACGCAAGCTCTCTCCGAGAACTCTCTTTGCCAGGTGATGATGGCAGATCAAAAGAACTCCCAGATATGCAGTGATGGCAAAGTAACGACCTCTGTCTTTTGAGGAGCAGGAGGTTTCCTGAAAAGTTTTCAGTCATACTGTGATTTTATCAAGATCTGCTGTAGCGATTGCAGCACAGTATAAATTCGCCAAAACATATGGCCCAGCCAGTCGTATTCTGCCACAGGACTCGATCCTATCTTTAGTATCTTCAAACTGTGTTAAGGGGTCAGCTGTTCAGTGTTGGGTTTGGGGTTGATTATTTTTCTTGCTAAATATAGTAGGAGTCACTTAAGGAGGCATATAACAGATCACATATTAGTTTAATGCAGCCTTTCTCAACCTTGAGTCCCCAGATGTTGTTGGACTACAACACCCATCATCCCGGGCCACTGATCCTGGTTGCTAGGGATGGTGGGAGTTGTAGCCCAACACCATCCAGGGACTCAAGGTTGAGAGAGGCTGGTTTAATGCCATTTAGCGCAATATGACAGGATTAAAAGCCTTAGGCGCAAGGGCCGAATGTGACGTTTGGTCTGGCCCTTGGGATTCTCCCCAGGTCACACTCCTCATGGCTTTGCTACACACCTTTACTTGCCTGGCTGGAACGTGTCTGGAAACTCTGGAAATGCCTCTTTCTTGTTGATGGAAGATAGAGGTTTGTGTGTTGGGGGTGTCTGCTTCCCGTAGTGGCCCCCATGCTCTTGGCTAACTATATGGCAGAGCCATATGGGCAGGGATGATTCTGCAATGCTGTGTTGTCATGAGTTCATGTAACTGAGCCTGACTGGTGGACTGACTTTCCTGTAAGATGCACCCTGTCCTATCTAAGAAGAGTTATTGCTTAAGCTTACAGCCTTAAAAAAGAAGAAGATTGCATACAAGGGCCCTTGCCTGGAAAGAGATTTAGGTATCTTATCTGAGCCTTAACATCTGCTAAGACTTGCAGCCGGTTCTGAGATAGGCCAGAGTACTGCAGAAACAGCCCTTTGCTCATAATTGCTAAAGCAAAAAAATAAAATAAAAAAATCTTCCAATAGCACCTTAGAGACCAACTAAGTTGTTCTTGGTATGAGCTTTCGTGTGCATGCACACTTCTTCAGATACACTTCTTCAGGTATCTGAAGAAGTGTGCATGCACACGAAAGCTCATACCAAGAACAACTTAGTTGGTCTCTAAGGTGCTATTGGAAGATATTTTTTTATCCCATAATTGCTGTATAAGTAAGACTTCTATGCAGTTTCTAAAATAGGGGTTGATTTTTTAACAACAGCAACAACAACTCCCTAGTGGCTCTTAAGCAATGTGATGAGCAGCGAAGGCAATGTTTCTAACCCTTTGGAGGAAAAGGCAAGCTTACGCACCAGAAAATGTTTTGTTATGGATGTGCAGAATGACCTGGCCTTGTCAAAGACTCTGCAACAACTGTAGGCCTCAGATTCTGGTATATATGCTGGGGGCAGGGGACCTGAGGCTCTGTATTTGTGTGAACAAGTGATAGTAGCCCTCCAGGACTGTCTAACCTCACTGGCCTTTCTCCACATGCTCCTTGAGTGCTTTTGTCTACCTGGAATGTGGCCTTGAAGAATGGAAAGGGCTACGTGTAAAACCGCTGGTGTTCCTGTGACTGGAATGCATCCTCCTATGCCAAGGCGTTTCCCTGTATTCCCTACTTTTGCATCTGGCCACACCTTCTTTCCCCCGCTGCTGACATATGGCCTCTGCAAGGTTGTCCGTAACATGGCCCTCAGCCCGAGAAGGGTTCCCTTTCCCTGATAAATGCCACCAAGCATTTTCTGCTGCATTTTCTTGTCGGTGCTTCCCAGGGTGCTGTGTACACCGTGCTTTTAAGTCCGAACTACTGTGCCAAGGCAAGAATGCATAATCTACACCTACATAGAAGCATCTCCTAGCAGCCCCAGCTTGCATGCAGTGGTCAGAGATGAAGCGAGGTGCAGCCCAGCAGCATCTACAGGGCCACAGGTGTGCTACTGCCGGCTTAAGAATTCAGCAGGAGCCTCTGCTGCAGGTGCATAGCTGTCAACTTTCAGATCTGAAAATAAGGGATTTTTCCTAACTTTCGGATTTGAAAATAAGGGATGCCGCAAGGGCGGTGCAATGGCACCAAGTAGCCTCGCCACCCTGCGCTCCAGAGCCTGCGCGCGAATGGGTGAGCGAAAGAGTGAGCGCGTAGACGGCAGGCAGGCTGTCTGTCTGGTTGGGCGTGAGGGTCTGGCTGCACAAGGCATGCAAGCTCCGCCCCCAGTCGGTCTCAGACTCCTTATTGGCAGCCGAGCAACGCAGCTGAGGAGCCTCCCTGGCCAGCAGGGAGGGAGAGGAGCTGCTTCCTTTGAAATCCGGGAAATTTAAGGGATATCAACAATCCGGGATAGCAGCGGGAAACGGCATTGGAATAAGGGAGTTTCCCGCAAAAAAGGGGAGGGTTGACATCTATGCAGGTGCTGCAGCCAGTGGAAGAGCAAGAGGGCCATTAACTGGAGATGGGCCTTTGGGTTGCTGGTGCTTTGTCACCAGTCCCAGGAGTATCCATTTAATAGGGATATTACCAGCATTTCAGGTGCCAAGCGAAAGCTTCTTTATATTCTCCTTGGGCAGTGTCTCTCAAACTTGGGTCCCCAAGTTTGTTGTTGGACTACAACTCCCATCATCCCTAGCTAGCAGGACCAGTGGTCAGGGATGCTGGGAATTGTATTCCAGCAACAACTGGAGACCCAAGTTTTTTTTGGGGGGGGGACTCAGGATACCTTTGGTTAACCAAGGGTCACAAGCAGGGATTTCTTAGAATGCAAGAACTGAGAGATACAGGGTGTAGGGGAAAACAGTGCCCTTGAGTCTTTGGATAAACCTTTGCGAAGTTGCCATTTTTTTTACTACTTTTTAAATGCATTGCTGAACTTTTTAAAATTAACTCAGTTCATAGGTATATCTTAAAGGCTTGTAACCTACTTCGAACATTATCCAATAAAAAAGAAAACCCAGCCCAAGTAATAAATACTTCTAAGTAAATGATTGTGCAAATGTGCCGTTAGTCATGTTGTTCAGAGATCCCTTCCCCTACTGAACGTTTTGCCCTCAGATTAGCAATGGGAATCAGCCGACCTGGGAACTCTCACCCACCACCCCACATGCAGCACATGAGTGATTCAGCACTTCCAGGTCACACCCACCCACCCCTGCCCTTCTTACTTGGCAAGCAGATCTTAAACCCTCTGGGAACTAGTAGGGCTCTATCTCATCCCGGGACACGCTGGTCTCGTTCCCTTATTTCTCATGTTACATTTGGAATAGTAAAGGTGATTCTCCCCCACCTCCTCCAGTTTCACATGGTTGGGGTTTCGGGTTTGCAATTAACTAGTTGCTTAGGAAAGGTAAACATTTTGCCTCCGAACTAGGAGGGCCCTCCTTGTTTCCTCTCTCAAGTCCTAAAGAGCCACCAGCTCCTTGAGGAGAGAGACCACAGACCATGTTGCTTCTCAAGTTCAGTCCCTGGTGAGCTGGGCAGAAAGGATGTCAAGTTAACACGGCCAAAAGAGACTCAACGAGCTGCTGTATACCAAGCCAGACCCACTCGTCCATCATGTTTAGCGTTGTCTGCACTGACTGGCAGCAGCTCTCCAGGATTTCAGGCAGGGCTCTCTCCCAGCCCTGCCTGCAGGTGCCAGGGAGCCTCTGCATGCAAAGTTGATGCTCTATCGTGGATCATGGCTCTTCTCCAGCTCCCTGCCTGAAATAATGGAGAGCTGCTGGGCTGGATGGACGGGTGCTTTGACACAGCAAGTGGGAACTGTGCACATCCGCAGCTCTGCAGTTAATGATTTTGCAAAGCTGCTTTCCCCCTTCTAGGCTTAAGACCAGAGATGGGGAGCCTGTGACTCTCCAGGTGCTACTGGACTCCAACTCTCATCAGGGAGCCAGTGTGGTGTAGTGGTTAAGAGCGGTAGACTCGTAATCTGGTGAACTGGGTTTGCGTCTCCTCTCCTCCACATGCAGCTGCTGGGTGACCTTGGGCTAGTCACACTTCTCTGAAGTCTCTCAGCCCCACTCACCTCACAGAGTGTTTGTTGTGGGAGAGGAAGGGAAAGGAGAATGTGAGCCGCTTTGAGACTCCTTCGGGTAGTGATAAAGCAGGATATCAAATCCAAACTCCTCCTCCTCCTCCTCCTCTTCTTCTTCTCATCAGCCCCCAGCCAGCATGGCTAATAACCAGGGATGGCACGAAATGTAGTCTAGAATCAACTGAGGGCCACAGATTGGCCACTGCTACTGAAGACAATCTTAACCCCACTCCTTCCATTAGCACTAGGCCACAAAGAACCAAGCCAGCCTTGACGGCTGCCACCATCTAATTTCTGTGTTCTGGGAACAGAAGCTTACAGTGTCTGGGAAGCAGAACGCAAGGAAGGAGGCTGCAGTGGGTGGTGGTGGAGAGAACAAACGTTTTGTCCTACGTCAGCGTGGTGTAGTGGTTAAGAGCGGTGGACTCATAATCTGGTGAACCAGGTTCGCATCCCCGCTCCTCCACATGCAGCTGCTGGGTGACCTTGGGCTAGTCACACTTCTCTCTGAAGTCTCTCAGCCCCACTCACCTCACAGAGTGTTTGTTGTAGGGGAGGAAGGGAAAGGAGAATGTTAGCCGCTTTGAGACTCCTTAGGGTAGTGATAAAGCAGGATATCAAATCCAAACTCTTTTCAACCCGTGTGCCGTGGCACCCTGGGGTGCCTTGAATGATGGTCGGGGTGCCGCGGGCAACACTGGCCTCTGTCCCTCTTTCCTTCCCTCCCTCCTCTGATGCCCTCTCACATCTCTGCCTCCCAAAGGCTTGCACAGCTGTTGGTTGCAGCAGCGCTGGCTGCCAGATGCCCCTGGTGAATGATGCCCCTGGCGCTGGGCAGGGGGTGCTTCCCAGCAGTGTGAGGGGCAGTGTGAGGAGGCACATCTCTTTGGGGCAAGGGGGGGCAGCTCAGAGACCAGAGGCAGCAGCTGCGGCTGCCCAGAGGACTGCCCGTGAGAGGGGAGAGGAAGAGGCGGCTGGGTGAACACTTCACAAGGGAGGGTGTTCGAAAAAGGGTGAGGGGCTGCCGGCTCTGCAGGCACAGGGTGACGTAACTGGGCTCCTGAGGCTCACAGGGGCGCCACATAAATAATGTAGTTGGTCAAGGGAGCCGTGGACCCAAAACGGTTGAAAACCTCTGCTCTACGTAATATATATCAACCTTGCTTGCTGCTTGGAGGGTATCTTGCTAACAAAACATTCCCCGTGTGGTGAGAGCCACTCGCGGCGACCTTAAGTGCATGGAAGTAGCATAGGGAAGTGAAATAAACAGAAATCTGCTCTTATTCCCTTATGGGGTACACAAGAGCCTTCCCAGGTTCTCCATCGGTAGGAGTAAATTTACAGAGGCCAACCAGAGAAAAATTGAGAAGCAAAATTTTATTATATCTGTTGCAACAGGGCCCTCGCTCCCAAAATGGAGGAGGGAGGAGGAACCCACAACAATGGTGTGCCAGCTCCTATATAGACTTTTTGAAATTCCCCCCCTCCCGCTCAAGACCACCCCCCTATACATCATACATACATCACAAAAAGGGGTGTAACCCAGAACCACCCCCCAGATACATCACAGCTACATCATGAAAGGGGAGGTCTGGTAGCAGTAATCTGAGCATCCTTGACCCTCCCCATGCCTCCTCTTGCCCTCCACCCAAAAACCCATCAAGTAAAACAAAATAGATATTTACATTTCCCTGTTTCCCAGCCAAGTTAATCACACCCTTTTGTCTGGCACTCAGGTATCAGGAAGCCAGAGATTATCACTTTCTTTTCCTGAGACAATCCCCCCTCCTTCCTTGCAGAGAAACAGTTTGTCAGTTTGGGAGTCAAAATGGAGACAGGCCTGTCTTCCTGTGCTGCTTCAGACATGTGGCCTTGTTTTGCTTGGCACACTTATGAATGAGTGGCATTTTAATAAATAAATAAATAAATAAATAAATAAATAATAATTATTATTATTATTAAGCCCTAAATCTAACGGCAGAGGGCCTGTCTCATTGCTTGTACTTGAACCTCTTCTGTGGTTGAAATGGCCACATGAACCACAGGGAGATAGAGCAGACGTGAAATCCTATGAGACTTTTCGTCATTTTCAGCACGGCCAGGGGGACCTCAAAGCTAAAGTCTGTGGGATCCCATTACAAGTCCTTTTGGCTATAATTATCTCTGACATACGGAGGCTGGAGCGCTGCCTTTTCGCTGCCTGATCTTTCCATGCTGCCTTCAGAGAAGTCCTTTTAGTGAAGGCCACCTAAAGAGTCGGAACAAATGCCAAATTGCCACGGGGGATGCTGGTGCGAGTGACATTTCCATCACTTGGGGAGTCTCCAGCCACCCCCACCCCCCACATAGCAAGCCAGGAATGTGGATTTGGAGCATGAAGAGTCTCAGCATGTCTGCTGCCCGTGGCAACTGCAAAGCCCACTTGAGCTCTAATAAAAAAATGGTCCACGTTCTGCATTCCTACTCAGCTTTCTCTTTTTTCTTCCAGTTTGCCGTGTTGATGTGGGTGTTCACCTACGTTGGTGCCTTGTTCAATGGTCTGACATTGCTGATACTGGGTAAGTTGGCCCTCTATACTACGTTGCACCAAATAACATGCAAAGCATTTTTGAGAAAGTGGTATCTCGTTGCAATTTTGGTGTCACGGCACAGCATGATGCCGAGGCATCAGAGCCAGTCGGCGAGGGCTGCAGAGTTTTTGTGGGGAAAGTCGTAGAAACGTCATGCTTAAATGTGTGGGGTTTGCAGGGGAGGGCTGATTCCATTGCTTTTGACAGTCATTTGCTTGATATGCCAATAGTAGCAATCAGGATCATTATTCTTACAGGGCAAAGTAAGGGGAAGGCTGCAGCTCAGTGGCAGAGCATCCGCTTTGCATCCAGAAGGTCACAGGTTCAATCCCCAGCATTGACCTGCAAGGTATAGGGCAGTATATAAATTCAGTCCATCAGTCTCTAAATAGAGCTGTGCAAGATTCCTTGCTTGAAACCTTGGAGAGCTGCAGCCAGCCACCACAGATGATACTGAGCTATGGTCTGACCTAGTATAAGGCAACTTCATAGAATTGTAGAAGGGCCCACAAAGTACCATCTATTCCAACCCCTGCAATGCAGGAATCTTGCATGGCCCTGAGATTAAGAGTCTCATGCTCTACCGACTGAGCTATCTTAAGTAGCTCAGGTGAGTGTATAGGTGTCTGGATGATGTATTTGGGGAACTTGCTTTGCTTGTCCAGCTCAGCATCACATGCCCAGCCATTGTTTCGGGATGTACACCTTACTTGATCTTTTCCGCATCCCTGCATTTGCATACACTTACGGATGTTTCTGATGTTGTGTTTCCCCCTCTTATTCCAGCTCTGATTTCGCTCTTCAGTATTCCTATTATTTATGAAAAGCACCAGGTGAGTGTGTACGGTGTGGCGCATATTCTCTTGACAATTCTGCCAAAAATGTGGTGGTTCATTGGGACGATTAAGAGTAAGTTGTGTACAAAAAAAGATTTGAGAGAGCTCTGCAGAACACAATCCCACCTCTTCTCCTGTTGATCTACTTAGCTGCTGCTGTTTCCCTAGTGCTCAGCTGGGGTTATGTAAGTCTCTGGAGGGTGTCCCTCTTAAGCTGACTTGGCAGGCTTTCCTGGTTGGGAAACTACTTTGGAGCTGATCAACTCCAAATGACCTGCTTTAGAGACACTGCAAGGCACATAGCTAGATTGGAGGAGGGGGCAAGACTTTGCAAAAAGAAAAGAGCACCATTTCAAGTAAACGATAGTGGCTTCCCCTCCGCCCCCAGATATGGATAAGTTCCTCCTAGACCATCTTCAACAATAGGGTTGCTACATTTAAAAAATTGGAAATCCAGACACAAAAGTTGTCGGGGCCTATTCAACAGTGGCTTCAAATTTATATTTTGCTCAGTGGGCCTACAAGGAAGCTTAACAGGCATAAACTTACAGACATCCTCTAGGAGACACTGAAAATTGTATTAAATTTGCCTTAATTTGTGGCTGATTTGGTAAAATTGGGAAAATCAATAAAAACGATTTTTTTGAGGGGAGGGGGAAGGCACTGAAGATTTTGCAAATCTTTAAAACATCACTAATACTATACTAAATAAAAAGCCATGCACAGTTCTGAAATAGATACACATACAGACGACATGGTCTACTCTCAAGGCCTAGTGAAATAGGGATTCAATGTTCCTTTTTTGTTAGGGTGGCGGGAAGCCTCTGTCCCTGGTTATGTTTTTTTTTTAAATAGCGGGGGGGGGGGGGAATGTTGAGCAGAAATTAAGTGTTAATGCATGGTGATTTCCTGTGTTACTGAAATTGTAATTCATCCTTGTGTCTTTACTTGCCAGGTTCAAATTGACCATTACCTGGGACTTGTGAACAAGAATGTCAAAGATGCAGTGGCAAAGTGAGCATATAGAATTTTGAAGATAATTTTAAAGTAGCTGATAGCTTTCAATATTATTTTTTGTGAGAGATTACATGTGTGTGTGTGTGTGTGTGCGTGCGTGTGTGTGTGTGTGCGCACACACACACACACACACACACACACACACACACACCTCTTTCAAGGCCCTGTGATCTGGAATGCTCTCCCCAGGGGAGGCACACCTGGTGCCTTCATTGTCTGTTTTTAGGTAAAAGTGTTTTTATTTACTCAAGACTTGAGAGTTTTAACTCTCAGTTTATTTTTTAAAACGCGGTGGGGGTTCAGTTAGATTTGCACTTTCAGACATATTACTGTGAGTATTTTAGCTTGTTTTTATTCTTCTTTTTAATCTTTGTTTTTGTAAGTCACTTTTTGGGGGGGGGAAGCAACTGATAAATATAATAATCTCACACAGCAGAGAGATTAATGTGAGCTGAATGAGCATATTAAACTCGTGCTTCTTGTAGCTTTCAAAACTACCATTTATGGATGACTTATCACTCTATTTGAGGTTGCAAAAAAGGTATTTTCAAATCAAAACTGAAATTCGCTAGAGCCTCTGGGTTTCTGTGTGCCATCTCTCTCTCTCTCTCTCTCTCTCTCTCTCTCCCTCCCTCCCTCCCTCCCTCTCGCCTCTCCCTCTCTCTGTTCTTCTGTTTCTGCTCTCCTTGATGGTCAGCACCCCAATCTCTTTGCTGTGCAGCCTCTTTGTCTGCTTGCACTTTTTACACTAAACTACACTGAGCCTAGGGCTTGCCGATCAGAAGGTCGGCAGTTCGAATCCCCGTGACGGGGTGAGCTCCCTTTGCTTGGTCCCTGCTCCTGCCAACCTAGCAGTTTGAAAGCAGGTCAAAGTGCAAGTAGATAAATAGGTACTGCTCCGGCGGGTAGGTAAACTGTGTTTCCAGGCGCTGCTCTGGTTCGCCAGAAGCGGCTTAGTCATGCTGGCCACATGATCCGGAAGCTGTTCGCCGGCTCCTTCGGCCAGTAAAGCGAGATGAGCGCCGCAACCCCAGAGTCGTTCGCGACTGGACCTAATACCGGTAGTCAGGGGTCCCTTTACCTTTTTTACTTGGGTTGATTTGTTTATATATATAAAAAATACTTGTACACCGCAATTTCATAAATAAAATTTACTGTACAATAAAAAAACGTGCGGATTTAAAATCGGAGATCATCAGCTAACTATTGCAGAAAAGTGCTTTCTTAACTGGCAGGATAATTCTCAGCCATCATTTAAAAGTTAAAACAGGAGATGCATGTTTGAATTTCTGTTGGGAGAGCATTCCACACGGCTGGACCAATGCCACTTAAAGGCTTGGTTTTCTGGGGAACTGGGGAAGCCAGGAGGCATAGCATTTAAAACTGCTTGTTTTTGTTTCTTTGCAGGATCCAAGCTAAAATCCCCGGGTTGAAGCGCAAAGCCGAATGAAAAACCTAAAGCAACTTTTATTAAAATAGGAGTTCATCTTTAAAGTGGGGAAGGGGAGGCATATTCATTTGGATTTACATGGGGAGGGTCAGGGAATAGCTAAACCTTGACATTGCAGTGCAATTTCACAGATCTTTATTTTTTAGCAACGCAGTGTTTTGAGGCGGGGGGAAATAACCTGTTCTTGACTGCCATGTGTGTTCATCATAAGTATTGTAAGCTGCTATGTATGGATTTAAACCTAATCCTCTTTTGCTTCTCCCGTGTGCAGCACTGGTTAACATAACAGATTGGAGAGCTGTACATTTTATGCTTCAGCCAAGGTAGTCTTGCTGCGTTTGAAGACAGCGCAGAGCCGGTGAAGTGCAGGGAGAGCATTTCAGTTTAGCACTGTCTCTGGTCTGTGTAGGTTGATTGCAGATTTTCTTAAAAAAATTAAAAGAGAGATGTGTAGAAGAATATGCCATTAAAGCAAGCTTTAAAAGCCTTGCCCGTTTGGTATCGAGTGTAGCCGTATTGTGCTTTTTAATTTTACTGTTTTATCAATTGCCAATATAAAAGTTATATATATAAATATATATATATATAGTGTTTCACAGCAGCTTAGGATGTCCAGCTCCTCCACAGTGCTTGAAATATTGGAGAACGGAACTGGGATTTGTTTTGGGGTTTTGTTGTTTTTTTAGCTCCATTTAGCTTAAATCTTCAGAAAACACTAGCATCTATTAAAGAAAGAAAACACCCAACTCTCATGCACATTACACCGTTTTCTGCCATAACGTTTGCTGCACAAACCTCCTATAGTCTATTTTGAGTAAATAAGTTTACAGCCTCTCAAAACTCTGGGTCTGTGGAAGAAATTCCTGAAGGTGTGATTCCCAAGGTCCTTGCAAGGCACTGGCAAGGAGTGCCCAGCATGCTTGTTCTCCAATGTGCTAGGAATCCTCGGCGCCTGTGCATGGGTCAGTGGGTTGCGCCCCGATGCTGCAAATGTCGTTTGGAAATTTCAAACCTTGTTAATGCAAGAAATTGCAAATGGGAAAAAAAAATAATGTATACACTTGCGGTTCAAGCTGTATTAAACTAAGTCTGTGGAATGCATTGTGAAATGTAAAAACAAAACAATTTGAGTATCAATAAAGCGTATAGACTTAAATGGTTGTGTGTTGTCTAGCAAATTAAGCATGGTGGTACATTTGTGAGTGAAGGCACTGGCAGATTACAAGTGCACGTGTTTTCAGCTTGGATGTGCGAATCCTCTCCACCGGAAAGTACGTTGAGTTGACGCATGGCGGTTGATTGGCACATGTACTTTGCCACTTAAGGCTCCAATTAACTAGTGAAGAAATACTGCAGTAAGTCCAGTTCAGTCTTACAGATGACAGCTCCCAGCATCCCTGACCCCATTGTCCATGGTGGCTGGGGCTGATGGGAGTTGAAAGGCAGCGGCATCTTGCGGACAACATTTTGGCTACCTCTGATTTAGTGTTCAAGATCAGGGGTCGGCAAGGTTTACCTCGCCTGGGCCGGTTCACTCCTGCAGACATCACTCCGTGGGCCGGATCGTGTCTGCACAGACACGATTTCCAGCATCTGCACATACGCGATTTTCGGCGCCGCGGAAGCAAGTCCCTGCTCCGTGCTGCACAGGTTTAGTGCAGCGCACTGGGACCCGCCGAGCGGGCGGCTCGGTTCGGGGGCAGCTCGTGGGCTGTTTAAACGACCCCCGTGGGCCGCTTGTGGTTCATGGGCCGCAGGTTACTGACCCCTGTTTAAGATCATGTGACAAAATAAAAAGGCAGCTACCGGTAGTGTGTGCCACTTCTACTCTCTTAAAAAAAAAAAAAAATCGACCCCCCCCCCCCGAAAAAGTATGTGAAGGAGTCACTAGCTTTTATTTATCTGTTCTGGGAACTTTGAGATCTTTGCTGTCTACGATCAATGCTGTAAGAAGAAGGGGCAGCCGGGGATAGACCAATCTCCTTTTTTTTTTGGTGTGCTGCAAACCTCGAATGAAAAATCTTGACACGCAGCTGTTTTCAAATCATAAATCTTTACTGGATCGCTTGAAAAATAAACTCATGCAAGTACTATTTTAATTTACATTATAATACAGCATCAGGTCTGAGCATATTGTTCCTAAAATCAAACCATATAAACAAATACAAACAAATCTCTTCCTGGCACACACACACACTCACACACTATTGCTCTTAAATATTTTTGCACAATTTCACTACATAGCAGTTCATTCTGTCACATTTTGTTTATTTGTTGTTTTTTTAAAAAGAATTAGGATACAATCAATATGAAAAGGCCAGCATTACAACATAGGCAAACAAGGTGACCATCTGACATCAACAGCTCAATATGATTACTGATTACACTGCCTAATACAGAAAGGCTTCCTTAACAGAGAAGAGTATGGGAATAAGACTGCATAGGGACCTGTGTGTCGGAAATCATAGAGGCATGTAAGGCATTAATATATTCTACTGATCGACTCTCGACAAATGGTAGCACTTTTGCACATTAGACGTTGATCCCCTCTCCTACCCCCCTGGAGAATTCTCCAGTTTTATTTTGGCTCTCTCTCAAACCTGGGAGTGAGCTGCTGACCCTTGTGGCTTTCCTCAAACACAGCTTGTTGGAACAAAGATAATTGCATGTCAAACCTTGCTGCTTGTCCCAATGCAGGGAGGCTATCTGTTTGCAGAGTATTGCTAGCAAAGGAGAAGAAGAAGAAGAAGAGTCTGGATTTGATATCCTGCTTTATCACTACCCGAAGGAGTCTCAAAGCGGCTCACATTCTCCTTTCCCTTCCTCCCCCACAACAAATACTCTGTGAGGTGAGTGGGGCTGAGAGACTTCAGAGAAGTGTGACTAGCCCAAGGTCATCCAGCAGCTGCATGTGGAGGAGCGGAGACACGAACCCGGTTCCCCAGATTATGGGACCACCGCTCTTAACCACTACAACACACTGGCAGTGGCCTCTTTCAGCAGCTGCTGGGTGGCCCCTACCTGACTTGGCGAAGAGGATAGGAAGAGCCCTTTCCCTTCATTGGCCAGCTAACTATTGCAGCCTTAACCATAGCACCTGAACCCAGTACCTTGGGGCAAAAGGATCTTTCCATTTCCTCCCTGTAACTCCACTATAAAGTACAGGAAACTGAACCTGTAATCTTCTAAGTATAGGAGGCATGTTCTACCACAGCTATTGGCTTTTTCTGGGTGAGGAACAAAACCCTGCAACTTCTTAGTCCCCTGCCTGAGAGCCTGTGTGTAGCTGCCGAGTTGTTTGCCAAATCTTTGGAACAAAGGTGGAGGATGGTTTATTTATCAAAGCATTGCCATTATTGGCCCCGACCTAGAAACGCAGCGGGGAAAGGTTCTTCTGCAAGTGGGAGGGGGCCATAAAGAGAATAATCTCCCCCATTTCCTTATGGAAACCTGAGTAGGAGCCGACCAACTTCCAGAGGGGCCACAAGCCCTCCACTCCTATCCTCACGACTGCGTTTGATATGTTGCAGATTTAATTTGACGGGCAGCTATTTATAAAAGACTTTCCTTGCACACACACACACCCCACTCTTGTTAAAAGAACCAGTTGAGACTCAAGTTAAAATACTGAGACAGATAAAAAGCAAAAGAAGAGAGAACTGAACATCGAGCGTGGGAGGTCAGGAGGGGGAATGACTTTGTCAGCCCTCGTCAGTTGTGGAAGTTGTAGCACCGAGAGTAGAAATCAGGCACAGGCAGGAATCCTGTACCACTGGCAAAGCTTTCAAAAGGCACTTCATAGAAAACTGGCAAATGAACTTATTTTTAAAACCAGAAATATTTGGGAAGGGGAGGGGGGGGAATGATAATTTGGTCAGTATAAGATTAGCCATGGCTCAAAGCTTTCTTCACTCCGAAGGTGTCCCTTGCCCAATAAGGTTTTGTAGTGGGTGGTTTCAAAATGGTTTGGTTTATGAAAGCACAAATACTATTAAAAAAATGATCTTCAAATTGCAACTCGTTTTGTTGGCAAAAGGGCTACTGAAGCTTAAGTTTGCACTATGGGCTAGGCTTTGCAGATTAGGACACTCGATTTTCAGCGAGAGAGGTTTAGAAGCATAGAGTTGGGAGGGAACCCCAAGAATCATCTAGTCCAACCCCCTGCAATGCAGGAATCTCACCTGAAGCACCCATGACAGATAGCTGTTAGCGCAAACCAAACTGGGCATCCTTCGGTCTTAAGAACCAAATCAATTACTGTATTTTCCCGTCTATAAGACGCCCCCATGTACAATTTGCCCCCTATTTTTGGGGACACCAATTTAAGAAAATGGGGGGGAATATCTATCCATGTATAAGACACCCCCATGTATAAGACATTTTTAAGGAAAAAACCCTAGTCTTATATATGGAAAAATACGGTAATTTTTCCTTCTTTCGCAATAGTTGAATGGTTGGGGGATGGTTGTGGAATTCAACGTAGGTCAAATTTCACACATTTAGAATCTACGCAGCGTTAACAAAGCCACCTGCTGAGGTCTTGGGAGGCATCCCTGTTTGGCACTCACATGGCGGTGGTAGCAAGAGCGGCACTGGAGGAAACTGACCTTCAAAGGCATCGCCATACAAATACGCTAGAAAGGAAGAAATGTCAATTACCATCTGTGTGCACATGTGTGTTTGAAATCAGACTTCTGCAAAACAAACTGGAAACCTGGCTCTGCCCTCCCGCTTCATCTGCACGGTTTTTCTGATTCAAGAAATATACCCCATCCAGCAATGCATGCTATACAGTCGTACCTTGGAAGTCGAACGGAATCCATTCCAGAAGTCTGTTCGACTTCCAAAATGTTCGGAAACCAAAGCGCGGCTTCTGATTGGCTGCAGGAAGCTCCTGCAGCCAATCAGAACCCGCGGAACCCGCGTCTGATGTTCAGGTTCCAAAAGAACGTTCGAAAGCCGGAACGCTCACTTCCGGTTCCGATCGTTCGGGAGCCAAGGCGTTTGAGATCCAAGGTACGACTGTATATTAAAAGTGAATCTCTACAGGCCATAAGACTTCAGATGCATCCTCTCAGACCTAGAATTTGTTCATTACAGTCCGGCTAAGGGCACCTGCTCCATGCCAGACTCTTGCAGCTGTTTAGTGACTCAGATCCGCCCCCCAAATTCCTTCCAATGACACAGGGAAGACAGTTGAATATTACTTGGGGCATGAAGGCAAGCCAGGGGACATGAAAGACTTCAAACGTGAATAGTGAGGGTTAATTTTTTTTATTTTTTTTTTACTAGTTTAACATTTCTATTTCTAACGTGGAGGCTCTTTGATAATCGTTGCACCTCTCATTCTTGTAAGAACCCAGACACGTACATTGCAATTTGGTAGATGGAGGAACAGAGGATGGCAGAGATATTGGCTTACCAGTGACCTGGGTTCACAAATCCAATTTTGCCTGCGTGCAACATTCAATCCGGGCTTCCTAATGTCTCGAGCAATGCCCTTTGGTTTGCTTCCTACATGTTTACTGTAGCTGAGTTTAAGCATTTCCAACATTTCCTCACGACGGTAACAACTGCTCCGTTTATTTATGGCCTTCTCTTTAAAAGGGGCCTGCTGCACCCCTCCTGCTGCTCAGTGCTATTTTCCTGCTTGCAGGAGGAAACAGAAGTGGTGCAAGAGCTCTCCTCTCACCCAGTAGAGGGAAGGCAAGGGAGGGATGGGTGCAAAAGCAGACTGATCAGGCCCAAAGGTCTATTTTTTCTGTAGCCCGAGGGCTCCACTCCCTGACTGTGGGCCACATTTTTGTACAGTAGGCAAATTTCTCCCTCGCCAGCCTCCATTCCGATAGGCAAGAAGCATGATCAGAATTCACATCCCAGCCAGATGGCGAAACCCAAGGAAGGTGCAGCCAGGGAGGATCAAAGAGGATGTCAAGGGACACTGCTGTGAAAGGGGCCTGGTCTGGGGAGAGTCGCAAGGGCTGAGGGCTGCATGTGCCTCCCAGGCCTGAGGTTCTCCAGCCCTGCTCTGGAGGATTGGAAAAGAGGAATAAAATGCTTAACAGATGGCTGCCTTTCACCGAGGGAGATCATTGAGTCCATCCAGCTAAGTACTGCGTGAACTAGAGGTGAGGAGCTCAGGGCTGGAATGTGGCCCCCTGAGCTTCTTTATCTGGCCCTCAGAACTATCCCCACCCAAGTGCTTTTGCCTGGCTGGAATGTGTCCTTGCACTCGAATAATCACAGAATCATAGAGCTGGAAGAGACTCTGAGTGTCAGCTAGTACAGTATTGGATATGTCTTGGAGGAACCCAGCATTGGAGGAACCTCAGCTAAAGCATCCAAGACAGGTGGCCACCCAACCTCTGCTTATAAACCTCCAAGGAAGGAGGGTCCACAACCTCCCGAGGGAGACTGTTCCACTTGTCTGGATGGAAGACACAGAACGGTTTGTGAGGAATCCAGCCTACTGCAGAAAAGCAAAGCTTACATCCTTTGCTCTGCCCAACTGCAGACTTGTTCCAGCAAAGGGTTGGATGAGTCTGTGTGTCTCTTTGCCACCATTTCCTACCAGGGGCGTACCCAGGATCAAAACTAGGGGGGTGGGGGCAAGCCATGGTCGTTCAGGTTTGCTTTGAATGGACGCTGATCATTTTTGCTTCCAGGGCTGCCTTCTAGGGGGGGGGGAGCTGCCCCCCTCTGCCCCCCCGGGTACGCCCATGTTTCCTACAGCAGCTTGTAGGATTTGGCGTTTAGCATCGACTTACAGTCATACCTCATGTTGCGTACGCTCCGTGTTGCGTATGTTCAGGATACGCACCACGGTGACCTGGAAGTCCTCCGCGGAGCGCACGTGACACACAGGTGCGCAGAAGCGTTCTGCGCATTCCGTGCATGCGCAGAAGCGCTCAAATCACGCTTCTTCTGGGTTTTTTTTTGGTTTTTTACGTGTGTTCGTGATACACACGCCCGGGTTATGTAGCACGACCCCAGAACGGATCGCGTGCATAACCCGGGGTTCCACTGTATTCTGTTTGATATTCTTTTATTCTTTTGTCCTCTCCACCACAAGAGCTCAAAGCAATATCTTTTTGTCCTCCTGCATTGCACATTGTACCGTGACACGAGGAAGGAGTTGATTGAACCGCTCCTAAGGAAATTACCTGGTCAACCAACTGAAGTATATACCAGATACCTTTTAGCTGACTCAGATTCAGAGATTACTAGGATTGTAGCTAAAGTTTGCTACATTGCGTCAAGAATAAGACATGCTATGACGTCAACAAAATCCAGTGACAAAGAGCCTAGATAAACCATGCTGGAACACCACCAGAGCGGCGACATATCGCTGAATGTGAACACAAAGTTTTATAAAATTTTAAAATGCTGTAATATTTATTTGTAACTTTAGTATACAGTTACTATCTACGAATAGAATTGTTAACTGTTTTGCTGGTCCTTGACCGTATTAATTCCAGTATTTATTTATTCCAGTAATTCCGTATAAATTCCAGTATTTAATGCTTACTGGAAGCCGCCCAGAGTGGCTGGGGAGACCCGGTCAGATGGGCGGGGTAGAAATAATAAATTATTATTATTATTATTATTAAAGATTTATATATATACTGTATATATATATATATCTTTTTGCCTCCCAAGAGCCCTGCGAAGCAGGCTAAGTTGAGTGCGGATCTCCCAGTGGGGATCCAAACTCTGCTTTCTCACACCCAAACCCAACACTCAGCTTACCTGCAATCATCCCCTCCTGTGCTGATAACGTACTTGTCATCGTGAGAGAAGCGTATGTTGGTGACGTGAGCCGAATGGCCGAAGTAACGCTTGTGTTTGGCCTGTTGGGAAAAGGAAAGGTTTCACACACACACACACACTCACACACACACAAAAAGCACAGTCTCGTTCCACCCACATTGGCAGCTGCGGTTTTTTTAATCGTCAAAATGCAATGAAGACCGACTACATTGATCACGGGCGTCTGAACACTTCTGAGCACCCACAATATGGTTCTATATACGGGCATCTCCCTCCTCGCGCGTTTAACTTGAGCACGACTGCATATATGCGCAGCGCTGGGAAATCAATCAATCAATTTAAACTCTAAAAAGGCACAAAAGGGACAAAAACACCCCAGAAAGAGCGGGAGAACAGCTAGCGATCCCAGGAGTCTACTTCTGAATCACAGCCAGGCACCTCGGGGTACTAGTCCACCTCTCTTGTCGTTGTTTCCATATCGTCCTCCAGCGATAAGGAAGAAAGAGAGCCACCGTTGCTACCATTCATGCCCATCTGGTTTTTTAATGGTTTCCAGAAGTTTAAAGAGGGGTTTACAGGCTTTTTAGATGGTGTTCCCAACTATACATGATTTCACATATATGCTGTAAGTGGGGAGACAGAAGCCTGAACCAAGGATGGGGGGCGGAATGCAACTTGGTTTGCCTTTAAAGGTGAACCTATAACGGGCAGTGCTGTGGGTTAAACCACAGAGCCTAGGGCTTGCTGATCAGAAGGTCGGCGGTTCGAATCCCCGCGACGGGGTGAGCTCCCGTTGCTCGGTCCCTGCTCCTGCCAACCTAGCAGTTTGAAAGCACGTCAAAGTGCAAGTAGATAAATAGGTACTGCTCCGGCGGGAAGGTAAACGCCGTTTCCGTGCGCTGCTCTGGGTCGCCAGAAGCGGCTTTGTCATGCTGGCCACATGACCCAGAAGCTGTACGCCGGCTCCCTTGGCCAGTAAAGCGAGATGAGCGCCGCAACCCCAGAGTCGGACACGACTGGACCTAATGGTCAGGAGTCCCTTTACCTATATAACTTGCACTGTTTGAAACGATGTGTGAACCGAAACAAGAGCCACCCTTTGAAATTCTCAGTTCCCCAGATTTTGCAGTGCAATTCTACAGTTAAGTAATGTGTATGACAATGCATATGTTAGGATAAATATGCAAATATTCATGAAAATAACATGCAGGAAACTTATTGGGCGGGGATTGCTTTGCAAAAAATGTGCATATTTGGGGAAATTAGCACCCCAAAATGTGTATATTAGGAGAAATTTGCACAAAGATGCTGATGAATTCTTAGAAGGACTTAAAAATAAATAAATCACAAGCTGATGTGGAGAATTGAACTTAAGACTGGGGAAAATGAGAAACTGAGAGAAACCGACCATCCCTGGTAGATGCAACCAGGAATAAATTGGAGGGGGAAAGTTCTCAGCGTGTCCCAAATCTTTTATTGCTGTGCAGCACAGTTTGGAAACAAGAAATTCCTGTCTTGGGGGCAATGCTCCCTGCAAAAAAATATACTACTACCATTTCCTCCTTTGCCAGATGCCTGGCCTCCAAAATGCACCAGGCAATAAAAAAAATTTTTTTTTTGGCATTCTAAGAAAATTTTCTCTCTCGTTTTTTCATGAATTCAGCACCTCACCCCGTTTTCTGATTTTGTGCACAGACACCACAAAGCTAGAAAGCTGACTTACAAATTTTTCAGTGCAGGGGAAGTCAAAGAGTTTGACTAGTCCAAAGTCGTCCCCGGAGACAATGTTCAGGCCAGCGTGGGTTACGCAAGCACAGTTGACGTCTGCCTTATCCGCATTTCGAGGCCAAATACCAATGACTTCATCTCCAAGGATACTGCTCCAATGGTGAAAGAAAAAGTATAGCATTTTGGGGCATGTGTTTCTGAAGACAGTAAAGCCCTTAGGGAGCCAGGTATGTTGTTGTTTTTTAAAAAGAAACAATATACTGAGATCTCTCAGAGAAGATGCTTTTGGCAGCACAGAGGCGGCCAGTCCAAATGCGTTGGCATCCATTTGTCTCGAAAGACAATGGAGTGTACCTCTCGGAGCGAAGTGAAATTGCTGGAGAATCACAGCACCTGCTGTGGCTGCAGAGACCAGAAACTCATAACTGCTGCCTCCCATGTCATTTTTGCTATGTTAGAAACACCAAAGTGACCTCTCCGGGGTGCTAGCCTGGACAGTGTATGGAGGTCCTGGGCTGCCCAGACAACAAGACCCTGCCTTGGCCTCACTGATGTGTGTGGGGTGTAATCCATTGGTACAGTCAAATGCAACATTCTTTATTTCCCTAGAGTGGGCTCAGGCAGGGGGACATCCAGTCAGTGTCACTTCCTGTTCCACTGGTCTGGAGCTTCCTCCCCCTGCATGTGACCTGGGAGATGGGCATGGCTCTGTCTGACTCCATAAAAGAGCCGAGTCGTGCAGCCATTTTCTCAGTCTACTTTTGTCTTTCTATTGTCTTGATGTTCTTTTGCTGCCATGCTGCTCTCCTGCAGCCATTTTGCTATCTGAATGTAATTTTGCTGTCTGCTGGCTCTCAGCCAGCAGCACATGAGTTCAGTCTCCATATGAGACAAACTCACAGTTTGTTGTGTAACCATTAAGCAAAGCCTGCTTTTCAGGGATCAAATCGTGAACTGAAATCTGAGTAAACTTTTTGTTACTTTACTCAGGAAGACTCTTGTGCCTTTATTCTTAATCTTAACTAATAATCTTAACTAAATAATCTTAACTAAGAGATTCAAACGAATCTGCAATCTAGCTTCCAGCTACATTGAGGGGAATCTGCTCTGCTACATCACTTACTAGAGTGAGTGAAGGAAGGATAATATTTATTCAAGATATCCTTTCCTACTGTCCTTAACATTCCCACAATGTGGTCCAAATGAAAGCAGAGCAAGACGTTTGGCACCAGCTTGGCCTGCAGGAGTTGCCGGAAGGAGGCGTACAAGGCGCTACCCAACTGTCTTAGGGACGGCACTCCAGATTTGTGTAGGATTTACTCCTCAGCCTTTCCTTCTCCCAATTAGTTTCCAGCAAATTGACTGGGGTGGGGAACAGGGTGTATTTTGTCACCCATTACAAGTGGGTGACTTCTTACTGGGTGAGATTAGGAACATAGGAAGCTGCGCTATACTGGAGTCAGATCATTGGCCCACTTAGCTCATTATTGTCCACAAAGACTTGCAGCAGCTCTTCATGGTTCCAGGCAAGGGACACTTCCAAGCCCTACCTGGAGATGCCGGGGATCAAACCTGAGACCTTCTGCATGCAAAGCAGATTCTCTACCACTGAGCTATGGCTCACGATGCTGCTCTCCTACCACCCATCCCTTGTATCTCTTGTTTCTGTACCACCGTGAAGCTCACAGCTCTTTTTGTGCCGCATCACCTTGTCCAGGTGGCCCAGGTGATCTTCCCGATGAACGCTGTGTCCGTCACCTGCTTCCCTAATGGCACCTCGTGGACTTGGCGTTTATAGGCACCAGTTGATACCTGAGGGAGGCAAGACATCATGATCATCACATGGATGGTGTCAAAACACTTCGTCGCCATGTCTAGCATCTACCACGGCAGCTAGCAATGCCATAGGTCTGTGGCTCTCCTTAATGAAACACGGTTTTCTAAAAGAAAATATGAAGGAACTAGCTGACCCGGCCACGCCTTGCTGTGGCTATGTGTGTGAATGCTGTGGTGTTGATGGCTGTGTCTGTGGGTGGTGGTAGGAGAGGAGAGGGCCGGCAGCGGCTGTGGGGATGGTGTCCGGCCTGCCTTTCATGGCAGCTGCGGTGGGGAAGTGGGCAGCGGGCGGCCCAGGCTGGCTCTGACGGTGTCGTCGTGAGAAGCTGTGGAGAAGGGCCGGGGCCTGGCTTTCACAGTGGAGGGGTGGCTAAGGGGCCTGGGCGGCGGTTGGGCTGGGTCTGCATTTGATGGCATTAACGGCGGCGACCTGGGCTGTGGTGACAGTGCTGGCCTAACTTTCATGGCTTTGTGAAACTGAAGAAGTTCCCCTGTTCAACTTCCGTCTGCCCCTTCTCTGTCCCCACCCGTTTTCAATTACCGGTTTGCGAACTTGCAAATGGCCGACGGAGCTCTGAGGTTTTGCTGTGATGTATAAAAGCTGCGCCATTGTTTTGCTTTTGTAGCTGTAGTACCAGTATAGCAGTCACTAGAGGGCGCTGTTTTGCTGATGACATCTAATGCCTGTGATGGTTTTTTTTTGCGTTTAAACTTTATTTTAGGTATGACAGGTGTAGTTTTTATGAATTTTTATTATGCCAGATTAGTATGCCATGGTAATGGAACGCTGCGTCCAAATTTGATGTGATTTGGTCCAGCTGTTACGCAGCAAGGGTGTTTCGGACAAACACACAATGGGAACATTTATATATATATAGATTAATCTGTAGCCCGGACAAATGCATATACTAAGTGGCATTTCTGTGTTAACAAATGCAGGCTCGTGGATTATGACTCTGTGCCTGTTTTGCTTTATCTGAGATATAAGCAGGGGAAGGTAATAGAATCAGAGAATTGTAGCGTTGGAAGGGACCCCAAGAGTCATCTATTCCAACCCCCTGAAATGCAGGAATCTCATCTAAAGCATCCAAGACAGATGGCCGCCCAACCTCTGCTAAAAAACCTCCAAGGAAGGAGAGTCCACAACCTTCCGAGGGAGACCGTTCCACTGTCGAACATTTCTTACTGCCAGAAAGGCCACTACAGATCTTGAGTACCATGCCTTGCCACCCTGTTCCGTCTTTGTCGAGACTTGTGCCACAAATGAGCTCAGCTCCAGGGAAGCACATCCACAGAGTCACACACGTTTTATACCCGTTTATACAGCTTTCTCTATATGTACAAAAGGTCATTTCGCACATTCTTCAGAGAAAACCTTCTGAAGTCCATGCAGTGTCTGCAATGTAGGAATCTGAGTAGGAAACAATGGCTAGGATTTGCTCTGCTGGCTGTCAGACTACTTAATGCTCTATGTTTTTTCTGTGTCAAGTGTGAATGTGGCAAATGTGATTGAAGCACATGCATCACATGAAATTCCTTAAAATGGCTTGTTCCCTTTAGCTTAGTTTTCATTCAGCCAATAAACTTTTGCCTGGACTGAACCATGTCAGACTGAAGTTAGGAATTCACTCTATCACATTAAACCCTTGTGGAAAAGCATTCCTGCACATTAAGAACAGGTATGTCCGGGTCAGAGCCGTAGCTAGGTGATCATGAACCACTGGCAGAACCGTCCACATCAGGCTTCCTCAAACTCGGCCCTCCAGATATTTTTGGCCTACAACTCCCATGATCCCTAGCTAGCAGGACCAGTGGTCAGGGATGATGGGAATTGTAGTCTCAAAACATCTGGAGGGCCGAGTTTGAGGAAGCCTGGTCCAGATTGTGCCCCCTAGCCATGGACAAATTAGCTCTTCTTTCCGCCTCTCCTCCAACCACCACCCCCTCCACCCATTCAATTTACCCTCTATTTAAAACCTTTTCTTATGAGGCAATAATTGATATTTTTTTTAATAGACATATCTATGGACATATTTTTAGCCTATTTTGTGCCTCCCCCCTTGCCTGCACCCCTGGTGGGGGCCCACCTCACCATCTCCTAGCTACGGCCCTGGTCAGGGTGAAGGATATTCTAGGCTTGCCTTCTGCCTGACATGCTAGTTTTCTATGTGCAGGGAATAGCTGTACCACAGGCATTATAGCAGAAGCATTTTGATCTGCCTATTTTCATTCACTGTCTTCTTTCCCTCTCCTCTGCCTCTCTGCTTTTGTTTTGTAGGTGGGTAGCGCTGTGGGTTAAACTAGAGCCTAGGGCTTGCCGATCAGAAGGTTGGCGGTTAGAATCCCCGCAACGGGGTGAGCTCCCGTTGCTCGGTCCCTGCTCCTGCCAACCTAGCAGTTCGAAAGCACGTCAAAGTGCAAGTAGATAAATAGGTACCGCTCTGGCGGGAAGGTAAACGGCGTTTCCGTGTGCTGCTCTGGTTCGCCAGAAGCGGCTTAGTCATGCTGGCCACAGGACCCGGAAGCTGTACGCCGGCTCCCTTGGCCAATAATGCGAGATAAGCACCGCAACCCCAGAGTCTGTCATGACTGGACCTAATGGTCAGGGGTCTCTTTACCTTTACCTTTATATAAGCAGTATATTCATATTGTTAATAAATAAATACATTTATAGCCTGGCCGTTCACCATGCGGTCCCGGGATGGTTTGCATGCAGCTCATTACAATTAAACCAGCCAAGTGCAAGAATATTTTGCATCAAGAATCCATTTCACCCGGGACACTATTACCAGTATGGAGCCTTCTATACCAGAAGAGCTGTAAATCTTAATTTCAAAAATAGGAAAGAAAAGAAATAAAGGCAAAAACCTACCTGAATGTATCTGCTGTCTGCGGAAAAATCCATCTGAATGACAAAGCTCGGGATGTCTTTACAGTAGCCGATGCGGTTCAGGGTTGTGCCTTGGGTGAGGTCATAGAAGTCGACGGTGTGTTCCTGTGAGCCCACCGCCAGGAACCGGTTATCAGGACTGATTCTGCACAGCAAAACAACAAGGAGCAGGGCTTTGTTAAGACAGTGCTGGGCCACGAAGTGTAAGGAGAGTTCCTCGCTTGGGAAAAAGCTGCACATGATGCTTGGCAAATGATACTTTAGAATGCCTTGCGTTCCTGGGAAGATCACCTGTGGTTTGTTGAGTGGTGCTCAGGTGGTTTGGAAAGCTGTTTTTAAATAAGATGCATGTTCCAGTCAAGGGACGCGGGTAGCGCTGTGGGTTAAACCACAGAGCCTAGGGCTTGCTGATCAGAAGGTTGGCGGTTCGAATCCCCACAACGGGGTGAGCTCCTGTTGCTCGGTCCCTGCTCCTGCCAACCTAGCAGTTCGAAAGCACGTCAAAGTGCAAATAGATAAATAGGTACCGCTCTGGCGGGAAGGTAAACGGCGTTTCCGTGCGCTGCTCTGGTTCGCCAGAAGCGGCTTAGTCATGCTGGCCACATGACCTGGAAGCTGGACGCTGGCTCCCTCGGCCAATAATGCGAGATGAGCGCCGCAACCCCAGAGTCGGTCACGACTGGACCTAATGGTCAGGGGTCCCCTTTACCCTTTATGTTCCAGTCAATACAGAGTTTTCATTTCTTTTACAGGCATGAGGAGAGGAAGCCAAAACTTGTGTGACATAAAACCCTTGAAGATATTTATCCAACCCACTCCGCTTTGTAGTCCTATCTCCTCAGACAAGATCCTCCCACAGCTTCCAGATCTGCTCAAAAGCACAGCAAGAGAAGACTTCCCTCCCCCACACTGTCCAAAGAATTCCCCCGCTCCTCAGGTTATCTGGCATTTCAGCGCAACTTTATTTGTGGTAATGCGACCTGCAAAGGACAGGCTACAGAGCGGAATGGAGTTTCTGCCTAATTAAATTTCCCTTGGAAATCGCTTTGCTCACCAGCTGCAGTATTTGTTCATTGGGAGATCTTATTTTAGAGATCATCTCCCCCCCTCCCCTATGAGGCAGACCACCTGCTGAAGCCACCTTCAAGAGCCCCAATCTGCATTCCCTTGAGTCACAAAGTGAGGACAACTATGGAAGCAGCAGCACTTTCTTGGTGGTGGCCCCGTGATTATAAATAATATCACTCGAGAGGTGTGGTTAAGGGTTCCATATGGTTCTGCAAGGCCTATCTGATCAGACTCATCGCTCTCAACTGCACTTATTGTTCTTTGGCTAGCAAGAACTAGGGATGGCTATGGAATATCTGTTTTATTAGCTTTATGGTTTCTTGAAGTTTCTAGAACAGGGGAAGCCAATGTGGTACCACCAAAATGTTGTGGACGACAACTCCCATTATCCCTGACCTCTGGTCATCTTGGCTTGGAGTGATGCGAATTTAGTCCACAACACCTGGAGGGCCCCATGTTACCTACCCTAGGCTTAAAGGTAAAGGTAAAGGGACCCCCGACCATTAGGTCCAGTTGCGGACAACTCTGGGGTTGCGGTGCTCATCTCGCTTTATTGGCTGAGGGAGCGGGCATACAGCTTCCGGGTCATGTGGCCAGCATGACTAAGTCGCTTCTGGCGAACCAGAGCAGCGCACAGAAACGCTGTTTACCTTCCCAACGGAGCAGTACCTATTTATCTACTTGCACTTTGACGTGCTTATGAACTGCTAGGTTGGCAGGAGCAGGGACCGAGCAACGGGAGTTCACCCCGTCACGGGGATTCGAACTGCCGACCTTCTGATCGACAAGCCCTAGGTTCTGTGGTTTAACCCACAGCGCCACCCACGTCCCTTTCTTCTAGGTTTAGTGTGAAGTAATCCCACCTGGGCAATGCTTTCCAAAGGAGTACATTCACCAATTCCGCAATAAGCCGTTAGCAAGCATCACACAGTGCAAATCGAGCTGGTCGGTTGCACTTCTGCCCATCTTGGTCACCCCACAACCTAGCCAAAATACCTGATGTCCTGGATGGCAGACTTGCGGTCTCTTTTCTTGCCCCACACTTTAAGGCTGTTCACGAGCAAAATGATGAACTCTCCATTCTTCATGCCGATGGCGACCATTTCGCCGTCGGGGCTGTAGGCGGCACATCTGGCAGCATGGCCCAGATTCACTTTGTTCAGAAGTTTCTGCGGGGTGGAGTTGGCGACACTTTGCTTCAGGGCATGATTTACAACTCAAGACACACACACACACACACACACACACACACACACACACACACACACACACACACACTTCATCCTCATTCAGCTACACCAGTTTGTGCAGCTGAACAGTGCTTGGCATCAACTTTCTGACTGGGACATTGTACCCAACCCCAGTTTCTGGATCAGGAGTCGAACCATTCACACATTGCATGGTTCTTCATGCAGTCAGGGATACAAGCAGGGAAGTTACTTTCTGCATGCATATGCCCCTTTAACTGGGTTGCGGTGATATTTACCAAGATATCATAAGAACGTAAAAAGAGTCCTACAGAATTAGTCCAAAGCAAGGCAGGATTTAGGTTTGATGAGGCCCTAAGCTACTGAAGGTAATGGGGCCCTTTATATGTCCAGCTGTCCTTTGTCAACAACAAATTGTCGCTGTTTTTTTGTGTTGAATATATGCTATATTGTAATTTATGAGCATAATAGGTATCTAAAGCCATTTGCACATAACAAAATATGTATTTAATCAAAGTAATTGATATAGAAATGAGCAAACCAGTGATATTTTAGGGAGCAGGCTAGCAGGCGGGGCCTATTACTTACATCATAAGAGCCTACACAACACAAAACACTGTTGCTGTATGTAGGTTTTATTTTATTTATTTTTTATCTTATATTTTGGAAATGTACATCCAGTTTTTTTCCCTTTAATTTTTTTGGGGGGCCCCTAAGGGAGTGGGGCCCTAAGCTATAGCTTGTTTAGCTTATACGTAAATCCAGCACTTGTCCAAAGGGCTATTTAGTCCAGGAGCCTGTTCTCACAGAGACCCACTGGATGTCAACAGGAAGACCATAAGCAGGTCATGACCACACCTGCACTTTCTCCCCTTGTGAATCTGCCGCTGAGCCTGAAGGTGCTATCCTGGCAAGCAGCCATTGATACCTTTATTCTCCACGAATTTGCTTCATTCTCTTTTGAAGCCCTTCGACATGGGAGGCCATAACTACACTGTGGTAGTTTAACTCTCTGATGCGTGAAGTACCTCATTTCTTACAATATCTGTCTGGTAGCTTGATTAAAACAGCAGGTTTGCAAACACAGTGGATTCAGATCCCTTGATATACAACTCTGGGTTTCATTCAGTTGGCAGTAGAACCAATTTCAACCGACTGAAAAATGTCCCGACGTTCTTTGTTAATCAGATAATCTGAAATGCTTCACATCTTTACAGCTTGCTTGGAAAAGCCCTTAAAAGTAATAATGATTAGTTGTGATAAATGGAGGTTTGCCGAGGGACCCGGAGTTCAAGAGACACCTTTGCAAATCACCAGGCATGATCCAGGCAAAGTTAAGCACATGTGGCTCAGCTGAATCTAATTTGTACTCAACAGTTCACCAATAAAATAGGAGTTATGTTAACCCTCTGCGTAGAGTTGCGGTCAGGGCAAACACAAGAGATTTTGAAGCATTTTGGAAATGAGAGGTGCAATGATAAATTCTAAGCTCCAACAACAGGAGCAGCCTATAATTTTCCTAAGTACACTGAAGGCTGCAATTCAACCCAAGCAGCTCTTACTTTGTCACAAAGGTCCCAGATCCTTGCGGTGCCATCATTACTAGCAGAGATGAAGATGTCTTTGGAGGGATGAGTAGCCAAGCCCCAAATCTCTCCTTCCATGTGGCTGTCAATCAGCAGGTTAGAAGCACCATTTTTCTCTCCAATTTCAATTATTTCTCCATCTTTGGATCCCACTAAAATTTTGCCCTGTTGATATTTCAAAGTCCAAGTCAGTATTTATTTATTTATTTATTTATTTATTTATTTATTTTAAAAAAACTTCTACTTAGAGAAGCATGAATTTCAAAAGACTGCTGCATTTTTTTCACATATTATTATTATTAGTCATGTCATTTCTATACTGATTTTTTTTAAAATCCTCAAAGCGGCTTGCAACCTACATTAAAACATCAAATAAAACAATCCAGAATAAAACATTACTGAAGTCAAACATAAAGTATACATTCAAAGCAACGTAAAATATTATCTCAAGGATTTCAAAATAAACCACTTCAAAGGAAGTCAACCACAGAATGCACATGTAACGTAGCAAAGTTAACGAAGAAAGTCCTAAAAAATCTTAAACATTACTTTCGTTCTGCATCCAATGCTGATCAAAGGAAGAGAGAGGAACAGGAAGTACTACATGCTCCTTCCTCTCCAGGGGGGGGGGATGACATCACAGAGAACCCGCTCTACCAATTGTATTTCTATGGTCTGAGTATCTGCCTATTAGCAATACAGCTCTGTGGACGTAGCCCTTTCCCATGCTCACTAGCAAGAATATGTATTTGTTAGGTTTGGCTGCTAATCTCCCACACATGGGAGCTGCAAGGTTGTTCCAACAAGTTTCCCCACCTACCCACCAAGATGTTAAGCAGATGCAGAGAATGCTGCGCTACTCACAAGAAATTCTGTCCTTGCAGGTGTTATAAGAATTTCATTTTTTACTTATATCACAGGAATCTTGGGCTTGAAGGTGGGCTCTGTGTCTAGGGGGCTGTGCCTCCTCTTTCTATCGACATGCTGCCTCTCCTTGGGAGACACCACCAGATACTCCCCCACCTCTGAATGCTTCTGCTGTGTCACGTCAGGCTGTGCTCAGCTATCTCATCCCTGCCATTCATCACCCTCTTCCCCAAGTGTCTGCCACTCATGGCCAGAATAAGGAAACCCAGAGGGACTCAAGACAGATTGTCTGCTAGATATTCAGAACCACCTGTCTCAAACATCTTCCTACCCATTGGAGCTTCCTAGCTTCCTTTTCTCCATAAGCGGAATCTCTCTCGAAGTGTAGATCACTTTTTATTGTTTTGCTAAACACTCGATCTTAACAAGAGCCCCTTGCGAGGAGAACAAACGGCAATGCATTTTGTGCATCTCACGTACTTTGCCTCGGCACACTGAACGGACACACTCCACGATTTGCCCTGTCTCAAGCTGAAATGCCCGGCAACGTTTCATCTCCTGGTCCCACAGTTTCACAGCACCTCCTTCTTTCGTCCTGGGGGGGGGGGGGTAAAAGTATGGATGATGTCACTTAAGATAGAAGAAGAAGAGTAGGAGTTTGGATTTGATATCCCGCTTTATCACTACCCGAAGGAGTCTCAAAGCGGCTAACATTCTCCTTTCCCTTCCTCCCCCACAACAAACACTCTGTGAGGTGAGTGGGGCTGAGAGACTTCAGAGAAGTGGGACTAGCCCAAAGTCACCCAGCAGCTGCATGTGGAGGAGCGCGAACCCGGTTCCCCAGATTGCGAGTCTACCGCTCTTAACCACTACACCACACTGGCTTCCACGTTCCCTTTAAAGGCTGGCTGTGTCTTTCCTGCAATGACTGCAAGGCATCTGCATGTCTGAAAACAAGTAGTAACCCCATCCACCCCACCCCAACAGGCTGGGTGCATGTTTAGCATGTTTTCAGATGCATGAATGCCCTATAAGTAGCACAAAAATGCAAGCGACCAAAGGTGGAGATGTATTTTGTTGTAGCATGCAAAGCAGACTTTCTTCTTTGGGAATTAAACAGTGATTTGAACTCCTCTCTGAAGAAGTGGAGCAATTGTCAAGCGGTGGCAACTGCAAACAGAAACAAGTTATAGTCTCTTACGGTCTTTCTTTCCCCCCAGTAACAATGAGTCCATCGCGAAGCGTTGTGTACATTGTAAAGACGGGCCCAGTGTGAGCTTTTGCCACCAGTCTGATCAGAAAGTGATCCTTCCAGACATAAACATCTCCATTTATGGCACCAGTGAAAGTAAGGTTATTCTGAAAGAAACAGTAATGAGCTGCTTTGTAAATGCCATTAATTAAAGGAATCTGTTACTTCTCAGCATAATTAACCGCAATCTTGTAGGTCACAGATTGTCAGCTACTTTGGACCAGTGTACTTTGTGATCTACACTGACCCCTCATGAATGGACAGATTCCATTCTGAAGTTGGTGCACTCTAGCAGAATGTCTCGATTCCAATATGCCTAGTTATACAAGCTTTGGTCAAATGGGTGGGAAACGTTGGAGGTGGTTTGGATGGACATGCTTAGCAGCACAGGACTTCCTTGTTACCAGAGGCTACAGAAATGAAGAAGCAACTCAAGTCATTGAGATAGAAGTGAGCAATTCTGCAGGCTGTTTACTTGTAAGTAAGTCTCTTTGCTTTCAGTGGGACTTACTTCCTAGGAAGTAGGTTTCAGATTGCAGCCTTAGTCATGAAATAATAATAATAATATCCCGCCTCCCTGCTGAAAATCCCACAAGTAAAAGCACAAACTCACCGCTCCAAAGGCCACAGAAAGCATGGTTTGCATTTTGGCATCTTCCAACGAACCAATGACTCCCTTTTTATAGAGCAAAGCGCTTCCAGCCAGAGTCCAGAATTTCATGTGTTTGACTCCAACAGAGACAAACTGGGTGTCTGAATCTGGACGGAACTCTACAACAAAGATCCTTTCTAGGTGGCCTCCTCTGCTTGCAATTTTAGCACCTGCGGAAATCAAAAGGGAGCGGCAAATCAGTAAACACAACAGATGCATCAGTTGTGCACCAATTAAAAGCACCACACACACTTTTAAAAAGTTGTTTAACATTTAATGTGTGGCTTTGCCTTTAGAATTCGTGGTTCTTTCAACTACTGTATTGGCCCGAATATAAGCTGCACTTTTTCTCCCAAATTCCGACTGTGAAAAGTTAAAGTGCAGCTTATATTTCCCACCCCACCCCCTTGAATTTTAAAGGTGCGGCTTATTTGTGGGTGCGGCTTATATGCGGGCCAATACAGTAGTAAGAAAGAGACTGTGTATGTGTCGCAGTGAGCCCCCGGGGCAATAGGGTCAATCTGTATGTGATTGATGCAGAAAGCTCCGAAGCACAGTGGAGGTCAAACAGTTCTGGCTCCACACCCCCATTTACTTCGGAGGAGACACTGCTCAGTGGCCTTGTATGTAGAAGATCTCTTGTTCAGTCCCTGACCTCCCCAGAGTATTGAACCTGGTGTTGGGCTGTGGGTAGCAGCTCTTCTGTTCGGGAATGGAATGAAGACCTCGAGCAGAAGCTGGGAAAATGCAAGCTGGACCCTCCCCTTGGATATTTTTAGCCCCTTTTAATTTTTTAGACTACTATATTCATTCTGCGTTTTAATTTCTTTTAGCTCTGTAAAGCACGTTTCAGATTTTAAATGCTGGTCTATGACCGTAATAAAATTTGATTGATTGATTGATTGATTGATTGTGTACGCACCTTCCTGCCATCTCCACACTGTGATTGTATGTTCAGGATCAACTCCCACAGACACTAGGAGCTTGCCAGTAGCGCTGAAGTTGACGTAATTCACTCCTTTGGAATGGAAGCAACGCAGCATAGACAAGGTCTGCTTAGTCATAGCATCCCATATGTGGATAGAAGGTGTTGTACCTGATTTATTTTAAAAGGAATAGGGAATTAAGAAGGTTTCATTTAAAGTCATCCATCTTCAGAGGCAGGTGCATTTTATCAACAATAAGGCAGCTAAGACAAAACCATTTGCATCCCTCCCCAAGAACCACATGTAGTAGTAGCTCATGGAACACACATGAGTGGGTTGGGGGGAGAAATATCAGACTTCATGACGGGAGACATGTTCTAAAATGATCATAAGGAAATGTTCATGGAAAGATGCACAAAACCACGCACAAAAACCAAACCTGCCCATGTTCAACTTGTATCTGCAGTTGACATAGATACAACAACAGGAGGAGCATGAAAAGGATCTGACGCGACTTTTCTGACTAGGACTCACAGGAGAGGAAAGCCTTACCTGGAAATTCTGTCATATCACCTGCACAGTGTGGGCAATGGCAAATGAGAAAGCACCAAGGGAAAACAATAGCGGAAATAAGTCACTGTTTCTAATGCTGAAGTGCTCAACATCAGCACCAGAAGGAAGAAGCACCAAAGAAATAAAAAAATAAAAAATCAACATGAATATGGATAAATAAACAACAAAAACAAAAGAAAGGCAGGAATATAGTTGAATCATATATTCAACGTAATGCATTTCTGCTGATACCTGTAGGGAGCCAAAATTGCCCCAATGCAGTGGGCTATTCTGGGAAAAAAGAATTTCCAGTGCAGACTGATGGAAACGTAACACTGGCTTTCTCTTCACTGCTGCCAAGAGATCATGAGCCAGTCGTGTGAATGTAGTTCCCCACTCCCCTCTCAGCAAGTACCCTCTTAACCACAGGAATGGAAAACACTGGAACTGACCTTAGCTTCCGTTAATAATAACCTGATTTTGAACCCTACCTTAGAATCATAGAATCTTACGAGTTGGAAGGGACCCAGGAGTCATCTAGTCCAACCCCCTGCAATGCAGGAATCTCAGCTAAAGCATCCACGACAGATGGATGTTTAAAACTATGTTTTCAGATCCTGGTAAATATTCCAAGGGAGGATCTACGTTCATGGTTTTTAACGTTAAGGAATGGTTTTGATAACGTAGATGGACACACTGAGATCCTACTTTTTACGTTCATAATGTGTTATTACCTTGCCTTTTTATTGCTTACCCGTATTTTTCACTCCATAAGATGCACCTGACCATAAGACGCACCCAGTTTTTAGAGGTGGAAAGCCCCGGGTTTTTTGGAGGGTGGTCAGCTCACAGTTGTGCAGCTTCTTTTGCAAAGGGGAAAAGCCCCGTTTTTTGAGGATCAGCTCAAAGTTGTTGAGCTTACTTTGCAAAGGGGAAAAAAATTCTGTTTTTATGGGGTTCAACTCACAGTTCTGCAGCTTCTTTAGGGAAGGAAAGGGAGCCGTTTCTACAGTTTCCAGACAGATAATCTAATCAGCCAGTCACATGTCGCTGGGGGGGAAAAACAGCCTCCGTCTGCAGAACATTCAACAATGGAGGCCTGGGCAAGGGGGCAGGGCCAGAAAGGGAGCCAGCGATCGACCACACATTCGCTCCATAAGACGCACAGACATTTCCCCTTACTTTTTAGTAGGAAAAAAGTGAGTCTTATGGAGCAAAAAATACGGTATTTTTATAGCTTTATACTATGTTGGTAAAACACTGCTCATACACCCCTATGTAGGGTTTTACCATTTATTTATTTTTACTGTATTTAAACTCCAACCGCCCTCCAATGGTATTCGAGGCGTGATGTTCAGGGAGGGAGGAAGAATTAAAATGTGGAGCAGAGCAACCAGCGACAAGCAGCAGGGATAGAAACATTGCTTTGGAATAGGGTGTGGCCGGATATTACTTATATTTGACCCCTCCTCCAAAAAAAACAAAAACAAACCCAAGGTAAAAAACATTTTAATTAACAAGTATGCCCTATGACGTTTTAGAACGGCATATCTAATTGTGAGAGGGATGTGTGTCCTCCTCAAGAGCAAGCATCCACAGACACCGTCTACTAAACTAATTGCTTTATTTACAGCTTCAAGCGTGACAGGTGTTACAGTTCAGCATCCAACCCTTCTGAGTCAGATCCTCGAAGTACTGGTTTGCGGCTCCGCCCCCAGCATAAAAGCTTAGGGAAACCCAGGCGCCGCCTCCCCTCTTTCCGCTTCCGTCCTCTGGACCTAAGGGGGGGCGGCGCTCGCCCCTTCCCTTTCACTTTCATCCTCCATGCTGGTGGTGTCCGAGGCTCTGGCAGGATCTTCTAGCCTCACCTCCTCTCTGCTCTCCATTTCCTGATCCCCTCCCATTGGCTGCACTGGAGCCCCGGTTGGGAGTTCCTCCCATTGCTTCATTACCACTTCTGGTGTTAACAGGGGCTGTGTCTGTTCCTGGTCCCACACCCTCAATAACTCTTCGGGCGTCAGCTGTGCCCTGTCTTGGCCAGCTGTGTCCTCAGACACTGCTTCGGAACCCAGCCAGCCCCTGACACTAATATTGTTGTAATAGGGGGAAATAATGTTAAATAGGTCCATGTAGATCCAGCCCAAGTTGTAAAATGATGTCAAACTCCCTACACACATACCCATGATGTCAAAACATTGCCAAGCCCTATTCCACCACCCAAGATGAATGGAATTTTTCACCGGCCAACACAGCCAGCCAGTAAATCTTCTCAGTTCCTTAAATATTGCAAAATAATGTTTTTTTGCGTTTTGTGTGTTTAGATTTACTTTCCTGATGGATATCCACAAAGACAAGAGAGGAAAGGGAGATTTCCTTTGGAAATGTTGTCGAGAGCCTGAAGCCTAATATGTCATCAGCAGGAGAAGTTTCAACTTAAACCTCTCAGTTCGTGCGATGATTGTGTTAGGCCCCAAATCATCTATCTGCATGCAGGTAGTTTCAAGCTCTTAAAGAAACACAGGCGTTTTATTAGGGAGTTATAAATAGAGAGTTCCAGTGGAAATGCTGACTGAGACTGAATAAGAACTGGTGTTCCTTCCATGTGGCAGGTTAATGAGAAGACAGCGAATTAAGGAAGCCGTGGTAAATGGCAGCACACCAAACAGCTGTTATCCAGAGATTCCCCAAAGACACACAGGGGCTATTTTCATGATAGCTTTTTGCTTGGGTAATATCAAAGGTGCTAGCTAGAGTAGAGGACACATTTTGCTTGTAAAAACCGTCAGGGTTAATGCCTAGCATTGCCTATCGAACCCTATCTCTTTATTGTGGTCAATTAACAGTATTCAAAAGGGAAACTTAGGTCTGAAGAGATGAAATAGCACCAAACAAAGCAAAACCGAGGACCATAACAATGAAATAACTTGCAGCTGTATCATAGTATAGAGAACATCAGGCACAGAGAGCAAAAATTAAAGTTTGCTTTAAAAAATCAGTCCTGGGTGGGTTTTACATGCAGCAACGTAGCATTTAGACCAGGGATCAGCAAACTTTTGCGTTGGCGGGCTGGATCGCCCATGCGCGGGAGCACGTGGGCGCGCTCGAACTTGTGCACATGCGCACATGCATGCCACTCTTTCATCGCTGGCTTTTGGAGCCATGGAGGGGGAGGAAGAAGCCGTGGCTGCGTCCCAGAAGTCAGTCCCCGCACGGAGCTAAACTGGCGCGGGGACTGACCGAGCGGGCGGCAAGGACCGGGGGCCGGTTTAACGACGCCCTCGGGCCATATACAGCTCGTGGTCCGTAGTTTGCCGACCCCTGATTTAGACACCTTGGAAGAGGGAGATGCGTTCTCTCCAGATTCACAGGGATGTTTCCTTTGACTATTTGCCTGAGACCTTAGGGAGTTGCTACATGTCTGAGCAGAAAATTCTGGCCTAGGTGGTCTCCTTATATTGGGTTCAGAATGAAGATGCCCATCCAATAGCAGGGTGGGGGAAATAATTCAGGAAGGATAACTCTGTCCAGTTTCATACTCCCTACATCTAAACAGAGGGCCAGCATCATAGAATCATAGACTTGTAGAGTCAGAAGGGATCCCGGGGGTCATCTAGTCCAGCCCCCTGCAATGCAGGAATCTCAACTAAATACTTTACTTTTAACTTGACTATGAACCTACCAATCTGGCTGGTTGCCACCACGTTTTTGTACTTTGGATGCTGGTTGACCGTTAGGCAGAGGATGTCATCCGTATGCTCCAGGTAGAAAGTCTGGATTCCTATGCGATTCCAAAGAAACATTGGTTTTAGAAAAGAAATTGAAATAGAGGCGATTGCAATATACGTACAAAAAGTCAGTACTAGAAAAAATGAACTTATCTGAAGAGGGGAAAAGGAAATTATCACTTCCGTTTGCACAAGAACAATTGAAACCTGATATAAGAATAGCTTTTAGACCATTTCAACAATGATTTATGCTGCAATCCTAACTTTGCTTATCTGAAAGGGTGCCCTATTGAATTCAACAGGACTTACTTCTCAGCAAAGATGAGTTAGTTTTGCACTGTTAGTGATTTCGCTGAACACCTGTTTATGCCATCCTACACCATCTATCCATAATTTACTTAAAAAGCCAGCTCTAAAGAGGGATTGTGGTTTGCATACATAAGGGATTTCATCCCTGATACCTCAGGATCTTGGAGAGTGGAGCAAGGAAAGGACGTTACTACCATTCAGAGTAGACAATACTGGACCAATAATAATAATAATTTTATTATTTCTATGCTGCCCATCTGTCTGGGTTTCCCCAGCCACTCTGGGCAGCTCCCAACAGAATATTAAAAGCACAATAAAACATCACACATTAAAAACTTCCCTAAACAGGGCTGCCTTCAGATGTCTTATAAAAAAAGTCGAATAGTTGTTTATCTGTTTGGCATTTGATAGGAGGCCGTTCCACAGGGCGGGCACCACTACCAAGAAGGCCCTCTGCATGGTTCCCTGTAACCTCACTTCTCGTAGGGAGGGAACCGCCAGGAGGCCCTCGGAGCTGGACCTCAGTTTCCGGGCTGGACGATGGGGGTGGAGACGCTCCTTCAGGTATACAGGACCGAGGCCCTTTAGGGCTTTAAAGGTCAGCACCAACACTTTGAATTGTGCTCAGAAAGCATCAATTGCCTGCCCCAGTATAAAGCAGCTGAAAGAAAATGGGGACATACATCTTTAGGGCTTTTCATGGGCATCTGGCTGGCTACAGTGAGAACAGAGTGCTGAGCTACCCTGTTTCCCCTATTTTAAGACGTAGTCATAAAATAAGCCATAGCAGGATTTTTCCGCATTTGCGAAATATAAGCCGTACCCCGAAAATAAGCCATAGTGATAGGCGCAGTTCTGGAGGGCGCCAAGGAAAACGCGGGGCTGGGCTTACGTAATAAAAATAAGGCATCCCCTCAAAATAAGCCATAGTGCGTTTTCTTGAGGGGGAAAAATATAAGACGGTGTCTTAAAATAGGGGAAACACGGTAGGCCTGATCCAGCAGCCATATCCTTCTTACATTCTAATACAGTGGTACCTCAGGTTGCAAATACCTTGGGTTACAAACACTTCAGGTTACAGACTCTGCTAACCCGGAGGTAGTACCTCGGGTTAAGAACTTTACCTCAGGATGAGAACAGAAATCGTGCGGCGGCGGCGGGAGGCCCCATTAGCTAAAGTGGTACCTCAGGTTAAGAATGGTTTCAGGTTAAGAACGGACCTCCGGAACAAATTAAGTTCATAACCAGAGGTACCACTGTATTGTTTCAAGCCCTGTCACTCAGAAACAGTTCCTCCACATGCAGAAGGGCCTCTCCATTGAGTCCTATGCACACTTCTTGCACAGGTATCCCATTTAGGGAAGTTTTTAATGTGTGATATTTTAATGTATTTTAGTGTTTGTTGGAAGCCGCCCAGAGTGGCTGGGGGGACCCGGCCAGATGGGCGGGGTACAAATAATAAATTATTATTATTATTATTATTATTTTTATTTTTATTATTATTAGTGTAATGGAATTTTTATGGGATCCTTTGCCACCAGAAGTCAAGATATAGGAATTTTTATGGGATCCTTTGCCACCAGAAGTGAAGATATAGGAGGGCTGGGAGGTGTGTGTGCATTTTCCCTCTTTGAATTACCTGTCGAAAGGTTTTGAACTATGCATGCTGCAGCAGTATGGAAAATAATATCAGCACCATCGTTGAGGTAATGAAGGTTGTTGCGACAATCAAATCCGCGATACCCAAAAACATGGTCTAAAGCCAACTCCTACAAAGAAAAATGTACCAAGATAATAAGAGGGTTATATGCTACTTTTGGTGAACACTTATTTTCCCCCCTCAAAGGAGACACATCAACAACGACATTTTAAAAAGAGACATTTTCTCTAGCCACCAACCACAAAAACATAAAAACCAGAGTGGAACAACGTCCAAATTGTTCTGATGCTGATAATATCCGCAAAGTTTTATCCAAATCATACAAAGAAATTCTGAATCGATAAGCAACATGCAATTAAAAAAAAATGGTTTGCAGAACATTAACAAATATTTACCTCATTCACAATAAAGCCAGTTCAACATCATAAGAAATTAAAATTGTAGACTAAAGTATCAGCTTGACAGACACTTCTTGCTCTTCCAGAAGTGATGGGACCAAAGTTTCTCCATACTATTCTCATCCTTTAGCACTCAAGCAAATTATAAATCCTCATGCCACAAATCTATTGATAAGTCTCCATGGGATGAATGCGTGTGAGTTCAACTACATGCGGCACAATGCAAGGTACTGAACCTTTTCACTTAGCATTTATCTTTTCATATTGTCAAAGGTGAACCTATCTTTGCTCCACACTTCCTAGGCACTGGTATGGATTTTTCAGGTCCACATCTGAGTAGACTTTTGTTTTGTTTTGTTCCAGTGCTTTTCTGAGAAAAACTGCGTTCTACTGAACCTGCTGAATCGGAGCAAATGCCATACATGGAAAACCCAATTGCTGTTTGCTCTGATTTGACTTGGAGCATTAAAAGGGACTTTGACAAGTTGGCAGCAGCATTTCCAAACATGACTCTAATTTGGTCAATGCTCCTGGAAAAACGTGCGTGCCCAGCTGCCACTAACAAGGCCAGGAAACTCGTGAACTGAGCGGTGACTCGGAAGGTGGAAGAGCTGAAGGACCGGGTGATTGCGCACCTCGCCATTACGTTCAGCAAAAGAGGCCTTGTTCTGTGCTGACAGTGTACATATTTCCAATCAGGGAAACGATGTTTGGTTGGCCGTGGTCTCTGAGGGCATTAGAGGTTGGTTGCAGGTGTGAGGGTATCGGTGGCGAGCCTTCAGCTCAAGTGGCAGTTAGGCCACGGGTAGGCAAACTAAGGCCCGGGGGCCGGATTCGGCCCAATCGCCTTCTGAATCCGACCCCCGGATGGTCCGGGAATCAGTGTGTTTTTACATGAGTAGAATGTGTCCTTTTATTTAAAATCCATCTCTGGGTTATTTGTGGGGCCTGTCTGGTGTTTTTACATGAGTAGAACGTGTGTTTTTATTTAAAATGCATCTCTGGGTTATTTGTTGGGCATAGGAATTCGTTCATTTTTTCCCTCCAAAATATAGTCCGGCTCCCCACATGGTCTGAGGGACAGTGGACCGGCTCCCTGCTGAAAAGGTTTGCTGACCCCTGGCGTTAGGCATTGGTAAAACCTGGATTGGGGGAGGTGAGGTGTGGCCATCACCTGCCCCTCCATTCTAAAGGGTATTCCGTTAAATGAATCCGGGGGTCATGGTTCCTGTCCAAATCCCGGGTGGAGTCTAGGTAGGGCCATGGCATGACCTTCTGGTGACCCTGGGGGGGGGGAGCTCTGAGTTGATGTGCATCAACAGGGCTCCCCCTACTGGTGGTTAACCCTTGTGAGACTTCCTGCAGGCGGGCAGGAGTCGGTTCAATTCCAATGCCTAAGCCAATATTGCTCACATTCTGTAACCAAAGTTGTGGCCTAAATTTTGCCCATTAACCTAAAACATGGTGTCCACGTGTTATTATTCAACATAAGGGGGAGGCCTCGGGGTCTTGACATGCAAATGGCATACAGGGAAAACCCAACTGTTGCTTGCTCTGGCAGGTCCCATTATTGGAAAAACTGACACAAAAATTAAAAGCAGCAAGAATCCAATAAGAAATTCATTGCAACTGCATGTGCAAATTAAACATTTTGCATGGCTTGTGGAGAAGAACATATAAAAGTCACTGAGGGCAAAGACCAGCTTGTTGCTTGTCCATAATTGCCATCGCACACAAAAACTCTCAAACACAAAGCAAAAATTCATTCAGCCCAGGTTGAAATTAGCATAAAATAACGAAGGATTAACCCTGACCTCAACCAGTTTCCTTTTTTTATTGATGTTATTCTTTTGCAGTTTCTCAGGTTGAGGAACAGCTCTGCTAACTGGAGGCCTGAAAGAAGCACAACGAAAACACGAAGATCAGCACACATGAATGGGTAAGAAATAACCTGCTGGATAATGAAACTAGCTAGCTGGAGCCTGGGTGGTGTATATCTTGCTGTCAAGGGTTCATGGCTGCTTCGAGATTATCTATGGTCGGAGAATGAGTTGCACTCTGCCGTGTTATTTCAAAATCACACTGGAGTGAATCTGAAACAATGCCAAAGCTGTTTTGGCTAGCATATGAAAGAGTCCCTTTATGTATAAATGTCAGGAAAGGCGGCAGATTTGTTAAACCAGGCTTTCATAAAAAAAAAAGAAAGGGAGAAATCTGCCCCAATCCCAAAGGCTCCTGCTCACTTGTATGGTTGTAAGCTACATCAAAGGCTGCTCTGACCATCAGGAGTGGCTTCTGAAGGAGCTGGGTATGTTTAGCCTGGAAAAGAGGAGATACGATAGCCATCTTCACATATCTAAAGGGCTGTGACATGGAACATCAGGAGCATGCTTGTTTCCCCCATGTTCTGGAAGACAGGACTCGAACCAATGGCTTCAAGTTACAAGAAAGGAGAGTCCGACTAAACAAAAAAATTTCTGACAGTAAGAGCTGTTGAACAGTGGAAGGGACTGCCTCTAGAGGTTGTGGACTCTCCTTCCTTGGAGGTTTCTCAGCAGAAGTTGGATGGCCATCTGTCTTGGATGCTTTAGCTGAGATTCCTGCATTTCATGGGGTTGGACTAGATGACCCTTGGGTCCCTTTCAACTCTACAGTTCTCTGATTCTCTTGGAGAGGGCTGAGATGGCAGGGAGAGGATATGAAAGCCCTGGTGTGCACATAGAACACAATGTGTGGCCTTTTGCCTCCTGGCCTAAGGCCAAAGCTCAGTGGAGGAGCATCTGCTCTGCATTCAGAAGGTCTCGGGTTCAATCCTTGTCATCCCCAGGTGGTCTCTGGGCTCTCGGATTTCAGCAGTGCCCCGTGCGACATTGATACCCCTTCCCTCTTATGCTCCGTTCTACAGCATTGCTGTGACGCCTCCTGCAGCATGGCGCCCAGTGCGTCCACAATGGTTGCGCTACCCTAAAACCGCCTCTGCAGGTAAGGCTGGGAGTGTCCCCTGTCTGAAACTCCGGGCAGTCACTGCCAGTCAGTGAAGACAGTATGTAGCTAGATGGGCCAGCAGTCTGATTTAGTGTAAGGCATTTCTAAGATGAAACTTTTCATGATCTTTTTTTTTTTTTAAAGAAGAAGGAACATATAGCACCAATCCAGCATTGTCTGCTCTGACTGGCAGTGGTTCACCAAGGACTCTTGTTCATTCTCAAAGAAGGGACTAGGTGTGGATGGAATCTCTGCAGATGTTTTTGAAAAAGGGGAAAAATCCACAGCTACTCTGTTGTCTCTGATTGATTTTGCAAGGACCCAGCTGTTAGCATGAAAACAAGCGCTGCCAGTTTCAAACAGCATCTCGGTATGAAACGAAGAAGGCATGAAGAATAGCATTTTACCATGTGCAATATAACTGGATGACGTTTATTGACTCTGTGGTTTGTTTTTTAATAAGTCTCTGTGTTGTAGACATCTGACCCAAGTGACTTCTGAGTCCTCTTAGAACATGACTGTCTTTTCTGAAAGATTGGTTGCCAGACAAAGGCAGAATGTTTTTGTTAGTGAGGGCTCGGTTCTCTATGTTATTTACTGAGCATTTGTTTGGGGGTAATAATAACTGGCTGATTTTCTTCCTTTGCTTTGTTATGTAAGGATCAGCCAGCGACATTGACTCATAATTCTTTGTCTCTACTGCAGTAGCAATTAATGCCTGCAAAGTAAACAACTATAATTATTGGGGTGGTGGAAAGAGAACAGAAAAGACAAATACAATGAGCTGTCAGATACAAAGCCCTTATTGCTGGCTTCTATAAATATTTCTACTCTCATGCAAATGGAATAGAAGTCTATGGGTTCTTTCAGACATGGGCTTAATATTATGAATAAACCACTGAGATATCACAAATAGGATGCTGACAACAAGTTGTTGTTGTTTTAAAAAAAGTTTTATATGATTTCCCTTGGAAAAGATGAATCTGGATTAAATTGGGGGACAGATATGGGCTGGTGTTTTGGTAACAGTGATGTTAGTACTCATTGCATGCATGCTTTTTGCAGAGTCCACATTGGGTTGCAAAAAACTTGCATGCAATGAGGAGCACTGATCCCAAAATAAACACCCATCTTGAAGACGTTGGAAGATCCCTGCACAGATTGGGTCTTTGTAATCTTAAGAACAAAGACGAATTAGAATACTCTTGCTAATGGGAGACGTCTTTTTTTTCTTTTTGGCCTTCATTGACTTGTTAAGAGTCCTGGTTTCTTGAACTTCAAGAAGTAGTTTGAGAACAACTTTTTAGGAGCATAACTTTCTAACCACAGGAACTGGGCCGTTGCACACAGTGCTCAAATTATGGCAGTAAAGATTGGGGGTGCATAATGACATGATTAAGTCTTACCACTTGACTCCTTCCAGTTTTAGTAAAATTATCACTCTCCTGTAGTCTTCTTAAAAACAGTAATGGAGAGGACTGCCACAAAAGGTAAGGGGTTTATGATCCCTTTGCCCCAACCCCTGTAATATATCCATTCAAGTACACTGTGGGCAGCCATGAAAACATGAACTTCATGGTGAGTATTTTTTTTATTTAAAAAAAGGATATTTCATTGTTAGGTTTGGTTATTCAGCTGAATCAAGCACACATACAAAAACTTGCTAAGACATAAATGTGCACATAAGACATTTCATGGCTTGTAATAATCTTGTGATATTAAGACAAAGGTCTTGAAAACGCTGGCAGCATTAAGATAAATTCAAAATTGTAAATAAGTTTTGATGGATATAATAATGGAATACTGAATAGTATAGTTTTTGTAAAATATGCAGGGATTTGTGATATGCAAAATGAACCATGGAAAGAGAAGAACAGAAGTCATTGATATCTTAAGGATGTAAAAATGAGTACTTTAAATTGTAAAACAGAATGTGTGTGTGTGTGTGTGTGTGTGTGTGTGTGTGTGTGTGAGTGTGTGAGACCAAGGTCTGATATGTTTTTCCCAATGCATTGAATGAAATATACAACAGATCAATTATTATCTTTGGAGAAATGCTGAGCATATTATCGTAAAATAAATAAATCCACTGGAACAGCTTTTCCCAGCTTGATGCCATCCAGATGTTTTCACCATTGGGAGTTGTCATCCAAGACATCTTGCAAGCCATCAGGTTAGAGAAGGCTGCAGTCAAATGACAATCATAAGGGAGGTACAGAAATATGTAGCAATGACCTTGGAAGCAGAGTTTTAAAAATATAGGTCATCACAAAGACGACAGCTAATATTGACTATGTCACATTATTTAGTTATAAAAAGTTGCAGCAAAGTTATTGAGAAAATAGCGGCAAACCAAACGACCACAACCCAAGGTAGTTAAGTATGTTCACTTTAGGCATGAGCAAAACACGTCAACACTGAAAAGAGTTACCTTGATCCCCTTGTAAGCAGCAAATAAAGCCAAGTGAGAAACTTAGTACAGTTCAGAGAAACAGAATCAGGCCATTATAGACATTCATGCACAAGCCTCTTTTGAACTGACCGGTCATTCCTGTGAGGCCATGCTATTCAAGCATGCCAGCAAGAACTAAAACAGAAATTAAAAGAGTGCACCAGTCCGCAAATTCAGAAAGGTCATACCCTGACATCGTGGGGCAAAGTCTGCACTAAAGATCCTACAAGACAAGGAGAAAAGAAAGAGAGGAACCTTTATCAGTGCTCCCCACATACTCCAAACAGCCCTGCAAAAAAGTCTTTTGGCATCTAGCACACCTAAAGAGAAGTCCAGCATATAGGAACAGCTTCAAACAATAGATGGATGTGGGGTTTGTTCGTTTTTTGCTTTGCATTCTAAAGCATCATATATAAAACCGGCTTGCCATGGAGCCGACACTCAGCAGGGAACTGCAGAGAATCACAACTCCTCGAAGAGTCAAAACAAAATAAAAAAATTCCTTCCAGTAGCACCTTAGAGACCAACTAAGTTTGTTCTTGGTATGAGCTTGGTATCTGAAGATGTGTGCATGCACACGAAAGCTCATACCAAGAACAAACTTAGTTGGTCTGTAAGGTGCTACTGGAAGGAATTTTTTTATTTTGTTTTGACTATGACAGACCAACACGGCTATCTACCTATTCCTCGAAGAGTGTTCCTGTGCGATATAAGTGCTTCCAAACACAAATTTGTCACATCCCCCTGCGTCTATTTGAGGTGCACATTAAAAAAAATATTTTGAATGCACACCTAAATACGTAATATTTGAAGTGGCCCCTCGTGCCCATTCAAAGGCAACTTCCCCCCATCCTGATGCTCTCCAGATGTTTCAGACTACAACTCCCATCAGCCACCGCCATGCTGGCTGGGGCTGAAAGGAGTTGTAGTCCAAAATAATCTGGAAGGTGCCAGGTTGGGGGAAGGCTGTTCTATGAAATACCAGATTCACTGCTTTACCGGCCTGTAGTGCTGCAATGGAAGGAGAGTGTAGGATAGGGAATGTTCCAAAGGCTCTGTCTGTGAAGTTTCACTTTAGAGGGGTGGGGTGGCTGGAGAGAGTTAGGGCTCCTCCGCACTCCCACTTGTCCCATGTCAAGAAAGCACAAAGTTTCTCCACTGCCCTGCCCCTTTCCCAGGGAAAACCTGCTCTTTGGCTCGAAATGGGAGCAACGAACGTTGAACAGCATAGGTGTGGCCAAGCTCTTGCTGTACAGCTGCCGTAGACTCCAAACGCCCAGTCCGTTTCGTTTTTAAGAGATTCCTTAAACAAAGGGTACAAAGCTCTCCACCACCCTAGACTGCCGCCTCCTCCCTTGTCATGCAATGCTAGTAAATTTTGCAAGGCTGAAGTGGCAATTCAATAAGCTTTTGGGTTGAAATGTAGTCCGATCACTCCTTTAGGCCACCATTGCATAATCTTCTACTAATTCTACTAGAATTACCGTATTTTTCCATCTATAAGACGCCCCCATGTATAAGACGCCCCCTATTTTTGAGGCAACAACCAATCGCCAGTCCACCCTTGGGACTACCCGTGTATAAGACGCCCCCTAATTTTTGACATTATTTTTAAGGGGGGAAAACCTAGTCTTATACATGGAAAAATACGGTAAGCGAAAACCAGCAACTTGTGTCTAAGGAGCAATTTCTAAAAGGGGTGAAGAACTGAACGATTCCTCACCCCACTCCCACTCTGCAGGGGAAAAATAGGAAAAAGCATTGTATGAAAAGTGATTTAACGCTGTGTTCCTCTGCCCACTTACCTGGGAGTAAGCCCCATTGAACCCAATGAGAGTTACTTCCGAGTCAGCATATATAATCCAGTGCTGCAACACAGCGATCCTATGCACACGTACCCCAGAGTAAGCTCTGTTGGGCACAGCGGGACTTACGTCATTCTAGGCACTGGGATCACCAGGGCCAGGAGGCAATGGTGTGTCTGAATATCTTTTCTAACATCCATTTCCACAGGAGCAGTAAGGAACCTGCCTGCCGCTCCAATATTGAGTAGCCCAGCCAGTATCAACAGAAATGTCCATGGGTTGGAGCAGGGGTCGGCAACCTTAGGCCCATGGGCCACAAGCGGCCCACGGGGGTCGTTTAACCGGCCCATGAGCCACCCCTGAACCAAGCCGCCTGCTCGGCGAGTCCCCGCGCACTGCGCTAAACTGGTGCAGTGCAGCGCAGGGACTCGCTTCCGTGGCACCGGAAATTGCGTCTGCGCAGATGCAGACGCCAGAAATCGCGTCTGTGCAGGCGCAGGTGGCAGAAATCGCGTCTGGGCAGGCACCGGAAATCGCGGGCGGGTGCGCGATTCGGCCCACAGAGGGATCTCCGCTGGAGTGAATCGGCCCAGGCGAGGTAAACCTTGCCGACCCCTGGGTTGGAGCAATGTTCCTCCTTGCCCTTCTGCAGGGGTCAAGGAGAAAGGGCAGGATGCTTTGCCGCCCTCTCAAAAGCAAAACATTCTCAGCATTCTGCTGGTTTGCAAAGGGACAATCGGAAGCGGTGGCAATTACGGACTGCGCTAGCACAGCTCCCAAAACTGCCTGTGGGGGAAACTGCTTTTCATAGATGATAATTCACACACCCTTAGGTAGAAGAGGAACAAAGGAGGTGTTTGGATTCGGCACCACTTCTCCCCTCCCCTGCCCCATTACAGCTGACTGTGGTTACACTCACACTTTAAATTTAAAGCACATGGCTTCCCCCAGTGAATCCTGGGAAATGGGGTTTGTTAAAGGTGCTGGGAGGTGTTAGGAGGCGCCCATTTCACCCACAGAGCTACATTTCTCAAGGGTGGTTTGACAATCAATCCCTCTTCCCAGGAAACTCAGGAAAGCCCTATTCGCATCGCTGAGCTACCATTTCCAAACAACTATCAGCACCCTTAACTAACTAAAGTTCCTGGGGCAAGTCATAATTGTTCAAACTGGGGTGGTACTGCTTTAAATGTGTAGTGCAGATAGTTCACGATCCTCAGCATCTATCACTCTTTGGAACTGCATGAACAGCATCAGGCATGCAGTGCTTGTAATTGCCAGGGTCAGGGCAGAAGGTGTGTGTGTGTGTGTGTGTGTGTGTGTGTGTGTGTGTGTGTGTGTGTGTGTTTGTAGGCACAATGACATCAACCTAAAAGACTCAGATGTATGCATGGAAATTTGATGAAACCTTAGCAGCAACAATTTGGAAAGTACTCAAAAGTTTCTCTCGAACCAGTTTTTCTCTTCTTTCTGTTTTAGTAGAGTTTAGAAATGAACCGATTTCCACAGTTCTCCTCCTAAGGATGTCCGATAAAGTTTATGGGGAAAGCAAGGCAGGATTTGTGAAGAAAGCGAAGGGGAAGACAGATGTAACATTAAATGTGGTAGAAGAGCTCTGCAAGCACATTCACTGTCTCAAAACACACAGGTACATTATTTTGTCCTGGAACAAGCTGTTGGGAGTGGGTGGGTGTCCATGTTTTCAGCATGCCAGGGAAGAATAAGCAAGTGCCAGGGTACCTATTGGCTAGCGCCTATGCCGTCACCAAGCTACCTCTTCCATAACTCCCAGAGCAGCTCTGCAAATGTTTTATTTTTAAAAGGTTTGTGGTTTTTGTAATTGTTAACTGAAGAATATAAAAATTAATAAAGGGTATATACTATTTAAAAAGAAGCTGGTCAGTCTGCCTGGGGAGTTCAGCCAGTCTTCTGTTTGCAAGGCATGCATGAGTGCAAGGGAATTTGTGAAGCGAGGCTCATACTGCGGGTTTAAGAACCCAACGTGACCTGCTTTTAAGAATGTTACATCTGTTTTCACCCCAGGAAGACACTGCTCACCATGACATAAGCCATAGAGGAGAAGAAACACAAGATATAATTTGAAAATGTGTACATACATATAAAATTTTATAAAATTTTATATTTCTCTATGCACAGCACATATATGTGCAAATACTCGGTGTATTCATATATACATAAACATGTATATATGCACACATATGCCTTTTGCAGTCTGATGGCACCTCAAACATTTGTCTAAGAGATGTTAAACTAATGCCACATCACAAGTCATGTAACACTCCTAGGAAGTCGGATGGAAGCTGGTTTGTGACCCCCAAACCACTTAATTTTGAACAATAAAATGCTATGGATGTGAAATCTGTATGGTTGTTAGCAGGATATATTTACGCTTAATATATTTTAGTAAGCTGAATGGTACATTCACAGAAAGCTGTGTGGGTTTTATTTCCCTCCCCCCTCTGGGTGTTGCTTATACTTACTTGACAATTCCCTGCCTCCAAAGGAAAGCAAGTTAAAACATAATACAAGTATTAACCGTTTCTTTGCAGTAACATAACAAGGAAGTGCGTGTTTGCCACGAATGGCACTCAGAGAAAACTACAAGCGTTCTCGAATAGTGCAGAGGAGTTTTCCAACGTTTTGCAAATGTAAAGCACCACCAAACTCAAACCTGGCACTCTGGCAACCCCAGAGTCTTACTCTTCAAGGAAGAGGGAGAGTTACCGTATTTTTCGCTCTATAAGACGCACCTGACCATAGGACGCACCTAGTTTTTAGAGGGGAAAAGCCCCAATTTTTTTGAGGATCAGCTCAAATTCCTGTAGCTTCTTTTGCATAGGAGAAAAGCCCCATTTTTTGAGGATCAGCTCAAAGTTGTTGAGCTTACTTTGCAAAGGGAAAAAATCCTGTTTTATGGGTTTAACTCACAGTTCTGCAGCTTCAGGAAAGGGAGCCATTTCTACAGTTTCCAGACAGATAATCCTATCAGCCAGTCACATGTCGCTGGGGAAACAGCCTCCCTTTGCAAGGGGGCGGGGCTGGAATCTCTCTCCCTTATCTCTCTCCCCGATCGTTTGCTGATCGTCTGCTCAGCGGGCTTCCTTTCAACACCGCCTTCCTCCTCTCTCTTTTTTTTTTAAAAAAGCACCATCTGCTTTTGCCCCTGGTCTGTTCACCTCCAGGGACCACACATTCACTCCATAAGACACACAGACATTTCCCCTTACTTTTTAGGAGGAAAAAAGTGTGTCTTATGGAGCGAAAAATACGGTATTGGCCCCATATTTGTTATGTTGTACCGCACCCAGGTAATGGCCAGCAATGCAGCTCAGTAGCCACCTGGGCCAGGTTATCCGGTGAACCAACAGGGGACTAGCTGGAACCGAACTAAAATGTAAACTGGATTTGCAAACCCCAAAACCTAAGTAAGTAATCATGGGAAATATGTTCATATGAGTCACCCTTCAAAGTGTAGATAGAAAGAGACCTGAGTAGGATTTAGTCGAATTAGCAGTGAAGAGGCACAAGTTACAAGGAAATATTTGAAGCCGGAATAGTTTGAGCTATGCATAAACATTGTTCTGCATGGAATGAATTAATTTGGGGTTCTTTAGGGAAATCATTGCTGTTTCAGCCAGAGGACTTACTAGAAGTTAAAGGCTACAGAACCCTGATTGAGAAACAGAAAATGCCAAGCCAGGTAAGGAGGGGGAAAGAGCAAATTGACCAGTGCAGTTTGGTTGGAGAGGAAAAGTAAAAGCAGAGAGCTTGTTCTGTTGGAGACAGAAGGCTAAGTGAGGACAGGTTTGTTGAAAGAGGAAGGGTGAAAAAATAATGCCCAAGGGGACTTGATCACCAGACACTTGCTTTACCAAGGATAGCGAAACAATGAATTCTCCAGTAAAACAGTTCTGCTACTTATTGCATTCACGTGTCACTCTGACTCTGCTTACAAACATGAGCAAGCAGAAAAGCAGATTAATATAATCAGAGCTGAAGAGGATTTAGGGGACCTTTCTTTTCAAGCTACCAATCGTTTTGCTGTGGGTCCTGGCATAGCAGATCAGTGATGAATGGGCTTGCTCAAGCCAAGATGTTTGTTAAACAGTTATGTGCTGGAGTAGGATCCTTGCTATTTCAGGAGCACCGTCTGTCTCACTCACCTCATAAGGTGGGCATGGTTGGAACTGTACTGAACATTCCCCAAAACTCACACCAATATGTTTTGGTGTAGATTTCCCATTGATTGGCCCATTTTCATTGCAATACTAAGCGCACTATTGAACACAGGGAGATTTACTTCAGAGTAAATGGTGCTGGAGGAGACTCGAGAGTCCCATGGACTGCAAGAAGATCAAACCTATCCATTCTTAAGGAAATCAGCCCTGAGTGCTCACTGGAAGGATAGATCCTGAAGCTGAGGCTCCAATACTTTGGCCACCTCATGAGAAGAGAAGATTCCCTGGAAAAGACCCTGATGTTGGGAAAGATTGAGGGCACAAGGAGAAGGGGACAACAGAGGACGAGATGGTTGGACAGTGTTCTCGAAGCTACCAACATGAGTCTGACCAAACTGCGGGAGGCAGTGGAAGACAGGAGTGCCTGGCGTGCTCTGGTCCATGGGGTCATGAAGAGTCGGACACGACTAAACAACAACAACAAATAGGCATAGTATTGCACTGTTAGGCTCCCATCGTGAATCTGGGCTCCCTCGCCTCTTCTGGAATAGTATCAAAGATGAGTCCAGAAGATTTCACTTCAATTTCAGATTAACCAGTTAATTTTAATCATGTCCAGTTGAAAGAGGCCAACTTCAAACCACAGTTTATAAAGCTGGCTTGATTCAACTAACCATAGTTAAGATTAATAGCAACCGAGGGTTTGGATGACATGCCAAACTGTGGTTTATTTAAAATGGAAGCAGGAGCTTCTTCTCTTTTGTAAAGTTATTATTATTGTTATTGTTATTTCAAGAAGCAGAAATTTCTGAACTCCTCACAACGATGCTCGAGGAGGAAGGGGGAATACAGGGGAGCTTATGGCTGCTTATAGATTTCACCTCCTGCCTGAATTTGATGATATATTGGATGATCTGCAAGATATTTCCTCCGGCTGGCTGTTTTTGGAATCTGTAGCTGGCAGAGGAATCTCTTTCAAATTGCTTTACTGGAGGTATTTTATCAATTTAAAAATGTAAATCGGATCAATGAAATATGACCAGCCCTTTGGCTGTGTGGGGGTGTTGCAGTGCATCAGTTGATTACATCTCACTTCTGGGCAAGCGGACTCTGCTTTTAAGAAGGAAGGACCTTGTCTCTTCATCGTTTCCACAGTACTCTGGTGTGCAATGAAATACAAATAGCGGACAGTCTTGTGAGCAATGCCAAAACACAAAGCAATATTCTGGGCCAGGCTGTCTTAACTATTTCACTGGCTTGTATCTATTGCATACACTGATACGACTTTCCTTTCTGTGCCAAAGAAGCCTCAGCCGTACTGAAAATTGTCATAAAGGACTGCCTTGCGGCAGCTCAAAGTGAGACATTTCTGTAGGCAGCCTGATAGAAGTCGGAAGCATTATAGTCCTCAATATGTATACACCTGCCTGAGCTAAGGGATCATTGCACACACCAATCTTACGATTTTGCCAAGAAAAAGAACAAGAGGGAGCGGTTTTCTGGAATTCTCAGTTGAGTTTGCACTGACAAGGAACGATCACGGATTTTATAGAGAAAATAACGGGTTTCCCCCCCCCCCAAATAATTGCTCTCATTTCAGGCTATTTCATTCTGTACTGAGCCAATCAATGTGTCTTGGCAGAAGCTGGCATGAGATTAGCAGACCTGTGCCTGTTGAATGGCTGGCTCCCCAAAATCATAGCAGCAAGAATGTTTTGAGAAAAACTTCCATATTGTGCAGGCAGAAGTAAGTGCAGAATATTTGTTACCAGATCCACACTTGAAAATATATGGATGGGTTGTTCCTTCTTTAAGTTCTCCCATTGTCCATTTTGCAGTATTAGCTTATCCTGAGCTGTCCACATTACCTATGCAACTGTTGGAAGTGGGAAGCAGATCAGTTTGCTTAGAAAGGTTTGCATGGCGGCCAAGACAGTGAAAGTGGCAGACCTCCAGGTTCCTAAACTCTATTTGTCGTTTGAGCTCTGTTCTGACCTTTCCTTTGAAGCTTAGACTGATAACTCTCAGGTTGCTCTCTTTCTCTCACGTCTGCCTCCGTCTCACCTTCCTTTCAGACACTGAAGTTGTCGAGATGCTGTCCTTTGGATCTCACTCTAAGAACAAAGGAAGCAAGCATGGCTGGCTTCGTTTCTCCAACAAGTCAGTTAGCTAGGACTACAGAACTCTTTCCTATCCAAGAAATCTCTGATCCAAGAAGCACAGACTTTCTTTTTTCATACTAAGTCCCATTCTCAATGCATTACAGTTACAGGTGTGTGCTCCAAACAAGGATTCATTTCAGGATAGTTCACTTCTTCTGTTGTATACGAACTCAAGCTGCGAACAGTAACTTTGTAAGGTGCCTGTCAGGGGGCTGCCCCCCCCTTCCAGTCCGGCTTTGAGTGAGTACAGGGAACAGCCCGCGATCTTGGAGACAGATTCTTCCTCCCCCTCTGGGGAGAGCTCTGGAGAGGGGGAAGCGGTGGGAGGGCTCTGGCCAGCCAGGCAGAGCCCTCGCAACGTAGCAGGGGAAGGATACTGGGCACCACAGTTCAAGAAGGATACTGACAAGCTGGAACGTTTCCAGAGGAGGGCAACCAAAATGGTCAAAGGCCTGGAAACGATGCCTTATGAGGAACGGCTTAGGGAGCTGGGTATGTTTAGCCTGGAGAAGAGAAGGTTGAGGGGTGATATGATAGCCATGTTCAAATATATAAAAGGATGTCATATAGAGGAGGGAGAAAGGTTGTTTTCTACTGCTCCAGAGAAGCGGACACGGAGCAATGGATTCAAACTACAAGAAAGAGGATTCCACCTAAACATTAGGAAGAATTTCCTGACAGTAAGAGCTGTTCGACAGTGGAATTTACTGCCAAGGAGTGTGGTGGAGTCTCCTTCTTTGGAGGTCTTTAAGCAGAGGCTTGACAGCCACCTGTCAGGAATGCTTTGATGGTGTTTCCTGCTTGGCAGGGGGTTGGACTGGATGGCCCTTGTGGTCTCTTCCAACTCTATGATTCTATGAAAGAAGAGACGGACAAGGTGCTTTCGTTTTCCTAGATGGGGTTCCTAGCGGGAGAATCGCAAAACGCCACTTCCGGAATCTGAGAGTGACTGACGAGATGTTTTTATGATGTACTCCGCATTGTAAAGTAATTAGCCTAGATTAAAGCTTAATAGCTTAATGGCTCAGAGTCTTTCTTTGAACGGCCAGCTGGGGAAGAGACCCCACGCAGCCTGACAGTGCCATTTATATAGTTGGCACAGCAGCAACAGAGAGGAGATAGGGAGGTAAAAGCCCTCTTCAAATGAAACACTCAGGTGTTTCATCCATGCAAACATCAAGCCTGTGCATCTCTCATGTAAAGAGGGCTAGACAGACAGACAGAACATTCCATGTTCTTCAGGGACAGAAGAAAGCAGCACAGCATGGCTCACTTTCTATATTTTCCTTCAGGGGTGGAGTTGGCTGTGTGAGAGCCCAAGACTTGCACTGGATTATATCCCTTCCTCAAAAGGGGTAAATGAGCTGGTCCAAGCTCCAGCAGGTGCACACTGCCATAGCACCCAAGCCCTCCCCCTCATTTCGAAAGGAGCAAATAAATTTAACGTGTGGACATCCATTCCGCGAGTATAAAGCAATTTAAGCATTTCTCCCAAAAGTGCCTTCTGCACACACAAATGAACCAACTTTACACAAATCAGTTAGTCTCAAGCATTCAAGTCGCGGTGCAAAAAAAAAACATATGGGAGCCATTTTGAAAGGTAAGTCACATATCAGCTAGTAGTTAGTATCAGCAATAGCATAAACAGCTTCCGGAAGATGGGACAGCCCTATCGTTTGTATGCAGCATAAAAGGATTACAAAGAAATCTGATAATAATGTCTGAACAGGGCTAGTGCCCAGGAGACAACCCTTTTTGTCAGGCCCAGTAGACCAACAGAAGAGATACAGCAAAGCACTGTTGGTGGGGTTGCACATGCTCTGCAAGGTGTGTTAGGGTGGCGCTTGTCTTAATACTTCATATTTGAGTTGAGGCAAGCTTGCAAAAAAAAAAAAAAAAAAGGATGCCCACACTGCGTTGGTTGTTAGAGAAAGGCAGCAGGGGGAGAGAGCAGAACTTCAATGTGCCTTGTACAATTAACTTTCTGTTTAAGGGTCACTTCCCCACTGGTTATTTGTTCACCCGGCCATGCAATTCAAAACAGACGGATGCTTAAAACAAGGGATACAAACCAGGTGTTAGTAAAAGGCAAAATGCAAAGGCTTTGCAATGCCTCACATATCAGTAACATGAAACAACTGCAGACACCAGAAGTGCCATCAACAATATGGCCTGCTTGGTTAAAGCGATTCAAGTCTGGCGCATATAAATATATTTCTCATCCAAGGTACAATTCATTCGTGTCCTAAATATAAAACTGTATGGCTTACAATGGCCCTGGCTTGTCCGGGACAGTCGCGCTACTGACCAAATGGCCCCGTGGTGTGGGAGCACTTCTCTTAGGACTCCCACACCGCGAGACTGTTCCTGTGGCTCCTTTGATAAGTGCCCCACTCCTAAATTAAGCAGACAGAGCAAGGGGCGGAGAGCCAATCAGAGGAGCAAGAGAAAGAAAGAAGGGGACGAGAAAGGAGGAGATGGAGGGGAGGGAGAGATAGCAAAACGAGAAGGGAGAGAAGAAAAACGGGGCAGGGAGGAGAGGAGAGAGAAACATCCATTAATTTTCTCAATGAAATGCACATACTAAAATCACCGCAGGATTTATATGCCCAGACCCTCCTTGTTAAACAATCATTACAATACAAATTTCACTTCTCTCTTTCTGCCCTGAATTGGAAGGAAACAACAAAACATTTGGAGAAAGAAGAATCAAGGGCTACAAAGTTTTAGGGATGCAGAAATGAGGTTTAAAACAGCAGCTTTTCAAAAACAATTCTCCATCAGCTTCTCAAAATGGACCAAGTAATGGAGCTCAACTGCATTTTTTCTTTCTTTTTGGGTGTAAAAGCATGACCCAGCCTGGGATATTTTAAGGTTAAAACGTAAGTGTTAGTGGGGCATATTCAAGGTAGCACTATGGCTAATGTTCCCTCAGCGTAAGGATTTCTCCTTGTGCGACAAAACATTCTTTCCCTATCCTCAGCACACCCCCTACGTCGGCTTTGCGTCTCCCTGCAACTCTCCAGAGCAGATTTGAAAACAGCACGAGATGTGGCTGGGGGGGGGGGGCGCTTTGGCGTTCATCCATCGCTTCATAAACTGTGCTTTATAAAGACTTGGAAAATTAAATGCAACCCCCTAGGTCCCAATACTATTTCTCACAAGTATACAGTTCCTCTGTGTACAAACTTCTTCTTCTACAAACCACATTGCGCTGAAGATGGAGAGAGCCGGTACCTTGCAGATTTGGTTTATTTTTATTTTTAATGCACGAAATTTCTAGCCCTCATAGCTGTGACCTATGAGGATCCAAGTCATTTTTCTCTTACTCTACAACCAGTCAGAAAGGCCCTGTCAAGACGCCACCAAAAACTGAAGCAGGCCTTATGGGTCAGGGAAGGGTCTCTCCTGTAGTGGCTCCTAGGGAGATGTCCATAGCCTGTAAACTCCCTAAAGCTTTTTTTTTTTTTTTTTTTTTAGTGGGGGTGCTGGGACTAAATTTGCATTCAAATAACTGGTGGCCAGTTGAAATAATCTATTGGTCTCTGTTACATTTAACTTTATTGAATATTACTGGATGGGTTTGGTTTGTAACGCCCTTTAGATTTGTTGCTAAAGCTTATTTTTTTTTAGTAAGCTGTTGCAACAATCTCGTATTGTTAGCTGACTGAGCCTACTGTAAAGCAAGGTAAAAAGTTGTGAGAATAATTGGAAGGTTGCCCCTGGTTTTCCAGGCCTGCGGGAGCTCAGGCTGAGATGGTCTCAGCTGGTCCACGTGTCTAACAAGAGTCCACCATGGCACCAGCAAAGGCTTCCAATGGCCTACCCTTGGCTTCTAATAGTCCAGCAAACACTTTTTGGCAACCAGATGCAGCAGAAACCGTGATTTCAATCCGCATTGTTGGAGCTGCCTGAATGCTCCTATTGTTTGTAAGGAGGAGAGAGAGAGAGAGAGAGAGAGAGAGAGAGAGAGAGATGATAGATAGATAGAGAGACTCTCCCTCCTTTTCCAGCTTCTGGAAACTCAGCATTTAAAAACCCCAGGGGACGACATGGAAGATATTCTTGGCATCTAGCCTGGATGGCTGCTGTAGGCTCTGGAACTACAGCTGCTGTGGTTTATGAGGATTGGCATGTGTGCCTCCGTACAAGTGGCACATACAAATATTGGCTGGTGAGCAGGGGAGTGGATACAGATGGCAGATGCTTGCAGAGGTGTGAAAAGCAAGACTGCAGTGGTGTGTGGGGAGAGGGGGCTAAGACTCGAGGCCAGAACCTGGGCGTGGGGTGGTCTTAAAGAAAGAACGCATCGCCAGGGAAAGAGAGAAGTTGCTTGGCTGGGAGGAAACTCCTTCTCTTTCAAGAAGGTGATAAAACACATCTCCCGAAAGCAGAAACAGAACAGGTTAGACAGCACTGGCAAATACGTTTTTGGGTGCGAGGAATTCAAATCTGCTATTATTTTAGTGACTGGACAATATTTAGCTTGGTTAAGTCTACATCTGATGAAGAAGCACATAAAGGTCTTTCAGAAAACCAAAGAATTTTAAATTTATATTTTTGAAAAATCCAGCTAATGCTAAATAATAATATTAGTAAAGGGACCCCTGACCATTTGGTCCAGTCGTGACCGACTCTGGGGTTGCAGCGCTCATCTCGCTTTACTGGCCGAGAGCCAGCGTACAGCTTCCAGGTCATGTGGCAGCATGACAAAGCTGCTTCTGGCGAACCAGAGCAGCGCACGGAAACGCCGTTTACCTTCCCGCCGGAGCGGTTCCTATTTATCTACTTGCACTTTGACGTGCTTTCGAACTGCTAGGTTGGTAGGAGCAGAGACCGAGCAACGGGAGCTCACCCTGTCGCGGGGATTCGAACCGCCGACCTTCTGATCGGCAAGCCCTAGGCTCTGTGGTTTAACCCACAGCACCACCCACGTTCCTTTTATAATATTAATATATAACTGCAAATACTTCACAATCATTTTAATGATTTCTATGCAATTTTACACACATACTACTTACCAAGCAAAAGTAAACCATATTAATTTAACAAATATATCTTTTGAATTCCCAAATCATGTTACAACTTTTTAGAACCCTGCATTTTTGAATATTACTTTATGTGATATAAGTTGCTTATTTTAAAGCTATGTTTTATTATCACATTTTTGTATTGGATTAGATTGTTATAAGGTGTGCATTCTTTGTTTCTTCAGCTTGTACACCGCCTTGGCTATTGTAAAATAGAAAGGCAGTGTACAAATTAAAAGTGAAATGAAAGTGAAAAACATTTCCATGTTGCTCACAGGGAGCAGCAGCAGCAGCACCAGCATGTTGTGACTATTATGGTGCCTCTGCTACACCAGAGGGCCTCCTGAGCCAGCTGATAGTGTTTCCATGGAGATCTGCCACAGCATATTAACTGCCTTTTGCTGGCAAGGAAGGTGCCAAAGTGAAGGAGAGGACAGAGGAATTGCACGTATCCTGTATTCAAGGAGTAGCAGTGACTGCTCTGCACACATCACAGGCAGTAAATAACAACAATGCAGAGAGTGGAGGAGGCCTCTTTCAGCCTTGGAGAAACAGTCCCAGCTAGATCCACGAGTAAACGCTGAATCCTTTGTGCTGTTCCAGCTAAGCAAAACAACTCTAAGCCCCGCTTATTCAACACAAAAGCAGTTTACAGCTGCTTAGCAGCACTGGAGTGGCAAACAGCAGCACCCAAAACGTTCTGCTAAACCTATTATTTTGGCTTGTTGTTTTCTGAGCCTGCTGTTGCTCTTTGCCTTCCTCTCACGTTCAAACAAAAATTAAAAGGCTACCTTTCAAACAGCATGAAGGTACTGATTTTGCATCAAGTAAATACCCTAAGGGTTTTTTTTTAAAAACCATCCACAGAATCTGAAAGAAAGAAAAATGCACTTGCATCCATACTGTTGTTTAATGCGGACACTAATCTTCCTGTAAAGGTAGAGGTAAAGGGACCCCTGACCATTAGGTCCAGTCGTGTCCAACTCTGGGGTTGCGGCGCTCATCTCGCTTTATTGGCCAAGAGCCGGCGTACAGCTTCCAGGTCATGTGGCCAGCATGACAAAGCCGCTTCTGGAGAACCAGAGCAGCACACAGAAACGCCGTTTACCTTCCCGACAGAGCGGTTCCTATTTATCTACTTGCACTTTGACGTGCTTTCGAACTGCTAGGTGGGCAGGAGCTGGGACCGAGCAACGGGAGCTCACCCCGTCGCAGGGATTCGAACCGCCGACCTTCTGATCGGCAAGCCCTAGGCTCTGTGGTTTAACCCACAGCGCCACCTGGGTCCTTCCTGTACCTCCTATTAATTCTCCATTGCACATATGACGTTCTCCTCCAAATCAAAGCCTTCCCACTCGTCCCCCTCCCTCAATCCTGATTTTCTCATACCAGGGATACTCCGAAATGGAAAGGGAATGAGAAAATCCAGAGGCAGTTCTTTTAGACATTGGTCTCCCAACACATTTAGTCTCACATGGAGAGGAATTTCAAGATCAGGCTTGAAATGTGGTCTTGCTCGCTGACAAGGTTTTCACATGGTGGCAGCAAGAGATAACACACAGAGCTAGTCCACTCGTGAGGCAGGAGGAGGAAGCTGCCTCAGGTGGCAGAAGCCCAAGAGGTAACACCTTCGCAGGCACCCCAACACCTCCTCCACCACCATTGGAGATGTGGCGCCAGCAACAGCGCTGGCTTCCAGTGAAATTTCGCCAAAATATTCTGAGATCTCGCCAAAATCACATGAGACTTTGCTGTGCAACCCAGGTAAGGGAGGCTGAGGCAGCGGCAGGACGTCATGCCTCCTTTGAATAAATGCCATCCTTATGCGAAACTGATGAGGTAAAGTCGCTGTTTGAGGATCCAACCGTACCCATGCCTCTTGGATAATGTAAGAATTGGGCTTCCGGGCCCAATGCCTGCCTTAATGGAGGCAGCCCCCACAATAGCGGGAGATCATTGGCGAATGAAAAACAAGGATGACAGAGGGCAAACCATATTTGCAAATTCCCCCCAGGGATGGGGGGAATGGGCTTCACTCACAGTTCATCTTGATACCTGGCTCTTGCTCTGGCATGGAATGCAGGAGGCAGGGAGGCGCTAAGTGCAAAAGCACTTTGCCTGGCAAAAACCCTCCTATGCTGCCATTAAGAAGAAGAAGAGTTTGGATTTGATATCCCGCTTTATCACTACCCGAAGGAGTCTCAAAGCGGCTAACATTCTCCTTTCCCTTCCTCCCCCACAACAAACACTCAGTGAGGTGAAGTGTGACTAGCCCAAAGTCACCCAGCAGCTTCATGTGGAGGAGTGGAGATGCGAACCCGGTTCACCAGATTACAAGTTTACCACTCTTAACCACTACACCACACTGGCAGAAGCAGAGGTTCTCCGGAAAAGGGCTGCAACAACATACTGCGGAACATATCAGCTACATGGATCCAAGGTTTGAATTGAGATAAGATTTTCTTCAGTGTGAGAGCCGGTTGGGGAGAGGGAAGCACACGCTTTGTTTATTCTAAGTTTCTTTTATATATTTACGATTCGGCAACCCTCCCCGGAATGCAAGACAAAAAGATATTTACAAGTGAGGAAGGGATGTTGGAGTAATATTGATATTAACAAGCAAAGATGGAAACTGTGTGTGATCTGAAATGAAGAAAGGAGGGGAGGGGAAGCTCAAGTACGACTGTGTTGGAAAGACAGAGTAATTCCCCTCACCTCTGCTTAAAAACAACAGACAAGGAAAAAGAGAATGAGATTTGCTTGAGCTACTGATGGAATGTAATCTAAAATAAGGTTGAATTGGGCCTTAAATCTCTAGCTGGAAGGAAAAGAATTTGGGGGCTGTGATAAGAGCGCTGCAGAGATTCTGGGTGTTGGAAAGGAGTATTAAATCTTCAGCGGGTTCAAAAACTGCCCACTTTTTCCTAGGCTGAGGGGGAAATGGCGAAGATCTGTGACATGTTTTACTAGTGAGACAGAATGGTTTCTAGCAGACTGTCGCCTGTTCTGAGACATCGAAGCAAGGGATGGAGAGATAAGACCTCTGAGAAACTTTGAGAATCAGTTCCTCCGAAAGCCACGATGGGAGAGAACAACAGCTGGGAAGTGACAGAGTAAACTCCATATATGGACAGAAGGAATCTTCATGGACATAAGAGTCCAGAAGATAATAAGGGCAGAATAAAGATAATAGTTTGAGTACCTCACTTGAAGCTTTATAAAGTTATATATTATAACAACACGAATGGAAATGATTAATCATGTAGTTGTTGACTAAGGGATTATTATTATTATTGAAATGTAACTGACATTAATTAAGATTTCGGAACACAGTGATATAAGATCAGAAATGCACCCAAACCACCATCCGGGGAGCCACTTTAACTAAAATGTATTAATTGGAAGTCGATTGGCATTTTGATAATTGTATAATTGGGGAATTAATTGTTATTGTTATAATTTGGCTATTATTGGGAGTATATTGGAAAACTAATAAAAAATGTTTTTTTTAAAAAAAAGATAACATAGAAGAAGAAGAAGAAGAGTTTGGATTTGATATCCCGCTTTATCACTACCCGAAGGAGTCTCAAAGCGGCTAACATTCTCCTTTCCCTTCCTCCCCCACAACAAACACTCTGTGAGGTGAGTGGGGCTGAGAGACTTCAAAGAAGTGTGACTGGCCCAAGGTCACCCAGCAGCTGCATGTGAAGGAGTGGAGACTCGAACCCGGTCTCCCAGATTAGAGTCTACCGCTCTTAACCACTACACCACACTGGCTCTCATAAGAATTGGACCTAGCAGATAAGATGGCCAGCTCTTGATCCAGAGACGGCAACTTTTGTTTTATCAGCTCCATGTTATTTTTATATGCATTATTTCTATAGTTCATTTTATCCTTCAAACCATCCTGCCCCCTGCCTACTGTAGCAAGCAGGGCTCCTTTTCTGTCGCACAGATTGTGGAGAAAGGAAGGTGGAAGAATGGGCTGCTGGAGTAGAGCTTTGTCTCCTGAATAGCATCCTGATTTCCCCAAGCTATTAAAATAATAGACAAAGTTGCCAGGCCAAACTCTGGCAGCCACACTAAGGGAGAACCATAAACTGCGCGAGTTGATGAAAAGACCTGCAATGTAACAATGTAACCGCTGAAAGTTTTTTTAAAAAATACAACACCAATCGCAAACCCAGAACCATGGGGAAAGGTTTTTTTCTTTTTCCAATTCCATTTGAAAGAAATACATGGTAGCATTCCCAATTATATGGACAAGACAACTTGGTGGTACCTGGAATACATTATTTCAGCACAATATGTAGAAAAGCTAGAATTTAGATTTGGTAGATATGGCAGCATCCAAATAAGGGAGATGACAGCTGTAGATTTAAAAACGCAATACGTATCAGTACCCACAGTGAACTTTAAAGTATACACAGATGAACTTTAAAAAAATGGATGGTTGCACTATAACGCCTTGAAATAAACATGTTTCATTGCAAAGAGGAAGTGCATTAGTTTGCAGAGTAACGTGGATGCTTCAATGTAGGTTTTGGAGCTGTGTGGGACAGCAGGCCCCTTCGATGGAACAATGAAGAAAAGTAACTGAGCGCCTCCCCACTGCCATACCTTTCCTCCACGGAAACCTCCTTCAGCTGCTGGTGCGGTTTTGTGCCCTCCATCTCTCGGATGCTCACGGCGTAGATCTTCGTGGTGTAGTCAATCGCCTTTTCTCTTGCAACGTCGCTGTCATAACCTTTGGTGGATGCAAAATGGAACGCGACACTTGTTTAGGTGTTTGCAATATTGCAGCATAGAAATTAAGGTGTGCGTGGTTCATTAAGCGCAAAGCATGCTTCCTCATCATCTAAGGAAAAACAAAACAAAAAAACAGGGTGCCCATGGCCATGCCATGACAGTTTAAAACTTGCAAATATCAGGGTGGTCCTCTCTGATTAACTTATTTAGCAAACTCAGTAATACAGCACTGACTGATCATCTTCTTCTTGTCTCTTGCCCATTTACACACAACCCAGGATGAGCTGGGAGAATTCTGGGCTGTGCCATTTTAGAATGCAGGGCTGGGCCAACATCATCATCATAATTATTATAGAAACATAGAATTATCATAGAATCATAGAATCATAGAGTTGGAAGAGACCACAAGGGCCATCCAGTCCAATCCCCTGCCAAGCAGGAAACACCATCAAAGCATTCCTGACAGGTGGCTGTCAAGCCTCTGCTTAAAGACCTCCAAAGAAGGAGACTCCACCACACTCCTTCTTCTTCTTCTTCTTAATACCCCGCCCATCTGGCTGGGTTTCCCCAGCCACGCTGGGCGGCTTCCAACAGAATATTAAAATGCAATAGTCTATTAAACATTAAAAGCTTCCCTAAACAGGGCTGCCTTCAGATGTCTTCTAAAAGTCTGGTAGTTATTTTTTTCTTTGACATCTGGTGGGAGGGTGGGTGCCACTACCGAGAAGGCCCTCTGCCTGGTTCCCTGTAACTTGGCTTCTCGCAGTGAGGGAACCGCCAGAAGGCCCTCGGCGCTGGACCTCAGTGTCCAGGCAGAACGATTTGGGTGGAGACGCTCCTTCAGGTATACTGGACCGAGGCCGATACTTGCTCCAAATATGGGGGGGGGGAACTTCCTGCAAGTAGTAAACTAGCAGACACACAGCCCTCGCCCTGATATGCTAGCTTATTACACAAAGAGGTTTTTATTTCCATGGGGAAGCATTCAAAAATATGGCATCCCCTTCCTCACCTAAGAAGGCCCAGTTTATATGCTACCACCTCCTCTTCCTGCATAATGTGTAGAATGACTCTTTAAGTGAACAAAAAGCCCGTGAATCTGGTCTCAACTGCTTCCATGTCGTGAAGTTTGGAAGTGTAACAAATAAAAAAAAAGTAGGCAACGCTACCTCCATCCTCTTCGGCATCCGTGTCCGACTCCTCGCTGTCCACTAGTTTGCTTTCTTGGGTGCCCACAAATTCTCGAGTCCAGATCATCAGAGCAGTGTCAGCTCCCCCCACCGTCAGAAGCACAGAGTCATTGTGCAACCAGCGGGCATTAGTCACATGGGCGCTGTGCCCCACGTACTTCTTGAACTTAGCATGCTGACCCTGCAAGAAACCAAGAGGATTCCTTCTACTTATTTCCCACATTCCCTTAAAACATGGTGCCTCCATTTGCCAGCATGCTTTTGGAACGCGTATAAAGACCTGAGCTGTATTGTGCGTTACCTTGACCGGGTATCTGAAGAGCTTTACGAACCCAAAATCATCCCCTGTAGCTAAGAGCATGCGATCTTTGGTAAGAGAAGCCGCGTTGATAACAGTGACGTCGCTGTGCATTGGCCAAATCCCTTCGCAGGTAGGGCCAAGGACACACGTCCAAGTGTCCCACTCAATCTTCTCAATCTGAAAAAGGAATTGATAAATGTAAGAGCAGCTCACATCCTCCAGGGAACTGATTCTTGCAGCATACACTTTTACAGAGTGGGCGAATTGTTCCTCCAGCTGCTCATTTTGTTCGAAAGATGTAGTGCGGTTAAATGTGCCTCGAATAAAGGGCAGTGATTGCAGCAGGCTCATTAAAAACGCAAAACCACTGTGTGCTGTTCCATGCAAGCCTATTTTTAAAACTTGAACTACTAAGCTCACGTCTGGATTTCTTTTCTTTTTTAAAAAAATAATGCTCTGCAAGAAACCCAAAGATTCTTTATTTCAAAGCAGAACCAAAGGTTTAAAACACACGGTATGGGAGATGGAGGTAAGAACCAGACGTTGCAGGTGTTTCCAGGCTATTTTCTGATGGGATTCCAATTCAGGATGCGGGGTTGTTGATTCGGAGCTCTTGAGCAACAAGCCCACTTCCCCTCCAAGCTGGACTTTTTGCGATAAGGAAACTGATGGGGAAATGCCCTGGAAAGTGTGGGATAATAATTGCTTGATACAGCATTGTCTAACCTCCCCACAAACAAATTGGAATGAATACTCAATAAATAGTCAATCTCCTCTAACCTCCCTACCAATTTTGGGCAAACCAATCACAATGAATGTCATACAAATATTATAACAACAACAACAACTAATAATAATAATAATAATTAAAACAACAACAACAGGTTGTCTGAAAGTGCACACCCATACTAGCCTACTGAGAAATATTTCCCACTGAGTGAAGTCAGAGTTACTCTCAAGTAAATAAAGAATCAGCAAAATAATTCAGAGGAATACAAGTGAGGGAAGGGTCATTTCACAAAAAAGTTTCTCAGTACATTACTGGATCAAGTTCACCAACTTTTGTTTGAATCACTGTTTCTCCCTAGGCATTTCCTCAAAAATATTTGATTTCTAAAGTATCTTCTCACAATATACACATTTCAAAAGTTATACCCTCCCCCCCCCAAAAAAAATAATAATACAAATTTGGGTATGTTTTTTGGACAAGAACTTCATTGTAAAATCCAGAGAAGTGTGAAATCTGAAGGATAGTTGCATTCCTTTCATTTCACACATTAGTCTAGGTTTTGCAGATCTGGTCAGTTCACAGGAAAAATGGCAAAAACCAAATTCAGGTGGCACTGCTGGGAGTTGTAGTAGAAATCTTCTGGAGGGCACTAGGTTGGGGGAGGCTAGTATAAGACAGCTCAGAGGTCCAGGCTGATCACAAACTAGCTTTGGGGAAGGCAAATAGGAAACTCTGCAAACCAAGCTGTACGCTATGCTCTTATTCTATTGGAGAGCAACAACAACAACAACAACAACATATAAAACTTTGAAAGTTCAATTCGTGACATATTCCCTTTCATTGCGTGGACAGGCGGAGTCCCCCCCCCCCGCCAACCCCAGGCGACCCCTGAGCGGAATAATGACTCAAGGCAACGTGCTATGGGATTAAAATTGGTTTTAATCTGGAGCCGACTGCCGCTTCGCAGGTAAGATTCACCTTCTGTTGTGTGGGCAGGGCGGTCCCTCCCCTTACCTGGCCAGTCCCCTGGCAATGCCTCCCCAGGCGGGATTGGGCGATTGGCTGAGGTAGGCGGAGACCTCCAGGAATCCAGCCTGGGGAGGATGAAGCCAGCCCGAACTACCAGGAGCCGCACTGGGATCACAAAAAAGGCGCCCCCCTCCATTTGATGTGGGGAGCGGTCATTCCTACCTCCGTGGATCTTATAACATGCCTCTTTCCTCTCGGAGCTTCAAAAAAGAATTGTTCTTTGGCACCAGAATTGACTTGCAATAGCTTCCCTTGATCAAAAAGAAAGAGGATATTATGACAAGGCTCTCTCAATATTAAATTAAGATACGGTTTGACAAAGAAGGGTAAATTCCCTTTATGGTTTGTTTTGACAAAGAACTAAAACCTAGTTATTCAGCACTTGCAAAAATAACTGCAGTCTTCATCAAGGGGGAAATTACCTCTGGATTACACTAAGAGTGTAAGATTTTAGAGGAGTGAAGAGGCCCAGAAAGCTTTCTTAAGGCATTCCATGTAAATATACCACTCGTCTTCAGAGAAACTGCCCTACAAGTTTGTAGCGGAAGTCAGGTGCACAAGGCGCTGATTGGCTGCCCTGCTGTGAGGTCACCAAAAAACCTCCGCCCACATTCCGACAGCAGTTCTGCATTAACTTTTCCATTGACATCACTAGCTGAATTGTGCCCAGTTTATATAACACACACACTGAGTCTGTAGGTGGTATTAATTGGCCAGGGAAAGCTTGCATTGATGAATAATAATGATGAATAATGATTTGGCTGCTTAAAAATTGAGATTTGAAGTAACTGTTTCACCTCCCTCATCTGAAGTGTTTTACCCGATAGTCATATTTTTGTTTGTTTTAAATGTTATTTTAGGTCTTGGTGTCAAAATGCATTTGGCTCATGTTGAAATATGTAATATAATGTTGAGGTTGTCTGGATATTTTTGTTTCATCACTGGGCAAGCAGGAGCCACATGTTTTGCAGCACGTCAAAAAGAACTATGAAATCTGTTTCACTGGGGACCAGGCTAGGACACATATTCAAGGTTTTTACCTCTTGAATCCCAGTCAATGTGCGTGACATAGCTGGATGCCCCTTTGCAGATGCCAACTCTTTTGCTGGTGAGCACATTGTAAATATCTACAAAATTATCATGGGAAGCCACTGCCAGGTATTTCCCTGCATCTGTAAAAGAAAGAATCTCAAGTAAATTATGGCATGGCATTCGCTGTGGTTTTCTTTGTACCGGTATTTCCATTGCAGAAGCATGGGGGAATGTTGCTGAGTTATAAAATACAGTGGTACCTTGGTTCTCGAACGGCTTAGTTGCCGAACAAATCGGCTCCTGAACGCTGCAAACCCGGAAGTAAGTGTTCTGGTTTGCAAATGTTTTTTCGGAAGTCGAAAGCTTCCGCGGCTTCCGCTTGAGTGCAGGAAGCTCCTGCAGCCAATCGGAAGCCGCACCTTGGCTGTCAAATGGTTTCAGGAGTCAAACGGACTCCCGGAACGGATTAAGTTCGAGAACCAAGATACCACTGTACAGTGGTCCCTCGACTTACGAATTTAATCCGTTCCGAATGGACTTTCGTAGGTCGGAAAAATCGTAAGTCGAGTCCCCATAGGAATGTATTGGGAGAAAAATATCCGGAAAAATTCGTAGGTCGAAAAAAACCGCATCTAAACTTCGTAAGTCGAGGAAACCGCATCTAAAACGGCAACAATTTCCATTCGGAAGTTGAAAAAAATCATAGGCGCGCAGCCACTTTTTTCACTCGTAAGTCGAAAAATACGGAAGTCGGGTCGTTCGTAAGTCGAGGGACCACTGTAATGGAAAAGTAGCAAGCAAAGGAAAGAACATGGTAAAGGTAATGACGTTTGTTTCCATTTTGTATTTTTATGCTGCAAACCACCCTGTGATCTTTGGATGAAGGGTGGTATACAAATGTAATAAATTGTAAATAATAATAATTCATATACCCCTCCCACCCTCTTTCACAAGTAAGTTTCAGTTCATGCTGACAGCAGTTTCCTTGCAACATTATGCATGTGCATGTTTTATTAAAAGGAAACATGCCAGTTGGGAGGAACTGAGATGTCACCCGTCACTACAAACAGCAGAGAAAACATCAATGAAGCATAGAGGGGAAGAGTTAACTGGTGGAGAGGTCTGAGAAATAGGATGTGGCCTGTGGTCTACCTGCTGGAGGGGGACCTGCAATAAAATGTTGCAGCATGGAGTGTTCCGTTCAGGGTTCCAGCCAGCCATGCCCTTTCCTAAAACACTCCATTCTGTTCACTGCCTCCAGTCAGTGTTCTATAAGCACAGTCAGTTCTCATTAGGATTTTCCCCTAAAGACTTTTTGCATTTCTGCAAATCTTGGGGTTCCCCAAAGTCTGCTGCTACGGTCTCTCTTGAACAAGGGTGGTGCAGTTTTGGTTTCCAAATGTTCATACAAACCCAAAGAGAAAAACAATTGGTATTTTGTAACACTGCATGGCAAAAAGCCTTTTATTAAGAAGTTATTTCTTCTGCACCTCGGGAAAATTTGATGTCAGAGATCATTTCCTTTCTGTGATGGAAGGAAAGCATATCTTCTACAGTATCAGCATTCACTACCAGAAAACTCCCGTCGTTCAGCCCGACAGCCAAGGCTTTCCCATCGGGGGAGAAGGCACAGCACCGTCCTCCTGGGAAAAAGACATTTGGAGAGAGTTTCTGTTTAGAGCTTCGATGGCGAGGAAGGCAGCAGTCAATGCAGATTAAGCAGCATCTTTGAATTAGCCACTGTCTTAGGGGAAAGGCTGCAGCTCAGTGGCAGAGCATTTGCTTTCCATGCAAAAGGTCCCAGGTTCAATCTTTGAAAACTCTAGGTAGGGCTGCCCGAAAACCTGGAGAGCTGCTGCCAGTCAGTGTAGACAATACTGAGCTAGATGGACCAAAAGTTTGACGTAGTGTCAGAAAGCTTCCTGTGTCCCTAATAACTATGCATGTTGTTGGCATCCACCTGACTTGAGAGACAATGGAGTAAACTGCCAGGGGTGAAATCAAACCGCTGCCCTAGCAGCACCGAAGTGACCCCCTTGGGGTGCAAGCCTGGGCAGTATGTATGGAGGTCCTGGGCTGCCCAGACAACAAGACCTCCTGCTCAGCATCACTGATGTGATCCAAAGGAAAGCGGAACATGTTTTGCACCAGCTTGGCTGCAGGAGTTTCTGGAATAAGGTGTACGAGTCGCCATCTTAGGGACTCCACTCTGAATATGTTTTAAGGTTTTCTCTCAAATACATCCCACAAGACAGTGGAAGTCTAGGATCAGAGTTTGCCTTCTCCTAGATGAGCTCCTTCTGCCCCTCACTTCCCTCTCTCTACAGGATGTGCAGAAACTGCCCTCTTGACCATTGGATGCACTCTTGGTCTTGTCCGCTCAAGCCAGAGACTGTCTTTGCATACAAGGAAAGTCCCTATCTCACAGAAGGTTTGAGACCCATCGGCTAAACCAGTGGTGGCTAACCTTGGCACTCCAGATGTTTTGGGACTACAACTCCCATCATCCCTGACCACTGGTCCTGTTAGCTAGGGATGATGGGAGTTGTAGTTCCAAAACATCTGGAGTGCCAAGGTTAGCCACCACTGGGCTAAACCCTCACCTGGTTTAGCCGGTCAGTCGGAGCCGTTCCCAGGGTGTGGCCACTGTCATACGCTGACAGCTTCTAGGAGTCACAGGTGAGAGCTGAGTGCAGGGTGGCAACCAAAGGTAGACAAACTACCCAGAAGGAGCACAACTATGCAAGTGAACAGCTGTAAAACTGAGCAGTTCCTAAAAGTAGCAGCTCCAGGTGTGAGGTGCAAGGCTGGGTGTGGTGTAGGGCATGGCCCAAAGGAGGATAGTAAAAAGGTGCTGTATTGATAGCATAAAGGTAAAGGGACCCCTGAACATTAGGTCCAGTCGCGGATGACTCTGGGGTTGCGGCGCTCATCTCGCTTTATTGGCCGAGGGAGCCAGCGTACAGCTTCCAGGTCATGTGGCCAGCATGACTAAGCCGCTTCTGGCGAACCAGAGCAGCGCACGGAAACGCCATTTACCTTCCCGCTGCAGCGGTACCTATTTATCTACTTGCACTTTGACATGCTTTCGAACTGCTAGGTTGGCAGGAGCAGGGACCGAACAACGGGAGCTCACCCCGTCACGGGGATTCGAACCACCAACCTTCTGATCGGCAAGCCCTAGGCTCTGTGGTTTAACCCACAGCGCCACCCGCGTGGGTTAAGCCATGTATAGGACTAAAGAAAGGTTACCTTTCTTAAGCTTTCTCACAGCCAGCATACGGTGTTGAGAGGAAAGTTCCCAGATCCTCAGAGTTTTATCATCGCTCACTGTTGCACAGATAGGTAAGAGGGGATGCGCTGCAAGACCCCAGACCTCCCCTTCCATATGCCCCTGTTTATGCAGAAAAAGAGTGGTTTACAAAGAAAATCATGTACATTTATGCTTCAGTTCCAAGCTAGGATTACTTTCGAAAGAGCGTTGTGGGGTTGTTGTTTTTACTGTGCTGCTTACTCATCCTCTGGCAATGAGGGTCCCTGTAATTCCCATTTATTCTCCTCCATTTAGGATAGATAGATAGATATACTTTATTCGGCTATAAGCCCACAAGGTAAAACAAGCAAAACAAAACAATAAATACACGACTATTTGTACATTTCGGAATGATATCTGAGTAATTCTTCATATATCTCTGCAATACATACAATCTCTGGATAAACCAAACTTACGGCCTTAAAATAGAATAAAGCATAAAGCATAAAAATTTACTTGGCTATAAAATTTACTTGGCTCCTCCATTTAGGACATTTCTGCCTGAACCAAGCCACAGAGTCGGAAAGTGCTCTGCCACACATCCCAGAGTGTCCTCTATACAGTGGTACCTTGGTTTTCAAACAGAAGGCGTTCCGGGAGCTTTGGAAAGTGAAAATTAAGTAGGTTCGATTTTAAGTGTGCTGAATTGAATTTCTCCCCACATCCCTACTTGAGAAGCACAAAAACAACTGTGCATTCTGATGAGTTGTTTTTGTTTTGCCTTGATTCTTGTATTTGATTTTCCAGTTCTATAATAAACAATATTAATCTAGTTGATTTAACCATACTAGATGCGTTCATATTTACTGCCTCATTCGTTTCATATTGATTCCAAACGCAACAAAAAGGCAACTCTCCTTTTTCTCAAAATCACAAAACCCCACCCATTCAAAAGTGCACGAAGCTTGCTATTTTATTCATAATCATTATTTCCCCATTTTTTCCTCTTCCTAAAGTCTATTGCTGGTACCATATATTTTCCATATTTTGGCTATTAAAACCCAAGCAGCCATCAACACACGCAACACCAAAACGAAGGGACTTTGAGGAACATTTTACTTTGCAACTCATAAACTCTGAAAACAAACTGATCTGCACACCAAGAGCCAAAGCAATCTGACTTTAAAGGAAAAGATGGAGACTAATTAGCAATAAAGCAATAAAGATTGCATGAAAGTGAGGAAGTGTAGAAATGCTGGAAGCCATATTACCTGCACAAGCAGAGTCATGGGGCCGCTCTTATCAATTTCAAGAATCTCCCCGTTTTTTGTTCCCACCAGTATATGCCCATGTCCTAAGGTGATGGCACGAATGGACGGGTTATCTTCCAACAGCAACCCTGGTGATTAGATTAGAGGGAAGGAACGTTCAGAAGAGTGTGGATTTTTTGAAGGATGACTCTGCCTTTGGTCAGGGTTCAGCCTGACTCATTTTCTCTCTCTTTTTTTAAATTTCATTTTTATTCAGTTTTTCATATAAATAAATACTTTTCCATTTAAACTTTGTCTCTTGCAAGCAAATTTACAAATATTTAGTTTACAGAACTTCCTCCCTTAAAACCTCCATCTGTGTTGTTGCCATCATCTATTTTCCGCACGCTCTATTACCGTTGTGTAGTTTTGTCCCACATTGTACATAACTCAACGCGTTTATGCCCTCCATTGACATGTCTATTTTCCGTTTCATCGTTATTTTGTTATTAAGTTCCATTACACAAATAAATTTTACTTATACAAAGGAAAAAACTATATATTGTACATTTACAGAATATACTTCCCTGTTCAAACATATTATAATTTTATCAGCGCCTGACTCATTTTCTCTTTGTGTAAGAACAAGCACGAAGGGGGTTCTCAGCCCGCTCGTAGGTCCTTATACTATCAGTGGAAACAGTTGGTCTTGGTGAGTATTAACCGCTTCCAATTTTAACCTGAAGATTGCCACTTGTCCAGTTTTAATTATAATTTTAATTGTTGGAATTAATTGTGGGATGTATCTTAACTGACTGATCACTTGTATTATGCATATCATCTTATTTATATGATGTTAGCCACTCTGAGCCTGGCTTTGGCTGGGGAGGGCGGGGCACAAATAAAATTTATTTATTTACCCTGTTTCCCCCTTTTTAATACGTAGTCATAAAGTAAGCCATGGCAGGGTCTTATTACCTTTGTGAGAACTAAGACGTACCCCAAAAGTAAGCCGTGGTGCCGCCATTGTTCCTGTCGCCTCCTCAGCCCCTCCTGCATGCGCAGGGAGCCAACGAACCAGTGAGAGGTACAGGGGGGAAAACGCGCCTCTTGTGGAGTTCTGCCCCACCTGCTTAGCGCATAGGGAGAGGCGCGGGGGGGGGAGACGCCTCTTCCTGTCCCACCTGTTCCCCGTGCGCAGGGAGCCAGCGAACCAGCGAGAGGCGCTGGGGGGGAACGCGCTTCTTGCGGAGTTCTGCCCCGCCTGCTCAGCGAGCAGGGGGAGGCTGTACCGTACCATACTGATGCAATAAAAATAAGACATCCCCCCGAAAATAAGCCACCCTGTGTTTTTTTGAGGGAAAAAAATTATAAGACGGTGTCTTAAAAAGGGGGAAAGACGGTATTTATTAATCATCATCATCATCATCATCATGTGCTTCAGTTCACATATAGTTTTGGGATGTGCAAATTAGGCTGATTAATCTTTAAATGGGAATTAAACAGAATTGCTCCCTGATCCCTACTTGCAGAACAATACAGAGCTGATGGTGGCTCTGGAAGATGCTTAAGCAGACTGCCTAGGTTTTTCCCAATTTGCCTAGATTTTGGGGAGGGGTTCTGCAGGAAGGCGTCTCTCACCAAATATGAGGTTATACCTTTGGAGCCAGGCGACAATGCTGCTCTTTTAATGGCGTATGTCTTCAAGCACCTCTCAAACGTGTCATCCCAAAGTGCCACCACGCCATCCTTCCCACCTGTCACAAAGCCCTGCACAAAAATTAGTATATATATATATACTTAATGCATTAACATTAGAGACAAAGAAGGTGTGTGCACATGCAACTGGACTACAGAATGAAGGCTGCTTCACATACTGAGCACATTACTGTACTATTTCTCACACATGCGCATTCCCACTGCTGTGGCACACCACCTCGCAAGCACCGACCGCAGCAAGGGTGTCTGAGACTCGGAGGAGGAGCACAGCATTCAGTTAGATTTGTGGGAATAAAGTCTAATCCAAAGAATATGAAGTGGACCAGGGTTGAAATGAGTGCATCTAAGAAAAAAAGCTCATGATCATGGCAACGAAACAATACAATACGCAGTCATGAATTGGTGGCAGCCTGTCCAAATCTGCTTTGGGATATATTAGTAGAGTAATGAGAACCATATGGAACAAGTTGCAGCTTCTTCTGCCACAGTGATAGAGAGATGTTCGCCTGCTGACACTCCTCTTCTACACAACAGCTTACCTAGCGTCTTTCTTATGTCCTGTCCTTAACTTTGAGGCCTACCAAGAGCTACCGAGAGGGCCCTTTGGGGGGCAAATTTATGAAGGCTGCCTAAAATCTTGCCATCAATCCAGAAGCCAGTCAGAAGAAGAAGAGCTTGGATTTGATATCCCCCTTTATCACTACCTGAAGGAGTCTCAAAGCGGCTAACATTCTCCTTTCCCTTCCTCCCCTCAACAAACACTCTGTGAGGTGAGTGGGGCTGAGAGACTTCAGAGAAGTGGGACTAGCCCAAGGTCACCCAGCAGCTGCATGTGGAGGAGCGGAGACGCGAACCCGGTTCACCAGATTATGAGTCCACCGCTCTTAACCACTACACCACACTGGCTGAGTCATGGAGGAGAGCAGGGGATGCAAAAGGTCAAGACCAGAGGGGATTAAGGCAGGATCATCCCAGCTGCCTTTAGTAGATGGAAACTCCTGTCAATGACAATGCTTCTCCCAGGTGTAACTAGAGCCAACGAGCTCCAATAAGTCCATCTGATTTCCAAAGGCACTTTGTGATACAGCACATGCATAGCATGCAAATGGACTCAGGTTCAACCCCTGGCTTCTCCAGTTAAAAGGACAAGGTGGCAAGCAAAATCTCGGTCTGAGACCCCAGTTTTCCATCCCTTTGGCCATGGCGCGTTAAAACTTTCGCAGAATTGTTCAAGCCAGATAATCCAAAATAATAGCAATCGGCTTGCCAGTTTGAAGATTGCAAACCTCATAAAATTGTATTAGTAGCTCTCTAAATGATATGTGAGGGAAACTGTGGCACATGTGAATCCCAGTGACACTGGGAAAAAGCAACTGAGTGGGCTTGGAAGTTGGATTTGTTTTGGAGACTGAAGTCCAAGGCTTCTGAGGTATAATTTTCAGAATTGTTACGTTTTGACAACCACCGAAGACCAGTGAAAATCAGCTAGGTAAAGCAAGGGACTCCGAGATAAGTGGAGTTAGGATCTCAGCCAGCGTTCATGCTCAGAAGTGCTGTAATTGAGTTCTAGGTGCTGAGGAAGAAACAGCCTACAGGTACCTATCTTCCAACTGTCCTACTATAAAGAAGGCTTGATAGATCTTTGATCTGATTCAACCAAGTAATTCCTACTGGCATCACTGCTGTAGGTGCAGCAAATGATTCCTGGGCATCCAAACCCCAAGGATGCCAACGTGAAATTGTGTCTGTTTTGTGTGCACATGGGGTGGGCTTGAAACGAGATAGGTATATGAAACGAGATAGGTATGTGGCTATGGTTTTGAAATTCTGAAGCCAAATAAAGAATATCTGGTGGTGACCCAAGGCATACATACCTTATCTAAGGCATGCATGGCAAATACAGGCCCATCATGAGCTTTCACCGTCTTAAGTAGCAAAATATCTTTCCAGATGTAAATGTCTCCTGTGGCAGATCCAGAGAAAACAAGGTCCTCTATTCGTCCGTACGAAACACTCATCATGGTTTCCTGCTTCCCGATATTTCCAAAGATGCCACGCTTGGAGGTGAAACCACCACCTGAATTGTGAGGACAGAGCAACACACATTATTATAATTGTGTGTGTGTCTGCATGTGTGTGTGTGTGAGAGAGAGATGAACGGCCTAATGATGGCTCCTGCCCTGTTACACCCTATGAAGGTACTTTCAGATACTCCTTAGTTGACAAAACTGAGAGCCCTGTACACTGTTGACACCAATTCACGCAACGAGTGCCAACAACCCTTGAGTATGGTGGTTTGAAAGAAGAAGAAGAAGAGTTTGGATTTGATATCCCGCTTTATCACTACCCGAAGGAGTCTCAAAGCGGCTAACAATCTCCTTCCCCTTCCTCCCCCACAACAAACACTCTGTGAGGTGAGTGGGGCTGAGAGACTTCAGAGAAGTGTGACTAGCCCAAGGTCACCTAGGAGCTCCATGTGGAGGAGCGGGGACACAAACCCGGTTCACCAGATTACGAGTCTACCGCTCTTAACCACTACACCACACTGGCTCTTAAACTGCTTTGGCTATCAGAGGAACTTAACTGGGAATCTGTTGTGACTAAAGGAATGACTTCCAGCAGAGGTAGGTCAAGAGGATGGCTGAGACTTGTGAAAAGCATGGAATGGCCCAAGGAGAAGAAATAACTTACATTCTTTTCTTTTTAAACTAATATTTATTTGTTTTTTTTTTAAAAAATACAAATACAACAACCATTAAACATTCTTAATGCAACACAATACCTGCTTGTTGCCAGAATTTGATGTGTTTCATTCCAACGGTTACCAGTTTATCAGCATGGTGGGGGTTGCATTTCACTACAAATATCTTGTCTTTATGGCCTCTGTAGTGAATTAAAGAGTAAAGAATACATGAGTTGTCTAGCCATCTATTTTTTTATTTTTTTTTAAAGATTTTGGTGCATTGTGAGACAGGTGTGTGTGTGTTTTTAAAAATGCATGCAAAAAAAAAGGCACTGCTTTGGGATACATTTTTAGAAATTAGAAAGATGAGTTGAATGGGGCTTTATTGATCTATAAGCAAGCCTTAGAATCTAACGAGTTGTGGCAGCAGCAGACCTGTTTTACAACAAAAGAACACAACTGAACAGGTGTACTACCAGTATGTGTTGCTACTGCAAGGCATACGTTGAAGAGAAATTTAGTATGCATTCTGGTTGCTGTAGGTTTACATCCCTATTACTGCCGACCCAAACAGAAAGATTTAAAACTCATACAGTATATGAAAATGGTTCTTGTATCCTTAAGGTGCTTGGAATTGTCACTATTTTGCACTATTTTGGTGCTCTTGTGAAACAAACCTGCATTCCCCCCCCCCCTCAATTTTTTTGCAGCAAGGAAGGCAATGGGGAACATACGGAATACCAATCACTTGATGCAAAGTTGCATAGATCAGAATGAATGCTCAAAAAACAGCAGATGTCAGATAAACTCCCTGCAAACTTTTTTTGCAATGAATCAGGATGAATAGTCAAAAAACAGGTCATCTGGAAGCAAGGTCAGAGTCTGGAAAAGTCTGAATTACGTTCCTCTGACAAGTCATCTTGGTTTGATCTGCTATGACTGAATGGAGTTCTAACATCCTCTGGAAGTTAGCACAACCTGCAGAGTGAACACAGACCAGTCTCAATATGATCAATATGATCCATGACATATTAAATATTGCTGAATCCAGTCTGTGCGACAAGTGCTGGAAGGAAGCAGATGTCCGCCAAAACAAGCATTACTCTACAGCAGGCTTGTACAAGAGGGGACCATCTATTACAGGCATAGGCAAACTCGGCCCTCCAGATGTTTTTGGCCTACAACTCCCATGATCCCCAGCTAGCAGGACCAGTAGTCAGGGATGATGGGAATTGTAGTCCCAAAACATCTGGAGGGCCAAGGTTGAGGAAGCCTGCTCTACAGGATTCATATAAATATATATTGGTAAGGTTCACTCCTCTTATAATTCCTCCAGTCCTGTTAATACTCTTAAACTGCTAAATTACCTTTAGTCCATGAAAAACTGCCAGTTGTGGTGTGTTTTCAACACTTGCTAAAAACATACATGTTTGGCCAAGGATTTCTGGTCATTGATATCTAGCCTTTGTAAAACATTCCTGGTTCCTGTACTTTTGTTTTAATGCCAATTTTATTGAATCTGTTTTGATATTTTTGTAAATTCTGGATTTTTTTAAACACACACACACACACACACACACACACACACACGGCACTATAGAAGTGTTTTAAACTGGAGCCTAACAGGAAAGTACCTGGATCTGACCAAATGAAACAACGCTACATAATTCTTATTCAGCAAATCTTCCCCATTTTGAGCAGACTCTATTTCATATGGAGAGCAGTTTTCAGGAAAGGGTTGGCAAAGTAATTCATAAGGGGGTAAAAAAAACCCCACACAGCTGTGCTTCAATGTATTCAAGATAACAGAGGGAAAGGCGACACAGGTCAAATTAATTAAGAGAGCTATAAAGAGCACCATTTAAACCACTAGGCGATAAGCAAGTTGCTATTAATATTTAAGCAGTCTCAGAAGGAGGACTGGAAGATCCGTAATAAGTAATTGCAGCACATTAGATGGATAATTAGAAGGGCAAAAATTAACACAGTATTTCAAAGAACATTTAAAGCCAACAGAAATAAGGCATGAAATATAGATTTTGATTAATTCATGTTAGCTATTTCAGTGGGTCCTGGGATTTGCCACACAAAGTTTTAAATCATCACAATACTGCTGGAATATTTGCAAGAAGTTATTAGAGGAGAAGAGCTGAAAGGCTCTGCCTTCCCATCTTTGCAAAGGGATATGGCAGCCCGAGAAATGTAGCTTTCATTCTAAAAAATAATTTAAGAGCATTCACCATCTCTGGGTGCTGCATGGTCCCTAGATGTGTTTTTAAAGTATGGGCTCAAGGAGCTCCAAAACTAAACTTAAATTCAAAGGGGATTCTAACTTTGCAGAAGACACATTGATGCAGCAGATTAACCGAATGGGATGTCAACGCTCTGCCCTTTGAATGCACGCTGATGTCTTGTCCATTATCAGCAGGGGGCGGGCTGGGGCAGGGGCGTAGCAAGGGGGGCGATGGGGGCGGGCCGCCCCGGGTTCCACCCCAGAGGGGGGTGACACTTTTTTAAAATTAAAAATTAAAAAATAAATTAATTAACTTTTGAAAAAAGAGAGATAATAGACACACACACAACCCCCACACCTCACAAAGTGGCACCATCAGAGGGGGGTGACACTTTTTAATTTTTTTTAAATTTTTATTTTTTTTATTGAAAAAAAGAGATAATAGACACACACACAAAAACCCCACACCTCGCAAAGTGGCACCATCAGAGGGGGGGTGACACTTTTTTATTTTATTTTATTTTATATTTTTTAAAATGTTTATTATTTTTATTATTATTATTTTTAAAAATTAAATTTTAACTTTATTGAAAAAAGAGAGATAATAGACACACACACACAAAAAAACCCCACACCTCGCAAAGTGGCACCATCATTTTTGGGGGGTGGGGGTGGGGGTGACTTGCTATGCCACTGGGTGCAGCTCTGCCAGTGCCCTGGCAAAGTTGTGGGGGGGGGGTGACAAAAAAAATTCCGCCCCGGGTACCACCTGGGCTTGCTACGCCTCTGGGCTGGGGTGTGTTTCAAAATCCCACCCAGCCCTCTCTGTTGGTTGGAGGGCAAAGGACTTAAGCTCAGATGTTTGGGGGTGTTTTGAACCAGCATGTAGCACAGTTCAACTGTATGCAAGATTTCAGCCAAATACTTTATACGAAGATATATAAAAAAACCCCACTACTGCTTAATAATAGACAAAGCAAGTGTACTGCATTGAAAGAAATCATCGAGATCCATGATCTGCCTGGGCGCAGTCCTTATTTTATAAAAAGGGAAGCTTCTATTTAATAACGGAAATGAGAACATCCATTAGAAAACCAATTAGATAAGTGACCAAACTGTTCCCGAATACTTCGAGTGTTCAGGCAATCACAAAAACCTCTTAGCCCTTGCGAGGTTAACAGGCAGACTCTCAGGCAACAAATGGAAAATATGTATTCCAATTTGAGATGGGGAAGATGGGAGTGGGCCCAGGAGAGGTTGTCTGACATTATCAGACTTGAAAATCTATTTATTCCACCAAAACTGCAAGGGCTGAGGAACAATCTCCCCTCCAACCACACTGCTGTCCACAGCAAGAGGGCAGCTATAGGTCATTTGTTGCAAACACTGCAGAATCAAGCCACAGAAGAGGACAAAGTAGCATTTTGCTTTGGCACAATAGGTGGAATTTAAGTTGTTCCCTCCATTCACGTAACGACCTCCCCACTAATTTCACCCAACTCCCCATTGTAAGGGTTGAGATAGATAGGTCCAATAATCAACTTACAGTTATTCGGTATACAGTGGTACCTCGGGTTACGAACCTAATCCGTTCCAGGGTGCTGTTTGCACCCCAAAAAGTCCGTAACCCGAGCAGCGCTTTCGCGCATGCGCCAACTGCACAGAACACTTCTGCACATGCGCAGACCGCGCATGCTTATGCGCATGCTCAGAACACGCAGAACGCTTCTGCGCATGCGCGCACAGCGAAACCCAGAAGTAAACACTTCTGGGGGTTGCTGCGTCCACAACCTGAAAAAACGTAACCCGAAGCATTCGTAACCCGAGGTATGACCGTATAACCAATATAGGGAAAGACCTATATTGTTCATCACAAACTTATGTAAGAATGGAAAAAAACCAAGAATGTAAGCAATAAAGCGGTAATTGGGTTGTTGTTTTTATTTTTATTATGTATTTTGTGGTTTTATATCTTGATTTTTTTTCTGTGAACCGCCCTGAGATCCCCGGGTATAGGGCGGTATATAAATTCAATTAATAATAATAATAATAATAATAATAAAAGGCTGGAACATCATTAATGTTAGGGAATACAGCAAAACAAAACAACAAGATGTACCTCCTATGCTAGTTAGGACCAAGCAACTTTGTAACATCTGGAATGAACAACATAGGTGGAATACTGGTGAACATGCAGATGTCGATAAAAAGATCAATTTGTCATTCAAGATTAAATACCCCTCCATGAATTGAGTCTACATACTTTGTTGGTGTGAACAGGGCGAATGAAGTGCACCAATCACACAACTTTTCATGTTGGTCTCACATTTTTTAGGCATGCATAATCTCTCAACACAGTAATTCAGTTTTACTGGCAAACCAGATGTTAAACTAACCTCTTTCCAGCCCCAAGAGGAGCATGGAGAGCGTTCGTGTGACACACCTACACACTGCAGCCGACACACTAACATGGCATGACACACAGTTTGGAAATCCAGTGGCGGAGCTTCATTCTCCGGCACCGGGGGCGGGGAGCAGGCGGGAGCGGGGCTGGTACTTATCCCGGGGTGGGGCGCGCCGGCCAAAGGGGTGGGGCACGCATACTGGAGGTGTGGTGCGCTGCCTGCAGGGCGTGGCACACGTTCTGGGAACGTGGTGCGCCGCCCGCAGGGGCGTGGCGTGCGTTCTGGGGGCGGAGCGCGCAGCCTGCGGGGGAGGGGCGCCCGGCGCGAGCGGGGCAACAGCAGTGATGGAACCCCCTGGGATCGTGGCAATGGGGGCAGTGCGCTCCCATCGCCCCCACCTTCCTCCGCCCCTGTGGAAAGCTCAGCTCTAATCAACTCATAGAGGTCTGGCATGTGGGAATTGGGGCACTGATGAAAATCACACTCTTCCTCTCTCTTTCGTCTACACATACAGGTTTAAGGTATGGGGAGGAAGGTGGTATTTTGATCTCTTAAAACAGCATCCTAAAATTTGGACCTGAAAAAAATACATGCATGCAACTCAAGCTGTTAGAGAGCATGCCTGTGTGACAACGTTCTTACCTGGTTGCTGCCATCTTTTCTCCTTTTTTCCAGTCCCAGAGTACAATGGTATGATTGTCATCTAACCCAATAGATGCCAGACATTTTCCGTCAGCTGTACGAAAGCAATTCACAACATCAGAGGTGAGAAACCCTTAACAGAAATCTGACAAATGCTGCATTTATTTATTGCAAATTTAAAGTACAGGTACCAATAGCAATGCAGCTGGATGCTTTGCAATAAACATAGTTTTTCACTGGGGCACAGGAGCAAATCTTATGCTAACTGTAGCATTGTCAGTCACAGCATGTACAGGACAACCTATCAGGTCCCTAAACTTTTTCGAAGCTTATTATATGACACCCACATCACTATCTAGCTCTCTGCCACCCCTCTCCCCAGTATCACCAGATGTTACTGAGAAAAGCATCAAGAGGCAAATTAAAATAAGGAGAAACTGTCAGTTTGCATTTCTTAGCACAGAAAGTATTGATCTGATGTGTAGAAATCTTTCCTATTCTAATTAATTCAAGAGGGTTCTGGAAGCTGCTCTGTGTGAAAGAAACAAGCAGAAGGTTCCTGTTGTTTGGGTTATACTTTCAGAGAAGTTGAGTACAGCTGGCTTAAGCTGGTTCTCTTACCTCTTTCATTCAAAGTCATGCTGACTATAAAAGTACAGTGGTACCTTGTTTTGCGACTGGGATCTGTTCCGGAGCCCCAGTCACTAGCAAAAAAGGACACAGGGCAAAGCGCCATGTCTGCGCACACGCACGGAGTGGTTTGTGCTTCTGCGCCCTCCAGAACTTGGCGCCCCGCACCACTAGCCTCTATGGGTAAGACGCCCCTGTTTTGAAGTACAGTGGTACCTCGGGTTAAGAACTTAATTCGTTCTAGAGGTCCGTTCTTTTTTTCTTTTTCTTTTTTTAAATTTATTTAATCATTTTTTCGATATAAACATCAACCACAAAAAACACAAACAATAAAAAATAATAATAACAATAATAACACAGTTTGACAATTCCGATTTAAATACACTGATATACCTATGACTAGACCCTTCATCATCTTCTTTTTTTAAACACTATTTCCCCACCTCTCTCGCCTCCCTCTACCTCCCACCACTGTCCGCCTTATCACTTAAATATTCATTCCAGATTTCTTCATATTTATCCATTCTTATTTTGCGATGACATGCAATTCGTTCGTATGTAGCTAATCTGTCCATATTATCAATCCATGTGCTCAGTGGAATCTTCTTGCGGCTCTTCCGATTCATCAAAATAAGTTTTTTTGCTTCTAATATAGCACGGTACATCCATTTTTTTTGACCCCCTGTTCTTGACCTGAAAGTGTTCTTAACCTGAGGTACCACTTTAGCTAATGGGGCCTCCCGCTGCCGCCGCGCGATTTCTGTTCTCATCCTGAAGCAAAGTTCTTAACCCGAGGTACTATTTCTGGGTTAGTGGAGTCTGTAACCTGAAGTGTCTGTAACCCGAGGTACCACTGTATAGATTGTGAGAAAATTGCAACAAGTGCAACACATCAATAACAGTGTGAAACAGGAAGTATTTTAGGAGTGCTATTTATTTTTCATACAACACATAACTCCCACCACTAGGCACCCTACAAAAATCAAAAGAGAATCAGGCCCGGCCTGCCAGCTTAAAGTCTGATACAATATAAGGCATATTAAGGGTGGTTTGTACACAGCATCCATTAGGAACATCCCTCAGCAAATTCCACTGCCGCTAGCCTTATTGATAAATACTGCTTTGAAGAAAGGGAAAGAACAGCGACATAAGAACCTGCTTTAAGGTTTATGCGCTCATGACCTGCTCCAAAGTGGGAACTGAACCTATTTATTTGGAAACTGATAAGGAAATGTGGCAATACTAATATTGGAGAGAAAAACAGAAATGGACAGCAACCAAAACTGACGGATCCATCTGACCCTAGTTGGCAGTGGATAGCTGCTTACCTGAAAAATCAAGGGCACAGACGCCTCTTTGGTGTTGGCCTCTTAGCAGCGACAAACATTTGAGTGCCTGAGTGTCCCACACGTGAATGGCAGCATCTCTCCCAACCTAAATCAGAACACCTGGTGTGAGCAGCTGTGCATAAACAAAAAACTTGACAGTAATAATAATAATAATAATAATAATTTATTATTTATACCCCGCCCATCTGGCTGGGTTTCCCCAGCCACTCTGGGCAGCTTCCAACAGAACATTTAAATACAATAATCTATTAAACATTAAAAGCCTCCCTAAACAGGGCTGCCTTCAGATGTCTTCTAAAGGTCTGGTAGTTGTTGTTCTCTTTGACATCTGAAGGGAAAGCGTTCCACAGGGCGGGTGCCACTACCGAGAAGGCCCTCCTCCTGGTTCCCTGTAACTTGGCTTCTCGTAGTGAGGGAACCACCAGAAGGCCCTCGGCACTGGACCTCAGTGTCCGGGCAGAATGATGGGGGTGGAGATGCTCCTTCAGGTATACTAGACCGAAGCCATTTAGGGCTTTAAAGGTCAGCACCAACACTTTGAATTGTGCTCAGAAACGTACTGGGAGCCAATGTAGGTCTTTCAAGACCGGTGTTATGTGGTCTCGGCGGCTGCTCCCAGTCACCAGTTTCCCAGAGTTTCCCAGAGTTCCATTAGTTACTTCCATTTTCAAAGCCGTCATCCTTGCACTCCTCTCCTCAGTTTCTATTCCATGCCCTTAACCATTTCACTATGTCCCTCAAGTACAAAATATATCTATGGAGCACCTAGTTATTGGCTCTCCCAGACATTCAATTCCTTCTCCTTGGGCACCCTCTGGGGTCAAGGGGGTCTTCTGACACACACACCTTCACACTTCCTGCTCCTCCGAGACCCTTTTTACCAGCCAGCATTTGGATAACAACAGACTGCAACCTTTCCCTTGAAGTCATCCTCAGTTTGCCCTCCCTGTCCTCTTCTGTTTCTCCTCCTGTCACTCTTAGCAGCCTCTCCAGTACTTTGTCTTCCTCCTCCTGTTTGACTTTTGGGGGTTGCTCCACTGAGCTTTAAGCCTTCAAGCATTTCTCTTCTCCTTCCTGCATTCTATTTCGGGGTGATCCTTTGACCAGCGCTATCACACTGATGATTCATGCATGTATCATCGTCTTCATTCCTACTTGGTTCCCTCTAGCCAAACTAAATAAAAAAAAACGTTTCTCTGATTTATACTCTTGGATGTCTAGCCATCACTGGAGTCTAACATTCCCCAAACTGGAACTCTATTTTATTTTAAACTTTACCCTATATTTTCCTTTCTTAATGCTGCAGCAATAGCAAACAGTGGGACATCAGACCTCCTGACACCTTAATCATTGCTGCTTATCAGGACGGATAAATATTGCTGCCAGTAAACCTCACTGCTCCCCATATCATTGCCTAGGTAAAGGTAAAGGGACCCCTGACCATTAGGTCCAGTCGTGACCGACTCTGGGGTTGCAGCACTCATCTCGCTTTAATGGCTGAGGGAGCCGGCATACAGCTTCCGGGTCATGTGGCCAGCATGACTAAGCCGCTTCTGGCGAACCAGAGCAGCGCACGAAAATGCAGTTTACCTTCCCGCCGGAGCGGTACCTATTTATCTACTTGCACTTTGATGTGCTTTCGAACTGCTGGGTTGGCAGGAGAAGGGACCGAGCAACAGAAGCTCACCCCGTCGTGGGGATTCAAACCGCCGACCTTCTGATTAGCAAGCCCTAGGCTCTGTGGTTTAACCTACAGCGCCACCCACGTCCCGGCACATCATTGGCTACTATACTATAAATACTATAAATGGTATACATTCCCTGTAACATAGATGTCTTTTATGGTTTGGTGCCCATATGCTGCCTTCTGTTGAGGAGATACTCTGCTATTTTCCTGCAAGGATATGGGTTCCTTACTATCAGCAAGGGCAACATTAAACTTTGTCTTCCTTGCATCACCCGCCCCCCAACATTTTGGCCATAGGGATGTTTGAACATGGACATCCCACTCAAACTGTTATGCTGATATTTATGCAGACTACCTAAATATCCCTCCCTAAAATGTACACTCAGAAATGGAAAACTAAAATTTGTTGTTGTCGTTTAGTCGTGTCCGACTCTTCATGACCCCATGGCCCAGAGCACGCCAGGCACTCCTGTCTTCCACTGCCTCCCGCAGTTTGGTCAAACTCATATTAGTAGCTTCGAGAACACTATGTCCAACCATCTCGTTCTCTGTCATCCCCTTCTCCTTGTGCCCTCCATCTTTCCCAACATCAGGGTCTTTTCCAGGGAATCTTCTCTTCTCATGAGGTGGCCAAAGTATTGGAGCCTCAGCTTCAGGATCTGTCCTTCCAGTGAGCACTCAGGGCTGATTTCCTTCAGGATGGATAGGTTTGATCTTCTTGCAGTCCATGGGACTCTCAATAGTCTCCTCCAGCACCAGAATTCAAAAGCATCAATTCTTCGGCGATCAGTCTTCTTTATGGTCCAGCTCTCACTTCCGTACATCACTACTGGGGAAACCATAGCTTTAACTATATGGACCTTTGTCGGCAAGGTGATGTCTCTGTTGTTTAAGAGGCTGTCTAGGTTTGTCATTGCTTTTCTCCCAAGAAGCAGGCGTCTTTTAATTTCTGGACTTCCCACTCAAACCATTATGCTGATAGTTATGCAGTCTACCTTAATATGCCTCCCTAAAATGTACACTCAGAAATGGAAAACTAAAATAGTAGCTGCAATAACAACTCCTCCTAGAAGCAAACAGTACCCCATGCCAACAGGATTGGAGCCAAACGGAGAAACAAGGGGGAGGTATCAGCATGTCTGGGGAACTCCAGGGTTTGCAACAATACAAAATTTTTTTTAAAATAAAAGTCTGAAGGAGCCCCCAAAATAACAGGCTCCCCAAACTCAAACCGGCCAAACAAGGACTGAGCCTGCTCAGTGGCCTCCAGGAATGGTGGAATATTGAGTTACCACTGGAAAACTGAGGACGGGGATGAATTGGCTTGCTTGAGCCTCTTACAGCTTATCATATCTCACAGGAAGGCTGGGTGAACAGCAGCAGACCTGTTAAGGTGTGGGGAGAAACCAATGCAACGTTTTCTTGTAGGACCCATTTGCAATGCACTAAATCACACCATTCTGAAGGAGGTTAGTATGATGTTTGAATTTTACAAAAACAAAGTGCAACAATAAGTAAACAACAATGACGACAATAATAATAAATTTCCATTGAATTGGCAATCATTGTTTCTCCAAAATCTTACCTGCCCAGTAGCAACATAGTCTTTTAGAGGATGGATGGCTAGGCTGAGGATATCATCATCGTGACCGAGATACAGTCTTTGGGTGTGTTGCTGTCTATTGTAAACAACAGCAACAGCAGCAATGTGGTATACCACCTCCCCAGTCTGTGTGTAGAACAAATTGTTTCGGCAGTCATAGCCTCTGTAACTGGGATGAACGAAAAACAGCAAAAGGTGAACATTTTAGCAAAGTGGCCTGAAAACTGCAGAAGCAAAGGACATTGTGCTATGAGCCTACGTGCCTTCAGATTTTGCTGAAATCAATCAGACTCCATTTCTAAGTAATGTATTTAGAATACAGATTCAATATGAGAAGCAGTGGATTAAGAATAATGCTGGGTGGTATTCCCGGGATGGACAAAAATGTCACACGCTAGCTACTTAGAACCAGGTAACTGGTTTCATTCATGGTCTTCCAGTTTCACCTTAAATCCTGAACTAAACCTGAGCTTTCAACACATGCTAAAAAGGGTTTCATTAGACAGTCCTGCGTGCAGATGAACTGATATTAATGGATATTTTCAAAGGAATTCATTTCTGCAGTGGTGGCCAGCAAAAAGCCTGCACGACTTCCATTTTTATGCAAAATATCGCTGTGTTAAGCTACAGCCAGTCCAGCCAAGAGTTCCAGACAGTTAAAATTATTACAGATCCAGAAAATAACTATGAAAGCCAACTTTGACGTGAAGATGGAAAAGGAAATGGGAAGGATTCATCTCCATCTTCCTCCGTATGTTAAAGCAAACGGGTGGGCTGGTCTTTGGACATTGCTGCCTGTGAGAAGCAGTTACCCATTTTCGTGCAATGTTGCATTTCCTACAGTGAACTCAATTTTTTTGAATACTGCTCCTTCTGTAGCCTAAACAGCACCATCTGTGCACAAGAGACAGACAGCATACGGCTTGGGGGAACCCCAAGGTCTGCATAAATACAAACAATACTTTTGCTTAGAATTGCCCCCTAAGGGAGGGAGGGGGGTCAGCTGCTAAAACAGCTCACAGAGGATGGAGCATGTTAAGAGGGCAGGGAATGCTGGTTGTTGCAAGGCGGGTGGAAAAGGAAATGAGAGCCAGTGAGGCACCTGAGAGCCAGTGTGGTATAATGGTTGGAGTGTTAAACTATGACCTGGGAGACCAGGGTTCAAATCCCCACTCAGCCATGAAGCTCACTGGGTGACCCTGGGCCAGTCACTATCTCTTAGCCTACCCAACTTCGCAGGCTTGTTGTGAAGATGAACTGGGGAGGAGGTGAACCATGTACACCACCTTTAGCTCCTTGGAAGGAGAGGTGGTATAGGAATGTAATAAATATATAAATGGAATGATGTCTCCTTTAAAGGTAAAGGGACCCCTGACCATTAGGTCCAGTCGCGAACGACTCTGGGGTTGCGGCGCTCATCTCGCTTTATTGGCTGAGGGAGCTAGCGTACAGCTTCCGGGTCATGTGGCCAGCATGACTAAGCCGCTTCTGGCGAACCAGAGCAGCGCATGGACGCCGTTTACCTTCTCGCCGGAGTGGTACCTATTTATCTACTTGCACTTGACGTGCTTTCAAACTGCTAGGTTGGCAGGAGCAGGGACCAAGCAACGGGAGCTCACCCCGTCGCGGGGATTCGAACCGCCGACCTTCTGATCGGCAAGCCCTAGGCTCTGTGGTTTAACCCACAGCGCCACCCGCGTCCCAATGTCTCCTTTAGGAAAGCATGAACAGGAGCAATCCATACTGCACCATTTTGTTATAGGTTTCAGTTGTCCATACTTAAGATAGGCTGATGTGTTGTTGACTTGGCAGCAGACACAATGCAAAGCTAGAATGCAAGCCCCTAACAGAAAACTCCATTTCCCTAAACTGAGAAGGTGTTTCTTGGTTTTCATGATAACTTCAGACACAGTCTCTAAATCTAGGTGCTATTTCTGGTTTTGCCAAGAACAGATTACCTTTTTCTGTAAATTGTAGTCTATAAAAGCGAAAAGACAAGAGTAGTCACTACTGAAAAGTTATTATACCCATGTATAAATTGCAGCTTTAAGCTGTCCTCGGGGGCTCGCTCTCTTTTAAGGAAGGGCACTGAGTGGTTTTTCTCTTTACTTTGCTGTTTCAGTTGAGGTAGATCTTCTTTGTAAACCTAAAATAATTGAGAGTTACATTGCATTATACACCCCCAGTCCAATAATCCATATGGCTTATTGCTATTTGTGCCACTACGGGCCTAGTAATTTGCAAGATCAATGTCACTACCCTGTCACGCATGAGAAAAATCTGCCTCTTTGAGAAGTCTGAATTCTTTGTATCAGAAGCACCACCCAGTAATGGAAGATCAGGCCGAGTTCATTCGATTACTGCACAAAAAAGTTTTGAAGAGCACATAGACACTTGATTCCTCCCCCCCCCCCTTTAATTCTTTTAAATTAAAAAAAACCAAACATATATAGATCCTTCCTTCATTCGTTCAGGGAGTTTTTTGTGACATATGCAAACGACACAGGAGATTTAAGCAGCTTGTAAGCACTGAAAGAACTAGGAGATGGATTTACACTCCTAACAGGTACACCAGATATTAGGCATGTAAATCTTTTAAAGAGACGGTTAGGAACTCAGATACTATGACATCGGTTTAATCCAGTGGACAGCTGCAAAACAGCTTCCAAAGATTCCTGTGTGGGTGTAAAATTTCCTGCATTTGGGAAGCTGCAAGATTCTAACGCACTGGAAATCTCTGCAAACTACATGTCCGAGTTGTTTCTATAAATCACGCATACAACCCTGTTCCTTAATAGATGGCCTCTGAGCCACAACATCTCTACATATACTCTCCAGCTGTCCCTCCAAGTCATTGCATCTTCCTTTCCCATCATCATCCCCCCACCCACGATCCTCTGTCATACCTCCAGGGAGCAGTCAATAATATCTGAGTTACAGCTGATACAGCCCCTTAGCACAATGATTCTTAAAGAAACATTGGATTGAACATCCCACCACCATCACCATACGGTACTTCTGTTTAAGGTGCCCCTGAACTTTCAACCAGTGCTTTTTGGCGAGGCTGTATGTGGGACTACTATTGGAAGTTGGGAACAGAAAAGCCCCTCTGTGGAAGAGGAGGAAGGTACTTCAAAGTATTGCTCCAAGCAAAAGTCATAGCACAGGACAAATGAATTAGAGTCATAGAGTTGCAGAGCTGGGATCATGAGGGTCATCGAGTCCAACCCCCTGCAATGCAGGAATCTTTTGCCCAACATGGGACTCGAACCCATGACCCTCAGATTAAGAGTCTCATGCTCTACTGACTGAGTTATCTCCTCATAACTGAGAGTTCAGGTCAAGCAATCTGCAGAGGAAGCCTGCCTCGCAGTCCATTTGGTGAGTGTGATGCATTCTACAGTGACAAAGGCGGGGCCTTCTCCATGGGGGCCCCTCCATTTGCGGAATTACCTGCTTATGGAGATAAGACTATCTTTAACTTAAAACATCCATTGTTTCACACAGGCATTTGTAAATGAACACGACCATTTAGATGCTGCTGCTGCTGCTGCTGCTGCTGCTGCTGCACTGAGTTGCTTTCAATACTTTTATTAGTCCATGTGAGTTAAATGATGGTTTAATTACTTGTTTATTGCTTTATGGCGTACACTACATTTAGCACCTTAGGATCCTACAGAATGAGAGGCAGCTTATAAATGGAAATAATAAATAAACATTCTCAAAAATGCAGAGAAGGGTGCAATTGTTGAAACAATATACTTTTTCTTTTAGCTTCAACAAACAGATTGGAAAGTAAGAGATTTAGGGTCATTATGGCAAAAACATATGGAAGGCCACTTATACCTTAAACAAATGCATGCTTAGGAACTTCGTGCAAATCTTCTTCCCTTCAGAGAAAATGAAATGCGATTCCTACATATTTATTCAGCATTTTTATTTCAAATAATTCCTTGCTGCATTGGTAATGCATTGTAGCCCTTTAATTTAAAGGACGATTCCTGAATTGCAGGGGGTTGGACTAGATGACCCTCGGGGTCCCTTCCAACTCTACAATTCGAGGATTCTATGACAATAAATTAACATTAATTTTGGATTTACTGGCTAGCAAGAGTGGTGGGTTTGAAAATCCTTTGCATGATTCTGTGAGACTTGCAGAAGAGCTGCATATTTGTTAACATTATTTTTTTTAAAGGAAGTATCTGGAAAGATCTACACCTGCTCATTCAAAGGTTTTCTAATTAACTGATCTAATGTTTAGTCCCATGATTAACATGCAATGTCATCTCTCTGACCTCTTGCTAAAAATAAGGCCGCTATCCACATGACAATGGCAACAAAAAAACTCCACTAATATATTATGCAAAGAAAGAAAGAAAGCTTAATGCCCCCTCTCATCTCCCTGCCTCCCCCTCCTAACTTTCTATTTCTCTACTTTCTCCCCTCTCCCTCTCCACCTCTCTTTCCCCTCCTCAATCCCACATTATCTCCAACAAATAATGTCTCCAACTGACTGCAATTCATTTGTATGAAGGATGCTAAGACTTAAAAACAGAGACACTGAATGTATTTTTGTTACCTATGGAAAATCTTTATATGAAAATATAATAATAATAATAATAATAATAATAATAATAATAATAATGATGATGATGTTGGGGTAAAAAAGCTGAGTACAAATGCAGTTTAAATACCCCAGTTCATATTTTTAGCCTTAACTTTCCTTAAATTCAACTTGGTCTCTCAATTAATCTCTCGAGCTCAGTTCTTTCACTTCACTTTTTCTTCCTTGAACTTCAAAATCCCCCAGCCTAATATGTTTCGACGGGTTTCCAGGTTGCTGGGTCTAATGGCCTGTTTTCATATTGCTCACCTGTCGGGTGTAGTTGATTTGAGCTTCTTGCTCTATATCTGAGTCTAACTCTGGCACATCAGATAAATCGGAGTCAGATTCTTCGCTGTGTGAATCTATGCCACTTTCTGCATACGGGAGAATGCACCAAATGACATTTTAATAAAGGCAATTACAAAACTAAAGCCACATTCCTACAAATAGTGAATACAAAAACTCCAAACAATTGGCAAGTGTTTCTGATTTGGCAGTAGAAACATGCACACTGAACCTAACCAAAGATGCCAGCAAAGCACAGTGTTCAGTGACCCCCTTCCATGAATTTTCAGTTTATTTCTCTTTTCCATTATGGCCATAATTCTACAGAAGTATTCAGTTCTTCACTTAAAACTGGCTTTTCTGTTCGGCTGCAGTAGAACAGGTTCAAATACAGCACCAGCTGTTCATATCTGTGCACATACAGTGGTACCTCTGGTTGCGAACGGGATCCGTTCCGGAGCCCTGTTCGCAACATGAAAAGCCCGTAACCTGAAGTGCTGTATCTGCGCATGTGCGCAGCGCGATTCGGAGCTTCTGCGCATGCGTGTGACGTCATTTTGCGCTTCTGCGCATGCACGAATTGCCAAACCCAGAAGTAACCCATTCTGGTACTTCCGGGTTCGGCGCGTTTGTATCCTGTGACGAACGCAACCTGAAGCAAGCGTAACCAGAGGTACGACTGTATAACTCTCTAGGATTCTCACCGACATCCATTAGTGACACGCTAGAAAGCTGTGTGTACACAGAGGTGTCAACAGTGTTTCCCCATCTGTTCTGCAGCAAATTCAAACCTTCCTATGTCTCCTATTCCAACTTTTCTTCATTGGTCCTAGCTAAATATTCCTGTGGGTCTCTGCAGTTTGAAATGATTTTTAAAAGCTACTGATTTAAATATGTGGACATCCCCTGATGCACAGCAAACATTTTGCAAGTGTATTATTTGAGCAAACTGCACCCAAGGAGAACATGGGCCTGTAGGAAAGCAAAAGGCAATGTACATGTTAGATTCAAGTATTCTGGGGGATAATGATTGAAAGAAAACCCATTCAGTCCATCAAAGCTATCTTTTCAATTGCAACTGCACCGAAGGCAAGTGGAGGTATTTTGCTTTGAGGGGCCCATGACTTTTGGCTGAATCTATACTGCTCAGTTTAAGTTGGAACAGTTTGTTGGTTTTTATAACTGTAGCTGTTCTACAACTGTATATTATGTTGCTGTAATAACCCATCCTGGGATCATAACGGTGAATGAACGAATTCAGTGAATGAACGAATTAATGAATGAATAATAAAGAAATGTTATTTGCCTTACCCTGGGGTGCTGTTTCATGGATTCCATTTGTTATACCTTCTGGAATAAACCGCCACTGAAAAACAGAGTGATCTGCACCTCCAGTACTTATTACCCACTGAAAGTCATGTGACCAATGGACATTAGTAACATGTGCAGAATGGCCAACGTATTTTCTAAATTTAGCTCCTAGAATAATAATAAAAAAACCATATTGATAATTGCAAATAAAATTCTTGAAATGTCAGAAAAAAGCATACTTACTTTAAATATATATATATATATATCATAAGTTCTTTTAATACAGCCAGCATGAAGTCACAATAAATTATACACCTGATCAACACAGACATATAAAATGTGTTTTCCTTTCCTAATTAGTGGGCAATAATTTTCACAAAAATGATTGCCCTGTCGCCTACCCTACTCAGTCTTCGTATCATGGTAGTCAAAATGGTATATTCATTTCCCCTCGTTTTGTAGGTTTTGTTTTTCTCTTCAGTATTGGCATATATTAGCTTGCTGATGTAATCATATTAGATACTTGTTCTTAATAAACAGAAAATAACAAATAATCCTTTGTTAGTCCATAAAGCTGTTTTCTCTTTTGCTGCAGTGGACTAACACATCTAACTCTCTGGAAGTACCTGTAGTTATTGAGAGTTTATGATGGAAGTTGTTTGCATAAGTCAATGTAAATATCACCAGTGCTTTTTTCTAAAAAAAAAAAATGTTTAGGTGTACTCTCATTTTGACTCAAGAAAATCACCATTTTATAGTTCACATTGGGGGGAATAAATACAATAAATGGACAAAAGTACAAAGATTCACAAAATGTTTAGGGGTCTGTGTGTTCCTCAGAAAAAAGCACTGAATATCACGCAAGTTAATGACAGAATCGTTCTATCTCATTGCATGTTTGAGTTTCATATTCCCCCTGCCCATGCATGTTTGATTGCAGTTTCCTTGGGGCAGAGCTTGCAGGGTATTATTATTTTTTATATGTCAGCTGTATGGCATGATATAAATAGTAAATCGAAAGAGAAAGTCCTTACACTGCTACTGTAAGATGCAGCCAGAAGGCCTTTGTCCTCTTGACTCTGAAGTTTGTTTTATAAAATAATTGAAAAGACATTGAAAGAAAACCGTTTTGAAAGCCAGCAGACCTCAAAACAGCAGAGGATGCTCAATAGCTTAGCATTCAGCAACTTCTAATATTGTGTTTCCTGAACAATATGCCATGAACACAGCAGCTAGCATCCAAGGCAAATCAGGTATTGATTTGTGGGCTTCCAGTGGGCATCTGGCTGGGCACTGTGTGAACAGAATGCTGGACTAGATGAACCTCTGCTGTGACCTAGCATGACTTCTCATGCTCTTTATGTTATTTCTACCAATTGTAACAAGCAAAGTCTTCAGGATTGAGGATTGACCTGACTTGGAGGGGATTCCATTGGATCCACAGCTAGTCAAAGACTTGATAGAAGAAGAAGAAGAAGAAGAAGAAGAAGAAGAAGAAGAAGAAGAAGAGTTTGGATTTGATATCCCTCTTTATCACTACCCGAAGGAGTCTCAAAGCAGCTAACATTCTCCTTTCCCTTCCTCCCCCACAACAAACACTCTGTGAGGTGAGTGGGGCTGAGAGACTCCAAAGAAGTGTGACTAGCCCAAGGTCACCAAGCAGCTGCATGTGGAGGAGCGGAGACGCGAACCCGGTTCACCAGATTACGAGTCTACCGCTCTTAACCACTACACCACATTGTCTCTTGAGAGTTGGTCAAGGCCTAGTATGTCCTACAGAGTGAAACCAGGCAGGCAAAGTGAACTTTATATAAAATGGACTACTGACTTGAATGTTCCTTTGTAGGAGCCAGCACCAACCACTAACAAGCTCGAGTTAAAGATATCAGACCACTTTTTTAGCTTTTTGCTTTCCATTTCACTCCCACATACTAGTATCTTTTGGACATTTTCCATGGACGTGCCATTGAAACAGATAAATTATTGACATTGGTCAATCCAAAAGGATATGACACAGTTAGGGAGCAGGGCGGACAAGTGAAGAGGCACTAGGCAGTCTCTGGTGCTGAGGCTCACCTGAAAGTGGCTCACGGTCCACTAAGGAAACACTAAATGATCAGTCCCAACTGCAAGAGAGCAATCAGTTACGCACAGGACAGTGTCTTACCTTTCTTTAGACAAGGAAATCTGAACAATTTAACTAATCCAAAATCGTCTCCAGTCACCAGAACTCCATTATTGTAATTTCCATCCACAGAGTTGATGTCTGTAACGTTGCTATACTTCGGCCAGATCCCGTTCACTTCTGATCCCATCACACATGTCCAGGAAGCCCAATGAATCCCTTTGATTTCATCCTTGCTTGTTAAATGCTTTCCAGCTGAAACGAAATCAGGTTAATAAGCTGTTTAACCGTTTGCGTTTCAGAAGAAGTAACGGGACGGAAATTTCTACCTCGGCGGTTTTCAAATTTCCTGTTTTAAGGGATTAGTTCCATATCAACCTGCCTGCTAAGGATTTCCTCCATGTCAGCTATGGGATGACCACAGTTTATTGGTAAATCTTCATGTGCAGAAGGTCACAGGTTCAATCCCTGGCATCTCCAGGTATGTATGGATATTTCACTACCAGTTTCCTGAGAACCTCGTCAGCACTTTGGTTTCCATTGCATACAGTTAATTTCGGCTTCTGTTCTTGGGCACTCGCCATCACCACTGGCCACTCAAAAAGTAGGGCTGGGTGTAGCAGCAGCACCGGACTCCTTGCCTGATCACAAAAATGCGCCACAACTCCTTTGTTTATATTATCACTGTAAGTCTAGGGTTTGTGTGGGACGTGGGTGGCGCTGTGGGTTAAACCACAGAGCCTAGGGCTTGCTGATCAGAAGGTTGGCGGTTCGAATCCCCACGACTTGGTGAGCTCCCATTGGTCGGTCCCTGCTCCTGCCAACCTAGCAGTTCAAAAGCACGTCAAAGTCAAAGGGCACCCATGCAACCCTTCCCTATTTTTCGAACACTTTTCAAAAGACAACCCCGCAGCAAAGTCTGACTGTAACCTGCATGCATTTTGGACCCATTTTGCAGACACTCCAAAACAATCCCAACGAGCACTGTGCATGCTCAGAAGCCATGGAATACAGAATGACGGCTGGAGAATAAAAATAGAGGAAGGGAAGGAACAGTGGAATGCTCTACTTGGAGGAAATGACTGATTGGAACTCTGGGCAGTTAGGCTATACTGCAACATTATTATTTTTTTGCAGATTCCACTTTTAACCACAGTCTGTGTTATTATTTGTTTGCTTGTTTTATTAATTTCAAGGTGACCTGATTATAGTTTCATGTTCTACTACAGGGAAGATGATGACAACGTTGATGATTTAGAAAGAAGAGTTTGGATTTGATATCCCGCTTTATCACTACCCGAAGGAGTCTCAAAGCAGCTAATATTCTCCTTTCCCTTCCTCCCCCACAACAAACACTCTGTGAGGTGAGTGGGGCTGAGAGACTTCAAAGAAGCGTGACTAGCCCAAAGTCACCCAGCAGCTGAATGTGGAGGAGCAGAGACGCGAACCCGGTTCACCAGATTACAAGTCCACCGCTCTTAACCACTACACCACACTGGCTCTCACCTTAGCTAGTTTTGGAGTTGTTCTAAATTCTGATAATGGCTACTCCATTATCCTTTCTGGTGCATTAGGTCAAATCCTAGAGCTTTCCCACCAGTTCCAGAATAATTTTTCATGGAAGGAATTTGGATTTTAAAAAATAAAAAGTTTTCTGTTACATATTTTATGACATTTATTTCCTGAATCAACACATGATTATTTCAATTTGAGCACGACCTTCGACATAATTCAGGTGGGGTAGTGAGTCTGACTAGAATGGAAAAGTCAAACCCCTGCTTAGCAATGAAGTTCTCTCTGTGTGTGACCTTGGACTAGTCACTATTGTTAGCTCATACCAAGCAAGTCAAGCAGACCTGCCTGAGAACTGCAGAGCAAGCAGGGATGGGAAAGAAGTTAAACCCAGGTTTGCAGCTAAATAACTTCCCTAAGCCGCAATATTTCTAAGATATTACGAGAACCAAAACACGACCATCCTTCAAAACTTGCACCTCTCTGAATTTTGTAATGTACGTAGTTCTCTAGTCAAGTATTGTGTACAAAAATGTACACACTATGGTAAAATGTGCATTAAAACATATATATATATATATATATATATATATATATATATATATATATAAGCGAAAATTTTATTTGGGGAAATTCTTTGCAAAAATATGTATACTGGGAGAATTTTGCACTAAAATGCTGGTGAATTTTCCTGAGGACTTTAGAAACAAATCACAGATGGATGTGAAAATGTGGAAAATTGAACTTAGGACTTGAAAACGAGAAACTGACTAGAAACTGAAGTTGAAAGATTTGCCTTTCCCTGGTACCAATCAGCATTTATACCTGTGAAATTTAAAACTGCACAGTTCTATTTACAGATGTTTAAAAACCAATGCAAATCTAAAGGAGAGATCTTACCTGGCATCCTGTAGAAGAAGCGTTCTCCCGCACCATCATTAGTTTGCAAGAATTTGCTGTCCAGAGACCAGTCGATATGAGTAATAAAGCTAGAAGACTTGTTGCATTCTCCAGTTTTTTTGTACCGTTGAGCAACTGCATAGATATCCACGGGGCCATCATTCGAACCCACTGCAAGATAGCAGCCATCTGGCGAAAACTTCATTTCATGAATTACTTCTTTCCGGTCTTTGATATGAACAACCTCTGTCATATCTCTGCAAAAGGGTAGAAATGTCAACAACAGGTCTGTTGTTTAAGGGCTGCTTAAAAATCAGGTTATCAAACTAGGATCTGGTTACTGGAGAAAGGGAGTGGCAAGGAAGGGAGAGGAAAACTTGTGGGCACACACCTCATTCTCAGGCAAACAAACCATGGCTTATCAGAAAATTATGAGCTGGGCTATGGACTTGTTATAGAATTGTGCAAGTAGCACCCACAATTCCAAATTTGGTCCGAGTTTTTTGAATGTGCTTGCTTTTGTTAGATTAATTTTCTTTTTCTCCTACCTTACTCTCAGAACAATGAAGGAGCCATCCTTCATTCCCAGTGCCAGCTGAGATCCATCAGGGCTGAAAGATACACTTCGCACAGCTTCTTCCATATTGCAACGAGCAATCAAGGCATGGTCAGCAAGGCTCCATAGCCTACGCAAGAACGAAAAGGACCAGAGGAAACTTATCATTGCAGAATATGCTAGTTATTTTTACTTGGCAGCAGAAACCTTTGTCCAGATTCTACTAGCTGCTCTCACTTCCTATTACACTAGCCTATTCCCAAACGATTAAAACCTGCATTTTTTAATTGTATCATTAACAAATTCACAATAAAACCCACAATTTGGATGCTACAATTAAAATATAGGTGTTTGAGATGCTGGAGGGAATTTGTACACTTTTGGATGGTGGCTTCTAACCTTAATGACTGCTGAGTTGTTTAAGCTATCATTTCCCGGGGCTTCCTTCTCCAGAGCTCTGGAATGCCTATCGGTAGGTGAACTGCAAGATTTAATTGCATTAGGAACTGGATAGGAAACAGAGTGTGTGCTTACTCTAGAAGCCTCAGGCTTGCAGGATAGAAAGTAGGAACACTCTCATGGTCCATGGATTGCATCCAACAAAGTCATCTTTTTGGTGCAAAGCGTTCTGGGTGCACAACAGGACTTCCTCTCCTTTCCCCACGTGACCCAGGCACATGCCCCATTCAGGGTTGGAAGAAACCCTGGACAAAATCAAGCCTGTGTGTATGGGGATCTAGATCCATGGCGAGAGAGAAGTGTGAGAAGTCCTGTTGTACATGCAGAAGTCCTTGGGCTAATGGGATGGTTTTGCTGGGTGCAACCCTATGCTGATGGAGAACAGAGAATGTACACTTGCTGCTTCCTCGTCCTGAGTGATGAAGTCATTTGCCCCATGTTTGTCTGTTTATATATATACAGTGGTACCTCTGGTTAAGTACTTAATTCGTTCCGGAGGTCCGTTCTTAACCTGAAACTGTTCTTAACCTGAAGCACCACTTTAGATAATAGGTCCTCCCGCTACCGCTGCGCCACCAGAGCACAAATTTCTCTTCTTATCCTGAAGCATTATTTCTGGACAAAATAAAAAATAAATAAATTCCTTCCAGAGTAGCACCTTAGAGACCAACTACCGTAAGTTTGTTCTTGGTATTAGCTTTCATGGTATCTGAAGAAGTGTGCATGCACACGAAAGCTCATACCAAGAACAAACTTAGTTGGTCTCTAAGGTGCTACTGGAAGGAATTTTTTTATTTTTTATTTTGTTTTGACTATGGCAGACCAACACGGCTACCTACCTGTAACATTATTTCTGGGTTAGCGGAGTTCTTAACCTGAAGCGTATGTAACCTGAGGTACCACTGTATTGTAAATCGCTTTGAATTAACTTATTAACTTGGTGTGTTTTTTAAGTGACCAATAATTTTAAAAATAAATAAAATGACGGTGGAGCTTACCTGATTGGCAACAATGTATTTTTAACAAGATGTGATGCTGGGGGCAATGTAAAAGGTAAAAGTACTGCTGGGACAGAGCAACAGGAGTTCACCCCATTGCATGGATTCGAACTGCTGACCTTCTGACCAGCAAGCCGAAGAGGCTCAGTAGTTTATACCACAGTGCCACCCGCTCCCACTTGGGGGTCATGTATACATCACACTAACTTGATGTATCCAGCGAAACAAAGCAGAAGAAGAGTTTGGATTTGATATCCCGCTTTATCACTACCCAAAGGAGTCTCAAAGCGCCTAACATTCTCCTGTCCCTTCCTCTCCCACAACGAACACTCTGTGAGGTGAGTGGGGCTGAGAGACTTCAAAGAAGTGTGACTGGCCCAAGGTCACCCAGCAGCTGCATGTGGAGGAGAGGAGACGCGAACCCGGGTCACCAGATTACGAGTCTACCGCTCTTAACCACTACACCACACTGGAACTATGGTCTGTCTCCAGATTGAGTCTTCCACACCCAGAACCAACATTATCTACATTACACCCCCCCCCCAGAACATTGCACCTGGAACACTGGCAGCTGCTTGTGCCAAGTTAAGGCTATTTGTCCTCCTAGCCCAGTGTTATCTGCTCTCATTGGCAGTGGCTGCGTAGGGTTTGCAGGAAAAAAATATTTTCCCTTGCCTGCTACCTAATCGTATTAAATGGAAATGCCAGGAACTTAATGCGGGCCCTTCTGCATGCAGAGCATGTGCTCAGCCAAGCAGCTATGTTCCACCCCCAGTACACTGACAAATCTTTCCACCAGGAGCAAACACCAGTTTCTGCTAAAGTAAAAAAAATGCAATATGCAAATGATGCCACAAAGCATATGCAAGGCATGAATCAGAAAATCAGAGATATTTCAACATGTTCAGCACATCAAGAATAGTTAGTATCAGCTGCTCAGAATGATAAAAATGAGAGGGAAAGGCCCGTCTCCTAGGAAACTGGCTTCCTCGGCTTTTCCCGTGGATTACAGAAATACCCTGACATCAAACTGAAGCGATACAGGAATGTACTAAGTCAACTAGGAAGATCATGTTTAATGCAAGAGTTTGTCAAAAGGGTTTGGTTTCATGGGGGGGGGGGAAGCATGGCAGACTTTGACAAATGTGACCCTGCCCTTATATTAACAACTATGCTCAAGACCAGGCACCCCCAACCTTCGGCCTTCCAGATGTTTTGGCCTACAATTCCCATGATCCCTAGCTAACAGGACCAGTTGTCAGGGATGATGGGAATTGTAGTCCAAAACATCTGGAGGGCCGAAGGTTGGGCTGCCTGCTCAAGAGAGTTTCTTCAGATCAACCGTCTGAAAATGCAAGGAATATAGGAGAAGGAGAAAGGTTCCATATTAAAATTAGGAAGGAGCCTTTTAACAAGTCAGACAACTAGTCTATCTTGTTCAATGTTGTCTACGCTGACTGGCGGTGGTTGTCCAGGGTTTCATATGGGGTCTCTCCTAGCCCTAATGTCACAGAGTGTGCTGGTCAGTAAATCACACAGTTCCAAGTTGGAGTTAACTCTTTATTTGCAAAAACACAATCTTCACGGACTTGGCTGAGTGTCAGGTCTAATGAGCCTAGCAGCAGCGTTCCCTGTGGGTCTTACTCCATGAAATCAGTTGCTGAGACTAAAGGTCCCTGCCTCCCCACAGCTGCCTTTGTGTTATCCTGAGGCCTGCAGGCATAGGGCAGCATACAAATTTAATAAAGAAGTCGTCTCCTTCTTTCCAGGGCTTTCCCCAAACAATCGGAGACTGTGCATGTGTGCAGCCAATCTCTCCTCTGCCCTTTTCATGTCTCTTCTGGGTCAGGGAGACAAGGGGGGGGCATGTTCTTTTCAAAGCAGAAAGTTGCCAAAAGCTAAAGCTGGTCGAAATCTAGCAGCTGTTTACACTTCTCAGAAAGACTGCTTCAGCTTTCTTTGGAAGCTCTGTTATTCACTTGTCTAAAACCCTGACTTCTGCAACCCTTAACCAGTCCAAAGAATTGTGTTTTCTTGGAACTACTCCAGCTTATTCTATCAGACACCTGGACACTGAGTTTATTTACTGGAAACTTACGCTGGCTGCTGCATCCCCCCGCACCCAAAAAATTGGTTACTTAGCAACAACCTCACCAGTTAACTGAGGAAAGAGCTCACATCTCGAAGCTTTACTGCTGTTCCAGAACAATTAATGCTTGAGCCTTCCTCTTGAGAAAAATTAAGCAGAACAGGAATAGTTTTCAGAGCCATAGTTCAGTGGTGGAGCATCTGTTTTGACTGCACGTCCTCTTTCATGATGCATGTTTGTGTGTGTACAGAAACCTCTGACTTTTACAGGGCTTGCCACATACATTGCTCTACTTACTATGTGCCTCCGGCCCCACTCCCCACTGGTGTGTTTACCAACAAGGAAATGCCCCCACCCCCATTTTGAAGCATGGCAGCTCCCCAAAATGTATGTGGCGACAGTCCATAGGCCATCTTCTTACGCTCTTGCCTTACCGCACGGATCGATCATCGCTGCCGGTAACAACTAACGGTTTCTTGGGATGCACCGCCAGGGCCCAGAGCTCTCCTTCGCAGTGACCTTGCATTATGAGCATTGGCTTGTCTCTTTCTCTCACGATCACCTCAAATATTTCGCTGTCCTGCGTCCCTGCTAAAAGCCGGTCTGCTTTCCAGCACACGCTTCGGATGGACAAACCTGGGAGAAGACAGAATAGCCTTAGAACAATGACGGCTGGCTATCAATCTGTTTATATAGGACACAGAATCACAGAGTTGGAAGGGACCCTCTGGCCCACAGCTGTCCCTGGGTGGGCTCAAACCACCAACCTTCCGGTCAACAACAAGACACACTGATCCATTGTGCCATGATCCAGCGAAGGTTAAGCCCTTAAGTTAGGGTTGCCTCAAACTCAGGACAAAAGGGAGAAACATACTAAGAGGAAGACACACTTGGCAAACCCTCACCGTGATCAACTCCCGCATGGAAACCTATGTCCCCACTGTGGAAGGACGTGTGGATCCAGAACTGGCCTCCACAGTCGCTTATGGACTCACTATTAAGACAGTGTTCATGGAAGACAATCTTACTCGGCTATGAGGGATCGCCAAAGAAGAAGAAGATTCTGAAGAGCATATAAGAAGAAGATTCTGAAGAGCATGCTATGACAAGACTCATTTTAAATACCCCTACTATATCTAGGCTATAGAAGCTGTGATATATTGCTGAGGGGGGCAGGAGAAGAGAAGAGGAAAGCAAGTCTTCAACCACCAGTTATGCCTATGTCTCATCCAGAAAGTATAGCCAGACAGTGGCGTAGGAAGGGGAAGCGGAGGTGGCGCAGCGACCCGGGTGCCATTCTGGGAGGGGTGACAAGATGGCCCCTGCCTCCACCCAGGTGTAGAGCGCCCGAGGGCGCAACGTCCATATGAACTGCTGCTCTCGCATGGCGTCTGTACAGGATGCCGCCCGCGTAGCAGCCTGTACGGTCCAGACTGCGCATGTGCGGCATTCCGTACGGAGTGCGCACGCGCGGGATGCTGCACATGCGTAGTCCATACGGGGTGCCGCACATGCGCCGCCCCGGGTGCCGGAGAGGGTTCCTCCGCCACTGTAGCCAGAGACATTCTGGCAAATTAAAAAAATCCACCCAGACAGAAATTTTACCCCTGAAAAAAAGGATGCGTCCTGAAAAAAGAGGACATATGTCAACCCTACTTAAGTTGCACTGTTTCCTGTGGGTGTTCAAAATGCGCACTGAAAAGACTTAAAAGCACTCAGCCCTAGCTAGCTTCTGCCTGCAGTGGGCCAATGCTCCTTCAGCTGGTATTCAGTGCAGCTCATAACACTACAATGGATAAGAATACAGGTAACTCGCAGCTTACGCGAGGGTTTGGTTTCTGGGAGTCCATGCATAAATTCGAAATAGTGTAAAGCTACTTGTTTCCTGCTTGTCTTGTGATTTCTAGGCACGGGTCTGAGCAGTCTTCTGTTTGCCCCGTATCTTTCCCCCAAGGGAAACCCTCTCTTTACTGCTGAATCGGAGCAAACATCAGTCTGCGGAAAACCTGATGGACATTTGCTCTGATTCAGCAGTAAATAAGTTTTCCTGTGGGGATGCAGCAGGGCAAACGGTAGCATGGACAAGCTCACAGTTGCCACATCCAGTGCTGTCTATCAAAGATGAAAGGCAGCTCACCTGGGGCTTGTTAAGGCCTGCCTGCCAGGGTCTGCAGGCTGGAAAATATCAATATGCCATTGGTGTACTACATATCTCTCCATGGGCCGCAAGGTGGAAGACCTCATTTCGGATGCTGATTTTCTGATTCTTCACACACACACACATTATTATTTTTTAGGTAACTGCTGACACCTGTTCACAAAACACCATTCTTTCCATTCTTCAGCTTGTGTAGTAGCCAAAGGTTAATTTATGTAAATGCACATGCCGTTCTTTATTAAGAGCTGTTAATTGAGAGGTATTTTATCTGATACGAATCAGATATTGGTCCTTTTCTCTCTCTAGTTTACCAACACTGACTATGTTAACAAAGTGCATATGGATGAGCACTGCAGAACAGTTAATTCTCGCTGCTGGCAGGCTTGCAATCTGTTTCGTCCGATAAAGCTGTCTTCTACTGTACAATAAGCAGATGTGCCCTGGTTCCAAAAATACGAAAATAAAACTGACTTCAATCTCATTCTTCCATCAAAACTACAGTTTTGCTATGTTTCATGGGGATTAAGTCACTGCATGACATGGTCTAATATTAATTCCTGGTTCAGACTCTGGAAAATCTTTCACATATGAAGAGCCTGGCTAGTTCAGCCTAAGGGTCTAATTCAGCCCAGCATCCTGCTTCTATAATGGCCAACCAGATGCCTCCAGGAAGCCCACAAGCTGGTCATGAATGCAAGACCTGTCTCCCATTCCTCAAGCAAGGCATGAAGGTTTCAGCTTTCTGTCATTAACCCAGACTTATGTGCTCAGATTGTTTTCAAGGGAATTTCACTCCCTCTAAAGATGTGGTCTCACAACTCAGAACTGATCCTGGACACTACTCTGTGAAGGTGCCAGTGCACTTCTGTGTAGACCGAGCTTCCAAACTTTAGGGGCGGCCCCTATTCTGGGTCACCACCCTCCTGAACTTCCAAGGGTGGGAGAATGATCTTAATACCCAAGAGCTTCTGCACTCTCAGATGTTTGGAGCCGAAGGCTTTTAGGGCTTTAAACACTAGCGTGAACACCTTAAATTGCACCTGGAAATGAACAGGCAGCCAAAGCAGTTGGAAGAGAAGTTACATGAGTTCTAAACCTAACCCTAGTCAATAATCTGGCCGCTGCATTTTGAACCAGTTGAAGTTGCCAAGTCGTCTTCAAGAGTAGCCACAATTAAGAGCTCATGAAGCATCATGGCCAAGTCATTTCTGCCAAAAAGGGGCTATGTACCTGAAAAATCAGATGGGGCTGGAAACAGGAACTCCTCACCACTGAGGAAACTTTGCCCTCCAGTGACAATGCTGGATGCTGGAGTATCCGCAAAATAGGAAGCAGCTTCTTCTAAGGGAGAGCAACCCTGACCAGAACAGGTTGCCTCCAGACCTCCTAGGTTTGAGAACTTGGAACACATAACTTCTCTGGTGTTTTCAGGACATTTGCGTAGGTACTTACGCAGACATTCCCACTGTGTAGAGATGGGGCACATGATTCCCCCCCCCCTTCATGGATACAAAAGGAGCCAAAGTGTATCTACACAATTCTCTGCAAGTGGAATTTGGTCTCAATGAGCCAATTAGTATTAATAGTTTATACCTCCACATCTGCGTGCTGCAATTTTATTTGCCCTCCTGTGCTTTTTCTTCAAATGCTCTCTACACAGAATCAATGGCTAATAAATGACATTAATTTGATGAACCCCTAATGAGACCCCCCCACACACTTAAGCTAAAAAGATTTTAACTTCCTTCAAGGCTGAAATGCATTCTAGACCCCCCTGTGGGAGGTTAACTGACATGCCTTTACAAGCAGCACATTAGGGGTAAATGGCATTTATAAATAAATGATGGCATCCTACTGCTGCCTATCATTCTGAAGAGAAGATTTTTGCCCCTCCATAAATGTGGTGGCTGTCGCTCTCCTGACAATTGTAAAAATATATATGGAAACTGGAATTGCTCTAAAACAAAAGGATAGTCCACAAGTTTTTATGTGATTCTTACCCTAGAAATTAGCTTTGTCATTCCCCACTCTCTCATTCTCTCTTACACACACAACCACCTTTATAAATACAGGTATATATGTGGACACACACACAAGTGTTTGTGTAGGAATAAAATACATTGCATCACTCTTCCTGAAACATTTTCTGCACCTACCCCTATGAGCTATACAGTGGTACTTCGGGTTAAGAACTTAATTCGTTCCGGAGGTCCGCTCTTAACCTGAAACTGTTCTTAACCTGAAGCACCACTTTAGCTAATGGGGCCTGCCGCTGCGCCGCCAGAGCACAATTTCTGTTCTTATCCTGAAGCAAAGTTCTTAACCTGAAGAATTATTTCTGGGTTAGCGGAGTTCTTAACCTGAAGCGTATGTAACCTGAAGCGTATGTAACCTGAGGTACCACTGTACCCCCAAATGTGCTTGGTTTTCCTCAGTTAAACTGATTCAGCCGGGCTTTAAGACCTGGAGTTACTGGAAATTAACAAAGTTTTCTTCCTTAGATAAGGGCTTGACCTCCAGAAGCTGGAAAATATTTTATCAATTACACTGCTTACTTTTCACCTTGTAGGGTCTTCAGACAAAAGAACGGTTGTAGGTATCTTTTCCAATGTTTCAAAGCACAACACAACATCCCCACTCTGTCCATGCCAACAAATATATATTTTAATAAATCTGGGATGAGTTTAAGTAACTCAGAGTTGTTGTTGTTGTTGTTCAGTCGTTCAGTCGTGTCCGACTCTTCGTGACCCCATGGACCAGAGCACGCCAGGCACGCCTATCCTTCACTGCCTCTCGCAGTTTGGCCAAACTCATGTTAGTAGCTTCGAGAACACTGTCCAACCATCTCATCCTCTGTCGTCCCCTTCTCCTTGTGCCCTCCATCTTTCCCAACATCAGGGTCTTTTCCAGGGAGTCTTCTCTTCTCATGAGGTGGCCAAAGTACTGGAGTCTCAACTTCAGGATCTGTCCTTCTAGTGAGCACTCAGGGCTGATTTCTTTAAGAATGGATAGGTTTGATCTTCTTGCAGTCCATGGGACTCTCAAGAGTCTCCTCCAGCACCATAATTCAAAAGCATCAATTCTTCGGCGATCAGCCTTCTTTATGGTCCAGCTCTCACTTCCGTACATTACTACTGGGAAAACCATAGCTTTAACTATACGGACCTTTGTTGGCAAGGTGATGTCTTTGCTTTTTAAGATGCTCTCATTCTAAATTTACTATGGGGCGTTTCTTATTGATACATTCATAGGTTCCTTGAAACACCACAGGAATGGCTTCTTCTGAAGTGGGCTTCTTCTGAAGAAAAAGCACCCACACACCCATTTATTCAAAAATAACCATATACATATACATATACATATACATATACATATACATATACATGCACCTATGCAATATTGGACTGTCTACAAATCCTGCAGAATTTGCTAATTACCTAATTATGGAATTATGGGGAATAAAACACAAATAAATGATGAAAACGCCCCTCTGATTCCAAATATATTCATCTGAGTCTGTCTTCTTAGCAGCGGCGGAGCAAGCCAATCGGGCACCTGGGGCGCCACACGTGCCCTGCGCCCAGGGGCGGGGCCAGCCAGGGCAGGAAAGCTCCACAGGGCCTCCAAGGAGTCTGCCTGCCTCCTCCAACCCAGCCGCCCTACAGCTGAGGGGGAGGCAGCAGACGGGCCGTTTGGGCACCGCGGAGCCTGCGCTTGCCTAAGTCACCACATCTCTCCCAGGAGAGACGCATGGCTCGGGCGCGCTGCAGGCACCGCACCGAGTGCCGCCCGCCATTTTGTCACCCCCCTCAGTGGCGACACCCAGGGCAAACCACCCCTACCTCACCCCCCTTCCTCCGTCCCTGCTTCTTAGGTCAATTAATTAGTTGGAGGTTCTCGAGAAAATTGTTTCCTCACTTAGGTCTCTGGGCAAAAACTGGCCTTTGCGAGAAGAGGATACTTTACCGCAGGGGTCAGCAACCATTTTCAGCCATGGGCCGGTCCACCGTCCCTCAGACCATGTGGTGGGCCGGACTATTTTTTTGGGGGGGTGAACGAATTCCTATGCCCCACAAATAACCCAGAGATGCATTTTAAATAAAAGGACACATTCTACTCATGTAAAAACACGCTGATTCCCGGACCGTCCGCGGGCCGGATTGAGAAGGCGATTGGGCTGCATCCGGCCAACAGGCCTTAGGTTGCCTACCCCTGCTTTAGAGTAACTAGGATGAGATCATTGGGTTGAAGTGCCTGTGTTATCTCGCGCTACGGTGCTTCAAGGCCAGAGACTAATTGGAAAGTGATCTCAGCTGTGTGGGAGCACACATATGTCCAAGCAAAGATTCTAGATTGTACACCTGATTGGCTTAGGGGATTCGCCCCAATTGCAATGCATTGTACTATGAAGCTAGCCTTTTGCTATTGCCCCTCAAACTCCATTTCATCTCTGCTGTGTCTCCATGTTGCCTTCTGTGCTTTTGTACCTATTTCTTTGCACCACCCAAGAGATCCTATTGTCTGTGACTTCTGAAATCTCTGTTCTGTGGAATGTATAGAAGGATAAGGGTTAGAAAGATAGCGTTGTTACTTTATTCTGATTTGTGATTCCCAGCTATATCTCTTAATTGGCTGTGGCTATTTTTATCCCCATCATTTTGAGGTCCTCTTACACGCCGAGTACACAGGTGCTTCAACCTCGGAGAAATGTCAGTGCCCATTTCTATGGATTTACTGCTGTTAACCCTGATGAAGCTCAAACTGTGTCTGCAAAGGAGATCCTGCAGAGAAGTTATCCGGAGAAATGATTTAAAGGATAAACCACTAACTACAAAAATACAATGGCATAATCTCTTATTCACTATTTATAGACGCATAAACAGGGCCACATTGCCATCATACTGGAGGTGGGTGACGCTAAAACAAATGAATGGAGAAGATCTCTAGCATTTTCAGGTAGCAGGGGCAAGAAAAACTTTTTTGTGTGTGACAGTACAATGGTATAGCTATTAGGCAAGACTTTTATGCCAAGCATAATTTCACACACACATTTCTGGAAGGAAGGTTCACTCCATTGAACCTGTTTTTAAAGTCATTTTTAATCAATGTTTTATATTTGTTGTTAGCCGCCCTGAGCCCGGTTTTTAAATCGGGAAGGGCGGGGTATAAATAAATTATTATTATTATTATTATTATTACTCCATTGAGATACGTGGGACTTACAACGTAAGAACTCTCTGGATCAGACTGGGATCCATCCAGTCAAGGGTCCTGTTTCCAGCTGGATCCTTTCAGGGTGCCCACAACTTAGAGCATCTTCACATGAGCACCTCAGTCTGTAAAACTTGCTAGAAAAGAAGCCACTAGCCAGTGCTTAGTCAAGTTGCTCACTAGGAGCTATCCATGGTCCTGCAACTTCTGTCCAGCCTTGACTCCTTTTCTGTGGGATCCAGCACTGGACCAGAATATGACATCATATCCCGTAATACTCCCACACATAGCATTGCTAGATGCAATCACACTGAGTGCTGCTGCTGCTGCTAAGTATTGTCCCACGCTGCCACAAGGTAATCCCACGAGGAGTTACCAACCATGGAGGAGACTCTACAAGAGAGCAGCTTTCTCTGGACCCCCTCAAAACTGAAGCTGGCCCAGAAATACTGGGTTTGGTGGACAAATATTCTGACCTGCTATAAGGAAGCTTCCTATATTGTCTGTTAAGGCAGTTTGAGTATCAGAGTCACACACATACATCGCAATCTGCAATCCAAATGCTATACCCATCCAATTATTCTGTAGTACCACCCAACATGAAATGAAGGAATTGGTTTTGCTTCACTTCAGGAAGAGGTAGTGCCGTAAGCTACAATTGTGAAAACAAAGGCAAAATCTGAAGGGCAGATGTGCTCACTCTTGTATGTATTCCACTGCCTCCTCAGGATTACAGCAATAAGGATTAAATTCAAACTCGGAGGAAGAGGAAAAAGAACAAAAAATATTCACGTTTTGTATTGCAATAAATACACTACAAATAATTTCATAGAATCATAGAAACACAGAGTTGGGTAAAAAGTATTTTCATTACCTTTATAGCCTTGTTCATTTTCCCTGAGATCAATTTTAGTTATTGGCTTAAAAACAGTGTCCCACAGTCGAATGCAGCCATCTCTCCCGCCGGTGGCAAAACCTTCTTCGCATGCATACATGCTAAAAATGCCAGCCTGCGAATGAAAAACATACATACTTGAACTGGATTTTTAACAAAAGGCATTTCAAAGCCCAAACCTGTTTGCCAGGGCTTAAATGTCATCACACTTAGGTTGGCTTCACATCAGCTTGTTTTTCCTATGAAACTCCCATTGTTTATATAACCCGGTGATCTGATGATTCCACCATATATCAGGGGTCAGAGGCAGAACCTTCCCATAAGTGGGGGAGCGGAGAATGAACATGATCACGTTTATCATGTGATGGTTGCCAAGTGAACACCTCCCTTAGCATGATTTATAAGTCAGGACCTCCACACAGAAAACCTAACTTATTTTTTCGTTAACAAACAACAGCCTCATCCAGGGTTTGCCACCGTGGGACCCCCAGATGTTACTAGGTTCCTACTCCCTAACGTCCCAGCCCTCCTGGCCAATGGTGAGCTGGATGTTGGGTGATGGAAGTTGCTGCACTGAAGCACTCCCAAGTCATGAGTGGTGGTCAGGAAGCGGCGTGATGCTCTCTCTGTAGCTTCTCACTTGCTGCATTTCCTGGCAGAATCCTGTAAAATATGTGGCAACCTGCTCCTGAAAATTTTGGAGAATAATAATAATAATAATAATTTATTATTTGTACCCCACCCATCTGGCTGCGTTTCCAGCCACTCTGGGCAGCTCCCAATCGAGTGTTAAAAACAATACAGTGGTACCTCGGGTTAAGAACTTAATTCATTCTGGAGGTCCGTTCTTAACCTGAAACTGTTCTTAACCTGAAGCACCACTTTAGCTAATGGGGCCTGCCGCTGCGCAGGCAGAGCACAATTTCTGTTCTTATCCTGAAGCAAAGTTCTTAACCTGAAGCGTTATTTCTGGGTTAGCGGAGTATGAAACCTGAAGCGTATGTAACCTGAGGTACTACTGTACAGCATTAAATATTAAAAACTTCCCTAAACAGGGCTGCCTTCAGATGTCTTTTAAAAATAGGATAGCTGTTTATTTCCTTGACCTCTGCCACTACCAAGAAGGCCCTTTAGAAGACCCAAAGATATCTGAAGAAGTGCGCATGCACACGAAAGCTCATACCAAGAACAAACTTAGTTGGTCTCCAAGGTGCTACTGGAAGGAATTTTTTTTTGGGGGGGGGGGTTCTGAGAAAGTAGAAGGCAACTTACACCATGAGCTCCTTGAATCGTGCGGGCTAAGGTGAGCCCTTTCCAGACGTAGATGTCTCCATTTAAAGCACCAGAGTATGTGATGTCATCTTTTGCGCAGGACAAACAGAGGATAGTTTGCAAGTCTCCAGTTTTACCAAATATTCCTCTTTTGGCTGTCAAGGCATTTCCGCACAGCGTCCAAAACTACAATGAAAAGTACAAAAAGGAATCTGCGACATTCGTGATCTGAGATCATCCTAAAGGCAGAACATATCTCTGTGTTGTTTGAGAACCTTGCAAGAGGGCCCAGTTGCTTCCACTTACTTTATGCCGTGCATTTATGTGAATTATCAGTGAATTACCAGGGTGGCCTACATGCGTAAGCCACTCTGGCAGCCCAGTCAGTTGAAGTGTGGGGTTTTAAAAATGCTTTGAACAAATGAACCCATTAAAATATATTAAAACGCACACACAAAAACACGTATTAGCAACAAAACATGAAGGAAGAGCATAAAATCACATGGTAGAGATAAAAATCAGATTTAGACAATGGTGAAAGCAATAATAAATAAGTAATTAACAGCACCCTTTCATGGATCAGTGCCTTGTCGTGGCGAAGGGGCTTGAATAACTCCAAGAAGCTATGAGCTATGCCATGCAGGGCCACCCAAGACGGACAGGTCATAGCTGAGAGTTTAGACTAAATGTGATCCACTTGGAGAAGGAACTGGCAAAGCACTCCAGTATTTTGCCAAGAAAACTCCATGGACATAAAAAAGGAGAAGCTTCGAGAAGAAAGTGAGAGTTTCCAAGCCATGCTCTGGTTCATGGGGTCACGGAGAGTCGAAGACAACTAAAACGACTAAACAACAACAATTAACAGCAACCACACAGAACTAAAGGAAAAAATTGTATGAAAGGGTAAGAAAGTGAAGGATAAATCCATTATTTTTACAGCTCAATTGCTTCACAACCCTGTATCACCTGTCTTAAAGTTAGTGGATCAGTAAATGTTAAGGACATGCCAGCATCTGGTGACCTTTGCATGATTTCTATCGGCATTTGTAATGCTCTCTTTTTGTCTCTGCTCACAATCTCAGAGCTCAAGAAACGTCTCCCCCCAAGAAGAGACTGAGCAAAACAGAGTCTTTGTTTTGCTGGTAGCCCATCTCCCAATTTTTTCTCTCTGTTAACAGCCCATCTCTCAGGCGATCTTTTGAACACAGCAAGCTGAGTCCAGCTATTAAGAGCCAGACTTCCAGTTTAACTCTCCAAGCATTGATTAAATTCTAATACAGTGGACGCTTGGGCTGCGAATGTGATTCGTGCGGGAGGCACGTTTGCAACCCGCAGCGCCGCTTCTGCGCACGCGCGGGTTGTGGTTCGGCGCTTCTGCGCATGTGCCGAAACCCGGAAGTAACCCATTCCGGTACTTCCGGGTTCAGCGTGAGCACAACCCGGAAAAACGTAACCCGCAGTGTTCGCAACCTGAGGTATGACCGTACTTACTAAATCAAGGGATTACGGATGTCTTGCACCAACAAACTCAAAACAACAGTAATAGTAGGGGCCAGGATTGGGTGTCATCATGGACAAACAAACAATCAAACTTGTTCTTAAGTTTTCCAATGTTTGGAGAATATAATATCAATAAAATCTATTTTTATGCTAAGTCATTCTGAACTCTGCCATTAACTTCATTTCCAGCAAGGACTTTAAAGGGGTCTGTTAGACTTCCTTTGCAGGCTGATACGGTTAAAATAAACTAAAAAGGGCTTGCAAGGTTTAAACATTTTCTTTCACCAAACATGAATGATAATTCCTCCAGATAACAGCACCTCTAATATCAGAGAGCTTCAAAAGCAATTTACGTATAGTCCTGCCAGATTGGATAACTGATTGCCTTCAGACAATATTAGTAAATTCTGGCATGCCTTTGTTTGTTTGGCTTGAATGATGATTGCTTGGGTTAATCAGGACATCGGTTTTACAGATCCAGGTGCCAAAATAATAAAAGCAGGTGCTCTGCTTCCTGCAGAGAACAACAAACAGCAATTCTTCTGCTAAGGCCTCACCTTAGCAATCTGAACACAGTGCCATGTTAGAGGTTCAAGACTCTTGGCAGAAAATAATCATTCTGGTCCTCACACCCACTTAATTAAGGAGAAGTAATTGCAATCTGTCTAACTTGCTCCTGAGCACCAGGACCAAAAAAAATATATATTCGGTGCTTCTAGTATGCAACAATACTTAGTTTTGCCTGTTTGTTTCTCAAATCTGAAATTATACATTTTGAAAATTATATTTTACTTAAAATTATATCCTTGTTTACATGTAATATTAATTAGTAAAGTAAAAGGTAAAGGTAAAGGGACCCCTGACCATTAGGTCCCGTCGTGACCGACTCTGGGGTTGCGGCGCTTATCTCACTTTATTGGCCGAGGGAGCCGGCGTACAGCTTCCGGGTCATGTGGCCAGCATGACTAAGCCGCTTCTGGCGGACCAGAGCAGCACACGGAAACGCCGTTTACCTTCCCGCCGTAGCGGTACCTATTGATCTACTTGCACTTTGACATGCTTTCGAACTGCTAGGTTGGCAGGAGCTGGGACCACACAACGGGAGCTCACCCCGTCGCGGGGATTCAAACCGCCGACCTTCTGATCAGCAAGCCCTAGGCTCTATGGTTTAACCCACAGCGCCACCCGCGTCCCTTAATTAGTAAAGTATGGACAAAAAATTGAATCTGTAACAGGTGAAGAGTTGCTGGCACCAGGGGCGTAGGAAGGCGGGTGATGTCCGCCCTGGGTGTCATCCCTGAGGGGGTGACAAAATGGCACACTGCAGGGGGCGGCAATTACCACGGGGCTGGCCTGCAGCGTGCCCGAGTCACGCATCTCTCCTGGGAGTGACGCAGTGGCTTGGGCCCCAATGCTGCCCGAAACGGCAGCATGGGGCTTGTGTCTACCAGGCGGACTCCATGGACAGCTTGCCACGCCGCCCCCATGTGCGAATCACCGTGGCGCCCCATGGGCGGCTCGTCCCGCTCCCACCACTCTGGGTGCTGGAGCAGCTAGCTACGCCCCTGACTGGCACATGCCACCCATTTAAAGCACATTTCTCTCCATGCAAAGAATACTGGAAATTGTAGTTCACCCCTCCCAGCGCCCTTAATAAACGACAGTCCCCAGGATTCTTCGGGTGTGTGTTCTTGAAATGTGCTTTAAAATGATGGTGTGTGCACAGCACTTGTTTATTCCATATTGCTGTATCTATGTGGTATTAGAATATTGCATCACTCCAGTCTTGGATGTCTCATTTAAACAAAGTGAATTCTACAGGCTAAATGGGGCCCATCATTTGGACTTTGACAACAAAATCTGACAAGCTGGTTTTCGTGCTGGGCTGCAGGATTGGCTACAGCTTCCTTTCCCCAATGCAGAACTAATTATGCTAAATTAATAAGACTGAAAAATGTTATGCGACGTAATTGCTTAAATACGTACGTGTGTGTGTGTGTGCATGAGAGGGAGGACATCAGTAGATGCAAGTGCTACCCTGAGAAAAAAAGTGAAATACAGAATAACATGGAATTTAATTGTAAATTGATATGTTGGAATTGGGTATAGCAGCCAAAGAAAACACGGCCTCAGAGAAAAAAAGTGAAATACAAATGGAAAAATTGATTAAAATTGGTGATTGCAATTTAACGTTTTCCATTTGGTGATTATTTAAATTGCTGGTTCAAGTAATCTTCACTCTAAATCAATTCATCTTGGGGACAAATGCAGAGACAGAGAAAGCCAAGCAGGAAATAAATATTTTCTTCTGCTTTGCTTGATAAGCAGTCCGTCACTGCAATCACTTTATACTGAATAGTTCTGGAAGTTTGCCACGCTGAGCTGGCTGCATAACATTCACAGCTTTAAAAAAAAAATGTAAAAGAAAATATGCCAAGGAATTATAAAGAGTTTCTTTCATTGGCAATGCAAAGCATCAAAACCATTTACCTTGATATGTTTCACTCCACAGCTAGCCACTCTGTTGGGTTGATATGGGTCCCAGGAAATATCAAAGATCTGTCAAAAAATATTCAAAACTGCTACACTAAATTAGAAACCACGTGCATTCATATCAGATATGTCATAAATTCAATAAACATATGCCTGGTTCTCTATAAAGTCCTAACGTTCTGTTACCAATAATATACGTGAATATAGCTGACTTTCCATATGGATGAAAAATGTTTCTGGGAAGCAAACAGCACCATGAAGACCATGTAAGGCATACAAACCTCCTGGCAAGAGTTTGCCTTAATTTCATTTATGTCTCCATCCCTCAGTGTCAAAAACAATCTACACATGTGACGGCAAAACTGACAATGGCTGGAAAACGCCAGTAAATACACAGTTAGTAACAGCACAGCTGAAGGAACTGAAGAAGACTTCCATAAGTCCCACTGGAGAGGAAAAGGGAGAAACAATACATGTGCCTTATGAGGAATGGTTGAAGGAGTTGGGTGTGTTTAGCCTGGAAAAGAGGAGACTAGGAGGGGAGAGGATAGCCATCTTCAAGTATCTCAAGGGCTGTCACACGGAAGATGGAGCAAGCTTTTTTTCTCCTGCTCTGGAGGGTAGGACCTAAACCAATGGATTCAAGTTACAAGAAAGGAGATTCCAGCTAAATGTCAAAAAGAATTTTCTGGCAGAGCTCTTTGACAGTGGATCCGACTCCCTAGGAATGTGGTGGACTCTTCTTCCTTGGAGGTTTTTAAGCAGAGGTTGGATGGCCATCTGACAGACATGCTTTAGTTGTGATTCCTCTGGTCTCCGCCACTGCTAATGGCAACTTGGAAAGATGGAAGGGGGATGTTTGATTAGGGCAATGGCACAGGGGGAAGATAAACATACACACTTCCTGCCTGTGTCCCTGCTCCAATCAAATTAGCAGCTCCTGTTGTTGCTTTCAAATAGAGAGAAAAAATGTTGGGAGATCCTATCACAGAAGTCCTACTTGTTAATTTCCTTTTCTCTATAATATCATGAAATATCATCTTCCCACAATAATTTAATAAACATTATAATATTATATTTCTGTGAATGTTAACTTAATGGGCGGGGGAGTTAACAGCTCCACCAATGCAACAAAAAGGGTTACAAGAAATATTTTGGAACATTACAAAAAACATTTATGCCAAACGCATTAGCTGATTACCCTGTCTGAGTGGCCAGTAGCTGATGCAAGGAGTTTTCCTTTCCTCCATTCCCAAATGCAGACTGTGTTTTTGGCATCTAGTCCCACTGAAGCTAGGCGCTAAAAGAAGAAATGAACAATTTTGTGAAATGAACATCCACTCGGGAGTTAGCTATTCAATGCAGTCATAAGAAGAATCTTTATTTGCATTAGCCACTAGCCATAGCAATAAAATAAAATACAATGTACTGAAAGATAGAGGTAAAAAAAATTAACTACACAAAATACATTCTGGAGGTTTACATCAAAAACCAAATAACAGATCTTATTCTAACTGCCCCAGCAAAAAATTTTCTGCAGTTTTTGCTGTCACCTGATTATCTTGATCTACTAGAAGAAAGGACAAAGTAGCAATGGTTGAGTGACCTGCTATGGATAGTAGCAGAGGGGTAATAAGCTCACACCTCAAATCTACCTCAATAAGTTTTAAAATACTTTAACATTGGTATCCTGCATGCTGCCATCACCAGAACTATTCTAATGGTCTTAGAACTGAATTAAAGAGTTGGTTGACACATCCCTGGAGTTAATTTGATTCCTCTACAGCAGGGGTGGCCAACTCCCAAGAGACTGGGATCTACTTTCAGAATTAAAATCTGGCCGGGATCTACCCCCATTTTTTGGGTTGAGCTCAAAGTTGTTGAACTTTTTTGGGGATGAGGAACGCCCCGTTTTTTAGGGGTTCGGTTAATTTTTAGTTGTTGAGCTTTTTTTAAGGAGAAGGAAAGGGAGGTGACCAGATTTGGTAACCTTTTTGGGGGGAGCACTGCCCAAATACTTTTCTTATGGGGGAAAACAGAAACTTTTAGAGATTTATTGGGAGAGAGTTGCATAAAAGCACTCACAAACTGTACGCCGCACAAACTCATTTACCCACTCCTTTAACCTACCTATCAAGATTTCTTAAAAAATACATGCCTTCATCCATTGTTAGTGTGACACCTGCGTCACCATTTCAGTAACCAACTGTTCAATATCAGGCGAGTACTGTGTCAGGGCCAGCTTCAGGGAATCCTTAAGGTGCTCATCTGTCATGTTTGAACGTTGCTTATTCTTGTCATTTTTAAATATGAAAATGCAGATTCACACAAATAAGTAGAACCAAAACATGAGTGTAACATTTCGCTGCATCTTCTCAAATTTGGAAATTTCTGTCTAGGCACAAACTTCCAAAATGATTCTTCTTCTGCACGGGCCCTCAGAAAAATGTCATTTTTCAGAGTTAATATCTCATTTTCAAGAGATGTTTTGCACAATGAATAATTTGTACTGATAATTACTGCAATTTTTTTAATGTCCAAATCAGATTTGAATGGAAATGACATGCACTCTACAATTAATTCAATTTTTTGGAAGTCGCCAAATCTTTTTTCTATCTCCAGAATAACATAATCAATTTCGGCCACATACTTCTCTGTTTGAAAAACAAAGTCAGGATTTTTTTCCAGATGGTCCTGAATATTAGGAAAGTGATCAAAAATTTTGATTGTAAGGTCAGCCATCATTAACTTAAATTTTGTTTTGTAGGATGAAACTATGCTAATCATCTCACCAATGCATTTACCTTTACCTTGTAGCTCTAGGTTCATATCACTAAGTTTACCTGTGAAATCAGCAAGGAAAGCCAGATCAAACAACCACTCATCATCTTCTAACTGAGCATACTCCTCTCCCCTCTCCTTCAAAAAGGATATTATTTCTTTCAACAAACTACGAAACCTTACCAAAAATTTGTGCCTACTGAGCCACCTTACATCTGTGTGTAAAATTAATTCTAGTTGCCCTTCCTCAAGAGTGAGATTGAAAAGCCGTCTTTGAAGTGCTTTTCCACGAATTGAATTTACAATTTTAAAAGCTATGTCCATGACATGCTGTGTGTTCAGTCTCTTGCTTGCCAAAACTTGCTGGTGAATGATACAGTGGTATGCAAGGAAGTCAGGGAAATCACCATGCTGTCGACAAAGGGCAATAAATCCATTAACCCGACCTGTCATGGCTTTTGCTCCATCAGTAGTGATGGCAACAAGCTTCTGTAATGGAACATTAAGCTTGTTTATAAAGGAATAGAAGGAATTAAATATTTCTTGACCAGTGGTTCTCTCTTTTAAAGAAACCATCCCAAGTAGTTCTTCTTTTGTGCTGAAATCTTTAAAAACCATACGAATAAAAACTAGTAGCTGAGCTGTGTCACTGATGTCTGTTGATTCATCCAGCTGGAGTGAGAAAGCAACACAACTGGACACATCTGTCAACAGCTGTTCATCAATATTTTTACACATGTTTTCCATTCGCCGCATGACTGTGTTTCTTGATAATTGAATATCTTGGATAGCAGCTATTATCTCTTTTTTATTTTTAAACCCTTCAAAAATATCTTCAGCTGCTGTGAGAAAGCACTCTTTTACAAACTCTCCTTCAGCAAAAGGTTTGCACTTTTTAGCAACCAGGTTGCTCACCTTGAAGGATGCCATGGTTGCCTTGTTAGAATGTGAGCTGGATTCTACCAGTAATTGCTGCTGAGAAGTTAATTTTGCTTTGAGTTCTTTGAGTTTAAGTTTACGAATTTCACTTTTGACGGGAAAATCAACATCAAATTTACTACGGTGGTAAGCATTATAATGGCGTTCCAAGTTACCCTTTTTTGGTAAGGACACAGAGGTGTTACAAATTAAACAACAACACTTCTCTTTCACCATCACAAAGAAATACTCAATTTCCCATTCATTATGAAAATGATAGGTTTTGGACTTTTTGGGGGCACTCATTTTTTAAAAATAGACTAGAGACTAGACCTTCTGAAATAATTGATTTAAAAACTAACTCAGCAAGACAGAAGACTGCCTGCTTTGTAAAGTGTGGCAACCTTTGAGGTACAAAACACCCAGACAAGGAAAACCAACTCAGCTAACTAGTTCACACAGATCTGAGGAGTCAGTAGATGCGTGCTAGCCTTTGATTTCACATATGGCGCCCAAACAACTGTACCCACACCACACTACCTCCAAAGTAAACCAAAAAGCTAACAGCAAATGCAGTAGCAAACCTCAGAACTGAGAATAAAATATTTCCTTTATTATTTAAAGCAGTAGCACTGAAAACTTTAGCAAGAGCACGCCCACCCGGAAGGCAAAGGAAAATAGCAACCCAACCTATGCCTGGCCCCACGTGGCTTCAGTTTTAAAATGCAAATACAGCAGCAAACCTCAGAACTGAACTTAAAATAAAAGCCCCTGCAACCGCACAGCCAAAGATGAACACAAACCACCTCAAAAACGTTGCTGCATAACAATGCCACCCCCAAAAGAGGCTGGAACCTGGAACAAACTGAAGCCCCAACTAAAAAAATATTTATTCCTTTTAATTAATTTCCCTTTATTATTTAAAGCAGTAGCACTGGAAACTTTAGCAAGAGCACGCCCACCCGGAAGGCAAAGGAAAATAGCAACCCATGTGGCCCCAGTTTTAAAATGCACCAACAATCGAGTGCTGATATCCAAGTCCTGAGTTATTTGATTACCGAGGACCACGTTATGTAAACAGCAAACAAAAACAGCTTCAAAAAACAGCTTTTTAGCCAACAGAAAAACTTTTCCCCACACACAGAAAGCCCGAAATGGCTGAAAAACTCAGTTTCCCAGGATCCTCAGCCCTCGCAAAGGAACTACTCACCATGCAAGGGAACTCAGTTTCCCAAGCTCCCTTGCAATGACGAAGCCCGGCAAATGCAGAAACTGGGACAGACGCCTGTTCCTCTCTGGCCAGCACAAAGCAGGCAGACGAGGAAGGATGAGATCCAATACCTTCCTAGTCACAATGCAGGAGACCTACGGAGCTCCACACTGGAAACCAGCAAGGGAAGGAAGAGGGTGTGTCCCAGGTGTGGGCTGCTTAAATGGGCAAGGGGCGGATCCAGGTAAGCCTATGGTCAGCCCTGGATTCGACCCCTGGCACTGCCCAAGTCTCAGCCTGCATCCCCATTTGACCAAGCAGGATGCAGGCTAGGATCCGGTCTCTGATAGGCACTGGGTAGCATCCCTGTAATGTCCTCCCACGCATGCAAAATCACACACAGCTCTCTGTAGGCAAGAGGGGAGGAGCGGGGAAAACACACTCACACACAGACTAGCAAACTCTTTGTCGGGAAGAGGGAGGAGGAGCAGGAAACACACTCACACACAGATTAGCGAACTCTTTGTCGGCAAGAGGGAAGGAGGAGCGGGGAAACACACTCACACAAAGATTAGCAAGCTCTTTGTCGGCAAGAGGGAAGGACACCCATGATCTACCGGGGATCGACCACAAACGTCCTGGGGATCGACCGGTAGATCACGATCGACCTGTTGGCCACCCCTGCTCTACAGGTATACTCTGTCAGTGGCAGTTGCATGTATGAGCTGATTCCATCAAAAAGTATTGTATTTCCAGCTTCAAAGTGGTTGGCAGATTTTAATAATAATGAAAATCAGCTACTGGAATCATATTTCAAAAAGTAAAGTTGTTGAGCTTTTCCTTAACAAAAACGCCAAAAAAAAAACCCCACCCAACTTTTTCAATTGACGTACTGCAGCCCGACATATATAATGTAAGTTTGAATATTGTTTAGCCTTGTTAAATTACCATTTCTCCTGGTTTTGGGAAAATATAACTACATATTTTATTTCATGTTGGTGTTAATTTTATGAAGATAATTAAAATATTAATTATAAAAGGAAAGAAATGTGTTTTTTTCTGGTGAAACATAGGAAGTTGCCTTGAACTGAATCAGACCTCTGATCTTTGACCTTTCTAGCTCTGCATTGTCTACAGTAGGGTTTCCCAAACTTGGGTCTCTTGTTGTTTTTGGGCTACAACTCCCATCATGCCTAGCTAGCAGGACCAGTGGTCAGAGACGATAGAAACTGTAGTCTGAAAACAGCTGGAGACCCAAGATTGGGAAACCCAGGTCTACAGCAGCCTTTCTCAACCCCGGGTCCCCAGATGTTGTTGGAATACAACTCCCATCATCCCTGACCACTGGGCCCTGCTAGCTGGGGATGATGGGAGTTGTAGTCCAGCAACACCTCAGGACCCAAGATTGAGAAAGGTTGGTCTACAGTGATTGGCAGCAGCTCTCTGGAGATGCAGGCAGAGGCCTTTCACAGCCCTACTTGGAGATGCTGAGGATTAAACCTTTTCTATCACTCAGCTCCTCCCCAAATTAAGGACTTCATTTCCCTGCCCAAATGGACATTTCTGGGATACTGCTGCACAAAATGTCTATTTGCCCATTCACACACGTTGCAGCCGTAAGGTGATGAATATGCATGTGTGAAGGATGGCAGAAACACTTGTCTGGTTTAACATGCACCTGAGTTGAAAACCTGCTTACTAATTTGTTACTTGTTGGCACAATAATGGTCCCAAGAAAATATTCTAGAACGACAGGAAACGTTCAAAGCTATTAATTTCAGCACAAGTGGAGAATCTCCTGTTACAGTAAAAGATATTTGCTCTTCAAGACAGTGGCCTTTGAAATTTTGAAACCATTTCCTCAAAGCCTTTCTGAGCCTGAAAACTGTCGGTGCCTTTGAAGCTTTTCAAAGCACTGCCAATCACCAGCAATGCAAAATTAATGGGGCCGGTTTAACTGGCTTGGTTGATTAGAAATACGCTCTGATGAAACTGGCGTGGATAACCCACTGATAGGCTCCAGCTAATGGGCACATCAACATTGGTGAGGCAATGCGACAAAATTTGCTGTTAGAGAAGAAGATGCTGGAGCCGTTCATTCACACAGGTGAAAAGGTCCTGGAGGCAAAACGCAGCAGTGAAGACGGACAACACACAAAAAAGACTACAATCTCTGAGTGAATAACAAAGATTGTGGTCTCCCAGAAAAGAGATGAAGGGTGGTGTCTGTGAGCAACCTTCAGACAACCCCTTCACACCCAACACGATCCCCTGCCACCACATTTTTTAAAAAATGGGGGTGTGGATTCTATTGGTTATTACTATTATTTATTAAATTTGTATACCGCCCCATGCCCGTAGATCTCAGGGTGGTTCACAACATAAAATTACAAAGGTAATATGTCTTCGGGCAGTGGTTTCCTATTGGTGGTCCTGGAGGGTCTGTGACAACATTCACATTACAAAAGCTACCCTAGAGATATCAAAGTTCTCAAAAGTAGGGGGTCAACTGCCTGGCTTTTGAGAAGAAGAAGAGTTTGGATTTGATATCCCACTTTATCACTACCCGAAAGAGTCTCAAAGCGGCTGACATTCTCCTTTCCCTTCCTCCCCCACAACAAACACTCTGTGATGTGAGTGGGGCTGAGAGACTTCAAAGAAGTGTGACTAGCCCAAGGTCACCCAGCAGCTGCATGTGGAGGAGCGGGGACACAAACCTGGTTCACCAGATTACGAGTCCACCGCTTTTAACCACTACACCACACTGGAAGAGGTTCTACAGTACCTAGCTAAAGGGGAACAACTGCCTTAGGTAGTGCTTCCTGCTTTTTTGTTGTTTGTGTTTTGTTTGGTTTTTGAGGTGTGGCGGTTGTGAGCCCTGCCGATTTTTCTTCTATTAAATTAGTATTTTGTGGTGCCCGCAACAATTCCTAAGGCGTCCAAATGTGCCCTGGGTCTAATAAGGCTTCAAGTTGCAAGGAAGAAGATCCCAACTAAACATCAGGAAGAATTTTTTGTGACAGAAGAAGCTGTTCGACAGTGGAACAGTCACCCTTGGGAGGTGTGGACTCTCCTTCACTGGAGGTTTCCAATCAGAGGTTGGATGGCCATCTGTCATGGATGCTTTAGCTGAGATTCTTGCTTTGCAGGGGGTTGGACTAGATGACCCTTGGGGTCCCTTCCAATTCTACAATTTAATGACCCCGTAAATATTTCCTCCTTACAATTCAGAAATAATATGAAGATATTGTGACTGGTAATTGTACGGAAGTTAGAGCTGGACCATAAAGAAGGCTGATCGCCGAAGAACTGATGCTTTTGAATTATGGTGCTGGAGGAGACTCTTGAGAGTCCCATGGACTGCAAGAAGATCAAACCTATCCATTCTGAAGGAAATCAGCCCTGAGTGCTCACTGGAAGGACAGATCCTGAAGCTGAGGCTCCAATACTTTAGCCACCTCATGAGAAGAGAAGACTCCCTGGAAAAGACCCTGATGTTGGGAAAGATGGAGGGCACAAGGAGAAGGGGACGACAGAAGATGAGATGGTTGGACAGTGTTCTCGAAGCTACTAATATGAGTTTCGCCAAACTGCGAGAGGCAGTGAAGGATAGGCATGCCTGGCGTGCTCTGGTCCATGGGGTCACGAAGAGTCGGACACGACTGAACGACTGAACAACAACAACAACAATTGTAATTGCAAAAAAAAAAAAGCTCAACAACCTTTGTGTTCACTTTTTGAAAGCTGGTAACCCTACCATATGTACCTTATGATGAGGCTATCCTCTCCCTGGGCTGCTTAAAAATACTGAGCTGGGAACCTCCTACAGGCCCTGTAAACAAATTATTCTCACACATCAATGGAAACAGGGAAAATGTTAATTTTGTCTTGCACTCCTCCTCTTGCACACTAGAACTGGCCTCTGAAAGAGAGTGCACAAGCCCTCAAGTCTTATGGATTAAATTATTTTCTTAGCTACCCTTGCTGGAAAACGAGAAATGAAAACCTGCCACACAGTTCAGCAAACAGAATTATGCCTCACATCTTTCAACAGCCCTTATTTAAACACCACTGAAATATAGCTTACTGTAGTAGCCTAAAAGGTGCATCTAGCTACTTCCCCCAAAGAATTTGGGGAATTGTAGTTTGAAGAGGATGCTGAGGCTCTTAACTCCCTAGTTTCTCTCCTCACAGAACTGTAATTCCCAGGAGAGGGAATGACTGTGAAACTAGTTTTCGTATGCAGTGTAGATATACACTTAGAGGTGGCAATATAGCTCTTGTCTCTTAGTATTCCTGCTGAACTTTTCTATGGAAAAGCATGCCCTGGAACAACGGCCTGCAATTAATCATGAAGCTTACTGCAGATAACAACTGGGATGATTTAAACCTGCTGGATGCCTAATGCCTCTCTCATTTCCTTCCTCTGGACAGAGAAGTATATTTTCAAGCAAATAAATCAGATTAGCTTCTAATTTCCTTCTTACTGCCCTGTGCCTGGCATAGATGAGAACAGAACAGCAGAACTGAGAAGTCAGCTTGGATGGTTTACAGGTATTACTAAATTCACTCATATAAAACAGAGTATTTTGTTTATGCCAGCAGTGATACAAAATGATATCTTTTAAAAAATGACAAAGGTTCCCTTTTTCTTTTTTTGAGGGGGTCTCTAGACTAGTGTTTTATTGCAGGTATATTCTGCAATAGGTTCCCAATAATCCCTTGGCCTGAAAGTGAGATGAGCACTACAACCCCATAGTTGCCTTTGACTGGACTTAACCATCCAGGGGTCCTTTACCTTTTTTATATATATATACCTTTTTTGGTGCATTAGTTGTAGATTTATTCTGCTTTATTAGTTGCTCTGCAATACTACCACATATTGCTTTCTGGAGGGACTACAACACAACAAAAGCAGGAGAATAAATATAAAAAAAAACCAGAATGCTTGCGGTATGAAAAGTTGTGGGACGTGCACCTATTGGAAACGAAACACCCCAAAACATTTCCAGGTGCAAATGGTATTGAAAGTGGGGTTGTGTTTCACTGCCCCAGTATTGTCATAAGTACAAATCATCATGAATGCACAAGGAAAAGGATGTCTGGAGCGGTCCCTAGAGAAGCATAAAGAGTTCCTGATGAGAAAACAAGCAGAGGGCAAAGAAAGCAGGCAAGGGTGGCAGAAAGGGCATTGTATACTGGCTTGTGAAATGCCAACATCAGGTGCCCCTCTATGAAATATTTTAAAAGGCATGCAACCCCCTGCCCACAAATAGCAGAGTGCTAATGGTGACTTGATGAACTGTTCCTGCTTACTCAATTTTTAACCAGCCTCTTTGGCCCCAGCAGAGCTTTCAGGGTAGCTCACAATGCACAATGAGATACAGTGGTACCTTGGTTCTCAAACGCCTTGGTACTCAAACAACTTGGAATCCAAACACTGCAAACCCGGAAGTAAGTGTTCCGGTTTGCGAACTTTTTTCAGAAGCCGAACGTGCTCCGTTTTGAGCGTCATGCTTCCAATTTGAGCGCCACACTTCCATTTTGAGTGTTACACTGAGGTCTGTCTGTTTTTGCTATTTATTTTGCGTTTTTGTTTTTGCGGCTCTTCTTTGTTTTGTTTTTGTGACTGTGTGGAACCCATTTCAGCTACTGATTGATTCATTGTGTGACTGCAGTACAGTATTGCTTTCAATTCATGGATCAATGGTCTCTTTGGTAGTAAAATTCATGTTAAATTGCTGTCTCTAGGGGTTGTTTTTAAAAGTCTGGAATGCATTAATCCAGGGGTCAGCAAACTTTTTCAGCAGGGGGCCAGTCCACTTTACCTCAGACCTTGTGGGGGGCCAGACTATATTTGGGGGGGGGGGAAATGAACGAATTCCCATGCCCCACAAATAACCCAGAGATGCATTTTAAATAAAAGCACACATTCTACTCATGTAACAACATCAGGCAGGCCCCACAAATAACCCAGAGATGCATTTTAAATAAAAGCACACATTCTACTCATGTAACAACACCAGGCAGGCCCCACAAATAACCCAGAGATGCATTTTAAATAAAAGGACACATTCTACTCATATAAAAACACGCTGATTCCAGGACCATCCGCGGGCCGGATTTAGAAGGCGATTTAGTTTGGGGACCCCTGCCTTAGTTTGGGGACCCCTGCATTAATCCATTTTGCATTACTTTCTATGGGAAAGCGTGCCTTGGTTTTGGAATGCTTTGGTTTTGGAATGGATGTCCGGAACAGATTAAGTTTGAGCACCAAGGTACCACTGTATATACACCCGAAGCACTAAAACCTCAGTTACAACACAATCCAATAAAAACAAAGAAATCACAGCAGGGTGGTATATTAAGGTGGCAACAAAGAGAACTGAAGGGTGCTGCTAAGCCATCTCAAGCCTGATACTCCAAAGGCCTTCTGAAATGACCAGGTCCTAACCAAATAGATACATACCTGGCCATCCGAATCAAAAGCCAAGCAGGCAACTCCGTGGGTATGAGCATCCTTCAGGATGGAAATGGTCTGTATGTTGTAGGAGTCCCAGATGCAAATGTAAGGGTCCTTCCCAACTTGCCCTGTAGCAACCAGGGTTTTTTCCGGGTGCAGAGCTAGACTGGGGGGGGGGGTAGTTCAAAAATAAGGGTTCAGTACCACGTTATCAGAGAATGCACTCATAGTTATTTTTTGTTTACACATTTTCAGCAACGCTCTTAACGATTATTTTACCAGTGCATGAATCACTGCCCCCTACCCCATCCATATTCATTCTTTTTGTGAACACAGAAGTGGGACCTGCAACAAAATGTTGCAGCGCATCCTGGATCTCAAACAGTAGTGCTCTTGTTCAAGGTTCTAGGCAGCCCTGCTCCACCTCCAGTTTTTTTCTTTTGCAATTGGCACTGCAAGGGGTGTCATCCAAGAGGCCTCTGAGGTTCTCTCTCTACACTGCAATGCTAGAAGGAGACCAACAGGGCAGAAGTCAAAGCTTATATAAGATGAGTTACAAGTAAGGCAGTTCCTGTCCTCATATTTACAATCTAAAAGACACAGCACAAAAAGAAAAATGGGAGCGGAGGGAAGAGGAAAACAAGCAAACACAGGCCCTATTTTTTAAAGTTACAAAGTTCTTATAATGACCAGCTTGAATGGAAATAGTTCAGTGAAAGTAGGAGGCAAATGGCAGATGGACTCTCAGCTGAGAGAGTGGGGTGACCCCATTTCTCCCTCTGTTGCAGCCGTATAGTTTAAGATTTGTGGAAAGCATTTTTTTTTTAATCGTATCCATTGGAATAACAGTATCTCCTCAAACTGAACAAACTGGAAGTCCACAAAATAACAAGTTTGCAAAAACAGATAATTAAAAATGTTGCTTTGATGCACTGAATACTTGAGAAACAACTTGCAAGGCAACAATTTGGCTAACATGCTTTCACTCTTACTAATGTAATGAGGCACAGTGACTGGGACCATGACTTTTTACCTTCTAAAAAGCATCGCTTATATATTTTGTATCCAAGGCAGTATCTGGCATGCTCATTGTTAATTTGGAATAATTAAAGATGCCAGTCACACCTTTCAGAAGAGCCTGGTTGAATGCTATATAGGAGCCATTAGTGAATCCATCTGGCTGAGGGTCTTTGCCAGATGGCAAAACTTGCACCACCTCCGCAATTTCTGTCGCAGTACTCTGCGCATTGCCCAGAATCTCCTATCTTGCTAAAACTCTGCTTTACTGAGAATACCCAGTTTTGTTTTGCTGCTATTTCTGTCGTTCCAACATATCTTCAAACTTTACAGCAAAGTCTGGGGCGGGGGAGGGAACACCCAGAACCACCTTTAAATTCAAATAAAATTGGATAAGCTACAAACTTATATCCTATCTTCTCCAAGAGCCGATTCAGTTCAGATGATGCTGTAAAGAAGAGTTTGGATTTGATATCCCGCTTTATCACTATCCGAAGGAGTCTCAAAGCGGCTAACATTCTCCTTTCCCTTCCTCCCCCACAACAAACCCTCTGTGAGGTGAGTGGGGCTGAGAGACTTCAGAGAAGTGTGACTAGCCCAAGGTCACCCAGCAGCTGCATGTGGAGGAGAGGAGACACGAACCCGGTTCACCAGATTACGAGTCTACCGCTCCTAACCACTACACCACACTGGCTTTCTCTGTTTATGTTCTGTTTAGTTCCTTGTTTTTGTAGGGCTGTTTCAGACAACCTGCGTTTTTGCAACGTTGGCACGGAGGTCAAGCATTTTTTTCTGTTTGCAGTGAGGTTGTACAAAATTGCATCGAGCAATGGTCAACCCAGTTCCCAATGCATTCCCCTATCATTTTCCTTACCACAAAAAAGTCTGAGGGTTTTTTGTGACAACGGCAGCACCGCCAAAGAGGCAGAAACATATCTTGCTCTTGCATTTGAGAGTTGCAGTCTCAGTGCACAACTCAGTCCTTGCTTACTTTTTACATCTCTAGTTGGCGTTTGGTAGTTTGCTTGTGATTTTTATGCATTTTTGAACTTGTCCAAACTATGTCCAGAATAACACATTGTTAGAATATGTATTTAGAAAGCCAGTGTAGTGTAGCAGTTAGCTGCTGAGTAAGGACTGGAGTTCAGCCATGAAGCTCTTTGGATGACCCTGAAACAATCAACACAGTTGTGAGGATTAAAAAAGGGGGGTGGTAAGGGATTTTTGTACACCACTCCTAAACAACTTGGGAGGGTGGGTAGAATTTAAAAAATAATAAATATATTTTAATTCAGTTATTTAATATGCCACTTAATATTTTGTATTTCTTACTTATGTACATAAGGACTTTAAAGACACACAACACATAGAATAACAGCAAGTAAAATTCACCCTAGGAATGGATAAATTTTCCTCTTGAACTCATTGAATCATATTCATAGAATATGAAAACATAGAATTTTTAACTTTTAATTGTACATGACTTTTGAGCTGTTTGTGCCATAAACAGAATCATGTTAAAATGTTTCCATTGCTTTCTGTGCTTATTAAATATGTTCCCTTGCCTGTCACTCGCAAACTCTTGCTTGCTATTCTTAGGGTTGCCATAACTTGAAGAGCAAAAAGAAGAACAGCCCGAGCCGCTGCCAGCCCAAGCCAGGGAAAAAGGCATGCAGGCACGGGCCTGCCACCACCATGCCTATGCGCCTCTTTCCCCGGCTCGGGCTGGCAGCACCCGCAGCGTGCAGAGCAGCCCCAGCCCAACCCCCTCCCCCCCAAACCCCCAGACATTTCCTTTAAATTGTAAAAACCCACCCGAATGGGCATGTTGGCCACCAAAAAGAGGACATGCCCTAGTTTTCCTGGACATATGGTAACCCTGGCTATTCCTCTCTATTTGCAAAGGGTTTCAAGTGTGGACAAGCCAAGCAAGCCAAGCCCTGTTCACATAACAACAAATGGAGCTTCGCCAAATGAAGGGAACCTTGCAATCTACGCCATCTGATGGCCATGTGAGAGAGGCTGCTAGGCATCACTTTGCCACACAGCAAAAAGCTATCCAGGCCTCCTGTTCTTCTGCCACATCTTCCTGCTTCCATCTCTCATTTAACCCCCTCATTTATTAAGGGAGGAAACCAACAATTGCAAGCTACTTCCTGATAGACGGTTCCAACAAATGTTTAATCAGATGCTAGGGTGAGTATATGTATACCCCTAAGACACTTTGGAGAATCCTGGGATTAAAAAAAAGCAAGCCAAAAGCACCATCCAGGAATGGCTGCTTACATATTTATAAGCGTCACAGCAATCAATCAATCAATCAATCAATCAATAAAAAATATATAGTAATGTTGTAAATGCATGCTTTTTTTTTCTTTGCAAAAGACCTTCCCTGTTTCTAGGCTTCCATGAAAACCACTATTTATCTTCATAGGAACCCAAGAAATTATATTTGTAAAGCTCTGTTGAAGCTGAAAGGCTACATGTTAGGTTCTCTACAATATTTTATACAGCAGACTTGCTTAATGCAGGAGAATAAAGTGTTCACATGCAAAAGGCACCACTTAGGAAGAGCTCAAAAAGCAACAAAGAGCTCCAAGTGGAAGCATACAGTTACCCTTAGCGCAAACTATATTTCATTCAATAACTACACAGAACAGTAACGACTTCCTCCTAGGAGAGCATAGATCTCTTAAACGTGCATTTTCAATTGCAGAAATGACAACGGAGACCTACCATGCATGATTTCTTATTTAACGTGTCGTTTTTTAGATTTATTACGATCCACTTAAATGGTTCCTGAATACCCAACAGGGAACGTCCATTAAAAGGACTATTCAATCAAATTGTCAAAATTATGATCGCCGTGTTCAACTTTGGGCTGTCAGCTAATGGAATGACTGCTATTCAAGAAATATATGCTGGATCAATTTTTCTTCTTCTTCTTCTTCTTCTTCTTCTTCTTCTTCTTCTTCTTCTTACCTATCAACCTACCACAGGTTGGTTCCATAACATTTTTGGAGTTACACGCAAATCATTGCTTACTGATTCACACTCTGATCCCACCTAACAAAAGCAAACAGTGATGATTCTGATGTGACGGTGAGATCTTTGCAGCATCCATGTGCTCTCGGCCCGCTCAAAATCCATCAGAAAATGAGTCCTGGGTACTTTCCGAATTGTGAATTATCCCCCCTTCTCTCCCCCCCCACTTTCTATCCCCCCAGGACCTCACAATACCTATGCATCTGTGTGATGCAGCAGCTAAAAAAGCCAATGCAATTCTGGGCTGCATCAATAGGAGTATAGCATCTAGATCAAGTGAAGTAATAGCACCACTGTATTCCGTTCTGGTCAGACCTCACCTGGAATACTGTGTCCAGTTCTGGGCACCACAGTTCAAGAAGGATACTGACAAGCTGGAACGTGTCCAGAGGAGGGCAACCAAAATGGTCAAAGGCCTGGAAACAATGCCTTATGAGGAACGGCTTAGGGAGCTGGGTGTGTTTAGCCTGGAGAAGAGAAGGTTAAGGGGTGATATGATAGCCATGTTCAAATATATAAAAGGATGTCATATAGAGGAGGGAGAAAGGTTGTTTTCTGCTGCTCCAGAGAAGCGGACACGGAGCAATGGATTCAAACTACAAGAAAGAAGATTCCACCTAAACATTAGAAAGAACTTCCTGACAGTAAGAGCTGTTTGACAGTGGAATTTGCCGCCAAGGAGTGTGGTAGAGTCTCCTTCTTTGGAGGTCTTTAAGCAGAGGTTTGACAGCCACCTGTCAGGAATGCTTTGATGGTGTTTCCTGCTTGGCAGGGGCTTGGACTGGATGGCCCTTGTGGTCTCTTCCAACTCTATGATTCTATGATTCTATGATCTCACACCGAATGTAACTGGCCTGTAGAAAGGACTCTATGAATTGAAAACAGGTGTTTTCTGTACCTTCATCATCTATGAAAATCTTTCAATAAAAATATTTATATCTCTATCTCTTGGATCTACCAATGCACAGCCTGGAAAAAGACCTACATGTCAGATATTTCTACTGCATTCTAACCCCGCACCATAAAAATGTAGTGTTTTCTACATGGGAGCCAGTGTGGTGTAGTGGTTAAGAGCGGCAGTCTCGTAATCTGGTGAACCGGGTTCGTGTCTCCGCTCCTCCACATGCAGCTGCTGGGTGACTTTGGGCTAGTCACACTTCTCTGAAGTCTCTCAGCCCCACTCACCTCACAGAGCGTTTGTTGTGGGGGAGGAAGGGACAGGAGAATGTGAGCCGCTTTGAGACTCCTTCGGGTAGTGATAAAGCGGGATATCAAATCCAAACTCTTCTTCTTCTTTTCTTTGATGTAACTTCGTGCTGTGGGCAATGCTACGTGTGACGTTCTCACATGCCTTATGCTGCCATATACAGCAACCACCGCAGAGAATATATTTGCAGGATTCCTGCCTCTCGGAAAAGCACTCCCACTGCCAAGGACCCACAACTGGAGGCTGCAATTGCTGGAAGACGACTGCCCCCGCCCACTGCACGCAAACAAGGCAAGACCACTGTCCGGATCTCCCTTTCTCGATACACACTAAAGGGAATTTCACCTGCCACCTACCTTCCCCAGAATGGGCTTGCATGCCTTGTTATATACAAACTTCCTACTTTTGCTTGCTACAACCTCTGCATGCATTCCCCCTGATTTCCACGGGAATGATCTGTGCTGCTTCACTGCCTCGATTTGGAATCAAACATTCCCTGATAAAAAAAGATTACTCTGTCCTTGTCAGTTTAATATACATGTCCTCTATTTGAGGACTTTGTATTAAAAGGATTTTTGGAATATGAGAGATGGAACAGGGGCTTGCAATGCAGCCAGAAGCGCTGCTGATTTATTGGTGAGGACTTAGTGCTCGGAACCACAGCTTTAAGACCTTGCGCCTCTGCTTCCTTTTTCCTCCTCCCCATTCATTTTCCCTTAATGTCCTTTTAGACAGTAAGCCTGGGGGAAGGGACAGTCTTAATACTGATTTTTTTTGTAAGCTGCTCTGAGAGCCTTTTGGGCTAAAGGGGAGGGGAGGTATAAATGCTGTAAACGGCTGTTGTCTTCTAAATGCCCTGCAATGCATTTGCACCTCAGGAATTCGGCTCTTCATACACAAACACATGTCCACCTTTTCTAATCCACTTTGCTGGCCAAGTACTGCACTGGAATGGCTGGAAAGACCAGGCTGGTGGCATTTGTGGGTCGCAGTAGTTGGACCTGAAGCTGATGAATGGGTACAGAAGTGCATGTGCCCACCACTGCATTAGACATATAGGGTGGTATTCAACTAAGAGCAAACCCATTGAAATTAAGGAATATTTGGGGCAGTATGCAAGTCCAACTCAGGCCAGGCCACTGAAATTAGTGGACCTAAGCTGGGGATGTTTATTGATTTCAGCAGGTCTAATCTGAGTGTGACCTACTGCCCCGAATATTTTTCTCGGTTCCATCACCAAATGCTGTAGCACGGTTTGCATTGTTCTCTCCTTCGCTTACAAGAAGGGCACGCATTAAAACAGGGGTGGGGAACCAACAGAGGCTTTTACAATGAGGGTGGCGAAAGGTAAAGGTAAAGGACCCCTGGACAGTTAAGTCCAGTCAAAGGCGAGTATGGGGTGTGGCGCTCATTTCACTTTCAGGCTGAGGGAGCTAGCGTTTGTCCACAGACAGCTTTCTGGGTCATGTGGCCAGCATGACTAAACCGCTACTGGCGCAATGGGACACCGTGACGGAAGCCAGAGCTCACAGAAACACCGTTTACCTTCCCGCCGCAGTGGTACCTATTTATCTACTTGCACTGGCGTGCTTTGAAACTGCTAGGTTGGCAGAAGCTGGGACAGAGCAATGGGAGCTCACCCTGTCGCTCGGATTCGAACTGCTGAGCTTCCGATTGGCAAGCCCAAGAAGCTCAGTGGTTTAGACCACAGCGCCACCCGCGTCCCTGTTATGGTGAGTGGGGCAGCCAGTCCCTACCTGCCTGCCTTCTTACTTACAAAAGGCCCAAGGGATGTCACTGCCTGCCAGATTCCTCTTCCTTACTTCCAGTATTGCCCTTGCAGAACTCAAAAGAGAAGAGGATGGGATCTGCCTAGTTTTGCTCACTGTCTCCACTTAGTGGTGGTCTCCCTGCCTTTCCACCCAATGGGCACCAGAGCCACCACTGTGGGGAGCCCACATTTTCTGGGGGTGGGCAATGAGCATTGTTTCTTATAGATATTTTCAGAAACTGAAAAATTAAAGTTTAAAAATAGTAATATTTGGGGCAGAGGGGAGGGGGCAATGGTTCTGGTCTTGCCCAGATTGCATCAATCTGCCTCACAGTGATGAAATTAAGACAATGTGTTGCATAATTATTATTTTTGCTGTACATATAAATCCCATTTTAGAAGTACCAAATTCAATATGGAAGACTGGGCTGCATGTTCATTACAAAAGCCAGTGTAGATCTTTGTTCAAATTTCCCCAGCTTATTTGACCTGCCACCTTTAGTTAATGCTTGAGGTATCAAAGGTGCCATTGTAATTAATACATGATTTCCCCCCCCCCCCATTTTTCTTTAAGGTGCATGTATAATAAAGTTTCCCCCACAGCTATCTACATTAGATTGCCCCCCTCACCACATATAAATTGTCCCTTCCCTTTGTGTTTCAAAAGCTGCCTTGGCAACTTGTTGGAAAGATGCTATAAAAATAGTGTAAACAACTTCACAGGTTGTGAGCCTGCAGACAGGAAGTATTTTCAGTTTCACCTTGATTTATAGGAGCACAATAAAGACCCATAGCAGTTCTTTCCCCATTACTGAGTCCTTTTCAAGTATGTGTCCACTTCTGTTATTCATCCCTAAACCACCTCCTTTTGGTTTCCCAGTAAAAAGAATAAATGAGTCAAGCCTGAAACAGTAACAAACATTTGGAAGTTCTATCAGAATCGTAGCAATATTAATAAAAACTAATTTGGGGGGGGACAGATTTTGGATACAATGAGCTGCTTATTCTGTTTCTTTGCTATCAGAGAGATCGTTTTTGTAGCTGTAAAAGAGATAAAAGAGAAAGCCTTCAGAGCATCTGGTTCCTGACATTTGAAAGGGAAGCATATCAGCCTGCTTTTCCCAAAGATAATTTTTTAGCTCTTGGAGCAAATTGTATTTCCTATGCTCACTGCAACTTATTCTAGGCATGCATGCTCAGAAGAAAGTCTCAGGGTTGCAAGTCAAATCTAAGGTCTTATTTTCATGGGGGACGGTAGGACTGTGTTTAAAGGTAAAGGGACCCCTGACAGTTAGGTCCAGTCGCGGACGACTCTGGAGTTGCGGCGCTCATCTTGCTTTACTGGTGAAGGGAGCCGGCATACAGCTTCCGGGTCATGTGGCCAGCATGACTAAGCCACTTCTGGTGAACCAGACGCCGTTTACCTTCCCACCGGAGTGGTACCTATTTATCTACTTGCACTGTGACATGCTTTCGAACTGCTAGGTTGGCAGGAGCAGGGACCGAGCAACAGGAGCTCACGCCGTCGCAGGGATTCGAACAGCCGAACTTCTGATTGGCAAGCCCTAGGCTCTGTGGTTTAGACCACAGCGCCACCCGCGTCCCTGCGTTTAGGCTTTACCAATTCAGATTGCAGATGGGGGCTTGCCCCAGCTCACGACTCAATCTTCCTCCGCACAAAACCATTCTTTCCACATTAAAAAAAAAGAGTATGTCAGTAATTCAGCCTGCAAGCATGTTTGTGGCAATGGGCTTAATCGTGTTGTGTATGTATGCATGCATTTTATATACAGTTTCATTTTTCAGCAGGAATTTCTAAGTGTTTTACATAGTCCTAACAAAAGTGTATCAATATATAAGAAATGGAATACAAATTCCACTTTCAGAACCAAACAAGGCTACAGATACTAATAATATTGGTTGCAGGCAATGCTAGTCCTACTCAGAACAGATCCCATCAAAAGTTATAAGACATGACCAAATTCAGCCCATTAATTTCAGTGGGTCTACTCTGACTAAAACTTAGCTGGTTGTAATCCAATAACTCAACATTTTACACAGCATAATTCAACATTGATTAATGGGAGGAATTCAAGATGTACTCTTTCGATCGTTGTGTCAGCACAAACATGTAAGAATCATTCTTAGGCCTGCATGTACTACTGAACACAATGTAGGAATTGGCAGCTTATTCATCAGGTGCACCAATTCTGGATTTCACAGAACTGTTGGTGAGTCAGAAGTGTGCGGCTCAAACTGCAGTCCAGAGTTTCGCAGGGCTTATTTACGGGTGTGTATAGAACTGCAGCATCGCCCACATACGAAGAAGGCTGGAGGCAGACTATGGCAGGTTTTGTGTCTCCCTCCCACAAAAACGCTGAAGTTGGGTTTGAAAATGGGATTACTGTTCATGGGGTGTGTGCTCATCCTACTCTCACAGCTGTTAGTGAAGTCTTCCAAACTCTGCAAAGTCTCTTTAATCAGAGACAACACTGACACAAAAGAAACATGGCCATATATTATGGAAAGTCTTCTCTCTTTCTCAAACAGCTTCCAACTCTTTTCAATACTATAGCCTGGCAGGGTCCTAGAGCCCTCCCGCCTACTACCCAAAGCTGGGAAGGTGCTAACAAGGCTTTGCCAATGAGGTGGGAGGACTCTAGGACCCTGGGTCTCACTTACCCAGCTTTGGGAAGGCAGCACAAGTGTGTGGGGGGGGGGACAGAACATCAAATGTTGCTGAGGGCCACAAAAAAGGCATTGAGGGCCGCCATTGGACCACCCTGGGTTAGGGGGTAGCCCCTGGTGACAGGGAATCAGTCTGTGTTTTCTAGCATGAGCATTGGAGCTTGGAGTGTGATGGTCCATTTTCAGAGAGAGAGGGGGGAGCAGAGAGAGAGCAGAAAGAAGAAGAAGAGTTTGGATTTGATATTCCGCTTTATCACTACCCTAAGGCTAACATTCTCCTTTCCCTTCCTCCCCCACAACAAACACTCTGTGAGGTGAGTGAGGCTGAGAGCCTTCAAAGAAGTGTGACTAGCCCAAGGTGACCCAGCAGCTGCATGTGGAGGAGCGGAGACGCGAACCCGGTTCACCAGATTATGAGTCTACCACTCTTAACCACTACACCACACTGGCTCACCACAGACAGGACCTTGGGAGTTTTGAGTAGGGAGAATGGCAGAAGGAGAAGCACTGTGGGGTTCAGAGTCTTTCTCTGGGTATCTGATGATAGGCAGAGGCATAGCAAGGTGGGTGCGGGCCGCCCCAGGTGCCATCCTGATGGGGGTGACATTCGCCGTGCAGTTGCCCCCACGCTCCAGGCAGGGGAGAGGACAGGAAGGAGGCAGGCGAGCAAACAACAGAGGGGGTGGGAATGGGTCCTGTCTGTCCCTATGGGCGGTTTGCCCCGCACCTGGGCGCACCGTCCCAGGTGCCCGAGAGGCTTCCTCCACCACTGATGATAGGTAGTGCAACTGCTGCTGTGTAGCAGGGCCACTTTGCGCCCCCACCCAATATACACTGCTACTACCTTTGTAAATAAAGCATATTTACACCTTACATTTCCAGTACTCTGTTCCCCAACTGAAACCAAAAGCTGGACATTCTGTCGCTGGAACTCCCGGGGGAAGTGGAGAATGTGTAGCCATGCATTTAAATACCCAAACTAATGATAAAAGCTGAAGCAGCGGCTTCAGGAGGGAGGGAGAATAAAACAAAACTCAAATAGAATAGAGGCTGGAAGCTTGCTGAAAATCAAAGCCTTGGCAGCTCATCTCTGCAGGCCCTGCTCTCAGATCTGGCTAATCTCAAACTCTAATGAAGCTTTTATAAAAGTGGGGTTGCAGGAGAAGAGAGGAGAAGAAAAGAGAAGAGAAGAGAAGAGAAGAGAAGAGAAGAGAAGAGAAGAAAAGAAACGAAAAGAAAAGAAAAGAAAAGAAAAGAAAAGAAAAGAAAAGAAAAGAAAAGAAAAGAAAAGAAAAGAAAAAGAAAAAGAAAAAGAAAAAGAAAAAGAAAATCTCTACTGTCAAAATAAATACAGGAACCTGACTTCCAGGAGCTCAGTTGTGATGGCCCAAACTCCCTGAGTATGGTTTGAAGGCACATGAGGCCACCACGTTGCTGAAGCTAAGGTGGTTTGGGTTTGGCCAGGACTTGAGGCGAGAGTGGGAGAGGCTGCCTGAGAACCACCACCCATACACTACCTTGGCTTCTTACAAATGCAGTACAGGTATTACGTGTTACCTGCTGCAACCGTGCCAAGTCCACCCCATGTACTGTGCTCAGGGCTTGTTCCATCTTCAGGAAAACATAACTCTTCTTTTTCTCTGATGCTCCTACGTGCCGATCAAATAAAAAATGCAGAGCCACAGTCGTTAGAAAACTCTAGATGAAGAAGAACGTGAGTTATATTTTGCCTGTAGAGGAACGAAGGTGTCTGAAATTGGGGGCGCAAAATTAGTGGTACATTTTGGTTGCAATCGGAATGGTATTTGCTATTTACGTGGAAGGCAAGAGAAACGGGAGATTTGGCTTTTGCCGCAGCCCGGATGAAAATAATACGAGTGACAAAGGCGAAGCAATGATAAATTAAATTAATTTACATTTATATGGTTCTTTGAGATAAGCATATTGATTTTGGGATGCCATGAATTATGCAACATGTGCTAGACTAGAGGAAGGGAAGGGAAGGGAAGGGAAGATGCTTGCCACTTTGTTTTTAAGCCAAGTCCTATTACTACATAGATGGAAACATCTGAGGGATGCAAAGCTCCTCTTCAAGCAAAAGGTTTTTTTTCTTCCAACCCACAATAATAAAAGGCAATGCTGAGCCTCCCCCCCCCCGCCATTTGCTGAAACTACAAAAAAAAAGCATTAACAAGTTAACAACGCTCCACTTCACTATTAGCTATATGATATAGCCAAATAAAAATCTAAAATATTCACTAGAATTAGGGCAAATTCTGCCAGCTAAGGAGCCACCGGAACGGGTTACTTCTGGGTTTGGCAGGGCGAGCATGCGCAGAAACGCTAAATAGCGCTTTGTGCATGTGCAGAAGCACCGAATCGCGCGGCGAGCATGAGCAGATTCGGCACTTCAGGTTGCGAACGGGCCTCCGGAACGGATCCCGTTCGCAACCAGAGGTACCACTGTAATATGGTTGTTCCAGTTTCATATGCTTAGGTTTAGTGACAGCAGGATTGGAACTTGTTTTAAACGGATTTTAAGATTGCGTTTTTAAATTGCTGTAACCCAACTTCAGATCTTGCGGTAAAGGGCAGGTAAGGAAATCTAATACTGTAAATGTTAATAACATAAAATAGTTTTACAGAGCCTCTCCAACAGAAAGTGCTCTTAACACTGTCTGCACAATCCTCATTACATTCCAAAGCTTTCTGCTTTCTTATATCCCGTTTCACATACTTCTCCACTAGAGAAAACGACAATTAACCATGACTGTCGAAAACCGTGACATTGTATGGATTGATCCTTGTTTGTGCTCTTGGAGGCTCCTGCTGCTGATGTACCTCACTCTACAAATGAGCAACATAATCTTCCTTCCTGGACATCCTCCAGGTCTATAGTTGCCTGGATTTCTTTTTTTTTCATTGGCTTCAGCAAATTTTGGAACTGCAACAGCAAAAGCATACTGAATTCTGAATTAATGGTTTGTTCCCAAATGTGCACATTTGTGCATAACTCAAGCAATATATATATAAACCATTCAGCCTTAAAAACTGGTGGCAGTGATGAACTGCTAGTGCATATGCAGTGATTAAATGCCTACAGCATGATAATGTCAATCAAATCTCACAACAATTTGTTCTGTGCTTGGAAACACAGGGGAGGGTAATTCTCTCCCCCCCCCCCCCAGGCTGAGTGAGTAATTAACTGCTTTGGGAATCCCTGGGCCTACTGTACTCTTTGTAAAATTAACACATGAGTGCGCACAGGCCGTATCCAGGCAAGGCAGATGAAGGCAGGGTGCAAATAAAAAGAAAAGCAACAGCAGCAATGACTAAAAAGGTAAAGTTAAGGACCCCTGGGCAGTTAAGTCCAGTTAAAGGTGACTATGGGGTGCGGCACACATCTCGCTTTCAGGCCGAGGGAGCCGGTGTTTGTCCACATGAAAGGTAAAATACAACGAAACAATTTTGTCAAAAATATATATATATAAATCTCTCCTCAGAGGCAAACGCCTACTTCTGTTTCAAAAAGGTCAGAGTTCTGGTATAAAGTGCAATATAAGGTAATAAAGATGGTAGTGCAAAGTTCCGACAAAGAGTCTATCATTTCAGTGTGAAATATGATTGATCCAAGTCCATCAACCGTGTAGGTATGTTTTCCGACGGGTGGCCAGCTTCGTATACTCCCGTTTCACACGCTGTTTCTTCAAGGAATGGACTTATCTTGGATAACAACAGTACATACACTTGATACAGAGTGTAATAGAGATCCGTGCCTTTAAATGTTTTAATGTTACCCTGGCTGCTAGTACTTAATAGAGAGAGCCAGTATAGTTTGGATTAGCCTTATTGGAATGAGGACCTTCTGAGTCTCTTAGAAACATCTTAGCTAAGCTGAATTTACTAGTCCTGTGTGGATGGTGAGTACTTAAATCTATTATTAGTTTGTATGTATCTTCTATAAGTTTGTATGTATATTCATATTCTTGTAAAATTGATGGTATGTACTGTTGTTATCCAAGATAAGTCCATTCCTTGAAGAAACAGCGTGTGAAACGGGAGTATACGAAGCTGGCCACCCGTCGGAAAACATACCTACACGGTTGATGGACTTGGATCAATCATATTTCACACTGAAATGATAGACTCTTTGTCGGAACTTTGCACTACCATCTTTATTACCTTATATTGCACTTTATACCAGAACTCTGACCTTTTTGAAACAGATGTAGGCGTTTGCCTCTGAGGAGAGATTTATATATATATATATTTGACAAAATTGTCTCGTTGTAGTTTATTATCTATTATCGTTCACAGTTTTGTATTTTACCTTTCATATCGTTTACCGTGACGGTCTGTTGTATTTTCTTGGTGTTTGTCCACAGACAGCTTTCCGGGTTATGTGGCCAGCATGACAAAACAGTTTCTGGCACAATGGAACACTGTGACGGAAACCAGAGCACACTGAAACACCATTTACCTTCCCGCTGTAGCGGTACCTATTCATCTACTTGCACTGGTGTGCTTTTGAACTGCTAGGTTGGCAGGAGCTGGGACAGAGCAACGGGAGCTCACTCTGCCGCGGGGATTCAAACTGTCAGCCTTCTGATCAGCAAGCCCTAGGCTCTGTGGTTTAACCCACAGCGCCACCCGCGTTCCAAGCAATGACTATGACCGCAACAAAAGGGGCTACATTGGCTTCCAAGTAAGGAAAAGAGAAAGTTGCAAGAGAAAAGAGGGAAAGGGAAAAGCATGAAGGAAAAAAGAGAAAGGCAATGAAGGTTGGCATAAAACAAAGAATAAGAAAACAGCAGCAGTAATTGGGGGCTGGGAGACACAAAACAGCTTCCTCAAATGTCCAACATTCATTCATTTTCTCCATTACATATGGATTCCATCCATTCTCTAAGGGGTTCAGGGCAGGATGTATTTTTTTTAAATTCAACTTTATTCATATTTAATAATTTCACAACAAAACTAAAACAATCCATTTTCAACTACAGTATTTAGAAACATATACACAAGTATCCAAAATGTCGATGGGAAAAAAGAAAAAGAGAAAAAAATAAAGAAAAACAAAAACAAAAATAAAGATATACAAATATATAAACATCTTGTATGTACATCTTACAATGCAACGAATATACTAGTTAAATCTGACTATACATTATCCGCATTACTTGTCTTTACTACGATTCTCTTTAATTTGCTGCTGTACCAAGAATATAAACCAAATATTGACTTCCATCTGCCACACAGCACTCCATTTCAATCTCCTTCATCTATCTGTTTTTATTCTGTTTTTCTCTCATATATTTTCCTAAATTTAGTTCAATATACATCCTCTTACAATCTTTTGACTCTTCACGAATTCCATTCATTCTAAGCTCAACCAGATACTCGGTTTTGACCCTTGTTTTTTAAAATACTCATTCAAGCATTCCCATTCTTTTTTCACTAAACTTTTGGATTTATGTCTTATTATGTCCGTCAATTTAGCTAATTCCTTATATTCACATACTTTACAGAGCCATTCCTCTCTAGTGGGTATAGATTTCTCTTTCCAGTATCTCGCTAACAATATTCTCACCGCGGTCGTAAAATATAGGAAGACTGTAACTTTATCTTTTGGTAAGGATGTATTGGTTTCCTCTCCTCACCCCCCAGATTGTAGCCTCACAACCGCCCTGTGAGGTACATTAGGCTGGAGTTCGGGGAGAATGTCTGGCCTACATTTACCCGGCAAGCTATACTAATATGATTATTTACTAAATTTCCATACCGCCCTTCCGTCAAAGATCACAGGGTGGTTTACAAGATGAACACACAAAAATACACACCCTAATAACAAACAAAAAACAATCTCTCTCACGCACACACATTTTTAAAGATTGCTTAATTAGCCAAAGGCCTGGGAGAAGAGGAATGTTGTTGCCTGGCACCTAAAGATAGGTAACAAATGTGCCAAGCTAGACTTCCTGAGGAGAGCATTCCATAAATGGGCAAAAAAAGGACCTCAGAATGCGAGTCAGTTCATATGGGGAGAGGTGATTCCTGAGGCAGTCCTTTATGGCTGAATAAGAATGTAAGACATTCCGTGTTGGATCAGGGCCAATGGCTCATCTAGGCTGGCATCCTGTTCTCTAAGCCAACCAAGTACCCTTGGGAAATACCCCGCCTGGGGCAGTTTGTGAGACTGCCCCAAAGCCAGAGCAAAGCCGTGTGCGCACATCCCCGGCTACAGAGAGTCCGGTGGCGCTGTCATATGTGATTGTTCCCAGCATGAAGAACAACACACACAAGCCATAATTAAGGCTAAAACTATTTATTGTAGGAATAGTGCAGAGAGAATCCCTGCTGCCAGCTCAGTAAGACAGAGCTGCCATTAAGCACGTCCTTTCGGCTGCGCAGAAAGCCAGGAGAGAGAACACAAAGGCTAGGATTACAATAGTACAGTGAAACGTAAAATTCCATGTAGGAAAACAGATAAGCAGCTTTCTCACGGCTCAGTGAGACAGGCAAAAGTCAGACTGCTGCAGCTGTTTGCCGCTCGGCTTGGACAAAAATCACAACAACCCACTTCCCTCCTCTGGGCTCCAGCAACTGGTATTCAGAAGCATGACGGGGAATGAGGATTTGAACTTCAGCCTTCTCCATAGGGATGTAAGAAGGCCTTGCTTTCCATTTTGCCCTGTTCTTGTCGCATGCAGCACTGTTTCTGTTCCACAGCAGTTTGTTGCCCACCAAAAACTACATTATTCATCTCATCCCCTCCCGGCTGTGTAATTATGTAAATCACACAAGTTACATTGTCATTAGGACGCGGGTGGCGCTGTGGTCTAAACCACTGAGCCTAGGGCTTGCCGATCGGAAGGTCGGCGGTTCGAATCCCCGCAACGGGGTGAGCTCCTGTTGCTCGGTCCCTGCTCCTGCCCACCTAGTAGTTCGAAAGCACGTCAAAGTGCAAGTAGATAAATAGGTACCGCTCCGGCGGAAAGGTAAACGGCGTTTCCGTGCGCTGCTCTGGTTTCGCCAGAAGCGGCTTAGTCATGCTGGCCACTTGACCTGGAAGCTGTATGCCAGCTCCCTCGGCCAAGAAAGCGAGATGAGCGCCGCAACCCCAGAGCCATCCGCGACTGGACGTAATGGTCAGGGGTCCTTTACCTTTGCCGTTACATAGTCATTACACTATTCCACTCATTCATTTCAGTGGAAAGGAAATGGTGGTTGTGGGCTGATCAAGGCTGATTCAGTCCCAGAAATGGTCCTGAACCAAGATTGAAATGAATTAAGAGAATATGTTTCCCCAGAAACACTTTTAGTTGCTTTGCTGGGACACACTCCATCCCCTTACCCCCCCCCCAAAATGGAGTATTGACATCTGGCTGATAGATCCCATTGGGAGAAAGTTTCAATGAACTCAGTACTTTTTGAGCAGGCTTGCATAGGATTGCTTTGTAAACATACAGGATGAATAAAGGTCTTGCTATAGTCACATACCCTCCAACACCTTGAAACAAAAATTCTGGATGCCATCTTCCCGCTTTTTATCCCGAGAGCACGGCAGCCATTTTGGTTACCATGATCTCATGTGATCTTGCACCACAGTTCCCGCCCCCCCAAAAAAGTGCTTTTGGGGGGAATTGTGCTGCAAAATCACACAAGATCATGGCAAGCAAAATGGCCTCTGTTCCCTTGCGATAAAAAAGCGGGATGTCCCAGCTTTTCAGGGACACTTGCATTGTATATAGTCATATCTGCCGCAAAGTAATAAATTGTATGCCTGGCTATGCGGTGGAATACCACAGATGTCCAGCAGTAAGTGGCATTCTGCGAACATGAATAATCTGGTAAAGGTAAGCATGCAACCTCAGATAGCAATACTACAGAGACCTGTACTGCACTCTCCTCAGCCCAGACAATTTTATCTGGTTTCGTTGCTATTGTTCTCTACCGTCAAGGTTTGCCAAATTCTCAAGATGCTTGGAATCTCTGGCAGCTGCAGCCTCTTGACTTGTGTGCACTGGTGTACAGCCTCATGAGGATTTAGCCTAGATTTGAGAGCATTCGTCTTAAACTCGTGACTGCGTTTGCTTCTTAGCAGCGCACTTAATACGAGGGTGCTTGCCTTTTTTTTAAAAAAAAAAAACCTGGGACGTTTCTGTTTGCGAGCATAATCCATACCAAGCTAAACTTGCATTCAATTACATGACAGCACGGCAAGATACAACAACTGGTTTTGAATAGTGAGAGGTAGTATTAATAAGCTATTTAAATATCAGAACTAGAAGCGTACAGGCTAAAAACAAAAAAACAAAAAACTGGCTGGCTAGTTCATGTTAGCATGTGAATTTCAGCTTCACCACAGCTTGCTTCCAATTCTTGGCAATTGCCCTTTAGAGTTGCCCGTTCACTTCTGCGGCGGTGAGGGTGGAATCCACAATAGACAGGATTCCAGCAACCATCAGCTCTAGACCTAGTGATCCTGTGCCCTCTCTTCTGTCTGACTCCACAGGCTTCCAAACCTCATTTATTTTAACAGAACCTGCATGCTTCTTAATTGTAAAAACCTCAAAACGGTTTACATAAAATATACTTTAAAAGACATTGAGCTCTCTCTCTCTCTCTGCATATATCCAGCAGTTTAAAAAAAATGTATATTATAAAATAAAAGTGTGCATTAAAATATATGTCAAATTTACACAACTGGATAGGCTTGCATAATGAAAAAAGTTTTTAGCAAATGGTGAGTACAGTAAAAGGTAAAGGTACCCCTGACCGTTAGGTCCAGTCGCGGACGACTCTGGGGTTGCTGCGCTCATTTCGCTCTACAGGCCGAGGGAGCTGGCGTTTGTCCGCAGACAGCTGGTCATGTGGCCAGCATGACTAAGCCGCTTCTGGCGAACCAGAGCAGCGCACGGAAATGCCCTCAGGTCTGTGGGCAAAATGTAGACTACCAGCCCTCTCTCTATTGCCCTCAAAGCTCTTCCCAGGCCACACACCTCCCTAGCCCTGCTTTGTACCCTCCTTGATAGCTTTTGCCTGGTTGGAGTGTACCCTTGAACTTCAAAGATTCTTGTTTGCCTGGGTGAAAAATGGAGGTGCACGTGTGTGTATGCAGAAAGTAGCTTACTGCACAAAGGTAAAATTTACATTCATTGCTCCACCCACTGTGCCTCTGGCCCCGCCCACCATTGCCATGTGGCCTTCAGAAGGTTGCTCCAAAGGGAATGTGGCCCTCAGGTTGAAAAGGTTCCTTTTCTATAAGACTGGCTCCTTCTCTTGTCTGCATATCCCCTCCTATCTCCAGGTCCCGTGTGCAGTTTTAAAACAATCCTACTTCCTCCTTGGCAACCCTCTCTGCAGTGGGTATATCACATATCATTTCTCAACGCACTTCATGTACCTCCACTTTGTCACTATTTTGCAGGAGGGATTCAAGGGCATTCTGGAACTTTAGATATGAGCCATTAAAGTGCTCTGCTGCAAAAAAAATAAAAAAATAAATCCAGTGTGTTTTCTGTGTGGATGAGGATTAAACCCTGACTTTTGCAGTTAGGAAAGTGACAGAGAACCACGCTGAAAAATGTGGGACAAATTAACAAATGATTAATGGGAAGGCATGTAAACACCACCATGAAACTAAACTAAGATGGTGCTCGTTGTGATAAAAGGCTCCCCACAGAAAAATAAAAATGGATGCTAAAAAAAAAAGAACGAATCCAGCCTAAGCTCTAGGTTTTGTACAAGCAAATCATGATGCGTGACAAACAGGTTATCTGGATGGCAATTTTGCCCCATTCCTTTAGCAATTTCCTGCCAACCCCACTGACTTTAAGCACTGTGAAATTTCTCCATTGTCTCTTTTTCGTGATGTTTCTCAAACGAAGGTGCATGGGGTGCCTTTAATTTTTTTAACACAGCTACCTCATCATGCCTTGTGTCCTATTATATACCGGTATGCCTGTGTTCTTTTTGCCCCCCTTTTAATGAGATGACCTGCTTGACCAACCTTTAGGGAACAAATTAACATAATGAGCAGTAAATACAAAACAGAAAAATTCCTGCAAGCGGTTCTGCTCTGCTTTTTAAGGGCACACAAGTGCATATTCTAGGTTGACTTTCTGAAGTGATAAGAGTCTGAGACGCAACCCTGGCTAAATGTCACACCCTCTGATCTGGAAAGAACCCCAACCCTTTTAATATATTGCACATGCAGCATAATGAAAACAGTGTACCACTTCAAACTGCAGATAGGGCTATCACACTTTTTAATTCTCCCCCTATGCAAAAAAATAAATAAATCTCCTGATCTGCTAGGCTTATTTTATTCTTACTTTTTTGGCAGGAAGTTTTACATGGGGAGAATTTAAAAAATGTGATTCCCTTCCATGGTTGGCCAACTTGGGCAGGGAATCGCCTCCATTCTCCTTGGCACAAACTGAGTGCATTTTTTCCTAACGTCGGTGCGCTGTGATTGAATCCATATTGGCTGGGAATATCTTGATTTGGGCCCTTGCTCCCCTTGACTTCTGCACGTGAGAAACAGGCGTACCTGAAGTCTGGAGTGGTGTAGCCAAGAAATAATTTTATTACAGCTGTTTGGTAGACAGGACAGAACACATCAGATTCTACGTTAATGCTCTTACAGTGGTACCTCGGGTTACAGACGCTTCAGGTTACAGACGCTTCAGGTTACAGACTCCGCTAACTCAGAAATAGTACCTCGGGTTAAGAACTTGCTTCAGGATGAGAACAGAAATTGCGTGGAGGCAGCAGGAGGCCCCATTAGCTAAAGTGGTACCTCAGGGTTAAGAACAGTTTCAGGTTAAGGACGGACCTCCAGAATGAATTAAGTTCTTAACCCAAGGTACCTATGTATGTATGTATGTATGTATGTATGTATGTATGTATGTATGTATGTTAGTTGCTTAGGGCAAGGCAATCTCCAGGATGTTTTTGTTTTTCTTTTAATTCAAATTCCGTCAATTGCCTGGGTGAAGAGATATGCAAAATGAATAAATGTTAGCATCACCACCAGGAGAGCCTCTTCAGGAAAGCATTTCACAGGTGCTATCACCTCCTGCAGATTTCTACACTTCCTCTGCACAAATTAATTGCAGCTTTCTCCCGAGAAACAGTCACCTTGTTTGTACTGTTGGGTTTTTTTACTTGCAATTTTTCGCAATGCGTGAAATGACATAAAGTTAACACTGGATGTGCATGCTATTTGCCACCTAAGAGAGAAGACAAAAGGATTGTTTGAAATGTAAAATCCCAAATTGTTTTTGCACTGAGCCTAGGGCTTGCCAATCAGAAGGTTGGCGGTTTGAATCCCCGCGACAGGGTGAGCTCCCATTGCTCAGTCCTGCTCCTGCCAACCTAGCAGTTTGAAAGCACGTCAAAGTGCAAGTAGATAAATAGGTACCGCTCTGGCGGGAAGGTAAATGGCGTTTCCGCGCACTGCTCTGGTTCGCCAGAAGTGGGCTTAGTCATGCTGGCCACATGACCCGGAAGCTGTCTGCGGACCAAATGCTTGCTCCCTCGGCCTATAGAGTGAGATGAGCGCCGCAACCACAGAGTCGTCCGTGACTGGACCTAACAGTCAGGGGTATCTTTACCTTTACCTATTGCTTAATGAAGTCCCAGTTGAAAATAAAAGGCAAGAAAAGCTTTATTTAAGAGAGTCAGCCTGTTAGGGTACCTGCCTCTAAACCAGCATCATAACTGCACTAATAGTCTTGAGTCACATTAAATAAAGAATTTCTTTCCTTTTATTTTCAACTGGAACTTACCTTTTCAGCTTCTGACATTCTGCGTGTATTTTTTTACAGCACACTGTAAGTTTCTGGTAGTGCAAACTGTTTGACGAAAAAGAAATTTTAGCTCATAGGTTAGAGAGCACAGGGCATCCCCACCCCTGGCCCCCTTTTCATTCTATGTCTACTAAGCACTATGGATTCAGCATTATTTTACTGGGAATTCTAAAGCTATAAAATAAGAAGATCTACCCATGTTACTTTCTCAGATTACGTATGCCAACCATTGCAATAACTGGTGAATTAACAACCAGTTGAGCTTCCATCGGGGGCGCTCCGTTCCATTTCACCACCCGAGGAGAAATGGGAAGTTCTGCCTCATGCCCCCCCACCCGCCATGCCCTCAAACACTTCCACTGCCGCTGCTCCCCAACTCTCGTCGAACTTGGCAGGAGCTAGGGTGCTCCTCAAAGTGCTGCTGCTCAACTTCTCTGCCTGTGGGGAGTTGCAGAGAGTTTCGGTGCCTGATTCTAACATCAAAGAATATTTGCTTATGATCACAAGATCACAAACAGAAATGTGTTTTTTGTAACAACTAAAGTAGGTTAAATTGGGCTAAAAATAATACAGATGTCCAGCCACCCAACATTTGTTGCCAGGATGAACACCCAATCCTTTAATTAAAAAAAGGCTGAAAATCCTATCCCCAAGTTACCTGAGAAGCAAGCCCCATTGTATTCAATGGGATTTGTTTTGCCATACTACCCTGAACACGCCCGATCTCGTCTGATCTCGGAAGCTAAGCAGGGTCAGGCCTAGTTAGTACTTGGATGCGAGACCGCCTAGGAATACCGGGTGCCGTAGGCTTATAGAGACGCAGGTGGCGCTGTGGTCTAAACCACTGAGCCTAGGGCTTGCCAATCGGATGGTCGGCGGTTCAAATCCCCGCAACGGGGTGAGCTCCCGTTGTTCGGTCCCAACTTCTGCCAACCTAGCAGTTCTGGGTTCTGCAAGAGAGAGACTCCTGCAGATACCATCTCATCAGCAGGTCTGTTCTGCACAGAGCACAAACTGGGATTTTTAGTGTGGCAGGAGCTACGCAACGTAGCAGTTCGAAAGCACGTCAAAGTTAAAGTAGATAAATAGGTACCGCTCCGGTGGGAAGGTAAACGGCGTTTCAGTGCGGTGCTCTGGTTTCGCCAGAAGCGGCTTAGTCATGCTGGCCACATGACCCGGAAAAACTGTCTGCGGACAAATGTCGGCTCCCTCGGCCAGTAAAGCGAGATGAGCGCCGCAACCACAGAGTCGTTCGCGACTGGACTTAACTGTCAGGGGTCCTTTACCTTTTAGACATGGTTAGGACTCTGCTGGACAGTGTTAATCCAAATCCAGTATTAATCAAAATCCCAAACAAATAAGCATTTATTGCAGTAAAGTGGTAAAGGGGGATTGCATTATCCAAGACACTAAAAAGCATGGTAACTTGCAACAGTTTTTCCTCTGTTTTTCTTCATAACATGGTTAAAATATTTGCATTCAAAATGGAGTAAGGAGAATGAGAGCATAAGTAACCATTTCTGTCCAGTGCTCTGAACTGTCAGTATGTATAAATGAATCATGTCAAACTAACTGACAGAGGAAGAGAGCAAGTTACCTTGAGGCAGCAGGAAAACCCATGGCTTCAAAGAGAAAGCTGGAGGACACCACGAGAAAGAAATGCAATGCAATATTCAAGCAACACAGCAAATTCAGAACAATCACAAATGGCAAGTACTTGTGATTTATAACCTGATTCATTTAACTGCAATCTCACTTTTAATCACAGCTGTGTTTTCTAACTTAAACGTGCCTGACAAAGTGACCAAACAACATCACAAATAATGTAAAAAAATATATGAGCATTATGAGCATGCACAAGCCTATGGTTTGTACATTCCCTACTCTAGTCTCCAACACCCTCTGAGAAATTTTTAATCAAAGTTTGCAGCAAACCATAAAATACTGTTTCCTCCTAAACTGTCATGGCACCAACCTTGTCAGATTTTAGGCGCCAGGCAAAAACATGACTATTTCCTCAGACATTTGGATTCTGACGTGGTTTGATTTGGGGGCTGTTTTTTGGTGTGTTCTAACTGTAATCAGATACATTTGCAAAACCAAGGTCCATTTTGTCTGTTAGGCATCCTTAATGGTGCTTTGATTTTCCAACAGATCCGTGTTCTTTCCATGCTTTACAGTTTTCAAACGCAAAACATGCTCCGAGACACCAAAGCATTACAGCTTGACCTCTACAACTTAGATAAGTGCTCTAAACAATGTTTATATGTAATGCTGAATGGAAGACTGCATTAGCCATTTCATCTTTGCTTCCATTAGCTCCTCAGCTCAGTTTTTACACAGGAAAGCGTATTGATAATAAACTATTTTCTCTATTCATGGCAAACATTCACACCTGCCCCTACCCTATGCACTCATGTGAATTTGCCAAATACATATTCATTGGAATAATGAAAGGCAACACGTAGACCAATAAACGGTAAAGGCATAAATTCATTCTGGTAACATATTAGGGGGGTATAGCTACCACAAAGACCTTGTTCAGCATAAGTAAGAATCCATTGTGGGACAAATCCACAATGCTGCCTTGGAATCATAGAGTTAGAAGGGACCACAAGAGTCATCTAGTTCAACCACCTGCAATGCAGGGACCTTTGGCCCAATGTGGGGCTTGAACCCACAACCCTAAGATTAGGAGTCTGATGCTCTACCAACTGAGCTAATCCCAGTGTGGATGGATGGGCAGGCTGGTAACATTTTATCTGTAAGGCTGATCAAAGCTGCAATCCTATCCACACTTTCCTGGGAGTAAACCCCATCGAACTCATGCCCAGGATTGAACTGTTAAGAAATTTTGAAATTTGCACCAACACTGGCCACAACCAGGACAAAGTTACGATCTTGTATAATTCAAAGTGTTGGTGCTGACCTTTAAAGGCCTAAATGGCCTCAGCCCTGTATACCTGAAGGAACATCTCCACCTCCATCATTCTGCACTGAGGTCCAGCTCCGAGGGCCTTCTGGCGGTTCCCTCACTGTGAGAAGGTTACAGGGAACCAGGCAGAGGGCCTTCTCAGTAGTGGCACCCACCCTGTGGAACGTCCTCCCATCAGATGTCAAGCAAATAAACAACTATCTGACTTTTAGAAGACATCTGAAGGCAGCCCTGTTTAGGGAACTTTTTAATGTTTGATGTTAATTGTGTTTTTTATATTCTGTTGGGCAGGGTATAAATAATAATTAAAAATATTATTATTGTTAATAAAAAATATTATTAGTATTAGTTTTAGTATTAGTATTATATAACACTCCCAAAGAAGATCGCTAAAACTTGAAAGCACTTTATGTTGACTCTATCATGTCACTGTTTAGTAGTGTGCTGGGTTTCTAAATGTGCCCAGAGCTGTCGTATGAGCATCATGTGCTTGAAGGCAGCATGTGAATTTTTAATGTCCTTCGCTATGTCCAATACTGCCTGAAAGGAAAGTCCGACTTTATTAGCACTTGTACGACAGACAGTCAACAGTACTAATAATTCCTCTTTAATCCAATTAACTTTCTTACCTATGGCTAGCGAAGACCTATTCAAATGACCCGTCTGCAAGGCGATGGAACTCAGTGTCCAGACTAAAACAGAGAGCTGATAATGACTGCACATAATCAGACCTTTTGGGGCATGGCCAAGGAGTAATTCCACACACTTGAGCTTAAAGCAACATGTAAAAAACAGAACTATGATTAATAAGGTTCCTTGATCAGTTTTTTGATTTACTGATATTTTATTATGGGACTTCTTATTCTGCTTCATTTCCCTTGGCTACATTTATATTTATATATATATATATTTATTTTTATGCTTCTACTTTAATATAATTTAACAATCTCTTATTAACGGCAGCGACTAAATGTTTGCAAAGCATCGATACTCTGCATTTCCTCCAATTTGTTAGGTTGTCCATTCCAACCATGTGTTCTGCTTTTTTTGTAAGGACAACTCCTGTCCTGTTGACATGGTCTCAGCCTGCTTATACAATCCACTGAAAATCAAGTCAACAAACAAACAAACAGATGACCACCTCTGCCCCCTGAATACCAGTTACAGAGAAACTACAGCAGCCAGGAGTGAGTTATTCAGATGTGGTTTTAGGGTGGCGTGACCTGTTTGGTATCTGAAGAAGTGTGCATGCACACGAAAGCTCATACCAAGAACAAACTTAGTTGGTCTCTAAAGTGCTACTGGAAGGAATTTTTTTATTTTTTATTTTGTTTCGACTGCTTTAAATAGAGAGTGAAAAGCGGGGCACGCACCAAATTTTTAGCATCGCATAGGTTGCCACTGAAATTAGAGAGCCCAACGTCCACCACTGAATTATCCACCTCATGTTCTGTTTCTACCCTTCCCAGATAGGGTTGCCAGGTGTCCACTATTTGAGTGGACAGTCCACTTTTTTCACATTATGTTCACTATTTTTTTCACAAAATAGTGGACATTTTTTTTATTCAAAAGCTTTATGATGAAATGGTACGTAATCTAAAGCTATACAGTCTAAGAGAATAAGGATAGGGGAATCGCGTTTTGTCTTTTTTTTCATAAGTAAGAATGAGACAAAGATCGAATATCCATTGAACTCGATTCTCCGAAAAAATTATTAATCATACTCAATTGTTTCACAAGACATTTAAAAAATGGGGGGGCGCCTCTTGCCGGAATTCTGCCCCGCCTGTTCCTGACTCGCGGGGAGAACAAAAGGGAGAGGCGTGAAAGAAAAAGACGCCTCTTCCTGTTCCTGACGCGCAGGAGCAGCAGCAAACCAGCTACCGGTAGAGGCGCGGGGGGGAAAGGCGGGCTTGGAGGAGACTTGCCCGACGACCTGAGGGAGCGAGATCCTTGCCCCAAAGATCGCCTCCCTAATACAGGAACGGTAAGAAGGAACCCCTGTTGGGAACTTGGGTAGCAAAGTAAAATGTAATTTAATATTTTACATATTATTATAATATATTTGATGTTTTGAATTTTAAGTAAAGTTTTGAAGTGATTATTTTAATATGTGTTAAAATGTTTGTAAGAAAATATATAATTTAATTTAATTTAACACCCCCCCCCCCCGCTTGTCCGCTATTTTTTGAAAGCAGACCTGGCAACCCTATTCCCAGGGGCATCTGGTTGTCATTCAGGTTTTGAATCTTATCTAGCAAGATTCTTCTTATGTTCTTATAAGAACATAAGCTACATTTTTTTTTTTTTTTTTTGCCGGGCTCCAAGTGTCTCTAGCTAAAAACCTGCTCCAATGACAGAAGTCAAAGAGAGAGAGAGAGAGTGCTGTGTGCCTTGTCCTTTTTGTTACCTGGACAAGTAAGGTCACACCCACCTCTAGTCACATGCAAAGGAAGTATGTCTCAGCCAGGAGGAAACAGGAAGTTTTTGACTGGCTGGACCAAACATTCCCCTGCATGTACACTCTAGGAAAACAAGGAATGTTGTACTTGACTGCTATTTATGTATCACATCCCACATATATCAAGGGTGGGCAACCTCAGGCCCAAATGTGGCCCTCCAAGCCTCTGTCTGACCCTAGAAACTCTTCACAGGCCACACCCACTCTTTCCAAGCCACACCCCGTCCCCTGGCCTTTCTTCTCATTTCAAGCAGTTTTGCCTGGCTGGAACAGACGGATGGAAGATAGAGTGTCTGATTATCTGTTGAAACTAGTCTACTGTACAAAGGTAAAATTTTGCATCGATTGCTCCACCTACTTTTGCCTATGGCCCCATGCATCATTGACATGTGGCCCTCAAAATATTATGTGGCCCCTGGCCTGAGGTTCCCCACTCCTGTTCAGCACAGACGGCACAGTGGGGACTGGCCCTGCAAATACTTTATATTTTGTGTTTTTATGCCGTGAACCTCCCAGAGACATTTGGACGAAGGGCGATATACAGATTTAATAATAAAGTAAAGAAAAAATTTAAATTCTATGTGCCAGTTTTTTCTAAGCAATAATAAATGATGAATCTAGGTCATTGCTTGGGCAGAACACAGGCCATCCTGGGCAGAACACAGGATGCAAAGGTAACAGTAACCTTGATCTCTGCATTCTTTGCTACTATTAATATATAGCTGGAAAACAGGGAAAGTGAACGGGGAATAGTCTCTGACTATTTAGGCACAAAATAGATAAAATACTTGTACACAAGCTAAAAACAAGAGAAAACACTCCCACTGATTTTTGAGTCAAGCATTTTCCATAGTTGTAATTTAAGAGACCATTTTTCCATAACAGTGCAGAGATAATTCTCTCTGATGTGCTCATCTGCAGGAGAAGAGACTCTTTAGCTGACTGAATTACCGGGCTCAAGTGAGACACTCACTTCAGAAAAAAAAAACACAGCAAGAAAAACACTTGGGCAAACGATAGAAAAGCCATATCATTACTAGCGTAAGTAACAGGCCGGTTTCACAAGCTGGAGGCCTGCAATTTAAAAACAATGCACGAACCAACACTCTTGACAGCTGTAAAGCAAGTGCTCCTTTTCCTTGATTTTCCTTTGGGTGCCAATAAACACCAAAATAAGAAGACTGTGCTAGCACGCATTTTGAGTACCAGGTTCCCTGCAAAGAAAAGCCCAGCATATCCCAAACAGTGTTTTATTTATATAGAGATCTTCACGCCTCATTCTAGTACCAGTGCACTAATCAGAATTGCCTTACAGTAGCCATGAGCAAAGCAGGTTCTGCCACATCTTCTAGGGCAGTGTTCCCCAACCTTGGGCCTCCAGCTGTTTTTGGACTACAATTCCCATCATCACTGACCACTGGTCTTGCTAGCGAGGGATGATGGGAGTTGTAGTCCGAAAACAGCTGGAGGCCCAAGGTTGGGGAACACTGTTCTAGGGTGCACATTCCAGTTCTGCAGACCATGCTGGATGCACCAGATGGGCCATGCCATCACACCCCCTGAAGCAAGAATACAACTAGAACATACCCAGTTCTGCTGCCATGGCTGCATATCATCAGGGGAGCTGAGTGAAGGGCATCAAACTTTTGGAGAAGCTTGTGCACCACTGCTGGACTTCTCACTGAAGAGAAAACCTGGTAAGAACTTTTGGAACCTCAGACGTCCCTAGGACAGTGCCCTACCTAAGCTTTGCAAGGGACAGCAGTTTTCTATTTGTTTTTTTTTAAAAAAAAAACCCAAGTACAGTCATTCAGAATCCGTTTGCATTCTAGTTTGATCTTCTCTGGTTTGCATCTTTCTGGTGCATTACGTGAACTTAAAAGGCAGCTGTCCTTCAAAATTCACACTTTTGAGTTTTGCAATGCAGTCCTCCTACCAGATAATGCAGCTAGACACTTTAGTTGAGACTCCTGCATTGCTGGGGGGTTGGACTAGGTGACCCTCTGGGACCCCACATTTAAATTCTTCCCTGGTCTCCTTGCTGGCCCTAGTAGGACCAACTTGGCCAGTAAGCCCTGGTGATCATTTGATATCTACTGACTGGTTTTTTGTTTGTTTTTTCCCAAAATGACTCCTGAATTTTTGAATTTTATTGATATTGATGCTGCATTTTTATGTTGTATTTTATGCTGTTTTTAAGTCGTATTTTAATAAATGTTTTATATTTGCTGTTAGCCACCCTGAGCCCAGTTTTTAAACCGGGAAGGGCAGGGTATAAATAAAAATTATTATTATTATTATTATTATTATTATTATTATTATTATTATTATCTTCCAAATCTACAATTCTATGATTCTATGAAATGCGTATCTTGGGGAAAAGTAGGCGTAAAAATGGAAACACGAGTGAAAATAGCATAAACATGCATTGTAGGAGGGGAAACGGCTTACAAAACTGTGTATGTTAGGCAAAATTGCATCAAAATGTTTATTATGTTAAATACACCCCCTACCTGTCATTTCTTAGACATGGATATCTGCTCTACACCCCCCACCCACCCCCAAAAAAGGGCCTGTTTAGTTCATGGGTCACTCCAGGTTATTTAATAAAAATAGACTTCCCAAGCCCCCTAGCAAAATATTCTCCATGAAATAATTAGAATAAGGGCATAAAACACAAAGGGATATGGTCACCACTGTTAATTGGTAGCTGACTCCAGCTCATGATGATATTGACGGTCTTTTTGTACTTTGTCGGACATTTCCTTTGAAAAATATGTAAGGTCACCACCACCGTGAGGACTATAGTAGTCTTGACTACAAGCCAGACGCTGATATACTAATTGCAACTGGAGGTGTCAGAGCCTTGAGACAATTCAGAATTTCTCTCTTTCTTCTCTGGTGTAACAGTGTCATTGTATGCATATAAAAGAACTTCCTTTGGCAAGGAACCAGTAGATGTCCTGAGCTGTGTGTTGAAACCTGCAGTGACTTACCCTTCAGTGACTTTTAACAGAGCCTCATCTTGTAACCTAGCCTGTAATTAGCAAACATGCAACAGACAGATATTTGTGAAACCCTGTGCAGCCTTACTCAGCAGGTGCTGCTTCTGAATCACCATCCCTCTTAGGATTGCAATGCTTGTGGATTTCCAAAGAACGAAAGGTTCAGCAACAAAATTGTGCTATATAAAAGGGGGGGAGGACTGAGGTGGGTGCAAAAGTAATTTATCTGATCATGTAGGCATTGTACGGCTGAAAGGCATGATCAACAAAGTCTATTTTCCATAGCAATGCATATTCCTATAGAAAAGGCTGTGCTCTCTACTGACAGCAAATTCATTCTCTGGGTACTGATCCTTAGGTAGACAAATGGCACTATACAGGGATTTACCATATTTTTTGCTCCATAAGACATTTTCCCCTCCTAAAAAGTAAGGGGAAATGTCTGTGCGTCTTATGGAGCAAATGTGTGGTCCCTGGAGGTGAACTGCCCAGAGGCAAAAGCAGATTCTGCTTTTTTTAAAAAAGAGAGAGAAAAGGGGGTGTTGAAAGGAAGCCCGATGAGCAGCTGCTCAGCAAACGACCGGGGAGAGAGATAAGGGAGAGAGATTCCAGCCCCGCCCCCTTGCAGAGGGAGGCTGATTCCCCAGCGACATGTGACTGGCTGATTAGATTATCTGTCCGGAAACTGTAGAAATGGCTCCCTTTCCTGAAGCTGCAGAAATGTGAGTTAAACCCCATAAAACAGGATTTTTTCCCTTTGCAAAGTAAGCTCAACAACTTTGAGCTGATCCTCAAAAAATGGGGCTTTTCTCCTTTGCAAAAGAAGCTACAGGAATTTGAGCTGATCCTCAAAAAAATGGGTCTTTTCCCCTCTAAAAACTAGGTGCGTCCTATGGCCAGGCGCGCCTTATATAGCGAAAAATATGGTATTTATTTTCAGTCGGAGCTCACCGGAGCTCAGCTCCGGCACCTCTCAGGTGGATGTCATTGCCATTCTAAGAGAACAAAGGAGAAGTTAATGTTGAGCTCCAGCACCTTTTCTTCTTGAAAAATAGCACTGGCACAATATATACACTCACGCACAAGTGAAGTTTTAGCAAGCTTGCAGCAACCACAAGGTTTGAAGTGAAAAAAAAAAAACTTTAGGGAAAAAACCCCCAAACACCCTCTTTAAATACTAGCATAGACCTCTAAAGTTTTAAGCATCTGGAGGAGGAGAGGACAGAGGGTGAAGAAACAGCTTTTCCCATCCTTTGGACACCCCTGGGAAACTCAACAAACCTGCTGTACCTGAATATGGATAGTGCAACTGAATGGAACACAGCTTTTTGCACACCTCTTAAATATATATTTTAATGTATTAAGCAGCATAGAAATTAAGTAATCAAAATTAAAAAGTTCAAACACACCTGCCCAAGCTCTAAGATTAGCATCTAAGACCCTCCCTTTCTGGTGAGAGCTGTTGGATTAAAGAATACCAGGAACAGGGCCCTTTTCTGCGGTAACCTCATATACCGTGACTATCCTCCCCAAGGAAATATACATCATAGAATTGGAAGGGGCCCTGAGGATCATCTAGTGAGTCCAACCCCCTGCAATGAAGGAAAATGGAGATTGAACTTGCAGCCTTTGGTGTTATCAGCACCACTTTCTCAACCAGCTGAGCTACCCAGGCTGACCTCCTCTTCTCAGTCTCTAGAACAGCGTTTCCCAACCGGTGTGCCGCGGCACAGGAGTGTGCCGCAAGCCACCGGCTCCTGTGCCGCGGGAAGACACCGGCTGCTGTGCTTCCGGGTCGGTCCGGGCTTCCCGTGCCGACCGCCGCCTTCGCGGGGCTGCCGGGCGCTTCGCCCGCTGCCTCTGCCGCCCCGGTCTTCCGGGTCGGTCCGGGCTTCCCGCGCCGACCGCCGCCTTCGCAGGGCTGCCGGGCGCTTCGCCCGCTGCCTCTGCCGCCCCGGTCGCGGTCGGGGACGGGCGGGAGGTGCCGGTGCCACCGGGCTCGCTCGGGGCCGGGTGGAGGTGCTGCCGGGGGGCTGGGCGCTGGAGGGGGGCGGGCGCCTGGCCCGCCGATCTCCCGCTCCATTTTCGCCCGCCTGGGTCCTTCCCCTCCCTCCCGCCAGGGCGCGCGGCGTGCATGTGGTGGTGGTGTGCCGCGAGATTTTTTTCGTGGGGCAGGTGTGCTGTTGCCCCGAGGAGGTTGGAAAACACTGCTCTAGAAAAGTCTTAATTACTTATCCCACTCTGCATTTGGGAAATGTTACTGTGCTGTGTTTCAGTAAACACTCCATCTACTATGTCTGTTTTTTCACATTATATTTTACTGGAATTGGGAGTGTTATCTACTCTTACATGGCGTTAGCACCTATAGCTATTATAAACTGCTTTGGGAGACTTGGGAGACTGTACAACAGCATTAGAATCCCTCTATTTAATAAGCAAACAAGCTACCAGTTAAGAGTGGCTGGCACATGGAGCAGAGCCCTTATTCAAACAACGGATGCATTCATGTCCCAATATCCTTTTTATTTGCCCACCTCTCTTCATTCCACTGTATGGAAGTTGCCTTAAGGGATTCATTACTAACTTATTTATAATTTTCTATCCTCCCTTAAACAAGGTTTTCAAAAACAGAAACAAAAAGATATATTTAACACTTAACAATAAAATATGGAAGTGCCCTTGCAGTAGCAAATCCACTACAGTGTGGTGTAGTGGTTAGGAGCAGTGGACTCATAATCTGGTGAACTGGGTTCGCTTCCCCGCTCCTCCACATGCAGCTGCTGGGTCTCCATGGGCTAGTCACACTTCTCTGAAGTCTCTCAGCCTCACTCACCTCACAGAGTGTTTGTTGTGGGGGAGGAAGGGAAAGGAGATTGTTAGCCGCTTTGAGACTCCTTAAAGGGACCCTGTCTAGTCGCAGACGACTCTAGGGTTGCGGCTCTCATCTCACTTTACTGGCCGAGGGAGCTGGCGTACAGCTTCCGGGTCATGTGACCAGCATGACTAAGCAGCTTCTGGAGAAACCAGAGCAGCGCACGGAAGCGCCGTTTACCTTCCCGCCAAAGCGGTACCTATTTATCTACTTGCACTTTGATGTGCTTTTGAACTGCTAGGTTGGTAGCAGCAGACTGAACAACGGGAGCTCACCCCGTCGTGGCGATTTGAACCGCCAGCCTTCTGATTGGCAAGCCCTAGGCTCTGTGGTTTAACCCACAGCGCCACCTGCGTCCCTTGAGACTCCTTAGGGTAGTGATAAAGCGGGATATCAAACCCAAACTCCTCCTCCTCCTCCTCCTCCTCCTCCTCCTCCTCCTCCTCTTCTCTCTCTCTCTCCCTCTCTCTCTGAGTGGGCTGCATTGCCAGCACAACTGCTGTTTGGTAGACTCTGAGAATGTTTCCAGGGACAGTGGGTCTGCTATTTTTCCTGACATTTTTTTGATTTTCTGCTTGTTTCCCTCACCCCAGCTGAGCAAGTACTCTCTGCTAGCGTAACAGCAGTGTGTTTCCATCCGCCAGCATAAATACGAGCACAGGATTGTTCTGTCCATTGCCAAAGCTGAGCTGCAGCAAATGATTGTAACTGGAAGACAGTTGGTACCATATTTTTCCGTGTATAAGTCTAGGTTTTTTCCCCTAAAAAATGTCAAAAATAGGGGGCGTCTTATACATGTCTTATAGACAGAAAAATATGGTATGCAATAAGAATGCCACTAATAAGGACATGGAAAGGAAGAGGAATAGAATTGCTATTTAATTTCGTGTATCTTTGGTTGTCAGTGTCTCGCTGCAAAGAGGGTACTTAATTGTCCACCATGGACTTGATTTTCTGGCTCTTTTTGAAGCTTTTCCTGTGAAATAACATCTATGAACCCATCAAAGGATGACATTGCTTCAAGCATGGAGTTTCTTTCCCTCAATTGTGTCAAGAGAGCAAAACGCAGACATCCTCCAATATGGTTTCTGCCGGTTGAGATAAGCAGTGCAACAACTGAAATGAAGATCCACTCTACTCATAACAACCCTAAACCCCAGCGTTCTTTGTGCATTAATGTGTGTGTGTGTGTGTGTGTGTGTGTGTGTGTGTACAGGTGAAACTCGAAAAATTAGAATATCGTGGAAAGGTTCATTTCTTTCAGTAATTCAACTTAAAAGGTGAAACGAATATATGACTCATGACATGCCAAGCGAGGTATGTGAAGCCTTTATTTGTTATAATTGTGGTGATTATGGCGTACAGCTGATGAGAACCCCAAAGTAACAATTTCAACTTTGGGGTGCTCATCAGCTGCATGCCATAATCATCACAATTATAACAAATAAAGGCTTGATATATCTCGCTTTGCATGTCATGAGTCTATCTCATATATTAAACTCCAGTAGCTAATGAAAACAATTGCTTACATAAATGGACTTTTCCACAATATTCTAATTTTTTGAGTTTCACCTGTACGTACACACACACACACACACACACACAAATATACAGGTGGAACACATAAACCAACACCGGGACTGGCAGACTGACCCTATTCTGCGTTGTTATTATTATTAAAGTTTCACCCTGTTTCACATGGGCGCTCAGAAGAGATTAGCAAGCTTGCGGTGTAGTTTTAATATCCCTAAGACAAAGAATTCCACAATAAAACAAGAGATAAGACCTTAATCCCACGGCATGATCTTACAGTCAACCAAATTTGCATCAAATAAAATACAGGTCTGAACTTGCAGTTGATCTCATCTAGAGTAACTATCAAATTTTACTCTATGTGATCTATGCGACTGAATCCCCCCTCCAAAACCAGCAATAGCCTGGAAGTGCCCACAGAAAGTTTTACTTTCAAAAAGCGGGGGACATGGGGAATTAAACTGACAGCATATGACTTTTTAAACCATTGCACATAAATGTTACAATAAACTTGTAAAATTTGCCATTATGGACGCCGTAGAGACACCATTACGACGGTGACCCCACATTTAAAGTATTATGGCAAATTTACTTATTTTTTTAAAAGGAATGCAAAGAACGCAGAGATTTATCAAAATTAAAAAAAAAAAATCCTACCAGTAGCACCTTAGAGACCAACTAAGTTTGTTCTTGGTATGAGCTTTCGTGTGCATGCACACTTCTTCAGATACACACGAAAGCTCATACCAAGAACAAACTTAGTTGGTCTCTAAGGTGCTACTGGAAGGGGGGGGAATTATTTTGTTTTGACTTCAGCAGACCAACGCAGCTACCTACCTGTAACTAGAGATTTATCAGAAAGGCTTCAACTTACTAAAAGGTAAATGTCAATACCATGTTGAGAAATGGTAGTAAGTCAGGCTAATGCCATGTTATCTGGAAGTTCCACAGAATGCTGCAGGGATTACTCTAAGTGCATTGTTCCATGGCCTTAGTTACCTTCTCCAGCAATTCATCTGTCTTTTCCTACATGCAAAAGCTAATAGAAAACAGTTCCTTAAAACAAATGACTGAAGCCACTGAAGCTCTGCTTATGCAGTCCTTTTGACAAGCAGTCTCTTACATTTACTTGAAACAACACTGTACTAACAGGACCTGACTCAAAGAGTCAGAATTTTCTTTAGTTCCATGTATATTTTCATATATAACATTAGAGACACATATGAGCTTCTCTCGTGCTTTCTGTGTCGCTTATAAATATAAGATAATTTATTTATTGTCATTGCACAACGCTATACAAGTGCAACGAAATTGCATGCCATCCCGTAAAAGGCGGGAGGAAATAAATTCTCTGCTGGGCCTTCTTTACCAGAGCAGTAGTATTTGCGCTCCAAGTCATACCCTGCTCTATAATCACTCCCAAAAACTTGAACACAGCCACCCTCTCCACCTGGTCCCCGCCGATATACAGGGGCTGAATATCCACCTTTCCCCCCCTATAATCCACCACCAGTTCCTTGGTCTTGGCAGTATTAAGAGCCAGATTGTTATCTCTACACCAAGCACAGAACTGAAATGCATAATAATATTTGGAAGACAAATAATATTTGGAAGTTTTAATTATCAGTTAGGAACCAAAAGGCGATTTATGCCTCAGTTTCTTATTTATGCATTGTGAACAGACACTACTGTTGTCAGAACAATAAAATTGTTCAATGAACAATTTTTTTTAGAAAGTTGTAGGGCAAATAATAGTTCCAGATTGTACTTACAATGCCCAAGTGGAAACTGGATAGCCAGATATCACTCACTAACTACCTAATATATATTTTGGGCATAGCTTACCATTTCTTATTATGGGTGCCAATGCAGGCAGTACCAGGTTTAGGGTGGTTCCATCAAACAGGGTGCCAAGCCGAGAGGGCACAAGCTAATAATAACAGTAATAATAATAAAAACAAAACAACTGTACCAAAAAGGATTATTGTATGTGGAGGGGGGGCAATATTGGGGGGAGGAACCCAAATTTTGTCCTTCCCAGGTTGTCATATTACCAAAGTCCACCACTGATGGAGGTATCCCCCCATCCCAGAAGCAATAGAAGCTTTAGGGATGCAATTTTTTTTTTTAAGACTGCAGCAGGAGAGGAATGCTTAAACTCTCTTATCTGTCCATTCCCTGTGTTTCTGCTGCTGCTCAGTACCCCTGCAGATGCTATCAGGGTGGATTTGATTTAAATCAAATTGATTTAAATCACTAGTCAGTAAGGCTTGATTTAAATCACTTAGTCAGTAAGACTTGATTTAATTTTTTTTTTACAGAAAGACTCATTCTTGCTGGTATAATCTTAACATTTACAACCATATGAAGGTTTCATTTTGGGAATAATAAAAATTCAGAGTAGTTTTTACAATTATATCAAAATTACTGATTTGGTTATACGACTAGAAATACATAGACAGATAATTATGAAATTATGGTGAGGTTTAATAAGTTAACTGTTTATATTTGGACAACTTTTCTGCTGTACTTTATTGGAAGGAGAAAAATAATCATTTCCTTAATAACCATTTAAACAATTTATTTAACTAAAACAATAACATGATAGCATATGTATCCATGTTTGTTAACTGATGTGGTTAAACATTTAAAAAAAAAACTTAGACTGAGTTTTAGCACACTTGATAAACTTAAAACAAATCCTTATTTCCTGATGAATAGCCTTTGGACTACAATGTAACTTAAATAGAAGACTATATTTAGAAAGATTTTTCCTCCAAAACAATTTTATTTTAAAAATCCAATTTAAATCAAAAAAATCCGATTTAAATTAAAAAAAAATCCGATTTTTTTTAATATATATATTTAAAAATCATTGATTTTTTCCACCCTGGATGCTATTCACGACTGTTAAAAAGTGTACATTAACTATTGCAACATCAAGTATGGCCCACAGACTCAGGCACATCCTAGCTTTGCCATCCTGTATCACCCCGCTGACCATGCTAAGAAGCAAAGTCCCACCTGCTTGCATATCATTGCGATGTTCTAAGATAAGCTTGCTGTTGCTCTACCTTTTTGCTGTCTTTTATTGTTGTCGTTATAATTATTTTCCAATGCTTTGCAATTGTTCTTCTACCTCACCAAGTATTTGGACAGACAGCTGAGTCGTAATTTTTTAGGGATGCGGGTGGCGCTGTGGGTTAAACCACAGAAGGTCGGCGGTTTGAATCCCTGTGACAAGGTGAGCTCCCGTTGCTCGGTCCCTGCTCCTGCCCACCTAGCAGTTCGAAAGAATGTCAAAGTGCAAGTAGATAAATAGGTACCGGCGCTGCAGCGGGAAGGTAAACGGCGTTTCTGTGCGCTGCTCTGGTTCAACAGGAAGCAGCTTAGTCCTGCTGGCCACATGACCTGGAAGCTGTACGCCGGCTCCCTCTGCCAATAATGCGAGATGAGCGCTGCAACCCCAGAGTCGGTCACGACTGGACCTAATGGTCAGGGGTCCCTTTACCTTTACCTTTTTAAATACGGCTTCATCAAGAACTTCCTAAACTTGCTATTCATACCTCCACTGTCAAAGGAAGTATGTTTCCAAATTCCAGTAGCTGGAAACCACAGAAAGGGGGAGTGATCTTGTGCTCAGGTCCTGTTTGTGGGCTTCCTGGGCAGCTCAGTTGGTTAAGAGCATGGTGCTGAAAATGCCAAGGTTGCAAGTTCGATCCCCGTATGGGACAGCTGCATATTCCTGCATTGCAAGGGGGGTGGACTAGATGATCCTCAGGAACTCCTTTCAACTTTACAATTCTATGATTCCCACGGGCATCTGGCCAGCCACTGTGGGAACAGGATGCTGGACTCGATGGGCCATGGCCCTGATCTAGCAAGCTATTCTAATGTTCTCATTATGGGAACAATCCAGAGTGAGCTGAGGCTCATGTGCACCTCAATCCCCTCTCCCCCTCCTGTGCTGATGGGAAGATGTGTTCAAAAGCTTCCACTTTCCTTTTAAACTAACCATAATCAAGCATTATGTTTGAACCCAGATAAACTGTGGTTAGCTGAGTAAATCAGCTTCTAGGGTTCAGATGCAACAGGAAACCATGGTTAGTTGAAACCAGAACCAAAACCTTCTGATTTTCTCAAAGTTTTGCCAGAGCGGAGAAAATTATTATATACCATTATTTGTTGTTGTGTCCAAACCAGGCGAGTCTGTGAGCTTGGCCCTCACTCTCACATACCAGGCCTTAACTGAAAGCAAGTCTTACGGATTTCAGCGAGGCTTACTTCCAAGTAAATATCCTTACGACAGGGTTACGTGGAATGAACACTGAGCTGTACGGATCTGAGGGATTTATTTTCACAACAGCTGTGATCTTCCAAGGGAGAAAGTGGGAAATACCAATTTTTTTCTGGGAAAAAATCTAGACTTTGAAGCTCGGTGAAAAATCTAAATCAGGTAAAATGATATTGCATAAACTATGCATATTATTGCCATGTTACAAACACATTCTGCAAATTAACACACTTACATGGAAGAGCTGCAGATACGATGCAAATAATCAGAGGCACGGTGCTAAACCAGGAGCAAAATGAAAACAGGAGCCGCAATTGGAAGATGGGAACTTGCATACATGATAAGTTAAAGGAGGCAGCCCCACAACTATAGGGTGAATATCAAGGAGAATCCAGAACCATAAATCAGATTCCAAACTAGTCACCGAGCAATGCTGGCATCTAGATTTTTAGTGTTCTACTAACAGGAAAACACACTGTCTTTTAAATACAAAGTTTCTGAATGCACAGGAAATTTTGAATTAAATTAGGAAGAGCCAGATATAAAATCCAAGTCTTAATACACTTGGGAAGCGTCAAGAGAGAGAATGTTAAGGGTCAGTAGAATGGGAGAGGGAAAATCCCAGCTGCTTCCCTGCATTACTTGTACAAGACAACTGTGTTTTAAAATAAATGACAATATAGCAGCAGCACAGATATGCCTGTTTCATTATATAAACTTGAAAGCTCCCTCATAAACGCAGATAACTCTCTAAAGCAAACAAGTATATTATCCTTCTGACATTCTGTGGCTGCACTGAGCCTTCAATCCAATGCCAATTTTCCTGGGAATAAGCACCTCTGAACTGAATGGGGCTTACTTCCGAGTAGACATCTACAGAAGGCACCATAAGTCTTCTGCCCCCTCAAAAAAAACTGGCACCCCAATCCTAAACAAGCGGGAACAAGTGTTAGGTGGAAGCAAGTGTTACTTCCAATAAATGTATTGAGGAAGAGCATATAAGCGCTACCCAAGTGCTGAAATATTGGGATCAAAATTGACTGGAGGGGGGGGAAAGATGCTTTATGTATCAGTGCCCAGATGTTACTGAGGGAACAGCATCATCTATACCTATTATCACTCACTGTATAGGCATTAGTTTTCAAAAACCAAAATAATAATTGGATCAATGAGAAATAAGTCTAGTTTTCAAGGAACGTTGAATGACCTTCCCAATTTGGGGTGCAATTAAAGTTAATCGCCACCAAGATCCTATGCCACACAGAGGAAAAATGCAGAACAGATGAGATCCAATTCTCATACACATCTTTGGATACATTTGCTTTCCTAAATTGCAAGAGGCATGTTAAAAACAAACAAACGTGAGAAGTTGTGGGCTGCTTTGCCAAACCTTCCCTCCCTCCTCCCCCTCCCTGACCCCCGCCCCCGCTCGCCCGCCCTCCATTCCTTACCTGATAATGTCATCGTTGTGCCCCAGGAAAAATTTCTGGCTATGCTCTCTGGTGTTATAAACCACCCCGACTCCAGCCACGAAGTAAACCACTTCCTTGCCTGCCGTGTAGTACAGGTTGTTGCGGCACTGGTGACCCCTATACCCATATACCCACTCCAGGCGCAGCTGGCATCTAGGAGCTGTCCGATCCGCCATGATAAGAGACGACCCCCCCCCCTCCCTAGAAACACACAGAGGAAAAAAGCTGGTGGTGGTGCCCTCCACCCCTGCTGTTCCTTGCCAGTTCCCAGTTCCCTTCCTTTTACAAACGCTTCCAATTCCTGCTTGGCTGCCAAGTCTCGGGGCTGCACTTTGCAATGCTGATGGTTTTCAGGGGGAAATGCATCCAGGCAAAGTCCTGCTCTGCTGCTGCTGTTTCTGCTGCTGCTTCAGCCACCGCCGCTGCTTTTGCTAGTGCCGAGCTGCCACCATAATCTTCTACTGCCAAAGATGAGCAGCTGCTGCTTTCTCCCTGTTTTGCAACCCAGGCAACTTGAGAGGAGGGGGGCCACCTACATAGATGCAAATCAACGCTGTATGAAACTATCGCATGCCGATTCCACCCAAAGGAGCCTGTTCTGAGTGTCACAATCTCCCAGGCGCAGAACGCCGGTGCTATGCTTCTTCTGCCCGGTGCATCTTCTTGCAATGGGAAAGTCACTGCATTTTTAAATATAGTTTTTTAACGGTGTGGAAAAAAAGGTGCCGCTGGCACGGGGAATCAGCCCGTTCTTTTCAAATGCAAGCAATGAGCTTTAATTCATTCTGCGATGGCTCTGAAACATGCGACAAAGAGGTTTTTCTCTGGATTTTCATCGTAATGCATTTGATTTGCAACTTAGTGCAAAGACAGGAAATTTCTGGGGGAGGGGGGAAAGAAAGGAAAGAAATCTCAATCAAAGCAAGCCATCCATACAAGTTGATCAGTTTAATCACTCTACAGTATTTTTTTTTTTTAAGTGTTAGCACCACCTGTCTGCCCCCCCTCCAGAAATAAAGGGAGGCATGTAGATAGTGATGAAACCAATTTTTTTGTGTATAGGAGAGCAATGAAATTGTCCTTATTTATCAAATAAAGCATATTAGAATTTCCTAGGGTACACTTTGTAAATCAAAATAATACATCCCCCCCCCCTTCTCACTCTTTCTCAGAACAAGAATCTTTCCAGTGGGCAGGGGGGAAACATGTATGCCAGTCTTGTGGTTTCTCATGTTAACAAACTCGTCTCTACTACTAAATACAGAGAGGGATGCGAAGGGGGTGTTTCCAGAGCATGGCACACACAACCACTGCCCAGTGGAGGTGAATTAATGAGACACCAAGAAGCAGTGACAAACATTATGGAAATAAGGAGTGGAAGGGAGGGGGAAGTGTTCCCACTAGTTGTTACATAAATGATACCACACAGCCAGAGCACAACTGCGCAAAGCAGTTTCCCCCCAATTTGTGTAGGGAGCAGGTACCTTGAAGTCTGAGATACCATGAGGATGGAGGCAGAGAGTTGCCACCAGTCGCTAAGAATTCGCAGCCTGACTCAGCTATGAGGCTAACTTAGAAGGGGTTATTCCCACCCTTCCCAGCAGAGCAGCAACAGGAACTAAACTACCGGTAGATGTCTTGCCCATCTCAAGTTTTCCCTTGTTGTCGTCTCCCTTGCCTGCTGTGCCTTTGGGATTCCGCTGCAAAAGGACAAATAGCAGTGAGCTACCATGGTCCCCGGGACACGGGTGGCGCTGTGGGTTAAACCACAGAGCCTAGGGCTTGCTGATCAGAAGGTCGGCGGTTCAAATCCCCGCGACAGGGTGAGCTCCCGTTGCTTGGTCCCTGCTCCTGCCCACCTAGCAGTTCGAAAGCACATCAAAGTGCAAGTAGATAAATAGGTACCACTCCAGCAGGAAGGTAAACGGCGTTTCCGTGCACTGCTCTGGTTCGCCAGAAGTGGCTTAGTCATGCTGGCCACATGACCTGGAAGCTGTACGCCAGCTCCCTCGACCAGTAAAATGAGATGAGCGCCGCAACCCCAGAGTCGGACACGACTGGACCTAATGGTCAGGGGTCCCTTTACCTTTACCATGGTCCCCATTTGGCTCAGCCCCACTTCTTAACACTTAATGGGACTGTAAAGGTGACAGTTAGCTATTCAGGTATACTCTAAGTATGACCAACACTAGATATCACCCTAACAGGTTGTTATTTTCACCATGTCCTCCGAGAATGACTTAGTTGGATATCACCCTCATTTACTGATCCAAAGACTCTAGCCTTGCAGCCAAGCCACTATCACACCCAGGGCAAGAAACTATTTCTTCCATGCAAAATCCCTCTGCTCACACTTCCCTATCAAGGTGGAGCAACCAGTAATTTCATTAATTGCAAGGTTGCCATGCAGGTGGTTTGAGACCTCTCCTCCAAAAAGAACCTAGTAAACAAGGAATGCAAGGGAATGAGAGAGAGAGAGAGAGAGAGAGAGAGAAGGTCCACGACTTTCCTGCTTTTGAGAACCATTTCTTCTGCAGGTAGTTTAGAACAAGTTGATGAAACCTACGGCACAACTGAGGCCACAGAGATAAGCCCGATTAAAGGCATGGTGGCTATAGGTTAAATAAAAGCTGCATGTATCTGAGGGGCTTGATTTTAAGCAGTAAGGGCAAAATATTACAAAGACTACTTTCCCTGTGTGAGAGAGCTTACAAACCACACGTAATGAAGTGGCAGCTGTGCAAAAACAAACACAATTTGTACGTGCTCAGATTTTCCCCTGCTGCCATTATATCAGAATCTACAGAGCAGTCACCCTGACATCAAAATGTATTCTGGACCTACCTTATCTTACTCTGTAAAAGCACCCCATACACCGAGGGTGACATATCAGTCAGGGCTTACTATTTGACTGCTTCACAAGTTCTACTTGCTTCCCCTCCTTCCACACTTATTTTCAGGATTTTTTTTTTTTTAAGTTTCATTGACAAAATAGAGAATTACAACTACAGAACTCTGGCCAAGTCTTCCAAATGGGGTTGTATAACACTGTGCAGCAAGGGCAATCTGTGAACGATGCAAGATACTTCTCAGCAAGCAAAGGACCAAAGGATCGAGATCATCCAAAACAGATGCAAGATCTACCTCTGATTACTCAATGGAGCGCTCTAGCCATGCTCAATAGAACTATTCCTTTCTCCTCTGCATTTTCTGCTGGTTTTTACTGTATGAAAGCATCACCTACGTAGCAATGCTTAGTATTTTACAGCTTCACAAGTTCTAGTGGTTAAGGAACGATATTTAAAATAGACCCAGAAACAAAATTTCTATCCTCCCTCTCTCCAAGGATCTCAGGGTAGTATGTGCAGGGTTAACCTTTTCCCTCTCTCCTCTCAATATCCCTCTCACAGGTAGGCTGTCATTGCCTGTAACTGAGCAAAGAGGTAAATGGCAGCTTCAGGGGGTTATTTAAGCCCCAATTTATTTCATTGGGCCCACCCTAAGCAAGACCAAGTCAGCACCTAACCCATAATCAAGCAAACAAAATATCCGGAACACCTAATCGGCCAGTGTCCTTGGAAGACCATACTTCCCAGTATTAAGAAACAGACCTTGGGTGGGAGAAGGACTTCTATTCCCTTCAAGGCACAATGCTATAAACTGTGACCATGTCCCCTCTCCCCCCACAAAAAGGAGGTTTCAATCCTGTATGCTCTTATCTGGAAAAATGCCCCACTGAATTCAGTTAAGGGCTTGCTGCTCGATTGGTAGAGCATCTCAGGGTCGTGGGTTCGAGCCCCACATTGGGGAAAAGATTCCTACATGGGGGGTTGGACTAGATGACCCTCGTGGTTCCTTCCAGCTCTACAACAATGCTATGATTCTAAGCAAAGGCAGTGCCTAAAACAACGCTGCCTTTCCTGAAAAGGCGTTGCAAGCAGTGCCTCCTTCCTGCTTCCTCTCTGCCCAACGCCATGCATGCCCTTCAACAGTGCAATGATCATTATTAGTATTATTAATAACGGCCATTTTTCTAGGGGGGGAAGAGGGCAAAGCAAAACGCTTGGGGCCAAGTCTCCTCATAAATATACAGTGTATATATCAGAGAGAGGAGGAGAGCGCCTGCACATTTTGCCTCCTCGCGCAGGTTCTACAAACGCTAGGAACTTCGTTTAAGGAAAGCGGGGAATCCAGGATCCTTATCACTAATAATAATCTCGGCCGGAGAGCCGGGCTACCCACACGGACCCCCCCCCACTCCCCCGTCACAAGACAGTGATTTTGACTGTCACCTGTCAAGAGCAGAAGGGACGCCTATGAGACTGGAGCCCAGGAGGAGGAGGAGGAGAGCAGGAGACCGCACGACAAGGCGAATGGACCTTCGTCGCCCTCCTCCTCCTCCTCATCGCCCGCCTCAGCTTCCCCCCCGCACTCCTCCCGCGCGTGACGCCGCCTCGTCCCCGCCCTGCCCTCCGCTCGTCTCCTAGGCAGCCCCGGCCAGAAACCGCCTCATCATTCGGCGGGAAAGGGAGGGAAAGCGCAGCTGCGTCATCATCGCCTCACCAGCAGCAGCATCTGGCGCATCCCCTTGGAAACCCCGCGGATTCCCACGCGCCCGCCCGCCCGCCCGCCCGCCGAGCGAAGCCGCCTGTGGCCAAGAGGCTCACGGGAAGCGCAGTTCCAAGCCCCGTCGGCCGCCGCGGGGAGAGCGCGCGGGGGGACTCCATGTCCCAGGGTGCCGAGCGCAAGCGGCCGCGCCTCGCCTTGCCCGGCTGAGCTGCTTGCGCTCCGCGCTCGTTCCCCGTTTGTGCGTGAGTGAGGTGCCTCTGGGTGGTTTCCTAACGGATGTGGCTTGTTTGGAGAGGGGATCGCGCGCAATGAATTAAAAGGAAAACCCGCGGAATAAGATTCAATTCTGGATTCGGAGCACCGCTGACCACAATGTTGGTCTGAGTAAACGTGCGCAGGGGTTGCGCGCTCCTTGCGCCACTTCAGTTTCTTGTCCGTGTTTTGGCATATTTTTAGGCTCGAAAAGCTTCCCGATTTAGCCTGATCGCCCGTGCAGCTTTACTCATAATTCAGCTTTACCCTAAATCATAGCTGTCAACCCTCCCTTTTTTTGCGGGAAACTCCCTTATTCCAATGCTGTTTCCCGCTGCTATCCTGGATTGTTGATATCCCTTAAATTTCCCGGATTTCAAAGGAAGCAGCTCCTCTTCCTCCCTGCCGGCCAGGGAGGCTCCTCAGCTGCGTTGCTCGGCTGCCAATAAGGAGTCTGAGACCGACTGGGGGCGGAGCTTGCATGCCTTGTGCAGCCAGACCCTCACGCCCAACCAGACAGACAGACAGCCTGCCGTCTACGCGCTCGCTCTTTCGCTCACCCGTTCGTGCACAGCCTCTGGAGCGCAGGGTGGCGAGGCTACTTGGTGCCATTGCACCATCCCTTATTTTCAAATCCAAAAGTTTGAAAAAATCCCATATTTTCAAATCCGAAAGTTGACAGCTATGCCCTAAATTTAGTGGGGCTTGGGCTGCAATTCTACGCCCGCTTTCATGGAAGTGAGATCCTCGCCATTGAGCATTTATTCTGATTTATTTACGGGAACCGCGAGCAAAGGTTATTATTTGGCGGGGGGGGGGGAGTGAGCCTGTTGCAGCAAACCCACTTATGCAACCTGCATTTGCCAGTACTGTATGAAATTTCTTCTGTTGGTTCGGATCGGATGTGCGATTTATGGTAAGCTCCTTGCACATTTTATAGCTGGTATAAAGCTTTCAACAAATTTGTAATTTTTAAAGCTCTGGTTCAGTTTAGCAACAAGATTTCCAACACATTACTGCATTTATGGGGCCCTTTTTGTCCCTAAACCAGTGAGGAGGAGGTGAGAGCTCAGCTTCAATGCATACTATAAGGCAGTGTTTGTCAAACTTGGGTCCTCTGCTGCTGTTGGACAACAATTCCCATCATCCCTAGCTAGCTAGTCAGGGATGATGTGAGTTGGAGTCCAACAACAGCTGCGAGTCCAGTTTTGAGAAACCTATGCCAACCTGCCACCTTCCAGGTGTTCTGGACTACCACTCCCATCAGCTCTACACCCCAGCGCTACAAATCTGATTACAACTCTGCTAAATGTGGCTGATGGGAGTTGTAGTCTAAAACACCTGATGGGCAGCAGGTTGGCAAAGGCTGCCATGTGCCCTGGAGATGGCTGGGGTGTGAACTACCTCTCCATTGAGTTCACAGCCTCACCTTCCCAAGGTAGGCTTGGGATGCACCTACTGCTGACCAGCAGCCTCTGATACTTTCCCCACGGGGGACAGCTGCTTTTTTGGGGGAAAAGAGCCCCCCTCCCTTCTAAGGGCACTTGGCACTGATCTACTCCTGAAACTACAGGTCTGCCCTTGTTGGCTGCTGGATTTCCTAGGAGTCACAGGGGGCGTGTATGTCAGTTAGGGCTGCCTGGCAGTGTAATCCAAAATATCTGGAGAGCACCAGGTTGGGAAGGCTGGCATTTGTTTTCTCCAACTTCCTTCCATCTTATTTTTCCCTCTGGCAAATGTTGCAGCTCCTCCAATGCTCTTCCTCCCCCTGCCTTTTTTTCCTTGATAAAGGTAAAGGGGCCCCTGACCATTAGGTCCAGTCGTGGACGACTCTGGGGTTGCAGCGCTCATCTCGCTTTATTGGCCGAGGGAGCCGACGTACAACTTCCGGGTCATGTGGCCAGCATGACTAAGCCGCTTCTGGCGAACCAGAGCAGCGCATGGAAACGCCGTTTACCTTCCCGCCGGAGCGGTACCTATTTATCTACTTGCACTGTGTGCTTTCAAACTGCTAGGTTGGCAGGAGCTGGGACCGAACAACAGGAGCTCACCCCGTCGCGGGGATTCGAACCGCCAACCTTCTGATCAGCAAGCCCTAGGCTCTGTGGTTTAACCCACAGCGCCACCCACGTTTTCTTGATGCAGATGCATGATTTGTTTCGCTGGAGCCCAGGTTACAGTCCTTACTTAATAATCACACTGGTTTCCTGTTCATGCACCAAGCAGTTCTAATGAAAAATTTCCCCACCACCAAACCTTCAAAGAAAACCGGAGGTTTTTTTTATTAGTTTATAGATTAGGTGATTCATCAAGGCATATTTGGTAAGGAACATAACATTGTTAAAATTAGACTTTTCTCTTGCTCTTGTGCCCAGTGGTTTCAAAAAACAAGGCACAATGCACTTCCAAGTCATGCCATGTAGAAATTCCAAACAATTTTAATTTAAAAATCATTCTTATTATACATTGGGGGTGGGCATGGACACCAGGGTAAATGGATTTACTTCCAAGAAATCTGCATAGAATTGCAGCTTCTATTATTCAGACAGGTGCAGTGTGAAATGTTTTGCTGAAATGATCTGAGAACTCCATTTGTTCAAGATAATATTCCTCTGAACCGCATACACATCAGTGAAATTCTGTGTAGAGCAGTGTTTTGATTCCCTAGGAGACTAAGCGAGGGGCGGGCGGAGCGTCAGAGCCCCATCATACTGATTTGGGTTAAATTTCACATTAAAACCCTTCTATATTGTGTAGTTAAGCTGTTGAATTTCAATAGAGCAGGAGGATGTCAAACTAATTGCTCTAGGAACTATTTCCCCACCAACACCACCAATACAGCTCTCATGGCAGTTAAGATCTGTTGGGACGCTCCTGTTCTGGGTTGCTAAGGCTGAGCTTTCTATAAACAGCAACAGAGCTTTCAGAGCATAAATGCTTTGTTCATTAGGGCTTCTTCTCCTCTGGTAATGTGCCAAAGTAGCACACACACACAGAGAGAGAGATGCAGGATACAAAAGGTGATTCTATTTATTTTATTTTTAAACTGGGCCAACGGCTGTTGGTTACAGAATGAAGAAAACTAGTATTATTACTCTTTGATGTACGTTGAAGTGAATCTTTGAGGCTTGGGAGAGCTGACAAACTTCCCACTAGAAATGGTTTAGCTAAAAGTGCCAGAGAGCAAGGCATTCTCCACCCTCCACCCTGGCAAGTAAACAGTATTAAGTCAGTTCAGGAACACATTTGAGTGGAGCAAAAACACCTAGCTGCACTACCAGTTGCTCTGGCTCCCGGTGGAGTGCAGGGTCAGGTTTAAGGTGCTGGTTTTGACCTTTAAAGCCCTATGCGGCCTAGGACCCTCGTACCTAAGGGACCGCCTCTCCTGGTATGCCCCGTGTAGGACCTTAAGGTCCTCAAATAATAACATTTTGGAGGCCCCTAGCCACAAGGATGCTAGGCTGGCCTCAACTAGGGCCAGGGCCTTCTCAGTACTGGCCCCGACTTGGTGGAACGGTCTGTCACAAGAGACCAGGGCCCTGCGGGATTTGGCATCTTTCCGCAGGGCCTGCAAGACGGAGCTGTTCCGCCTAGCCTTTGGGTTGGTTTCAGTTTAACCCTGATGTTTCAATCCTTTATGGTTTGATTGGTGGGCTACTTAAAAATGAGGCTGCATTTTAAACTTTAAATCGTATTTTAACCTGCATTTTAATTGATTGTTTTTTATGTTTTGTTGTGATTTTATTGGTGTTAGCCGCCCTGAGCCCGGTCTTGGCTGGGAAGGGCGGGGTATAAATAAAATTATTATTATTATTATTATTATTATTATTATTATTATTACTACTACTACTAGGAAGAGCATAGAGTAAGACCAGTGAAGGGTGTAGCCTAGGAGGGGGCCTGGCCTGGCGATTGCAATATGCAAATGTATAAATAATTATTATAATTCAAGTGGAAAAATCTCACAACAGTAGAAAAGACCGTGACCAGTGTGCCCTTGCTCTGTCCGCATTCTGGATTCTAACTGTTGATGGGCAAGATCTGAACATTATGCATGGTGTATGTGAACTTCTTATAAATGTTCAATCTCTACACATGCATACCAGCTTGTCAGATGGAACCACCCCACTCCCTCCTCTATTCTAGTGGTTTTCCGGGGACACACACCCCTGAGCCAATTTCAGCCAATAACAGCCACCTATGTTCATCCCAATAAGATTTCATTAAGACCTTTCATAATACACGACAATAAAAAACAAACTAATCTAAGCCCCCCCCCCTCCGAAAAAAGAAGAACCAGAAACACAATACAAACTCCTGTTTCACAGGTAAATCTTAAGTTGTCCCTCACCGAGAGGTGAACCCTCCCAGCTCACCCCTGGGAGCATTCCTTTCTTCTCCCAGCCTCCCACCCCAGGGAGATCTTCCCTTCCTGGTCTCTCACGCAGGGTCCTTCGTCAACTATTCATCACCCCCATCTGCATGCTAACCCCTCCTTAACCCTGAGCAGAGGACCACAGAAAACAGGAAAGTACAGAGCAGAGCAGAAACAGCAAAAAGAAAGAAAAGAGAATCTAGAGATAAGAATATTAAAGGGATAAGATACTAAGCCACCCACGTTTACTGTTATGTGAGGCTCATGTCATTCCCAGTTAAGCATATAACTATGTCCAGTCTTCTTATTTTATTTTGTTACAGTAAAAGCCACACTTTTAACATTTTTTGGGGGGGAGGTGCTGGTACTGTGTACCCTTGGGTACCCCCAGAAAAATAGCACTGGCTATGCCTGGAATAGAAGAAGAAGAAGAAGAAGAAGAAGATGAAGAAGAAGAGTTTGGATTTGATATCCCGCTTTATCACTACCCGAAGGAGTCTCAAAGCGGCTAACATTCTCTTTTCTCTTCCTCCCCCACAACAAACACTCTGTGAGGTGAGTGGGGCTGAGAGACTTCAGAGAAGTGTGACTAGCCCAAGGTCACCCAGCAGCTGCATGTGGAGGAGCGGGGACGCGAACCCGATTCACCAGATTACGAGTCTACCGCTCTTAACCACTACACCACACTGTGGCAGTAACTGAGAAGCTGAGCAAACACACTTGAGCCCTGAGATGGCTGGACCGCGAGAATGATTTGACAGGTCAGTGGTATGGCTCCCCCCCCCCCAGAAGAGACCAAACGAGACTGTAACAGTCCCCACCATGGGGTGAACATCCTAAGGGTGCTTCTGGATCAGCCCAGCATCCTGCTCTCACTGAGCTGTGAGATTTCTCGGGTGACCCTGGGCCAGTCGCCGTCTCTCAACCTAATCTACCTGTCAGGTAAGAGGATAAAATTGGGAGGGAGAGGCATGGGGCCCACCTTGAGCTCCTTGGATACAAGGTGGGTTTTAAATGTGTGTACACAGATGGATGGCCATCTGTCATGGATGTTTCAGCTGAGATTCCTGCATTGCAGGGGGTTGGACTAGATGACCCGCGGGGTCCCTTCCAACTCCACAATTCTAAGATTCTATTACATTGTCTGAGAGCAGTTAGGGTAGGGATGGTCAAGAAGTTGCTTCCCTTTTGAATGCCCTAAAGGTAAAGGGACCCCTGACCATTAGGTCCAGTCGTGTCCGACTCTGGGGTTGCGGCGCTCATCTCGCTTTATTGGCCGAGAGCCGGTGTACAGCTTCCAGGTCATGTGGCCAGCATGACTAAGCCGCTTCTGGCGAACCAGAGCAGCGCACGGAAACGCCGTTTACCTTCCCGCCGGAGCGGTACCTATTTATCTACTTGCACTTTGACGTGCTTTCGAACTGCTAGGTTGGCAGGAGCAGGGACCGAGCAACGGGAGCTCACCCCGTCGCAGGGATTCGAACCGCCGACCTTCTAATCAGCAAGCCCTAGGCTCTGTGGTTTAACCCACAGCGCCACCTGGGTCCCTTTTGAATGCCCTCCCCCTCCCCAAATCAATATTTGGCTCCTCCACCCACTTTTTGAAGGGGGAAGCAGGAAGCAGAGCATACCAGGGGTTAGTTTTAAAAGCATTTTAATGACATAGCATATATTTAACAGATAGGGTAAAAGTCTAGAGGTACAGTTCCATACAACCGAAAGCCAGTTCCAGTACTATCCTGACTACAGGCCCAGTCATTGAGAAGTCATTCCTATTAAATGTATTTCATTTCTTCTTCTTTTTTTCTGATTGTGCAGTAAGATGAAAATTGTTCATTACAATAGTTACAGTGACAGAGAAATGCACACTATGTATCAAAGAGCAAAAGGTAATGTAGCAAAATTATAACACAGTGTAGCTGCTGACAAGCAAGTTAACCATTGGAATAACATTTTTTTTTTGTTTTTTTTTCCTTCCAGTAAATGCTTCAGTTCCACTTTTACACTTAATCGATGATCTTAAAGGGTTTTTTTTTTTAATTATACATCTAGCCTTATTATACTTTTTTTTACTAGAATTATCTGAAACATACAATATAATGTATTTCAGCAAAAAAAAGAGAAAAAATCAAAATTACAGATTATTTAAAACCGTTATCAGTATGCTAAGTCTTTCTTTCATTTTTTCCAATACCAACATTCTTAACTGTCGTTGCCGGATGTGGGGTTTTTTTGGGGGGAGGGAGGGGGAAAGAAAGCATCACGTCCATGTTTTAAGTTCACATAAACAAGATGCCCGGATATAGAAATGGTTTTGGCCTGTACGTTAAATGTTGAGCTGCACTCTTTGTCACGGTAGAAGAGAATGTGCCACCATTTTCATTTGCCAGGGTTAGACTCGCAGTGGGGAGAACCGAGTACCCAAGGCTCAGCACGACCACCTCAGATGGAAGTGAAAAAAATGTGTGTGTTTGTGTGTGTGTGTTTGTGTGTGTCTGTCTGTGTGGGCTTAGGAACTTTGCAAGCACCTTGTATTCCAATAACACTAAAATAGTGAGCGGGTGGGACGGGCTGGGGCAGGGGGGCATTGTTGTTTTTCAAGACAGCCTCAAAAAATCGAGGAACAGTTTAAATAGTAAAGATCTAATCTACATTAACCTCGTTAAAAAGAAAAAGGAAAGAAAGAAAGAAAAAACCAGAGAAAGAAAAGGAAAGCAACGAAAGGGGGGAAAAACAAAAAAAATAACCCTGGCTCTTCTCTTTTACTCAGAAGCTGCCCAATGCACCTCAGACATATTTGTAACTTTAGAATCTTTTTGTGTATTTTTTGTTTTGTTTTAAATGCTCTATAAATAAAAAATTTAAAAAAATTAAATCACATTGAGGAACATTAGGCACAGAGAGTAATGTATTGGTTCTGAGCTTGCATGCTGGAATTCCACTGGAACGGTCGAGAGAGGTGCAGCGTGTACAAGAGAGGAGGGAGTTCACTTCTTTTTCCCAAAAAGGCTGAATCTCTTCTCTTTGTCTTTCTCTTTCTCTTTCTCCCGCTTGCCAGGACTCGACTCGCTGGTTATTGTCACACTGGCTGGCAGGGTCTGGGCGCGGCTCGTCGCTGGGGTGCTGTGTGTGCTTGTGGACAACTCGGCTTTGTCCGAGATCGCAGAGGCAATGGCCTGGATCCATGCGTTCATTTCCTCCTGGGAGGGGGGACGGACGGACGACAGGAAGGTGTTTAAAAATAGAGAGAGATTTCAAGGAGCCCCAGGCCTTCCCACGCTTTGAAAATAAATAGCTTAAGGCAAGAGGTCCTCAACCTTTTTGTGCCCATGGCTCCCATAACCAACTACAGTGGTACCTCGATTTCCAAAAGTCTCTGTTTCGGTTTTTGAACGCCAAAAACCCGGAAGTAAATGCTTCTGTTTTCGATCGCACCTCAGAAGTCAAATGGCTTCCGCTGAGTTTTCTTCAATTTTCTCTATTGAATTTGCAGACTGACCTTTGCGCCTTGCTTTTCGAAAGTTTCGGAAGCCGAACAGTCTTCCAGAATAGATTACGTTCGAAAACTGAGGTACCACTGTACAGACATACCTCAGGTTACGGCCGCTTCAGGTTGCACGATTTCAGGTTGCACACCACGCCAAACCCAGAAGTAACGGAATGGGTTACTTCTGGATTTCGGTGCTTGCGCATGCGCAGAAGCGCTAAATCGTGCTTTGCACATATACAGAAGCGCTGAATTGCATCACGCGCGTGCGCAGATGCAGCGGCGCGGGTTGCGAACGCGCCTCCCGCATGGATTGCATTCGCAACCCGAGCGTCCACTGTACAATATTCCTGCTGCATCCCTGTGGGGCTCCGGAGCCCAGTTACGTCACCCCTTGTCTGCAGAGCTGGCAGCCTCTCACCCATTTTTTAACACCCTCCCTTGTGGAGTGTTCCCTCAGCCTCCTCTTCTCTCCCCTCTCCTTGGGAGTCCTCTAGGCAGCCGCTGCTGCCACCCCTGCCTGGTCTCTGAGCCACCCCACCCCACCCCACCCCAAATAGAGTTGCCTCCTCACACTGTCCCACAGCAGCCTGGGAAGAGGATGGCCCCAGCCTTAGTGGCCCAACGGAGACTGGCCAAAGGAGAACGTGAGGCCAGCACCTTACTTTGGGTGGCAGCAGTGGGTGCTACTGGGCTTGCATGGTGGAAAGGCTCAGCTCTCAGGCAGGCCTTGCACACAGAAAGCAAAAGAAAGGCCCAGCCTCCCACTTGTCTGTCCATTCCCAACAGCAAGTGCTGGCTGACTGACCATCTGGGCTCCCTCACCCGCTTGCTTGCTTACTCCAAGGCCGCCTCAGCTTCTGGCAAGCACTCCCTGGCCAGTCCCAGAGGCACCATTCGCCTGGGGAGCTTGTAGCCAGGGCTGCTGCAACAAACAGCTGCGCAAGCCTTTGGGAAGCAGAGATGTGAGAGTGCATCAGAGGGAGGGAGGGAAGGAAAGGGACAGAGGCCAGTGTTGCTCGCGGCACCCTGACCATCACTGAAGGCACCCCAGGGTGCCACGGCACACTGGTTGAAAACCACTGGCTTAAGGGATTCTGGTCAACTAAGGCAACTTTCAGACCATACATTTTAAACCGCACCACTCCAACCTCCAAGAGACTCCAGGGTTTCCTGAGATTTACCCAGGGGTTGGTTACCTTGGAATAAAGGTCAGTGGAGACTGTAGAGCTTAGACTATGTCCCCCACTCTCATCACCTCAAAAATTCTGCAAGCGCCCCCTGAAACGTGTGTGCCCATCACAACGGAGACAACAAAAATTCCAACGCTGTCTAGGGTTGCAATGTCATAACACATATGCTGAGAGTGAAGGTGGCTGCCAGCCAGCAGCCCAGTGTTTCCCAAATGTGGGTCCTCAGCTCTTGCTGGACTACAACTCCCGCCATCCCTAGCTAGCAGGACCAGTGGTCAGAAATGGTGGGAATTAGTAGTCCAAAGACAGCTAGAGACCCAAGTTTGGAAAACACTTCAGTAGACAATGTACTGGGAAGTTTTTAATGCCGGACGTTTTATTGTTTCTATATTTTCCTGGAAGCTGCCCTGTGTGGCTGGGGAAACCTAGTCAGATGGGCGGAGTATAAAGAATAATAAATAATAATAATAATAATAATAATAATAATAATAATAATATCAAGAGGGGAAGGGCTGCTGCTCAATGCACATGATTTGCATGCAAAAGGTCCCGGGTTCAATTTTTGGCATTTCCAGGGAGGGCCAGGAGAGGCCCCTTGTCTGGAATGCCAAGCAGTATCGACAGCAGTGAGTTTGATGGACCAGTTGTCTGATTTGGTGTATGGGAGCTTCTGGTGTCCTACTGCTTTATGCAGAATGCGGCTTCAGGAGGTCACGGTGACAGCAAGACACCAGTAGCACCAACATGAATTTAGCAGAAGAGGAAGAACCCAACAAGGGACAGAAACTTACGTCGTCTTTGGCTTGGAAGAGGTACTCATTGCCGTCAGTTAACCTGAAATTCAGAACGACAACATCAGGATAAAGAAGGTGCTCTTGCCAACCAATCGGGAGCAACAAGAACTGCGGACCTTGTTCTTTTTGCGAAAGGTAACCCCACGAAAGGCTTGTCGTTGGCGGACGTACTGCCCACCCCAGTTTTAGAGGCACTGTGCGTATCCCGACACATCCTTGTGTGCTCCATCCAATGGGGCACGTGTTCCTATTTTGGGGGTAGAGCCCTGCCACTGCCTTTGGCATGCCAGCTGCCACACATGGCTGGGCGACTGTGGCAGTCCCAGGAAAGCAAATGCAACATGCTTCCTGCATTATTTTTGGAATTCTGCAGAAAGATCCTGCAAGGCACTGCTCTCTATAAAACCATAGCCTGGGAAAAGTTCATGTGCTTGTTTATCCCTGAGGAAGGACATAAAACCAAGGTGGTGGCCTCCACATTGTGGCCTCCACTTCCCATCATCTGCAACCAACATGGCCAAGGGCCAGGGACGATGGAAGTTGTAGTCCCAAACATCTGGACGTTGGCCTATGTGGTCCAGCATCCATTTCCCATAGTGGCGAATAAGATGTCTCTAGGAAGCCCACCAAGGGCCCCTTATAACAGTCTCCCCCAACGTGGTACCCTCCAGATGTCTGGGACTACAACTCCCACCAGCATTGGCCAGTACAGCCAATGGGTAAGGGATGGTGCGAGTCAAGCAGATCCTTCCGGCAGGAGTTCCAAAACCTGGGCACCACAGCGAAGAAGATCCTCTCTCACCTCACCACCACCCAGGCATTTAGCGGCAGCAGGACATAGAGATGGTCCTCTCCCAGTGGGCAGACAGGTCCCTGCGGGAGATGTTGGTCCTCCAAACGGTTTATACATTTGTGCACTTGGCAGAAGGACATGGATGTTTGGAGAACCCAAGACTCGCTTTCAATTGCTGTGGCTTTCTCTGTTCTTACAAACCAGCCTCCCCCCACTCCTGTATTTGCAGTGTTTTGTCACTGCCTGAAGACTGTTTTCTTTTTTTAAGCTGCACCTACATGATAATGGCTTGGAACATGCTTCTGTGTGGACACTGAGAAAGAAGACAAGGTGGCGCTGTGTGCAGAATTCAACTTCCTGTGAATCCCAGATTCTTATTTTTTTCATTTTTTAAAAAAGATGGTTGGTCTTGTTTGCATATAACCCTAAGATCACCGGGGGGGGGGGGAGAGGAATTGGTGGCCCTCCCTGACCATTGTCCATGGTGGCAAGAGCTGATGAGAGTTGAGATCTAAAGCAGAGGTCCTGCTGACTGGTGGGAGGAGATGGGGGAGCGCACAAGTCCAACACTTTGGCTGAGTTTGTTCAGGCTCATCTAAAGGTAAAGGGTACCCCTGACCATTAGGTCCAGTCATGTCCGATTCTGGGGTTGCGGCGCTCATCTCGCATTATTGGCCGAGGGAGCCGGCATACAGCTTCCGGGTCATGTGGCCAGCATGACAAAGCCGCTTCTGGCGAACCAGAGCAGCGCACGGAAACGGCGTTTACCTTCCCGCCAGAGCGGTTCCTATTTATCTACTTGCACTTTGACGTGCTTTCGAACTGCTAGGTTGGCAGGAGCTGGGACCGAGCAATGGGAGCTCACCCTGTCGCGGGGATTCGAACCGCCTGGCTCATCTACGCAGTGCTAAACTACGGTTTAGCATTATGTGTGAAATGGACTCATGCGGTTCTAGACTGTACGATTCTGAAGATGTATTTTTAAGCGCATGGGCAACGGTGACTGAGCACTTCAGAATTTGGGAGTAAGGCTTCACTATATTTCAGTGTTCCTAGTTTCTCTTCTGGATGAACAAAGCCAGAATAAATCATGCAAAACAGCAAGACTTGTGGGATAAATTATGCAATTATTCCCAATTAGCACAAATTTATTCAGCTCATACCTGGCAGGGGTGTTTTCTTGGTGCAGAACTAGGATGTCTGAGGCTGGACTGTTCGTTTTTACATTTTTACTTTCCTTTGAAATGTATTTAACAAAATTTATATACCCCTTAATCACCAAAATCTCTAAGTGGTTTACATAAAGTATAAAATACACATTAAAATTACTGATAAAATCAGATTATTATTATTATTTTTTTAAAAAGTTAGCCTAACATTTTTCCAAATTAAAATCAGCGGTTTTAAAATTATACATTATAAAATAAAATTATATATGATGATGCATGTTGAATTCCTTGAAAGAGTGGAACAAATACTAGGTGCTCATCAGAGGACCTTTCACATTTATTCTGGGCGCAACACATTTCAAGTGCCGCTGTACTCCAATTCAGCAGGGGAAGATGATGGGATGCTCAGTCTCAATGAGATGCAATAACTACAAATGCTTGCTCATTCAGACTCTCTTTGGCTTCAATGAAGAACCTTCACAATTTCCGAAAGCGTCAATCCCCCCCCCTTTTTATGGGTTGGTCATCTCTCTGTTGCTCTCTGCTATTTTAATAAGTGTAACAATCTTTCCCCTGCCTTTGTGAACTGCTTAGATAAGGCTTCCTTGCTTTGCCTTGTCTATTTAGGGTTAAGGTAACGCTGAACCATTTTTGACACTGAACCATTTAATGCAAGGTGCTGGGGAAGGGATACACACAGAAGCACAGTTGAGAAGCGTACTATAAACCTTTGAAGAAGACTGCCCTGCCGCTTGGGAGACAAGCTGTTGCTGTCTATGCTTGGAAAGCCAAACGGTGAGGGCAGGGGGAGAACGAGGACCCGAAAGGTACTGGTGCTGAAGGCACAAACCAATGGCTGGTGTGGTGGGGATGCTAAAGATCATAGAATCATGGAATTGGAGAGTTGGAAGGGACACCACGGGTCATCTAGTCCAACCCCCTGCAATGCAGGGATGCTACCCTCTCTGATGCCTCCAGCACAGAGAATCAAAAATCACTGTAGCGGTACCATTGCAAGTAGAAGAGCTGTTGCAAGTACAAGCAGCATCCACATGAGGATTTTTTGCCCCGGTGTATATTACTTTGCTACCTTGAACTGGGTTGCATTTGCCATTTCAAAGCCCTTCCAAAAGAGACCCTTTTGCAATCTCTTTTTGTTCTATTGCAAAGGGGATCCTGGCGACTCTGGGACCTCGAATCTATATGCTGATTGCAGTCCTTTGCAGCTATGGAACATCTTCATGGTAACATGGGATGGCAGCAAAAAAAAAAAAAAAAAAAAAAAAAGCAAGGTTCTATTCCAGAGCCATATACACCAGCCTTTCTCAGCCTTGGGTCCCTAGAAGTTGTTGGGACCACAACTCCCATCATCCCTGACCACTGGTCCTGCTAGCGAGGGATGATGGGAGTTGTGGCCCAGCAACATATGGAGACCCAAGGTTGAGAAAGGTGGATATACACTAACAAAACAAGCCAAGAGTTTACCAAGCCTATCAAGGTTTGGAAGAGAATGGTTTCTGAGTAGGTCCACTGTTGGAGGCAGTAGGCCTCTGAATACCAACTGATGGGAATCACAAGTGGGGAGATAGACATCTCGTTGGTCAACAGTGAGAACAGGATGCTGGACTAGATGGGTCTTCAGCCTGGATACGTTAGTTAGTTAGAACGTGCTGCTGCTAACACCAAGGCTGCAGGTTCGATTCCCGTACAGGGCAGTTGCATAGTCCTGCATTGCAAGGGGTTGAACTAGATCAGGGGTGGCCAACTCCCAAGAGACCGTGGTCTACTCACAGAGTTAAAAACTGGCAGTGATCTACCCCCTTTTTTTGGGTTCAGGTCAAAGTTGTTGATTTTTTTTTAGGAAAGAGAAAGGCCCATTTTTGGGGGGTTCGGGTCAAAGTTGTTGAGTTTTTTCAGGGAGGAGGTAAGATGTTGAGCTTTTCTTAGTGGAGCCACATTTGTTCAGCTTCTTTGGGGGGAACCAATGATCTACCGCAGACGTCCAATGATCAACCGGCAGATCACGATCTACCTGTTGGACATGCCTGAACTAGATGATCCTCAAGGTCCCTTCTAACTCTACGATTCTATATTCTCAAGTCCTTAAGAGAGGAATTAAAGGGAAAGAACAAGGCCCAACCCAGATATCCCCTGTGAACTGATCTCGGGACATTTCTAGAGGGCCATGTCATCTGCAGCACCCAGGGGGTTATGCTGTGAATGCAGTTGCTCGGAAGATTGGTGGATGTGGATAATGTGTGCAGGGAGCCTGGGAACTATCAGTTTTCATCTCTGTGGGGAAAAGGAAAACACACCCTCTCTCCCCCTCTCTCTTGCAGGAAGAGGTGCCTTACCTTAGCTTGAACACATGCTTCTTCTTCTTGTATTCAACCGCCACTTCGCATGCCGCTTCTTTCAGGCTGACGGGGATCTCGTTGTGGTAGGGGATGCCCGAGGAAGCGGCCTTGGCATCTTTGTAAAAGCCCATGTCTTGCTTGTTAATAACACAGTAGACGTTATGCCAGGATCTTGGGAGACAAATGAAATAACAAGGCAAGCATTAAGGCCGCCGTCACGGATAAGCGCAGCTTCCTCCTTGCTTTTCTAATGCTGTAGCATTGCATAAGCAAATCAAAGCTCTTTTTCTGCGAGGAGATAAAACAGGTTTATGGGCAAGAAGTTTGCACGACGCAGCTCTGTTATAAAAGGGAGAGGGAGGCAGAGAGAACAGGTTGTCTGCAAAACAGAAGAGATTTCTCAATGCTATGCCATTAGGGTTTTTGCATTTTAATGATTTTATGTGCTGCACCTAATGGTTTTCTAAAATGTTTCTATATTGCTGTACCCAGCGCTGATATTTTGAGAGAGGGTAGATAAGTAGCAGCACTATTTGGAAGTAAACATGCTGAGTGTTTTCAGAGGGGAATCTGTCAAGTCTGAAAGCTATCAACTTGGATGCATCATTTATTCAGCATTGTTTACTTGGTTATTTCTATCTTGCCTTTTTCGATCCAAAAGGGATTCTGATATGAAACTAACAGGATGCAATGAAAACCACCAATCCAGTTAAAACCTCTACATTTCAAGATGAAAATAGCCAGCAAAACCAGGGGAAAAAGTGTGTGTGATGCTGTAAGCGTCTGAGATAGAACGGGACCAAAATCAAATCGATCAACAGATAAATAAATTCAGTTTATTTATATTATGCGTATGCCGCCTGACAACAAAAATCCTTGAGGCATTTCGAGTTTGGCTATGAATCCTTGTGAGCAGGAATCTGCAATGCTCCCCCCGTCTGTGTAAGTCTTTGCAGTAGGGTAAAAGGTAAAGGGACCCCTGACAGGTCCAGTCGCGGATGGCTCTGGGGTTGCGGCGCTCATCTCGCTTTATTGGCCGAGGGAGCCAGCATACAGCTTCCGGGTCATGTGGCCAGCATGACTAAGTCTGGTGAACCAGAGCAGCACACGGAAACGCGGTTTACCTTCCCGCCGGAGCGGTACCTATTTATCTACTTGCACTTTGACATGCTTTCGAACTGCTAGGTTGGCAGGAGCAGGGACCGAGCAACGGGAGCTCACCCCGTTGTGGGGATTCGAACCGCCAACCTCCTGATCGGCAAGCCCTAGGCTCTGTGGTTTAACCCAAATCGTCACCCGCGTCCCACTTTGCAGTAGGGACACTGCAATAAATCAGGACAGGATGGCTGCCGGTCACCCCTCTCCTTTCAGCCATGCAGAGAGGAAGTGAAAATCCTAAGGGAGGATATTCCTAGGCTTCAGGAAGAGTCCGAAAGAGGAAAGCTGAGAAATGCAGGAGAGCAGAGAGGAAATTTTGGGACGCATTCCGCCCTACTTGCAGAGTGAGCAGGAAGCAGTGACAGGGACGAGGTGGATACTTCGGAGGCTGCAATGTATGGGAGGAGGAGGATGCAGGAGATTACCGTGGGGGGGGTGATGGTGGTGGTCTGTGTGCAAGGGAGGTTGCACAGAAGGAGAGGCGAGGAGGCACAGGCATGGGGTGGAAGTGAAAACAGGGGTGCAAAGTGGGACCGCGGAACAGAAGAGAGAAACAGGGTTGGGAAGGGGAGTAGCGAGCTTAGTAGTTGCATGCGCAACAGGGGGCGCTGGCGGGTGGAGTGATCAGGGGTACAGCCCCTCGTTTCAGCCCGTTCCTTGCTGGAGCGACTTCAGGGGCCCGTGTTTCCCCGAGCACAGCCTGAACCCTGCCTCCAGCTCGAACCTCACCTTGTCCTACACCCCCGTGGAGCCTGGCCACAGTGCAGAGCAGGACAGAGCCCTCTAAAGCAGCGTCCAAAGGAAGAGGAGAGGAGAAAAGGATATTTGGAGGGGGCAGCCCTCGCCCTTTGGGCAAGTAAGGAGGGAACAAGAAAACAAATGATATTGGGAATCGGGGGTCTGAGACTAGAAGCCTTAGTGGTGGCAAGCCTATAACAAGAGGTTGGTTGGAAATAAGGAAATAGGGCTGGGGGAAGGATAAAGGGGAAACTCAGGGGGGGAATCCAGTGATGAAGCGGCAATCAGAGGCGTAGCAAGCCCAGGTGGTACCCGGGGAGGAATTTTTTTTGTCACTCCCCCCCCCACCACTTTGCCAGGGCACTGGCAGAGCTGCACCCAGTGGCATAGCAAGTCACCCCCACCCCCCCAAAAAATGATGGTGCCACTTTGCGAGGTGTGGGGGTTTTTGTGTGTGTGTGTCTATTATCTCTTTTTTTCCAATAAAGTTAAAATTTAATTTTTAAAAAAAATAAAATAAAAAAAATTAATTTTTTTTTAAAAAAAGTGTCACCCCCCTCTGATGGTGCCACTTTGTGAGGTGTTGGGGTTTTTTTGTGTGTGTCTATTATCTCTCTTTTTTTAATAAAGTTAAAATTTAATTTAAAAAAAAAAAATTTTTTTTAAATTAAAAAGTGTCACCCCCCTCTGATGGTGCCACTTTGTGAGGTGTGGGGGGGTTGTGTGTGTGTGTCTATTATCTCTTTTTTTTCAAAAGTTAAAATTAAAAAAAAAAAAAGTGTCACCCCCTCTGGGGTGGAACCCGGGGCGGCCCGCCCCCATCGCCTCCCCTTGCTACGCCCCTGGTGGCAATGACCCCCCACTTGCATACCATGAAGGAATAGCACACTGGAGCTCTGGGGATCCTCCAGAGGTGGCGGATAAGCACGGAGCGAACCTAACAAACCTGTTTGAAGCCTTCTTGTTGTGTGACTCCCATTCGTGTTTGCGATGCAAGAAGCCCTCCATCAGAGTGGAAGGCACTTCTTGCGTTTTGGCCGGGAGGGTGGCGGCTGTCTGGGCCTGGAGGCCAGCCTTGGCTTTGCGATCGGCCGTCGGCGAAGGAATGGGACTCGTCTCTTTGGAGCTTGTCCTCTGGTCCGCTGCTCCATTGACCATTTCGTTGGCTTCCCTCGACTCTCCCATCTAAGAAACAAGAGCGGGACATGTAAGCCGCTGTCCGGCGGCAAGGCTGTTGCACGCGGCACTTTCTCGTTTAACCAAAGAACATCTTAAATGTTCCGTTTGCAAGGCCTGGCCCCACGCTGTGTACAAAAGCCTAGGGGGTTCCAGTAAAACTACTCTCGCCCCCTCCCCATTGAAGAAACAGAGGGCTGGAGGAATTAGAACGGTATCATTAGATTAGTACCCAATTGATAGAGGTGAAGGAACAGAAGAAAGGGAGAGGGTGACCCATCTGTGAGAGTTTTACCGCTCTTGGCTTTGCTGATCAAATCCTTAAAATGCCATGATTGAGCAAAGGCAAACTGGACATGCAACAAGGACTTCTCTATTAAGAGGCTATAGAGAACGCAATTCTTTGCTGTTCCATAACTGGGAATAAGAAACTGGGCCCAGGATTGTGGCCGCACTCGTCAACTGCAAGCATTTTTGACGGTTCCAATATTGCAACAGTAAGAATCTCACTTCTGTTAAGTTCAGAAAGATCGTAAAAAAAGGAAGGGAAATCCAACCGATTCACATCAGCCGCCTTTCAATGCATCTATAACATTACTGCAGTTGGGACTGTGCAGTAACTCTATAGATGCATTAAGATGCATGAAAAGAGTACTGCTAACAGCATTCACAGAAGCACCCCGATGTGACCCGAACCCACCTGCAAATTCCCCCATTCCAGCACACCCATCCCCAAGGTGACAACATAATCAGAAGACAACATGCAGAAATTGGTGGGGGATATCCAAGGGCAAGCATGCAATTTCATCATGTCCCCCGTCCTAGTTAGAAGAGCTTGGATCGTCAAAGACAGGCAGGTTTAGAGGGGAGAGGAAGGTGGAACGAGGCAGGGTTGACAGTTAAAACGTTAATTTCTCTCAAAGTCTCTTATCGTTGGACTTTGGAATCAGGTGGATCGGATTGGGTGTTAAAGGAGCCAGGAAAACACTACAACCACTCAACTCCACACATCTATTTACCCCCAAGACAAAGACAGAACCAAGGCCTTGGCCATCTCTCGCCTTGCCGGTCTCGTTGCCTGCTGTACTGTAACTGAGATGCCTAGTGGGGCCAGCTCTGACTGGGCAGATCCTTGATGTCTTCAGCAGCCATTTCATCACCCAAATCATTTACAACCGGAATCCTGAAACTTTAATCTTTTGCAACAGTGGCTCAGTCCCAGGCGGGACGGATAACATTGGTTAAAGGAGTCGGGACTTGGAATCCTGTGCCGCAGAAAAGCCACTGGTAGCAGCCCGCAGAGGAGTGTAGGGATTGTGGTTATTAGCAAGTTACTAAAGCCCAGCACCGCTCAATGCTCTAGTAGTAGATTACAAACACTCTGCGCCATTTTTGTTTACATCGAGGATAAGCAAGGATTCGCCAAGGACACAGTAATTAAAAGACACTTTTGCTGCTCCGGCCAGGATTCAGACAATTCAGAAGCAGCAGAATTGTTACGCAGCAAAGCTGTACATCTTCCACTTTTGCTACAAATGTTTGGGCAGATCCTTGGGGAAAGTGGCTGGTACCATTGACTCCCATTCCAGTATGTTGGCCAAATGCTAAAGGCCTCCAGCCATCCATGGGGCAAGGCCTTCTAGATAGTGGCACCCAAGTTTGAAATTCCCTTCTTTGGGAGGCTCAGCGCACCCGTTCCCTCCCAGCTTTCAGCCACAATCCTACTCCTAGTGAACTGAACTTCACTGGAAACAATGGGATTTACAGCTGGATAAATATGCACCAGATTCTGCTGTTTTCTAAGACTGCAGTCCTATACTCTCTTATATGGAAATAGGAACTACTGGACTCTGTGGGGCTTACTTCTGAGTACAGGATTGCACTGCAAGCTACCCAGAGCCCCCCCCTTTTTTTATCAGCTCACCTCACCCCAATCCTTTGAACCAAGAACCAGTCCAGGCTCCAATGGCCAAGTTTTGCTGGCACAGTATCAACCCTCCTCTCCCCTTATGAAATAACTTTAATGTCCCAGGAGGGAACCCAAATCCTGAACTAAATTTAATGTGCGTAACTCCCCCCACCATGTTAACTCTTAGTTTTGTGGGGGTTTTTTTATTACTCTCACTTTCGGATGAGAGATCTGGAAAAAGTGGGCTTTGCTCAAAAACTAGGGGAAACTTCCTAGGATTAGTAAAAGAGAAATCAAATAATGGACCAAGAGTTTCCGTGGTAGAGACACTTGAATTCACTTCCTTGGAGGTTTTGAATGAATGGGCAAGAGATGTTAAGTCAGAGATCTCTAGGTATAGAGTATGCTTTCCCAACCTGGTGACTCCAGATGTTTCGGACCATCGCCATGCTGACCAGGGCTGATGGGAGTCATAGTCTAAGTGATCTGGCAGGCACAATGGTTGGGAAAGGCTGGCAGAGAATATACTGCATTAGAGCAGGGAATGTAAAAAGAGAGTTGTGGGAGTCAGCAGGGGCTGGTGCCCCTTGGTACTGGCAGGGCAGAAAGTGGGGAGACCAATAGAACAGCGTTTCCCAACCGGTGTGCCGCGGCACACTAGTGTGCCGCGAGACACCGGCTGATGTGCCGCGGAAAAAGGGACCTGCAGCCCAGGGCTGCACAGGACCGTGGCGGCGGCGCTGCTGGAGCCCGGCGGCGAAGCGGAAGCCAGGGCGGCGCTGCTCCCTTGGCTGCTGCAGCAGCAGCAACAGCAGCCTCGAGCGAGAATCCCGACCGGAAGCCTCGCGCGCACCGCGCTACAGCTGATCCCAGAGATAACTCTGGGTCAGGAGACCCGGCGCAGCCGGGTGGGGGAGGAGCGGTGTGCCGCGAGATTTTTTCATTGATTCAAGTGTGCCGTTGCCTAGATTAGGTTGGGAAACACTGCAATAGAAGGTGGACCCAGAGCCCAGGACAGGCATAGCCAGAGCCAATGGGAGTCAAGAGCCAACTAATTCTACTTTTGTCCTCATCTTCCTCCCAGCTGAGTTTTACAAGTGCAGCACTGAGGCAGGAGAGGAGGAAGGTGACATGCAGTCCTGCCCCGTTGGCCTAGCTGTTAAGTAGTAGGGCAATTGGTGGTGGCACAAGGAGGGCAGACCAAGGTTGGTGGGTCAGTGCCCGATTCACCAAAAAGGACCAGGCTCCACTGGTGGAAGCTTCCCCCGTTCAGATTCCACCGACTGGGAAAAATAAAGGAATTTTGTGGAGTGGAGAATCAACTATATATGCAAACCAGGCCACCAATATTACATTGTGGTAATGCCACCTTCCCAGCAGTACAGGTGGGTCAAGTCCGAGGGAAACCTGAGAGCCAGACACACAGCCTCTGTGTTCTCGCCTGTTTCTGGCAACTTCCATGGCTGCTCATCCAACTCCTGGGTTGCCCAGGTCTTGCTTGCCTGTGCTAGGGAGAGAAGTATAGGGACGGCACTTACGCTCATGCAAGCGAAGACTTCTGTGGGTTTGGCTTTAGCTCACTGCAGCACGGCCATCTTATTAAGATTATGAACAAAGCTGCCAGGTTGCTTTTCAGTATTTTTGCAGCCTGCTTTCAGAAACGGTTTCCGCAATGAACAGAACGACAACAATAACAACAACAAGCATGTATGCAAATGGTGCATGGTGACACACGGGGGGGAAATAATAAGAGCTAAACAAAACTTTAATGGAAACATGCTTTGAGCATGCAGACAAAACACCATGGGTGACAATGGTTAACAACAACAACAACAACAGATAAACACAAGCATGTTATGAATACACGTTGTCATCATTGGAAGGTTAACTGCAAGTCAGCTGAGTGGTTAGCTGGTTCTTGAGGTATTTAAATCCTGGCTGTAAGATGCAACACAGCAGCGAGGGACGCAGCATGAAATACATCCCGCTCCCCCGAGTTTGCTTTTCAAAGTGCATGAATCAAGATCTACATTCAGTCTTCCACCTCCTTGAGCCTCTGTACTATTAGATGAGGAATCAAGGGATCTGCGTAAGGGAATGACAGCCCACACATTGTTCTGTGAAATGCCACAATTTTTCGGAACCCAAAAAAATGTAGGCAGCTATTAACAGAGAGGACTGCAGTGTCCTTTTGCTGCCTGGGATTCAGGTTTGAGGTATCTTTTCCTCCACTTTCCCCCCTGAATGCTAGAGCTCTATGTTGCCATTATATGAGGAAACCGAGCATCCCTTAGGCATTTTTGGCTACAGGATAGAACAGGTTTGGAACAGTCCCTTTGCCTGGCCAAGGGTCAAAAAGGCATCTCTGGTTCCTGCAGGGTTTAATGCACTTTGAGGGGCAGCAACCTAGAACTGGTGTAAAGGAAGCACCAAAACATGTCAACACATTGCTATAAGGAAATCTAAAGAGCATTAATTATGAAGTTATACGGTGATATCTTGATGGGGGGGGGAGGGAGGGAGAGAGAGACATGTATGATAATGAAGAAAAGACATGGTTGCATGGAAGAATAAAATCCTAGCCTTCTCACTCCTCACAAATGTTGCCAGGTACACTCTGAGAAGCTAAAGTGATAACCTTAATGTAAAGTGGTACACCTTAATGTAGACTCGGAGGCTCAGCAAAGGGAAACCAGATTTATCAGGTGTGGTTTGCTAATTATAAAGGTTAATAACTAACTAACCCTTATACAGGTGGTAAAGATTGCAGCAGAAATTCTTCATGGGAGGAAACCAAGGCCGTATTGAAATATGGCAAAACTACATATATATTTAGACAAGTCTAACAAATGCCAATTATTCTTTACCTTTACCAGCTGAGGCAACCACCCCGTCGACCATGCTACAATCCAAGTTTATGTAAACAAAAAGTCTTCTTAATGTCACCTTTGTGCAAAATTACTGAATCTGAAGTTGCAACCCCAGAGGGCACGTTTAGCAATCTTTATCGCTACCCATAATCAAGAGGATTTCCCCCTCCTTTAAAAGTGTGCTTTCTCTACTCTTTCAATGTCTTTTCATGTGGATTAATGGTCCTAATTCAGAGGTGAAGATTGCCAGATGAACCCTAGGTTTCACTGAGGGCTTCAAACCCCTCACCTTTCTCCTCCTACAGTAGCAGCAGATAAGGCTCACAGTAGATACCAATTCAACTGTCATTAATTCTCTCCAAATAATCCAAACAAGCCTCTGCTACAGCCTCTGCTACTGCCTTAACCCCCTCATGGAACTACATTCCCCAGAATTCCTTGAAGAGAAGAATGTTGTTAATCCAGTTTAAAATCTTAGACCCAGCACGGCCATGTGTTGGTGCCTGGCTGGAATGTGTCTTTGAACTCTGGCAATGCCTTTTGCTTCCCTGGGTGGAGGGCAGAGAGGTGTGTACGTGCGCGAGAGAGAATGCAGAAACTGGCCTACTGTGCAGAGGTAAAATGTTAACTCGTTGCCCCACCCACTTTAGCCTCAGGCTCCTCCCACTGCTGGCAAGTGCCTCTGCTCCCCGCCCGGAAGGGAATGTTGCTTTTGGCTGAAAAGTGTGCCGTAGGATGAAAAACAAGCTGGGCATCAAGGCACTGAGCTCCCCATCTGCCTCAGGTAGAATGTTGAGGACCAGTGCATGCAAAAGGCGAGCATATGAAAATGAAAATGAAGATGTTTCCTTTCCCGGTATATGTACATGTACCTTGCAGAGGCAATGCTAGGAGGGATGGGGAAGGCAGATGTTCATGGTCCCTCTCCCCCCCCCCCCCGGGCTTAATTTACTTGGAAAAGGGGAAAACTGGGAACAAACAGTCCCACCAACAGGAACAAGGGATGCTCACACTATTAAAACTCCACAGTTTTAATGGCCCATTGGCAATTTTTTGGGAGGGAGATCCTAAACACGCTTCCTTGGAAATCAAATCCCACTGAGTGCAAGAAGGCTTGCTCCCTAGTAACTGTGTTCAGGAGGGCAGCCTGAAAGGTGCTGGGAAGAAGACCTGCTCCTGCACATGAGGCGAAGAGGGTTGCTCTGTGTTCAGCCTCACATGATCTGCATGGATTTCTCTCCCCCCCCCCACCAACCAGGCCCTACTTTAAAAGGACTAAGAGAGTCCCGTGGTTTTCAATGGGGTTTATGCACCAAATAACCAACTCACTGGCTAGGGAAGAGGAACACTGGAACAAGTTGCCGAGACAGTAAGATCACACTGACTACTAATTTTGTAGCATCCTTCCATTTAAGCTTTATTGGCGGTTCCTGGGTTCACACTGCTTGGAATGTTCAACAACTTACTAACTTCTAGGTCAGGGGTGGAGAACCTCAGGCCCAAGGGCCAAAATGTGGCCCTCCGGGGCTCTCTAACCGGCCCTCAGCACTCTCACAAGCCACATTCCCCTCACTGGCCCTGTAATGTTTTCCCTGGCTGGAGTTTGGCCTTGAATTGTGATAAATGCCTCTTGCTTGCCTGAATAGAGGACAGAGAACCGTGGATGCATGTTGAGAAACGTCTGGCTTTTGCACGGCTAGGATGCATGGCGGCTAACAGATTGAGGTTGAATCCTGACAAGACAGAAGTACTGTTTTTGGGGGACAGGGGGCGGGCGGGTGTGGGGGATTCCCTGGTCCTGAATGGGCCACTGAAGGACCAGATGCGCAGCCTGGGAGTCATTTTGGACTCACAGCTGTCCATGGAGGCGCAGGTTAACTCTGTGTCCAGGGCGGCTGTTTACCAGCTCCACCTGGTACGCAGGCTGAGACCCTACCTGCCCGCAGACTGTCTCGCCAGAGTGGTGCATGCTCTAGTTATCTCTCGCTTGGACTACTGCAATGCGCTCTACGTGGGGCTACCTTTGAAGGTGACCTGGAAACTGCAATTAATCCAGAATGCGGCAGCTAGACTGGTGACTGGGAGTGGCCGCCGGGACCACATAACACCGGTCCTGAGAGATCTACATTGGCTCCCAGTACGTTTCCGAGCACAATTCAAAGTGTTGGTGCTGACCTTTAAAGCCCTAAACGGCTTCGGTCCTGTATACCTGAAGGAGCATCTCCACCCCCATCATTCTGCCCGGACACTGAGATCCAGCGCCGAGGGCCTTCTGGCGGTTCCCTCACTACGAGAAGCAAAGCTACAGGGAACCAGGCAGAGGGCCTTCTCGGTAGTGGCGCCCGCCCTGTGGAACGCCCTCCCATCAGAGGTTAAAGAGATCAACGACTACATGACATTTAGAAAATACCTGAAGGCAGCCCTGTTTAGGGAAGTTTTTAATCTGTGATATTTTAATGTATTTTTATATTTGTTGGAGGCCACCCAGAGTGGCTGGGGAGACCCGGCCAGATGGGCGGGGTACAAATAATAAATTATTATTATTATTATTATTATTATCAACAACTACATGACATTTAGAAAATACCTGAAGGCAGCCCTGTTTAGGGAAGTTTTTAATCTGTGATGTGTTAATGTATTTTAATGTTTGCTGGAAGCCGCCCAGAGTGGCTGGGGAGACCCGGCCAGATGGGCGGGGTACAAATAATAAATTATTATTATTATTATTATTATTATTATTCAGCCAGCACACTGTACTAATAGCTGTATCTGTTACTCCACCTACTTCTCCCTCTGGTCCTGCCTGCTTTTCACCTCTCGGACTGCTTACCATGGGGCATGCGGCCCTCATAAGGTTGTGCAGAGGGTAGTGTGGCCCCTGGGATGAAAAAGGTTCCCCACGCCTGCTCTTTTGCTGCAGATGGTTCTCCCTGACCCTGAATTCCACACCCCCAGTTTACATATCCACATCTGCCGATTGCTTTCTGTCTGTAGGGCTGGATCGTGCGCACGAAGGCATTTGCCGATATCGCAGCTGGCTCAAAACCGTTAGTACAGCTAGGGACATCGTACCTGTCGGTTTCTATTTCTCGTCTTCCACAACGATGAGATCTCATTACATCTCAATTACTCACACAAACGGGGCGGCTTTAGCGGCAGAAATCTCAAAAGCTATTAACAAAACGAAAAACTCACAACAAAAGATCATTGAGACAGTCGCAGCGCAACCGGGGTGGGGTGGGTTGGGGGGGAGCCTTGAAGGCATTCAAAAGGATTTAGAGTTGGGGAAATAGAGGGTGCCTACATGGGCACTGGAGCGAGTGGCTGGGTGTGATGGCGACTCAACTGAACACAAGCTGAATGCAGTGGGGTGGTGGTGGTTGCAGTGGGAGAGAAAGCAGTAAAGGGAATTTGGAGGGCTGGCAAATCAGGGAGGAACAGGGGAGGAAAAGCAGCCCGTGGCCTTCTGCAAACCGCTTTGCGTCTTTCAATGTCCAGAACGAGGCCGATCGCTAGCCGTCCATCTGCCACTAAAGTTTTTGTAGTTTTGGTAGGTTTGGGAGCGGTAACTAACCCGAGGAGATTCCTGGTCTGGTGGCAAACCATTCTGGGATACCTGCTCTCCTTTTGTGCCATCCCTGTTGGGAAAGAAAGAGAGAGAAAGTGAGAAAGAGATTGGAAAGAAGGAGCGCAGGAGCAACACTGTAGACCACGCCATTTGCCATGGGCATCCAGGCACACTGAAGAAAACCCTGGTGAGCTGCAGAAGCCTGGTCTCACATTCTGGGGGCACACACTTCTTTCCTGTGGGGGTGCCTTGGCAGCCATGTTGGATTTCACTGGTGCACAATGATCTGAGAGTGTTTTACCTAGAGCCCACCTGACACTGGGTTTATATTTAATTAACTTATTAGTCACCTTATTATTATGATTTCTTACAAAACTCAAAGAGACAATAACTAGGTAACCCATGCACTGAAACCAGCATAACACACAGTGGAAAAAATCTATTTTAAAGCTTTAAAAGAAATACAGAAACATGGGTGGCGAGTCGAAAATAGTTTTGGAAACGGAGAGTGGTTTAAAAATAGTTAAGGAAGTGAAAAATCTAGGGATCTGCCTGACGGTGAGAAATCTTAATTTATTTCAAGATGGTTATATTAAATTATGAAAAGAGATTTTAAAAGAGTTAAGAGATTTGGGGAAGGATGAAGCTTTCCCTATGATAGGTAGAATTTCAGCCATTAAAATGAATGTGCTTCCTAAAATGTTCTTATTCCAATCGATCCCAATCATTAATAAACTAAGTTGCCTCAAGGAATGGAAAAAATATATTTCTAAATTTGTCCAGCAGGGGGGAAAGCCATGAATTAAACATGAAATTTTGATTGATGCGAAAGAAAGAGGGGGCTTTGCCCTTCCAGACTGACAACTGTACTATGAGGTAGCTTGCTTGTGTTGGCTGAGGGAATGGATCGTATTGGAGGATGCAGACATTTTAGATCTGGAAGGCCACGATATGAAATTTGGCTGGCATGCGTGTCTCTGGTATGGGATTGGACATAAGCCTGGCCAGAAGCTATCTTTAGACAAATCAAATTGTGCACAAGCTGATTCCCTGCTCTGCATCTCAATTCCTGGCTGTACGGCCAAATGAACCATGACCTGCAAGCCAAGAGGAAACCTTTCAGGGCTCACAAGCCTTGGCTCTGAATTCACATGCGAAGCTAGGACACTACATATGCTCTTCATTTTCAGTTTCCTGCTTTTGGCCAGGGGTGGGGAGCCTCAGACCCAGGGGCTGAATATGGCCTCTTTACCTGGCCTGACAAACTCTCCCCTCACTGCTCCTTTATTGTACCCTGAGTATTTTTTCTTGGCTGGAACGTGTCCTTGAACTCCAAGAATACCTGGGGTGGAGGACAGAGAGGTCTGTGTGAGCATGTGTTTCCCTGCTCACTTTTGCCTCTGGCCGTTGGAAGATTGCCCCAAAGGAAATCCAGGACTTGGGCTGAAAAAAAGGTTTCTGATAATTTTTCTGGACTACCCAATGCTGCCGCTTACCAGTGCCGGATTTACGTATACGCTAAACAAGCTATAGCTTACGGCCCCACTCTCTTGGGCCCCCCCAAAAAATTTAAAGGAAAAAAACCCTGGATGTACATTTCCAAAATATAAGATAAAAACAAATAAAATAAAACCTACATACAGCAGCAGGGGTTTCTGTTGTAAGTAATGGGCCCGCCTGCTAGAGCCTGCTCCCTAAAATATCACTGGTTTGCTCATTTCTATATATAGGGTGCCTACATTCTGCATGTGCAAATGGCTTTAGATACCTATTAGGTCCATAAATTACCATATAGTATATATTCAACACAAAAAACAGCAACAATTTGTTGTTGACAAATGACAGCTGGACATATAAAGGGCCCCATTACCTTCAGTAGCTTAGGGCCTCATCAAACCTACATCTGGCCCTGCCGCTTACCATTGCTGAGACTCCTCTCCGGTCTTGGGGCTTGGCTCCGGAGAAGGAGGCTGCCTCTTCCTCTCTTCCTCTTCTTGCAGTCGACGTACTTCCAACAATTCCAACTGGGGAGCAGAGAGGAAACAGTGCAACTTTAGGGTCCCTCCGTTCTCAGAAACGTCAGCCATCTTAGATCCTCGTTAGCTTCCTCAACATGCCACTCCTGCAAGAACCTGATTAGCTGTTGGATTGGATTGGCTCAGGGGAAAAAGTTGAACTATTCCCCCTGCCCCCAGAAAACAGGAAATCATTCAGTTTATTTCTACCAGAATCTAAATTTAGCTCCGTAACGTATTAGCTCTGTGACTCCCAGCAACTGGACCTAGAACAAAGCCATCGTGTGTGCGCACACGCGTCCCTGAAATGGCTCCCGCGACTCACCGTAGTAAGTCTTTCAAGCGCCGAAAATCTCTCGTCCCAAGTTGCGGCGGACTTTTCGAACGCTTCGTGCCTCTTGATGAGCTTCTCCACTTCGTCCACGCTTTGCCCGATCTCGCGGCTCGACAGGTACGGCTCCTGCCCCAGCAGCCAGGCCTCGGCGACGCTGGCGTCCCTCGAAAACTGGTGCACTTCCAAAACTAAAGCAAAGGCAGAAACGTCGGGTGCTCAGGGCCGGCAACCGCTGTGCAATGATAAGCCTAGCTTCTTAAGGCAGGCGCTCTCTCAAAGACCTTTCTCCTAGCTCTTGGGGGTCCTGTTTCATCAGGGTGGTACTAAACCAATCCTTTGGGAATGTCCTAGACAGTCACTGATATATTTTCACCCAGCGACATCCCCATGGTGGACAAAGGAAGTCAGAAATCATCATCATCAATGATCTGTCCTTCACCCTAAGGTCCCATGTTGCGTTGAATGGACACTCCATGTATCTAGACCAGGGGTGGAGAACCTATAGCTCTCCATTTGTTGTTGGGTACCCTGGCTGGGGCTGATGGGAGCTGGAATTCATCAACATATGGAGGGCCCTGGCTTTCAACTTTCCCCTACTCCTCCAACACTTAAGTCAGCACTCCATGGCTATTGAGCATGCCCACTCCCCACACTGGCTGTTTTGGGTTCTTTCCTCTTAAGTGTTGGTGCTGACCTTGAAAGCCCTAAACGGCCTCGGTCCTGTATACCTGAAGGAGCGTCTCCACCCCCATCGTTCAGCCCGGACACTGAGATCCAGCGCTGAGGGCCTTATGGCGGTTCCCTCATTGCGAGAAGTGAGGTTACAGGGAACCAGGCAGAGGGCCTTCTCGGTAGTGGCGCCCGCCCTGTGGAACGCCCTTCCAGCAGAGGTCAGGGAAATAAGCAGCTATCCTATTTTTAAAAGACATCTGAAGGCAGCCCTGTTTAGGGAAGTTTTTAATATTTAATGCTGTATTGTTTTTAACACTTGACTGGGAGCCACCCAGAGTGGCTGGGGAAACTCAGCCAGATGGGCGGGGTAAAATAATAAATTATTATTATTATTAATTAATTTATTTATTTTAGAATAAAGTTTTATTGGTTTTAACAAAGTAATACAATAAAAATAAACAAACAACAAAAAAATACACCAAACAGTAATACAAATAAAACATACAAAAATCCTTTTAACCTGTCATTATTTCTTATCATTGTGGGTTGAATTCCTCCCGCCCTCTCTTCCTGCATACCTTGTCAAGCATCTTTAGTACCATATATACTCGAGTATAAGCCGACCCGAATATAAGCCGAGGCACCCAATTTTACCACAAAAAACCTGGGAAAGCTTCATAGGAGCCACTGCCTGCCTCACTTGAGTATAAGCCAAGGGTGGCTTTTTCAGCACAAAAAATGTGCTGAAAAACTACCCTATATACTCGAGTATATAGGGTAATTTATTTACATCATTAAAAACATTTTTTATTAATTAACCTTATCATCTCTTCTTTTCTATTGTTATCATTTTTCAAATAATTATAAAGCTTAAATCTAATTTCTAAATCTACAGCCTCACTATCTTTCAGCTTACTTCTACTCTTTAATCTTACAATACTTTTTTAAAATATAATTTGAATTATTATTATTATTATTATTATTACTACTACAGTTCTCCCCCTTGGTTGAATCTCTGCAAGCCTTTGGGTTCCCTTAACCCTACTGATACGCCCCTTTGTTTCAGTCTCCCATTCTGTATTATTACTGTTGTTGTTGTTTATTAATTTATATACTGCTTAATTGCAAAGGTGGCTTTTAAGTGGCTGGCTTTGTGCTTCCCATATGTCTTCGGTGTTTACATCGCCAGCTTTGCAACAACGGCAAACGCGTACACTCCTGGCCGTGTATTTAAAAACGCCGACAACACTCAGGAAAGACTGCTGCCTTAAAAAAACCACACGAGATCTCGTTGCTCTAATAAGACAGACAAGGGTGGGGGGGTCCTTACTCAGTCTCAGCCACTCCCATCTGTCTTCCCATTTGTCAATCATTTCTTTTCTCTTCTCTGTGAGCTGCAATAGCTTTTCCTTGATCTGGAAGGAATAAAAGAATGGAACGTTACCATTGTAATACAGGCTTCTACTTCTGTCTTATATTTGACTTTAACAGAGCTGTTCCTGGCATCTAGGATCATGTTAGGAAAAGGAGGCTCTGCGTTTCACATCCAGACTTCTTGCTTGTCACTGGCAGACAGTGTCCATTAGGTCTGGCAGGGGAGGGGGTTTGTTGGGAGGGTGGGGTGGGGGAAACAACATGAGCCCTGGTTTGGGATGATGCGACAATAGATTCTGGTTTGTTTTGTCTGTGGAAGAGAAGGAGGGGAGGAGCACTATGAGAACGCTTCACTAGCGTGTATGAGCAGAGCTGGTGTGTAAATTGATTAGATTAGATAGGATGGGACAGAGCGATAGAGATAGAAACGATAGGATTAATTAGATAGAATAAAATAGTACAGGTATGACATATTAGATAGGACAGGACACAATAGATTAGCTAGGATGGAGTAATAAAAAGGGATCGATTATATTAGGAAGTCAGGATAGATTAGATTGATGGGATAGGATAAATGAGATCAATAAAATAGGATACATTAGATCACCAGGATGGATAAGAGTCCATTAAGTAGGGTCAACAGAAGGGAATGCAAAGCACTTTGGTGAAGTCAAGATACATAACAAAACCTAGATTCAATTAATATAGATGGTCCTTAGGTCTGAAACGGTGATGCTTATGCGTTGTTTTCTCAACCACCACTCCTGCATAGTCGCAGAGAGCTTGCACACCGTACCTCTTCTGACGCATAGTGTTTCCTCGCCAGCAACGATTTGCCCAGCTCAATGCAAGTCGTAAAGCTGTCATTACGGGCATCTATTTCTGCTTTGATTCCCTGGTGATTGTTCATCAGCAGTTCTACGGAGGAAACATCCCTGAAAGAAAAGGTCGGTGGTTCAGAAAGTCGCACGCTCGGTTTATTAAATGCTTTTGCAGCCCACCGCTAAAAGAAACTGAAACCTAGTTCTCATTGAGGCAGTAAGCCTGTGATCCTCAGTTGTGCCACCTCCACCCGTAGGTGGGGCTCATAACCATTTTACAGACAGGAAGACTGAGGTGGAGAGTTAGCAGCCAAGTGTGTTGCTGGCTGAGAACGGATCTGAACTCAAGCCTCCTGAGTCCAGTTCATTCCCAACATTATGCTTCAAGAATGCTAGGTAGGCCTCACCAGCAACAGCCACACAGACTCAGCTAGAGGCCTAGTGCTAAACATTTGGCTTGTTGTTCCACATTACCAGTGCCGGATTTTTGCATAAGCTAAACAAGCTATAGCTTAGGGCCCCACTCTCTTGGGGGCCCCAAAAAAAATTAGAGGGGGGAAAAAACTGGATGTACATTTCCAAAATATAAGATAAAAACAAGTAAAATAAAACCTACGGTACATAAAGCACCAGTGTTTTGTGTTGTGTAGGCTCCTATGATGTAAGTAATGGGCCCGCCTGCTAGCCTGCTCCCTAAAATATCACTGGTTTGCTCATTCCTATATACAGGGTACCTACATTCTGCATGTGCAAATGGCTTTAGATACCTATTAGGTCCATAAATTACCATATAGCATATATTCAACACAAAAACAGTGACAATTTCTTGTTGACAAAGGACAGCTGGACATATAAAGGGCCCTATTACCTTCAGTAGCTTAGGGCCTCATCAAACCTAAATCCGGCCCTGCACATTACCTAGGCTTCTCTTGGGCTTCGATCTGACGAATGACATCCTCCATCCAAAGCATGAGATCTCGGACCATGCTGAAGAAGCGGAATTTGTCCCCGGTGTCTACTAGCCTGACCCTGCGTCCCTCGCAGGCATCGAGCAAGGTCTTCCACGCTTCCAGAACCTCATTTTCACGCCTTTGGATATCGTCGGCCTTGTCTCCAGCATAAGCAGACTGGAGGCGGGCGGCATCTTCTTGAAGCTGCCTTACCTGGCGAGGGAAGAAAGAGAAACCCCATCAGCCAACGCGATTGTTGGCAGGCCTGCCGTGGAATTATAGCCAGGGCTGCATCTAGGCTGCAAATCTTGGGAGATGAGCGATGCTGCAGAATGTGGCAGCTGGTACAGAATTCAGCTTCCTGACCGCCTTATTTCAAAACAAGAACCAACCACCAAGTTCCTAGCCCTTATGACTGCGAAGATAAGCTTCAAGACATCTGGGCAACCAAGACCAGCCCAAGTCCTTTTACTGCCTGAGGCAAAGGCCAAGATGGCACTCGCCCGATTCCACGTACGGAAGCCAATCAGATGGACGGATGAATCTTACTTGAACACGGGAACAGAGGGCGACAGACCAGCTTAGGTGGCACAGGGAAGGCTGTGTGGCACATACACACGGCTGTTCCCTCCAACACCTTACCACCACTACCCAACCCCCAGCACCTGCCACCTGAGGCACTGTCTCATTCTGCCTAACAGCAGGGGCGGCCTTCTCTCTGCCAAGCTCCACAAGGGGAGGGAAGCTGGCAATGTGTGCTACCCCCTAAGAAGGCAGGTAGGTAGGAGTAGCTAAAAGTAGATTGAGGTTGGTAGGTAGCCATGGGGGACCACCCTAGAAGACCAGAAAACATAGGAGAGCTGCTGGCAACCCATATCAATGCACAATCTTCTTTCCTGACCACCTGAAACCACGCAGATCCCCTGCATTAAGGGGGCTGTGCTAAAAAATACTGTCTCCGCATGCACACCTGTGTCCCTAAGGCCTGAATGTCGTGTTCGAACGTCGTATGCATCCTCTGCAAGGTTTCCACCGTGTTCTGGTCCCTCCCCAGCTCCTCGGGCAGCTTCTTGTGTTTGTCCTGTATCCGCCCAAAGATCTCCTTGGCATCGTGGTAAAATTTGTGCAGTTCGTAAGAGGCGGCGAGGATCTGTGTTCTCGTGTCGATGAGTTCCAGGAGGTCAGCCCAGGCCTCGTTGAGGCCGTCCTTCCACTCGGCGATGGTGGCGGCATCAGAGTGTCCGGAGTTGATGAGCTCATCGGCCATGTGGTTGACGGTGTCCACACGCTCCTGCCCTATGTTGCCGGTGTCCCGGGCAAATTCGCGGAATCGCTCTTGCAACATCTGGAAAGAGAGGGGTCATTAAGGAAATGGACTCCAAATCAAGTGGAAGGCCACTTTCCAGCTTGCTCAGGTAACAATACATTAGAGCATCGGTGATCAGGGTGGATAAAAATCAATGATTTAAAAAAAATAATTAAAAAAATCGGATGATTTAAATCGGATTTTTTTTTTAAAAAAAATGGATTTTTAAAATAAAATGCTTTTGGAGGAAAAATCTTTCTAAATATAGTCTTCTATTTAAATTACATTGTAGTCCAAAGGCTGTTCATCAGGAAATAAGGATTTGTTTTAAGCTTATCAAGTGTGCTAAAACTCAGTCTAAGTTTTTTTTTTTTAATGTTTAACCACATCAGTTAACAAACATGGATACATATGCTATCATGTTATTGTTTTAGTTAAATAAATTGTTTAAATGGTTATTAAGGAAATGATTATTTTTCTCCTTCCAATAAAGTACAGCAGAAAAGTTGTCCAAATATAAACAGTTAACTTATTAAACCTCACCATAATTTCATAATTATCTGTCTATGTATTTCTAGTAGTATAACCAAATCAGTAATTTTTGATATAACTGTAAAAACTACTCTGAAAATTTATTATTCCAAAAATGAAACCTTCATATGGTTGTAAATATTAAGATTATACCAGCAAGAATGAGTCTTTCTGTAAAAAAAATATTTAAATCAAGTCTTACTGACTAGTGATTTAAATCAAGCCTTACTGACTAGTGATTTAAATAAATTTGATTTAAATCTAATCCACCCTGTCGGTGATGTTCGAAAAGAGACTGACATCAGCAACATGGGACTGTACCATATGTGGAATAGATGGAATAAATGCCATGTTAGTGTCTATGCATATGTATGTGCATGCGTCTATGTGAATGATGTACACGTGTTTACCCGAAGGACCATCTCCACACCCATTGTCCAGCCCAGACACTGAGGTCCAGCTCTGAGGGCCATCTGGCAGTTCCTTCACTGTGAGAAGCGAAGTTACAGGGAGCCTGGCAAAAGGCCTTCTTGGTAGTTGCACCTGCCCTGTGGAATGCCCTCCCGTCAGATGTCAAAGGGCTAAACGATGATATGACTTTTCAAAGACATCTGAAGGCAGCCCTGTATCGGAAAGCTTTCAATATCTGATGTTTTGTTGTGTTCCTTTATAGTCTGTTGGAAGCTGGCCAGAGTGGCTGGAGCAACCCAGTCGGATGGGCACGGTACAAGTAATAAATTGTTATTATTATTTACACATGCATATTATCGAGACTATTCCCATTGCCTGTATTAATTGTCAGATTGTGACCACTTTGTACAATTTAACAGCAAGGGTCAAAGATCATTGCTTCTCACACCAGTGTGAGAGCCAGTGTGGTGTGGTAGTTAAGAGCGGTAGACTCGTAATCTGGTGAACCGGGTTTGCGTCTCCGCTCCTCCACATGCAGCTGCTGGGTGACCTTGGGCTAGTCACACTTCTCTGAAGTCTCTCAGCCCCACTCACCTCACAGGGTGTTTGTTGTGGGGGAGGAAGGGAAAGGAGAATGTTAGCTGCTTTGAGACTCCTTCGGGTAGTGATAAAGCGGGATATCAAATCCAAACTCTTCTTCTTCACACCACAAAAGGCCTTTTTTTTTTGTTCCCCATACAAGCACTGGGGGAAATGACCTAGCTCCAAGGAGCTTAAAGTGGTGTGCGTGGTCCCTGCCACCATTTTGTCCTCATAACAACTTTCTGTGGTAGGTTAGGTTGAGTGTCCGTGAGCGGCCAAAGATCAGTTGTGGACCTTCATGGCTAAATGGGGATTTGAACCCTGATCTCCCAGGTCCAAGTCCAACACTCTAACCACTACACCACACCAGCTCTCATTCGTGTGTGTGTGTGTAAAACAGTGTGGAATACAAGTTTTGGTTTTCATTTCTTGTTCTTTGGCCAACTGGCCTTTCCAACCATGGATGTTACCTGTAGACTGCCTTGCATACTAACGAAATACAGAAAAAACGAAACAACTGCCAATGGTGGAAAGCTGAAAAAATGGGAAGAGTCATCTGATCATCTTACTGTCACATGTTCGTAATCCTGTCCCAGCTCGTGGGATCCGGCCACCACTTCCCTTTCGGCAATCCACTGCTCCAAGTCATCCACTTCGCGGTTCAACTGGAACAGCCTGTGTCTCTCGTCCAACTTGCCTCTCCTCTCCTCAGCAAGGTCTTTCAGGCCTGCGTACAGCTTGTCTACTTTGGACTGCCGCATGCTAATGCGCTCACTGAGGGGAAGACAAGGGATTGTGTGAGAAGAGAGTCAAATCCATCCACTTAAAACAAAAATTTTAACATACAATTTTATTTGGAGGCACAGTTCCTCTTTCTACTACGAAAGTGCCGCGGGCACTAGGCACAAAATTAGGGTTGCCATGTTCCAAACAGTGAAAATCTGGACAGAAGACTTGTTGAGCTTCTTTTTTCCCCCTGCCCAAAGTTGTTGAGCTTCTTTGGCAATTTCACAAAAAAGGAGGAAGTTTCTGAGCTACCATATTTTTGAGGGAAATCGTCAATACGGGTTTCCATACTGTCAGATTCTGTAACAGTTGCTCATGAGTAAAGACCAAGTCCGTCTTGTGTTTCAACTATCTATATTATGCAAAGTACGGTATGTACAGTGTGGAGCTACTCTAAAACATCACCACCTAGTCGCTAGCAGAATCCGGAAGTGCCCCTTTCCGGTTGCGGCGCCAACACCAGAGTTTCGGCACCCTAAAGTGCCACCTCCTTGGTCCCCTGACCCCTCTGTGCAAAGCAGGCGCTGGAAACGGTGTCTCCCCCTCAGAGTGAGTCTGCGGAGCGGTGCTGGGTCTCTCTGCAGCATCCTGCAGACCCCTTCCCACTTGGCTGCTCCCAGGTAACTCCTCCTGCCCCGGGGAGGAGCTGGAAGACTCATTGGGAGACGTGTGGGTTGAGGCTGCCGGTACCCACTCAGTGCCGGACTGGCAGGGGAGGGCATGTCCCTGACACATACGTTCGGATTTTCCCAGACATTTTTGCGCCTTCTGCCCAGACACTACTTCTGGCGGCAGTATTCCGGTTACGTCCGGGAAATTCCGGACGTACGGCAACCCAACACAAAATGGCCACTGTTAGGATGTGGCATAATACAAAATGGCTGCCGCACTGTAAAGAATAGAAAATGGCACCCCAGCCATTGCCATACACAGACAGAAGCTCTTTGCCCCTCTCATCTGCTCAGAATGGATGGCAGGGTGAATGTCCAATTCGGGCAACGGGTGAAATGTACAAGGAAGGAGAGGCTGAGTCAGTGCAAACAGGAACTGAGCAGGAAGAATGGAGAGTCTCTCATGCCCTGTGGATATTTTGAGGGGATATTTACTGAGACCTTTCATAGGTGCCGTTGGTGGTACTGGCAGGTACCCTGGAGCCTGGGGGGCCCACACTGGTGACTCCAGGGAGATGCAATCCGTGTCTGCCTAACTGCTGAATGACTAAATTTACTGTTTATTTGCTTTAGATATAAATGGGGTTACTCATTTGGCTCACTGATTTCAGGTACATGATCCTAAGCAAGCGGATATACGGTGAAATTGCTTACAAATTGAATTTTTCTTATATTAGTGGCGTGTTTACTTACCAGTGGGGGGGAAAACAGAGTTTTCTCATGCAGGCACATTTAAGCTCAAAGAAACATGCAAACTATATTTCCTAATTCCTAGAGTCCTACCCCTTTCTGCTTTTTAGTGGTTTTACTAAAAGACAGGTAGATTAGGGGGGGTTTACTAAAAACATTTGGCTTTATTATTCTTTTTACGTTGTAACAGTAACAGGAGAGCATGAGCAGCATTGTTAGGCTTTTTCTGTTTGTCAATTTGTTTGGTATGATTTGGATTTTTTAGTGGCATGGCTATAATAGGTATTTTTCTGCATGTGCTCACACATTTCACATCCTGTTGATTCCCCGGGAAGCCAAACAAGACATCCAGAATTAGTTGTAAATAATAATTATCACACATTATTAGACTTGGCTCTTGCACCCGAGATGGGGATCTTCAGGCCTGGGGGGCAAAAGTGGTCCCTTATCTCTCTATCTGGCCCTTACCAGTCCATGCCCCCCACACTGCAAGCCACAGCCCTTTCCTAGCCCTGCTCTACAGCATCCTTGACTACTTTTGCCTAGCTGGAATATGTCCTTCATCTTAGACAATGCTTCTGGCTTGCCTGGACGGAGAAATGTTTGTGTGGAAAAAGCTCTGCCTTTTGCATGGCCGGAATATAGCCTACTATACGAGCCTACGAGTAAAATCCATTGCTCTGCCCATTTTTCCTTCTGGCCCCACCCATGTGCCATGTGGCCCCTGAAATGTTGCTTGTGGTGGAATGTGGCCCTCATTCCGCAAAAGGTCCCCCTGCCCTGCCTTCCACCTTTCCAGTTATTGATGCAATCTGCCAGTGCTGCCTACTGTTATATTTGGGAAGCTGGCGGCTCAGTAAATTTGGGAAACAATGGCCTATTGCCCCTGATCTAGCTCATCGATTGTGGCGGAGCTAGGACGCCAGAACAAAGTTCACAAAATCTGACAGTTTCCAGTTTTGTTTGTTTTAAAAAAGGCAAGCCTGGGAGACGTGCGCTAAGATACTTTCCAGACCTGACAGCCTGTTTCTACGACTTTTTCCCATGACCCAGAGGAAAAGGCTCAGATGTCCAGGATTTCCGCCAGCGATGAATGCAATTGATAAACAGATCATCCGCATCACTGGAAAGGCTTCTTCCGCAGCCTGAGTGCGTTTAAATTTCCAAAGGAAGCCAATGCAATTTTGATCGATGCATCGCTTATTTCCTGTCCAGTGAACGACAATTTAGGAGCACATGCAATTTGGCAAATCGTTTCTGGATCCAATACAGAACAGGACAGAGGAGGAACTAACCCTCTCCATGAACCCTTTTCCTCCCAGTTTTCTCTGCCCAGTTTATGCTGAATTCCAGCATCAGCTGTCAAATATATGTACTCATGAATTATTTACCATTTCCTTTGTCGGAATGCATTTGGTTTTTTTCCCCATTTGGCGCTCCCTGCCTCCAGTTTCCTTTTTCAGGGGACAATCGTCTCTGATTTATACAGCTGTTCATCTTGAAATTCTGGTTACCTTTGTCCGTTTGATATAAATGCCTCCATCTTACCCTTCTTTGGAACCTCCCTGCAGGCCAGTGGACAGCGTGCAAGCGATACTCTGAATTCTACCTTCGTTCCTTTTCTCTTTTTAATAACTAAATATGCGTTTCTTTATTCTTATTATTGGAATTTGTAACCCACCTGAAAGGATTCACTAGAGGTTAAAAGGGGTACTAAACTTAAAACAAAAAGCATCTAAAAATATAAAAACACTCTTTGGGCATCATTTATTCGCAGGCAGGATAGGGAATGTTAAATATTTATCTGTGTGGTATGTTCCTATTGGCAACTCTGTTGCTCAGGTTCAATAGTATTTCTCCCAGTAGTCTGACAGAAGCCTGGCACTACTGGATAACTGATCAGCTTAAAGGTTTAAACTAAACACAGTTCCCCATGACGTCCAAACTTGAGGAACTGGTTTCTTTAAACTATGGTTACTGAGAGCATACCTTAGCTCCAGATCCAACCTTGTTCTGGAACCATAGCATAGGCAAACCATGGTTTCCTGAGAACAAATGTCATGGGGAACTGGGGTTAGTTTAAAAGTAGAAGCTGAAGCTTTCAGTTCTCCTCCTCTGGTGTGCAAAAGAGGAGGGCTTAAGCAGTATTATTCACACAGTGGGGCACATGTGTGTTTACTGGACCATAGTCTAAGCTTACCATTTGTTGGTTGGTTAGCCAGGGTGGGGAGTGCAGAAAGGAAACTATGCTTGATGGAATAAAAATCCAGCATGGCAGTTCTTACAATCCCTTGGGGAAACGGCAAACTACAAATATATAAAACAGCAACCGTCACCTCTCTGGATGGTTGTCTGCCACCAAAGTCCTGCTAGTCTTGGACAGCTGGTGCACTGTCTCAGCATAGTCTTCTACGGCCTGCTCCAAAATCTGGTGTTTCTTCAACATGGAAACTGCACTTTGTTCATCCTAAAGTGGCGAGAGAGAACAGCGTCATTTTCTTTGCATGGCACCATGATGGAGGGTGTGCGTCTTGGTGTGCGTAAACAGTTGAAGTCAGAGATGCAGGGAAGGCTTCACCTAACAAACCCTGTCAGGAGAAGCTCCCCCCCCCCTTCTTCCCCTGTGCACCCCCCTAAAGTGGTTCAGGTGTGTGTGTGTCAGAGAACCCCCAGAACAGGGACTGAGGGGAGGGGGAATTGTTGTCTTTTATTGGTGATTTTAAGGCACCGATCTTTTTAATGAGATAAAGTTGCAGGAGGCGTCCACTAACATGCACAGACGCAGGGCTGCCCCTCCGTCATGCTGCTGTCTGCTCCCACCTTAGTAATATCCAGAGGCAGACCCACACCAAGGTAAGAGGGGGTGGAAAGAGGGCTGAAGTGCACTAGGGTCCAGGAGCAGCTCTAGGGGGGCAGAGTATAATAATATAATATAAATGTATTATTTCGGTCACAGACCAGTTCCAGCTCACATACAATATCAGGGAAGTCTTTAGCCTGTTAAACGTCATTGGGAAGATCTATTCCAGATACTTGCTAAACAAGCTATCAAACTGGTTGGAGAGTAATAATATCATTGCTGATGAACAGGCAGGCTTCCGCCCCGGAAGATCTACAACTGATCAAATATTAATATTGAACCACCTGGCTGAAAAGTACGCAGACAAAACTCCTAAAACCCTGCATGTGGCCTTTATCGATTTCAAACAGGCCTTCGACTGGATTTCTAGGAAAAAGCTATGGATAAAACTGGCTACCACAACAATTGATCGTCATCTTCTCCTTCTGAGTATTATATCAGGGAAGTCATAAAACACGATAGGGATACATTTGAATTTGCAATTGGGTATAACAGGCACAATACAGATATGGCAGCAGTTAAAATATATAAGTTAAATCTTAATCACTAAAATATAACCTAAAATTGTCATTTAAGGCCTTAGTCATTATGGTAGCACAGCTGGACCTAATGGTCAGGGGTACCTTTACATTTTAACCCAGACTGAAATTCCCAGGTGTCAGAAAAGGTTATTTATGTATGCAACTACTGCGGCCCATGTTTCGTTAGCCCCAAAATGGAAAGTGAGTGAGGTCTCAACTAAAGAGTATTGACAACTTATGAATATGAGCAACTTGCAGATTTAACATATAGAATAAGAGCGCAAGAAGAACGTACATTTAAAGAAGACTGGAAAACATTTATTGAATATGTGGGAAATAATTGTATACAGTTGAAAATGCTGGCAGCATTAAGATAAATTCAACAGAGTAAATATTTTTTGATGGGTGTAAAAGTGGGAAATTGATTTGAACGGTTATAGTAAAATATGCATGGATGTGTAAACTGAACCATGGAAAGAGAAGAAGGGAAGTCACTGGGTATTTCAAAGTTTGTAAAATGTTTATTTGAAATTGTAAGATGGAAAATTTAATACAGAGAAACAGGTTGTGAATTAGCTGATAGTGCCAGGCTAGGTCGCAATTATAGTATGACCTATAACCAAGGCAAGTCAATGTGAACCAAGTAGAGGAATTCAAATACAGTCGTATTTTCCCCCAGAAGTCGAACAGAATCTGTTCCGTAAGTCCGTTCGACTTCCAAAACATTTGGAAACCAAAGCGCGGCTTCCGATTGGCTGCAGGAAGCTGCTGCAGCCAATCAGAAGCCGCGGAAGCCCAGTCGGACGTTCAGGTTCCAAAGAACGTTTGCAAACTGGAACAATCACTTCCGGGTTTGCGGCGTTCGGGAGCCAAAACGTCCGAGTACCAAAGTGTTTGGGATCCAAGGTACGACTGTATAAACTTACCTGGGATATTTTGTTTGTTTGTTTGAAAAAAGTGTTCACAAACTAGGGCTGGGGGGAAAAGGGGGCCTTCTTGATCCACCCTACCAATAACTTGAGAATCCACAGCAAGTAAGAGAAGCGGCAGCAAAGGAAGACGATGGGGATTGATTTCTCTTAAGTGGTTCAATCATGTTCTAAAACTTACTTCAGCGAGCGCGCACTGAGAAGCACAAGAGTTTTGGGGAACAAATGACAGGTATCTGCTGGCTCACTCCAGCTACCCTGTGCAGTCGCAGTGTTTTGCTGTAGCTGTATTTTGTAAACTCACAGAACCTTGACATGTTCTCACTGTGTCTGGGTGGCAGTTCTTGCTGGGTATCTCTGTGTCATTAAACATACTGTATTTTTTGCTCCATAACGCGCACAGGACCATAACGCTCACCTCGTTTTTAGAGGAGGAAAACAAGAAAAATATTTTTTTCTGGTTTTCCTCCTCTAAAAGGCTGGGAGGGAGGGAGGGAAGAGAGAGAGAAGGAAGGAAGAGAGAGAGAGAGGAAGAGAGAGGGAAAGAAGGAGGGAGAGAGGGAGGGAAGAGAGAGAGATAAGGAAGGACAGATGGAAGGAGAGGGGGGGAAGCATCTCCCTCCCTCCTTGTGCTCTCCAGGGGTGGGGGAGGAATGGACATCCCGAAAGCGCTGCTTTCGCACAGACTTTTCCCCTTCCTTTTTAGGAGGAAAAAAGTGCGCGTTATGGAGCGAAAAATACGGTAAATGAAGTCAGACTTTCCACAGAAAGGAGAGGAAAAAAACACAAAGAGAGAGAAATAGAAATGTAGAAAAATTGAACCTTTTAATCAAAGCAGCAAAAATAGAAACAGGCACTGACTACTAGAAGATGAATTCTGGGCTAAATGATGCTTATAACTGCGCCAAGGCATTAAACTTCTCCACCAGTCAAATGATTTGTAGAACTTGAAAGAGATTTCTGCTGGGCAATAACTGTTATTCATTTATCTCTGTCTACCTCTGCAACTCTCTGGGGAGAATTTCATAAAAACACATGGGACCCATTGGCGTTGGGCGGTAGAAGAATAGAATTGTAGAGTTGGAAGGGATCCCAAGGGTCATCTAGTCCAACCCCCGGCAATGCAGGAATCTCAGCTAAAGCATCCATGACAGATGGAGAAAACAAGCCTGCTCCATCTTCCATGCGACAGCTCTTGGCAAAACTTTCCTGTCACCTGCGACTTCTACCTGGTTCTTCTAACAGGAAATGTCAGGGACCAAACCTGGGATTTTCTGCATGCAAAGGATGCGCTAGGTACAGACGACCCCCCCACTTACGCAGGGGTTACGTTTCCAGGTACCGCACGTGTGAGTAAAATCACGTATAGTAGGGAACACCACCTAAAAAGCCTGTAAACACCTTCTAAACGTCTAGAAACTCTTGAAAATCCCAGCAGCAGTTATTAGCCGTTTTCGCATCACTTTTGCAGTTTTTGAGATCATATTCGAGCTGTTTTTGCCATTTTCGCACCTTTTTGCCATTTAAATCGAATTTATTTATTTATTTCCTTGTGTCACACAAAGATGAGGTCGTGAGTGAGTCAAATGCGCCTTAAGTGGGGAGTTGCCTGCATATCCGTTGCGTTTTCCTGCACTAGATTGCTGTACGCTTGATGACTGAGGTAACTGAACGTACTCCACCCCATGGCACTGTGTTTGAGATGGTATGTTGCGTTTGTGGTGTCAGATAACCTAATCATACATGCAAGTATACCTGAAGGAGTGTCTCCACCCCCATCGCTCAGCCCAGACACTGAGGTCCAGCTCCGAGGGCCTTCTGGCGGTTCCCTCACTGCAAGAAGTGAGGTTACAGGGAACCAGGCAGAGGGCCTTCTGGGTGGTGGTGCCCGCCCTGTGGAACGCCCTCCCATCAGACGTCAAGGAAATAAACCACTATCTGACTTTTAGAAGGCATCTGAAGGCAGCCCTGTTTAGGGAGGATTTTAATTTTTGCTCTTTTATCATGTTTTTAGTATTATGTTGGAAGCCGCCCAGAGTGGCTGGGGAAACCCAGCCAGATGGGCGGGGTATAAATAATAAATTATTATTATTATTATTATTATTATTATTATTATTATTATTATTATTATTACAGTGGTCCCTCGACTTACGAAATACTCGACATCCGAATTTTTCGATTTACGAATGAAAAAGGTGGCCGCACGCCTACGAATTATTCGACATCCGAATGGAAATCGTTGCCGGTTTTAGATGCGGTTTCCTCGACTTACGAATTTTTCCGAATATTTTTTCTCCCAATGCATTCCTATGGGAAATCACTTGTTTCGACTTATTATATTGTATTATTATTATTATTATTATTATTATTAGAGAGAACATGGTTGGAATGTGTGCTTCTAATCAAGTGTACGGATATCAGATTGACAGTACATGTCTATGTTGAACCAGTCCTAAGAACCATTGGGGCCCATAGCTCTATGAAGGGTATATGGGATACTTGGCAACAAAACTGCAGTCCCTCTCATAAAATGGCAGTTCCCAGAGTCCATCGAAGCCATGTCAATTAGCCTGGTTTCCAAACTGGAATAAACCGATGGTGCGGGTGTCCCCTGGTGCCCATAGGCCACGTCTACATGGATGCAGACTTACCTTGGCCTTCTCTTCTGACATCATGTAGAGTTCCTGTTCGCTCATCCAGGCTTCGGCCTCCGCAGCGTCAAAGTAGTACTGCTGGGCTTTGTGGGACTCTTCAAGGCGCTTGTGGCGTTTCTCCGTCTCCTCTATCAGGAGGCTCCACAGCTGCTGCAAGTCTGCGAGCCGCTGCTGGATTGCTTCGGCGTTAAGGCTGCTGTCTGTAATGATGTTTTGGCTCCTTTCGAAAATGTCGTCGATGCGAGGCTGGTGCCCCTGGATTTCCTTCTGAAGTGTCTAATGTGGGAAATTCAACACTCGGATTGGAAATAGCTCATCGAACAAACACTTTGAAAAGAAAGACAACGGGAAGTCATCCAGGAGGGCAGACTCCCATTTGGGAATTTGAGAGAAAGCGAGAGCACAAAATGTTCTGGCAGTACCTGTGCTTCCATCAGTCATTTTGGCCCAGGGGCATAAATTCCAGCGGGCTAAAGGACTCATTGCTACTACGGGGAAGGCAACTCGAAGGCCTTTGGGCCTTTATGTTACACTCACCACAGAGACTGGTATCTCCAGGGTGACTTTCGCATCTTAGAATCATAGAGTTGGAAGAGACCACAAGGGCCATCCAGTCCAACCCCCTGCCAAGCAGGAAACACCATCAAAGCATTCCTGACAGGTGGCTGTCAAGCCTCTGCTTAAAGACCTCCAAAGAAGGAGACTCCACCACACTCCTTGGCAGCAAATTCCACTGTCAAACAGCTCTTACTGTCAGGAAGTTCTTTCTAATGTTTAGGTGGAATCTTCTTTTTTGTAGTTTGAATCCATTGCTCCGTGTCCGCTTCTCTGGAGCAGCAGAAAACAACCTTTCCCCCTCCTCTATATGACATCCTTTTATATATTTGAACATGGCTATCATATCACCCCTTAACCTTCTCTTCTCCAGGCTAAACATACCCAGCTCCCTAAGCCGTTCCTCATAAGGCATCGTTTCCAGGCCTTTGACCATTTTGGTTGCCCTCCTCTGGACACGTTCCAGCTTGTCAGTATCCTTCTTGAACTGTGGTGCCCTTGCACCACAGTTCAAGAATCTTGCAGTGTTAACATTTAATACAGGGTTTCCCAACTTTGGCTTCCCAGCTGGTTTTGGACTACAATTCCCATCATCCCTGACCACTGGTCTTGCTTGCTAAGGATGATGGGAGTGTTATGATTTTTGTCCAAGCCGAGCGGCAAACAGCTGCAGCGAGGCTGGTATGACTTATGCCTGGACCCGTGAGAAAGCTAGCTTATCTGCTTTCTGTACAATGTGATGTTTATGTTTCACTGTACTATTGTACTCAATACTTTTGTACTCCTTCTTCTGGCTAGACCTGATGCTGGACGGACATTTTATGCCAGCTCTGTCTTACTGAGATGGCAGCAGAGATTCCCTCTGCACTTTTCCTACAATAAATAGTTTAGCCTTAATCATGGTTTGTGTGTGTTGTTCTTCATGCTGGGGAACAATCACATATGACTGCGCCACCGGACTACTCCAGTAGCCAGGGATGTGCGCACACGGCTTTGCTCTGACTTTGGGGCAGTCTCACAAACTGCCCCAGGCGGGGTATTTGCTAGTCAAAAAACAAAACAAAATGGAGACCCCAGGTTGGGAAACTCTGATTTAATACAACACAAGATGTGTGTTGGGACCACAGACCTGTTATTTATATTTGCACACTGTCTTTCCACATAAATGGTGTCAAGGTGCCACCCCTTGAGTTTCAACACCCGCTGTCCATGGCAGTAGAGTCCGCATGCAGGAGAACCCAATGACAAGCGTAACCTATAGGGCAGGTTGTTTTAACCGGATCGCTTTACCCTGGCCTTTTGACACCTGAAATGTATGTTTTTAGGACCCACCCTACTCCTGTGAGGGTGGGTCCTCATTTGTTTTAACTGTTTTTAATCCTGAATTTTAAATTGTTGTCACCAGCCCTGGGACCTGTTGGTGAGGGGTGGGTAATACACTTGATCACCACCAACACCACCACCACCACCCATCCTGGAGGGACATTGGGAAGAGAGGATTCAACCTCTGACATTGCCATTGATGTCTTAGGTGAGATCTGGGCGATATCTCTATACCACGGTCTCACAATCTGTAAAAAGGGCACAACACTTTTGCCAAATCTGACCACAATGCAAAGTGTACACTAAAGACTAGGAGGTGGCCAGGTGCCGGGGGGGGGTGAGAGATTTCAAAAATGGCAAATGTGCCTTCTGGGCTCTACTTGTGTGTTTGTGGGTCAAAGTGATACAAGTACTTCTTTTCGTCTGTCCGCCTGCTCAATTTTGTTGGATGACCCCAGGTTCTAGTATGATGAGAGAAAGCACGCCTAAAGGCCTCCCTTGATAGTCTGCCCATTTGGGAATCATTGTACTACTTCGGATGCAGGCAGATTTAGCCACTTACCTGATTCTTCTTAATGAGCAACTGTACAGTCTGGAGGTTGTGCCCATGATCTGTCGATGTGGCAATGGGCATCCTCTCTCCAACCCACAACTAGAGGGGGGGAAATAAGATGGCAAAGTAACTCAATGGTATATCCATGGGAAATGAAGGGTAACAGGGAGACCCAACCGTTGCAGCTAGTAGCCACTGGTGATCTTATCCTCTATGAATCATATCTCCTTTTAACTTGGTGGGTGCAAGTTACCGTATTTTTCGCTCTATAAGGCGCACCTGACCATAGGACGCACCTAGTTTTTAGAGGGGGAAAGACCCAATTTTTTTTGAGGATCAGCTCAAATTTCTGTAGCTTCTTTTGCAAAGGAGAAAAGCCCCATTTTTTGAGGATCAGCTCAAAGTTGTTGAGCTTACTTTGCAAAGGGAAAAAACCCTGTTTTATGGGGTTTAACTCACAGTTCTGCAGCTTCAGGAAGCCATTTCTACAGTTTCCAGACAGATAATCTAATCAGCCAGTCACATGTCGCTGGGGAAACAGCCTCTCTCTGCAAGGGGGCGGGGCTGGAATCTCTCTCCCTTATCTCTATTCCCAATTGTTTGCTGAGCAGCTGCTCAGCGGGCTTCCTTTCAACACCCCCTTCTCTCTCTTTTTTTTAAAAAAGCACGATCTGCTTTTGCCCCTGGGCAGTTCAGCTCCAGGGACCACACATTCGCTCCATAAGACGCACAGACATTTCCCATTACTTTTTAGGAGGAAAAAAGTGCGCCTTATGGAGCGAAAAATATGGTACGTGCTGCATAAAGAACTTGCTTTTGTCTTCCTTGAATCTCCCGCCATTCAATTTCATTGGACGAAATTGGGTTCCATTACTTTGGGAGAAACTGGAAAAACTTCTCTCTACCCGCTTTCTCAGCAAGTGGACTTTGGAAGAACTTTGAAACTCACAATTTCGTCCTCCACATCCCGGTTGAACTGGTGGATCTCCTTGGAGGCCAGCAGGTGGGCCTTCCTCTCGGTCAAGGGTTCCAGCAGCTCCACAAACTTCTTCTCCACAATGAAGCGTTTGCTGTCAACTTCGTCGGCACTCTTGCCCTCCTGGCTCAGCGCCTGGGCCTGGCTCTGCAGCTCCTCGATCTCTTTCTTGCGAACGTCCATTTGGTTCTCAAGCATCTAAAATGGCAGGGAGAGGAAATGTGCAGGTTCACTAGCCATTCTCTTCCAGTGCGATGCTGCTGCAGCAGCCTTCCCCAACCCGTTGCTCTTTGGAGGTTGTTCGACTCCAGCTTCCATCAGCCCCAATCAACTTGTGGGGCTGTGAAGGAGTGTAGCCCATAACATCAAGAGGGCACCTGGTGGGAGAAGGTTGTACTACTAGGAAAGTGTGTTGTTGTTATAATAAATTAAAAAATTGTCCAGTAGCACCTTAAAGGTAAAGGTGAAGGGACCCCTGACCATTAGGTCCAGTCGCGGACGACTCTGGGGTTGCGGCGCTCATCTCGCTTTATTGGCCGAGGGAGCTGGCATACAGCTTCCGGGTCATGTGGCCAGCATGACTAAGCCGCTTCTGGCGAACCAGAGCAGCGCACGGAAACGTCGTTTACCTTCCCGCCGGAGCGCTACCTATTTATCTACTTGCACTTTGACATGCTTTCGAACTGCTAGGTTGGCAGGAGCAGGGACCGAGCAACAGGAGCTCACCCCGTCGTGGGGATTCGAACCGCCGACCTTCTGATTGGCAAGCCCTAGGCTCTGTGGTTTAACCCACAGTGCCAACCGCGTCCCTAGACGCACCTTAGAGACCAACTAAGTTTGTTCTGGGTATAAGCCTTCGTGTGCATACACACTTCTTCAGATAACTGTTGTTGTTATGTTATGTATTCTGTGTTTCAATTTTGTATTTTAATGTTGCAACCTGCATTGAGACCTTACGGTGAAGGACAAGTAAATTAATAAATTATAATAATAATAGTAATAGTAATAATAGTAATAATAGTAAATGCTTTAAGAGTGAGGAATTTCAGCCACCTTGGGTGCTCGGTGTTTGGAAAGGCAGTTGTGTTATTTTAATTTTGGAAACAAGGAAATGCATATATTTATATCTTTCTCTATCTCCAACCACCTCTCCTCGCTGAAAGAAGCTGCTCCGATCACTTCACCTGTTGCTTCTTCAGCAGAATATTGACGCTGGTGAGGTCCTTGCCGTAGTCGTCTGACTGAATCTGGCTTTCCAAGCCATTCAGCCACTTATCCAAGTCAGCGCAGCTCTGGGTGAACAGCTCAGCCTTGTTGGCATCAAAAAGCCGCTGGGCTTTGGTCTGGGTGGTGCTTTCAAGCACTTCCCACATACGGTGCAGACTCGTCAGCTTCTCTTTCACGATTCCCTCCGTTTCGGGTTTCTCGGCGGTGAGCTGCATCCCTTCCTGCAAACGAACAGAAACCCTTTAAGCTTTGTGGGTTAGAACAGCCTGGGGATCAGAAACAAGTGGATGTTAATGTTTTCTTCCTTCCTTTTCCATAGAACAACTAAGCTTGCGCGGGTATGTTACTTGAAATTAAAAACCAATTTTAAAATATATAACGTGAATCAGCTGTTACCTTGCTGATTCAAAGAGGAGATTTGTGAAGCAGGTAGGCCTTATTCTCTCCACATTAAAGGCTGGAGGGAAAGCTGAGGGAACAGCTGTTCTGCGGTGACTGGGAGGATTCCTGGCTGGAATGAGACTTGAGCCAAGGACTTTAAAGCTCAAAGCTGGCATTCTTTTCTTACTAAATCAGCTAGGCCTCTCTGCAGCCTGGAAACTTCCCTGAGTATAGTAGATTGGATCCTACATATGCATGAAAACACCAGCCTTTAGCTGCCGCCCAGGTGAACAACAGAGCTCACTGTCACTGCTCTCACAAGGTAACTGCAGGAAGGTCGGTGCGGGTGAGGATTTCAAAACACTTTGTGCACAACAGAAGAAATTAGACAAATTCACAGCACTGCCTCGACACATTCAGGAGGAATTCTTTTGCCACATCAAACTAGTATTAACCCAAAGGCTTGGCAGTCAAAATGGCGCTGTGTGTCTCCAAAGCCAAATGCTCTGAAGCAGGCATCCCCAAACTGCGGCCCTCCAGATGTTTTGGCCTACAACTCCCATGATCCCTAGCTAACAGGACCAGTGGTCAGGGATGATGGGAATTGTAGTCCAAAACATCTGGAGGGCCGAAGTTCGGGGATGCCTGCTCTGAAGCATAAAATGAGCAGGTTTTTAAAAACAAACAAACAAACAGCAGGCATCTCAGAGACAGTTCCTTGGACATCTTGTGGGCTTTCACACAGCTTTTCCCCCACCCCCGCTCACCTTTTCAATTTTGTCCAGCCATTCTTTGTTGGACCCAAGCTCTGCCATGAAGGCCTGGTGCTTCAGCCACTTGCTGTGCAGGTTCCTCGCTTCATCGTAAGACATGTCCTGCGCTGTAAGCATCTTCTCATTAATCCAGAGCGACAGCTGGGGGCGGGGAGGAGAAGAAGAAGAAGAAGAAGGGTATTTTTTTGTGTTGTGGCTGCGAATGCCTCAGGGGTGGCTCCTCCAACCCTATAAACCTCCCTCCTCTAAGGAGAATATGATTTGTTCCCATCGTTCTTCCTTGGGTGTTATGCCTCTCCTGCAATGGAGAGTTGGGGATAAGTATGGTGACTCTGCTACCACCATCAGGACCGGTGCTGACAATTTTGGCGCCCGAGGCGAGGGGGCGGGCCACGTGACATCATTGCGTATGACGCACGTTGCGGAGCGGTGCCCCGCCCCCTTCCCGGCCAGGCGCCCCCTGCCGCCGCGGTTTGCTTGCTCTGCCACTGGTTGGGGCGGCAGCGGGCGGCGGGGGGCAGGCTGGCCAGCGCCCCCTCCATATTGGCGCCCTCGTCACTGCATTTTTCGCCCCAACCTGCTTGCTCCGCCGCTAGATGGGGCGGCACCCTAGGCAATTGCCTAGTTCGCCTAAATGGACGCGCCGGCCCTGACCGCCATGTCTGTCTCCACTATCCTCCTTGTGTTGGAAGGTGAACGTCTGCAGTGGGTCATCTTCTCCACTTGTATAGGCTCTCTGCATAATTCGGGTTCCTTGGTATTATTGAACCACAGCTTCCACCCTCCCTGGCCATTGGCTAACTTTGCCAGGGAAGATGTGAGTTGTAATCCATAAACACCTGGGGACCCAAGGATGATTAAAAATCGTCAGATTGCCCAGGATGCTAAACTGGTGAGCAGCCTACACAGGTAGAGTAGTCTCCCCACTGCAGACATTGGCTGCATACGCACCATACATTTGAAGCACATTTCGGAAGAGTCTGCTGGATCAGGATAATGGCCCATTCTGTCCTCATAGTGGCCAACCAATTGCCAATGGGAATCCCCAAAGTAGGCCCCGAGTGCAACAGCATTCTTACCACTCGCGATGCCCAACAACTGATACCCAGAGGCGTGTTGCCTCCAACAGTGAAGGTAGAACATAACCAGTCTTGGTGGAGGCTGGAGTAGGTGTGAGCCAACAGGAGAGCAGCTGCAGCTGTCAGACTTGGAAGGCAGCCCAGGGGTCGAAGGAAGGTTTGTTATAAGAAGAGCAAATGAAAGGGCAGGGGGAAGTTCTCAGCCCAGAGAAACACAGGACGTATCGGAAGATAGTTTGTCCGAGCCTGTTCCTATGCCTCTTAGTGTGATGGCCCGGGATTCAGACTCAGATACTGAACCTGAGGGATCCCAGCCTGCACAGGATTCCCCGCCTCCAGAACCAGCAGAGCCAGGGCTAGGGCCTGAGTCTGAAGGGTCCTCACCTGTGCTGGATCCTCAGGTGCAGGCATCGGCTGAGTCTGCTCTGGCTCCGGATGGGATGGAGGACCCATTGCCTGCAGGTGCTCCACTCCCAGCCCTGTCAGGGGAAGCTGAGGTTGCCTCTGGGTCCGGTAACCCTCCAGCCTCTCCTGAGCTGCAGAGGCTCAGGGCAGAGAGGCGAAGAGAACTGAGTTCCCGCAGGAGTGCTCGCCTCCAAGCCAGGAGAGGCGAGCCACCAGAGGATCGGGGCTGCCCTATGCCTCGGGGGAGATAAAAGCCGGCCAGCCCCAGCCCCAAGTTGCAGGAGCAACATTGTTGGTGACCAGTTCCTGCCAGTGTTCCTGCTTGAAACCTGTCCTGCTTTCCTGCCTGAGCTCCTGACCCGCCCTGGTTCCCTGCTTGCCTACCTGTTCCTGACTTTGCCTGACTCCCTGCCCTGCACCCAGCTTCAGTTATTACAGACTGCCTTTACGTTGTACCTCTGACCACGGACCGGACTTGGACCTCGCCTTTCGGGTAACCCACGGGACCAGCACACTTAGTGTGCAAGAACGCAGGAGGGGCGGGGTACAAGAGAAGGGGAAATTGATGTTGCGGTTGCGACGGAAGAGAGTGGTGTTCTCGCGTTGTTTCCGCGGGAAGAGGAACAACGCTGAGGAATCAGATGAGTCATCATCAGGGTAGCCATAAGTCACGAGAGCAGGGAGCTCCGGACAAGTGGCTTGGTTGTTTTCCTTTTCTGAAATAAATTTAACCTTTCACCGAATGAACGTGCACGCGTCTTGCTGCCACTGCAGTAGGTAGTACTAGGTGGACCAGTGGCTTGACGCAACGTAAGACGCTCTACATATTTACTAGCATTCAGCACTTAAGATGTATTCAGCATCCTTGCATTAGGTGCAATACAAGAAAGCCACAGCTCTTGCCTTTGCCTGGGGCTGCTGACCACCTGCTATTGCCAACGAGCCTCTCCCAGATCCGCAGGCCCCCAAACCCGTTGGCTGTTCTTCCCGTTTAAGGTTAAGGAAAGCATGTGGCGTGTTTAGAAAAAGCCGTGTGCTTTGCATCTCTCCAGCCCACTGCCCCAACAGGAAAATATGTGCACAGTTTGCTGCTTGCAGCAGAAGCCTCCCACACGGAGAGGACCTCGCCTAAGGCGGGCAGTGGAGCAGGATGGCGAGCCCGGCCGCCCCTGGCATTGGCCGACAAAGGGCATTTTTCATTCATTCACGAACATTTGCAAAGGTCACTTCATAAAAGGCTCGTTAAGGGCAGCAATAAAAGGGGAAATGTTCCGGAATTAGAAGAATCTGCCTTTCAGAGGAAGATAACAAAGAGGCCTGTTCATGGATGAAGGAGTTTCCTGCTGGGGCCTCTGTCCCCAAGGCAGCAACATGTTCCTACTGGGTGCCATATTATCCTGACCTATGGAAGGATGCTTTCTCAGGCTCCTGTCCTGGAACATCATGAGATAAGAGCATAGGAAGCTCACGCCAAGTCAGGCCACTGGCTCATCTAGCTTAGTACAGTCTATGCTGACTGACAGTGGCTCTTCGAGGTTGCAGGCAGATGTCACAGAGTGGCTGGATGCCAAGGAGTGGTGAGAGGCGCCAACTGGGGAACCCCCAAGGGAACCCCCAGGGGTAGAAAGCTCAGAGCTAGGGGGTTGGTGGTGGGATGATGATGAGTGACCAGAGGGAGAAGACTGGGAGGAGAAGGTGTTGGAAGCTGAAGGTAATAGGGTTTAGTGAGCAGGAAGAGGCTGTGGCAGAGGGCAGCTCAGACTCGGAAGCAGAAGTGGAGGTTGAAGAGGAGAGGGGCTAAGAGGCAGAGATGAGTCGGGCTGGTGAAGAAGCCAGGCTGTCTCCCCCTCCTGGGTCAACCAGCTTACTCCCCCGTCTGCCTGGTCTCCCAGAACCGGAAAAGGTATGAAGAGGGCGGAGCAAAGACAGACAAGGTGTCTGAGTCTCAGATTGCTTGGGAAGGAACTGGGGGACTAGGTGAGCTGTGGGAAGACAGAGACCTTCCTCGTTGGGGCAAGATCTAGCAGGAAGGCTTACTGTGCTCTCTAGGCCTGAGCCGTTGTGTTTCTTTGAACAAAGCATTAACTTCAAGGACGCCTTGTGATTTATTGCTGGCCTGCTCCCAACACCTGCCCAGACAGCAGCAGGCATTCCCAGCCCGACCGGGAGATGCCAGGGATCGAACCATTCCTTCTCTTCTACCCTTTGCCCCGTCTGTCCCAGGCTCTGAAAGGTCTGGACGACTCGTATTCTACGATCACAGAGAGCTGCCTCATGCTCTTCCATCCAGCCCTGCACTGTCAACTCTCGGCAGGAGGCAGCTGTCAAGATCTCAGACAGATTAAAGCCTTTCCCAGCCCTACCCTGGGAAAGAGGTGTGGGGTGCAATGGGGAGGGTGGGATTTCCTTGCAGCCCTCTGGCTTATCGGGGCTGATTCTCATGAAATTTCTCTCCTTTCTGGGCAAGGCACCAAGAAGACTCTCTTTGATCTGAATGCAAAATGCATGTGGATTTTCTTAACCAAGTGAGACAACAAGAAGCTAGTCACCTGTGGACTTTGCATTCTGCCATATACAGATTTCTTTTCCATGAACAGAGCGGTGGGGGGGGGGTTAGGGGGATTCACATTAGATAATGTCCATCTGGGATTTTTTTTGTTTTACCCTTTACCACCTAATCTCCAGGGTCAAGTCCACAGGGTGGACAATATCCCATTTTTAAAAATAAGAAAGGACAAAAATTTCTTTAACCGCTGACGAAAAAGGTGGGCGGGGAAATTCTCTAATAACTGGCTGCCATTAGAGGGTAGGTAATCAATTGCTTCAGGGATGGTGCCTCTTATCTATTATAAGTTAATGGATCGGAGATGAAAGGCAAATGGAAACCCAAAGAGAAAAAGCATGATTCTAAGCCAGCTTTGTTCAAGGAGAAAAAGAGGGGCCTTTTTTTTTTTTTTGCCAAATATTCTTTTCCCTCAAAAAAACAAATACCTCCTGGCAATCCTGAAGAAACTTCTGAAGATCTCTGTTGTCTTTTAATCTCATCAGAAGCTCGCTGGCCACCTCCCGGTTCTTCTTATGCCTGTGGAAAACAAAAACAAGGAAGGAACTTCTTAAATGTGGAAACTCTGGAGGACTTTTGAGGTTTTGATTATGATACGCTGCCTGAATGGAAGCTCTGTTGCAGCTCTGTGCGTATCCCTCAATCTTTTGGACTCTTCAAACATCCTCTAATCGGGGACAACACTCCTTGAAAAGAAGGACACAATGGCAGGCCTCGGGACTTTCCCCACCCACAACAGAATGAAGCAAAGCATTGTGGAGAGTTGTCCGTCCAGAATAATGCAGGGGACATCAACAAAGGATGGGGCTTTGTATTTAAGGTCTGTTCTGGGGAGGGGCAGCAGTCTGCAGAGCTATGGGTGCTGGAAAAATGAGACACATATTTCCTAAAAATAATTCCTGTGCTCCTTAACAGAGACAGCAGTTTGAAACGTTAAGAACTGCATTAGAAAAGAAGGGCTAAATTTGAAGGGTGAAAGCTTTAGTGATAGCCATAATACCAGAACTTGAGGCATAGCTGTCAACTTTCGGATCTGAAAATAAGGGATTTTTAAGAACTTTCGGATTTGAAAATAAGGGATGCCGCAAGGGCGGTGCAATGGCACCAAGTAGCCTCGCCACCCTGCGCTCCAGAGGCTGCGCGCAAACGGGTGAGCAAAAGAGCGAGCGCATAGACGGCAGGCTGTCTGTCTGGTTGGGCGTGAGGGTCTGGCTGCACAAGGCATGCAAGCTCCGCCCCCCAGTCGGTCTCAGACTCCTTATTGGCAGCCGAGCAACGCAGCTGAGGAGCCTCCCTGGCCGGCAGGGAGGGAAAGGAGCTGCTTCCTTTGAAATCCGGGAAATTTAAGGGATATCAACAATCCGGGATAGCAGCGGGAAACAGCATTGGAATAAGGGAGTTTCCCGCCAAAAAAGGGAGGGTTGACAGCTATGACTTGAGGCCTTCCAATAAATCTGAATGCTGGGAGATGCAGCATAGACAAATGGAAGTATTTATTTGAACAGTGCATAACTGAACTGTGGAATTTCCTTGCACGAGAGGCAGGGATGGCTACCAACTTTAAGAGGAGGAGGCAAATTTGTGAAGCTCACAGTGGCTACAAGCCACAATGGTTGGGTTCTCCCTTCACTCCAAAGCCTCTGAGTAGCAGTTGCTGGCAATCCGCTTGTACCAGGCTAATGCAGCTGTAGTTTTTGGGCAGCTAAAACAGCTCCTCTTCAGAAAGGAGCTGAGTGTGGGGCACAACTGAGAGAAGGTCCCGTCCCGAGTAAGCGACATGCAGTTTCCCATGCTTTGAAACCAGAACTGGGGAAATTAAAAATCAATCAATCAATCATTGTTTTATTATTTATAAACCGCCCATCTGACTGCATTGCCCCAACCACTCTGGGCAGCTTCCAGCAAAACATAAAAATGCCAGGAAACATCAAACATTAAAAACTTCCCTATACAAGAGAGCAAACAGAGAAGTCACCTTGCAAACCTAGACACACCCAGCTTCAGGCCTTTCGGACTACAACTCCTCTCTTCCCTATTCAGCCTGTGAAAATGGGGAATTGTGTCCCCAAGAGGCACATTGTGGTCTCCAGCATCAGAGGGTTCGCAGACGTTATCCTGCTAGTAATAACCCTGTCATGTACACCCGTATCATTAACGCTACGCTGCAATTGAAGACATGTTGAGCCCCAGAGAGTGTCCTGTCCAATAAAGGCTGCCTTCTCAATTCCGGTGAGATTTGAACCTAGGACTCTGTGATTTGCAGCTTCCGAGCACAATTCAAAGTGTTGGTGCTGACCTTTAAAGCCCTAAACTGCCTCGGTCCAGTATACCTGAAGGAGCGTCTCCACCCCCCATCGTTCTGCCTAGACACTGAGGTCCAGCGCTAAGGGCCTTCTGGCAGTTCCCTCACTGCGAGAAGCCAAGTTACAGGGAACCAAGCGGAGGGCCTTCTCGGTAGTGGCACCAGCCCTGTGGAACGCCCTCCCACCAGATGTCAAAGAGAAAAACAACTACCAGACTTTTAGAAGACATCTGAAGGCAGCCCTGTTTAGGGAAGCTTTTAATGTTTAATACATTATTGTATTTTAATATTCTGTTGGAAGCCGCCCAGAGTGGCTGGGGAAGCCCAGCCAGATGGCCGGGGTATAAATAATAAATTTTTTATTATTATTATTATTATTATTATTATTATTATTATTATTATTATTCCTCTCTTGGCTACACCGGCTCTCATTGTATGTGCTAGAAGTGAAGCAAGCAAGGCAGAGAGATGGTACCTTGCCAAAGGCCACCTAGCGAGCAGGAATTTGAAACCAGCCCCTCTCCCTGTTCACAGCTCCAAAACTATCACCTGCTGCACCATAATGGCATTTCACTTCTAGAAAGAAAATATGAGGTCCGTGTGGTTACACATGCTCCTTTTTTTTTGTAGGGGAAGAGAACATTAGATTGTAAAACCATGCTGGTTACAGACAGTGGTCATGCTATTTCCTGTGCATCGTTTGAGCTATATTGGATTTAGCCACATAGACTGGGCCAGCTTCCCCTGCGCTAATCAAATGAGGATTTCTCTGCTGTTGTACAGGGCAAAAACTGGTCCAACTTATACTTTAAAAAAATAAAATAAAACCACATTAAAGTTAACATGCTTTGACCAAACTTGCAGCCTCTTTCTGAACCCATTACACATTACGAGGCTTTCTCACAGAAGACATGTTTTCCTCAAAGGCTCTTTAATAAGTCACTGCTATGACTCAGCACCCCATAAACTTCCTTTCACCAAGGCCAGCTCCAGCGGTTTCTATAATCCCTAAAGAAAGTTACAGCCTTAAGATTGCCTTGCAGGTGATTAGGCTTATGTAAACGGAGGCTGTGGGTTTAAAAAAGAAAAACATCCATAAAAATGCGTTGTTGTTTCCCCCAAAAAAGCTTAACGTCTTTCCGGGCACAGTCACAACATTAAAACAAGCAACTCAAACTTGAAACTGCATGCTGGCGATGTTGTAGAAGGCCTTGTGCTTCATCGCAGGAGAAGTTGGTCATCCCTATCAAAGGCAACCCACAGTGGTATCTTTCAGGTGTTGACGAACTACAACTCCCATCATCCCCCGTCATTGGCCATGCTAGCCGGGCATGATGGGAGTTGGGGTCCAAAATGTCTGGAGGGCACTAAGTTGGCGAAGGCTGGTGTGGGCAAGCTTTGTGGGCCTCTCTTTCCTTCTGGTTTCCTCATTTTGTGGCCATTTTGTGAGGGAGAAACACAGGTGGTAGTTGACAGAGGAAGGCGTCTTATACCAAGACAGAGCGCTGGTCCATCTCATCGAGCTCTGGCAACTCCAAGAGCACAAGAAGAGCTTTGCCAGATCAATCCAGAGGCCCCTCTAGCTAAGACATCCCACAACAACCAACCGGGTATGCCTATGGGAAGCCCACAACGACGGGAAGATGGGAAGCTGACGAAGTGGTGCAGAGCTAACAACTTGCTCATAAATACAAGAAAACAAAGGAGCTTGTGGTGGACTTCAGGAGAAAGAAGAATGATGTCCAACCACTTTTGATTGATGGAATCTGTGTGGAGAGGGTAACAATGTTCAGATTTCTGGGCATTGAATTACAGGAGGATCTGTCCTGGAGTGCAAACATAAGGGGGCTTGTGAAGAAGGCGCAGCAGAGACTGTACTTCCTGAGAGTTCTAAGGAAAAACCATCTTCCACAAAAGCTGCTGCTTGCCTTCTATCACTGTGCCATTGAGAGCGTGCTCACTTATGGCTTATGTGTGTGGTATGGAAGCTGTACTACCAAGGACAGGATGGGGTTGTGCAGAGTTGTTAAGGCAGCAGAGAGTATTGTTGGCTGCTCGCTCTCCACCTTGGAGCAGATTTATGCCATGAGGTGCCACAGAAAGGCACTGGACATAGTGAAAGATCCATCGCATCCTGGTCACTGTCTCTTTGAACTTTTGCCATCGGGACGGAGATACAGGACGATGACAACAAGAACAAGCCGTCTTAGAAACAGCTTCTTCTCCAGAGCGATCGCGGCCTTGAATAGGAAGCCTGGACTTTGAAGTCATCTAATCTTACCTGTTATGTTTTATCATTGTATGGTTTTAATCAGTGTGTATGGTTTTAATCAGTGTTTTTGTAGTTGTTTTGTTTTTGCGTGGAGTGCCCTATCTGGGTGGATGGAGCAGCCAAGTAATTTCGTTGTCCCCGAAGGGGACAATGACAATAAAATATATTCTATTCTATTCTATTCTATTCTAACCTGAGGGCAATTCCACTTTTCCACTTGTAATCAAAAGTAACCAGTATTCAGAGGTGTGTCACCCTTGATCTGGGGCAGCAGCTATCCAAGGTTACACAGGTTTTGGGAAAATTCAGGCCCGGCAGCTGAATCTGGCCCTCCAGGCCTCTGTCTGACTTTCAGAACTCTGCCCAGACCACATTGCTCACTGGCTCAACCCCATGTTTTTTGCCTAGCTGGAATATGTCCTTGAAATCTGATCCCCCCCCCACCCGGATTTCAGCATGTGTAGAAGCTAGCTCACTGCCAAAAGATAACCGTTTTCACTTGTTGTTCTGCCGCCTTCTGTCTCTGGCCCCCCTCCCCATAGGACAGGTGGCCCTCAAGCAGCTGCCCAGAAGGGAATGAGGCCCTCAGGCTGAAACAAGGCTCTTCCTCCCGACTCTAAATGAAAATGCCCAAGGAAGAACCTCAGATGTTCTCCGTGCAGACATGTGCCTTTTCCGCTCAAGTGATGAGGCTCGGCAGCTGACATCCCAGAGTGCTGCAGCCTCAAGGGCCAGTGTCAACCCTTCGTCCTGCTGTGTCTCTCACACTTCCATCTGGCAGCGGTTAACAGACAGCGCTGTGCCTGGCTGGGTGTGTGCACTGCTCACGGCTAACTTCCCAAGTCTAGACAGACTTGGCAGGGACAGTCGGTGCAGGAGATGTGTTGGGTGCAATTATGAGGTGCCGTTGATAGCATCTGTCAACACCTCCCATTACAATTAGTGGTCCTGAAACAACGGCATATGCGCCGCAAAAGGTCTGCTGCTCATGGTGCAATCTGAGAGCCTTTCATAGCCAACGTTTTCTGGAACAACCCAAGAAGCCTTATAAAGGGCATGAGTACCTGCTGCCCTTGGGCAGCTGCCAAGGCCACAGCACCATAGCAGGGCCTACAGCTTGCATTCGCCCTGGACTTCCCTTGAGGGAAGGTCTGGCCTGGTAACACTGGTCAAGTAAAACTGGATAGCCACAATTTAATTGTGCACTGGATAGATCCACTTCTGGATATAAAGCCACATGTACATTTTGTAAAAACAGACAAAACACAAATAAGGAATGGGGATATTCTCAGCAAAGTCTACCTGTCATCAATGGAGTCCACTTTCTCTTGGATCTTGTCAGAGTTGATGTTGCCATCGCTAACCAGCCTCCTTCCGGTCTCTACAACGGCATTGATCTTCTCCTCGTTGGCATCCATTGTGGTCATGAAATCCTCCTGTTTTTTGATTGCAGCTTCTGCCCCTTCCAAAGTGGTGGGCATTTCAGTGTGTGCCAAAACATATTCCTGTAATTTTAAAAACAGCTATAGTGAAACCTTTCCAACGGTGACTCTGTTGGCACAAATATCACTTCTGTGAATTCTCTATTGTATGCCAAGGGAGCAGCACAACACCTCCCGGAAAACTTCTGTGTTGAGCCCAGAGTGGGCAAGTCATCTTCACATATTTATGGGGTATGTTAGAGCATTCACAAAACCATGCCACGTATCACTGGTTACATTCAGATGCTCTATTCCCAATCCTCCAGACCACAGTTTAGAGATGACTGGGAACGAGTATCAAGTTCAAACTTCCCCTCCTTCTTCCCCTTTCTCCACTATTTGTTATGCCTTTTTAGAAGACTTCCTGATTACCTTAAACCATGGTTTGCTATTAAGTCTGAACCATCAAACTGTGGTTTGAGTGATCCCTCCAAACCAGAACTGGAAATCAGGACCAAACTGCGGTTTGCTGGGTTCACTCAAACCACAGTCTAACGACTGAAACTTCACGGCAAACTATGGTCTGAGAAACCAGGACATCTTCTATTAAGGCATGCCAGAGAGGGAAGGGGCAGGGGAGGAGCCTGAACCATGGTCTGGAGAATGCAGCCAATAGATCAACTTGAGAAGATTCATTTGTAAGAAAATGGTTCTGTGAAGCAGATCTTGAGGAACCATTAGGAAACTGCTTCCTGAGTTTTCTGAGCTCTACACCATGGGCCCAGATTCCAAATTGGTTTTGCTGGTACCAAAATGTATGAGCTGCTACGAGGAAATAACTTACAGTGGAAGGTTAGATCTGGGATTTAAACCTCTTTCGGACACCATGCATGGCAAATAGGCCCCAGAATTGTTCATATTACGTGACTGTCCTGACCTTTGACAGGCTAGACAGATAGTACATAGGAGCATAGGGGGCTGCCTTACCCTGAGTCCATCTGGCTCAGCATTGTCCACTCTGATCGGCAGCAGCTATCTGGGGTTTCAGGCAGGGGACATTCCCAGCCTTGACTGGGGACACAGGAAATGAACCTGGAACCTTCTGCCTGCAAAGCAGATGCTCCACCACTGAGCTATGGACCTCCCAGTGTGGTGTAGAGGTTAAGAGCGATAGACTCGTAATCTGGTGAACCGGGTTCGCATCTCCGCTCCTCCACATGCAGCTGCTGGGTAACCTTGGGCTAGTCACACTTCTTTGAAGTCTCTCAGCCCCACTCACCTCACAGAGTGTTTGTTGTGGGGGAGGAAGGGAAAGGAGAATGTGAGCCGCTTTGAGACTCCTTTGGGTAGTGATAAAGTGGGATATCAAATCCAAACTCTTCTTCTTCTTCTTCTCCTCCCACCCCCCTTCTTAACATGACACCCACTCACCTGGTTGTTAAGGAAGGCTTCTGCTTGCTTTGTGTCTCTGAGGAACAGCTGATAGGCATGGGACTGGGAGAGAAGGTTCTGCCGATTTTCCCACATCTTGTGCAGCTCGTTCCATCCGGTGTCCAAGGCCTGCAGGCGCTGGTGCAGGAACATGTACTGAGCGTCCGTCTGCCCTTGGGTCACCATCTCGCCCATGTCTCTCATCTTCTGGTAGTCCTCTTCGTAATTGTCAATCTCGTTCTTGATGTTCTCGTGCTGCGTGAGCAGCTTCTCGGCCTCCGTCAGCGTGTTCGGCATATCTTCCGAGGCAATGGCCGTCTGGGTCCGGGACAGCCAAGACTGGAAGTCGTCCAGGTCGCGCAGAAACTGCTGCAGCTTGCTCGCCTCCCCGAGGGACTCTTCGCGGTTCTTCAAGGTCGTCTTCATCTCTTCCCAAACGTCGTTGATTTCGGCGAGCCTCGACAGGATGGCCCGGGCTTGGTCGGGGTGCTCCGATTCCAACTTTTCGGCTTCTTTCTGCAGGTCGCTTAACTTGGCCTCGATAGCGACCAAATCGCGTTCCATCCCGGTCAGCTTCCTCTGAAGAGCGATAACGCCGGCCAGGTCATTCCCAAGCTCTTGGGTGGATTCAATAACCTTTGTCTTCTCCCTGATCCACGACTTGGTTTCGTTGCATTCAAGGTGGTAGTTCTGGATACTCAGGGCTGAGAGCAGGGCCTCTTTCTTCACGTCAACGAGCTCTCTGAACTGGCTCCACCTGGTACAGAGAAACACAGGAGGTAAGACGGAGAAACATGACGTGGACATTCACCACGGCTCCTCCTTCCAAATCTGCAAAATGTGCTCTTTAGTATATGAGGTACCTCTGCTCCCTCAGCTCGCAAATAAGTTTAAAGACATATGGCAGGAGTTGTTGATCGGTGAACTGTAAGTCATGTTCTTATTGTGAACTGGGCCACAGCATTACTACTAGAGTATCTGAGTAAAGAAAATAACTAACAATTCGTGGAAGAGTCTCAGGTGGACCCTTTCCCTCATTTTGATTTTGGAACTTTGCTCCCCCACTTTAATGGCTGTAATTCTAAACAACCTGAAGCAGTTAAGACAGGGGTCGGCAACCTAAGGCCCATGGGCCACAAGCGGTCCATGGGGGTCATTTAACTGGCCCACGAGCCGCCCCTGAACCAAGTTGCCCGATCGGCGAATCCCCTCGCGCTGCGCTGAACCAGCACAGCGTGGCGTGGGGACTTGCTTCCGTGCAGTGGCATAGGAAGGGGGGCCGGAGGGGGCGGAGCGCCCCGGGTGCCACTCTGGGAGGGGCGACAAGATGGCCTCTGCCACCCCCCCCCCAGGTGTAGAGCAGCCGAGGGCTATGGGATGCCGTCACGTGAGCCCATACGGACTGCGCATGTGCAGCATTCCGTACGCGGGATGCCACACATGTGCAGTCCGTACGGGGTGCCGTATGGGATGCTGCACGTATGCTGCCCTGGGTGCCGGAGAGGGTTCCTCTGCCACTGCCACTGCTTCCGTGTTGCCGAAAATTGCGTCCCAGCCCACAGAGGGATCTCTGCTGGAGTGAACCGGCCCAGGCGAGGTAAACCTTGCCGACCCCTGAGTGCAGATTAAACAGTATATAAATCTCTTTCCACTTATGAGTGGATTACTTATAGCAGAGGTTTTCAACCTTTTTGGGTCCATGGCTCCCTTGACCAACTGCATTCTTTCTGTTGCACTCCTGTGGGGCTCAAATTATGTCACCCCTTGCCTGCAGAGCTGGCAGCCCCTCACACATTTTTGAACACCCTCCCTCCTTGTGGAGTGTTCCCTCAGCCTCCTCTTCTCTCCCATCTCCTTGGCAGTCCTCTGGGCAGCCGCAGCTGCCGCATCTGGTCTCTCAGCTGCCCCTCTTGCCCCCAAAAGATGTGCCTCCTCCTACTGTCCCACAGGGGCCTGAGAAGCACCCCCTGGCCAGCCCCAGAGGCACCATTCGCCTGGGAAGCTTGTAGCCAGGGCTGCTGCAACAAACAGCTATGCAAGCCTTTGGGAGGCAGAGATGTGAGAGGGAAAGGAGGGAGGGAGGGAAAGAGGGACAGAGGCCAGTGTTGCCCACAGCACCCCTGTGCATCATTCAAGGCACCCCAGGGTGCCACGGCACACGGGTTGAAAACCACTGATTTATAGAACTTGCATGGACAAGTATAATGAAATTGGAACCCATTTATGCAAAATACAGTAGATTTTATATACAGAGAGAGAGAGAACTGCAATTGTTAATTCTTAGAGTGTTATGGTGTGTCTTTCTTTCCTCCCCCCTCACATTTTTACTTTTTATTTAGCTGTTTAAAACATAATAAATTAAGAATAAAAAAAATAATAAATCTGTACAGCAAATAAATAAATTTCTCATCTTAACTGGCAAGAGCAAATCCAGTTAAGCAAACAAAATATGCCATGGATACTGAGATTCCTACATTGCAGGGGGTTAGACTAGAAGACCCTCAGGGGTCCCTTCCAACTATGAATCTATGAAACGGGGTATAGACCACTACAAAATAACATCAGATCTACGTGGGTTGGGTCCTAATGCTGCCCCATACAAAAGGCAGGAAAGAACCAGTACTGGATTCATCCCCGAACCCACCTTGTGTTGAGCTTATCTTGCTGCGCCTTGATTTCCTTCTCGCTCGGATGGCCATTGTGGATCAGCTGCCTAGCAATCTGGTTCACCACAGCAACCCGTGACGCCTGGTTGTTCATTTCCGGCTCTAAGCTTTCAAATCTAGAGAGGGGGTAAAAAGAAGAAAAGGAAGCGTGAGCAGAGCGCCGGCAACTAAGCAATATCTGGCGCTGAGCTGCAATTACCCGACGAAGCCCACCTCAGCCCTTAGCCTCTCACCTGTGCTGGATCACCTCCAAGTCTTCCAGTTTCTCGGGGATCTCCATGTTTATCAGCCACTGTTCCTTCTCATCAATCCAAAGCTCACAGGCGTCCGCTTCGCTGAGCATCTTGTACAGGGCCAGCGTGTCCTGCAGGGCCTGTTTACGAAGCCGCGTGAGCTCAGCAACCTCCTTGTACCTTTCTTCCATTCCGGACAGCCTGCTCTGCACATCCGTCGACTCCGCGTGCTCGCGCGGCAAGGCTCCGGCCTGTTCGTGCAGCGAATCCATGATGGACCTGTAGCTTGCGATCTCCTCCGCCACGTCTTTGTGTTTCTTCACCAAGGACTGAGTGGAATACTCGTCGTGGCCAACGTCACTGCTGGAGACAATCTTGAGGATGTCCAACATCCATGCGTCGATATCGTCGGCGTCCGCCTGGAACTGGTGGAGGAGGGAAGCTTCTTCCAGTCGCTTCTTCCGGATGGTGGAGAGCTGCTCCAGATTGGCCCACTGGTTCTGGATGTCTGCGATCCTCTCTCTAATCTTCTCCGACCCAAAGTGATCCTCGGCTATCATGTCCTCCCCTTCCTTGATAGCCTGTTGGAAGTGGCTGCTCCGACCGCTCATCTCATCCTCAAACGCCTTATGCTTGCTGAGAAGGCGGACGATGCTGGTCAAGTCTTTTCCGTAATCATCCGACGACAAGATCTGCTCTTTTTCCCTTATCCAGCCCTCCTCTTCAGCCATCTCCCAGAAGAACTTCCAGAGGCGCCGGGACTCTTCCAAGCGAGCTCGGCGCTCAGCCGCTAACTGACACAGCTCCTGGTAGCAGAACTCCATGTGGGCCACTCGGTCTCGGATAACTTGCGGGTCGCAAGGCTTGTAACCTGTTGGTAGGCACAAGAGGCATATGGAAAGTCAAACTGCAGAGCAGGCCAAATTATATTCAGCAGCTGACGTTAAGATAACGCATGTGCTCATGGGCGCTGCGGACCAAACAAATTCACTTTAACAGATGCAATCTTCTGGGACATCTTACATGTTGAGGCAATTCACACTGCTGGAACATGTTTGGAGACCCCACTTGTCGTTCTTCTGCCAGAACTTCCCCAAGAAGCGCACAAACAGGTCCAAACCCACCCACCCATCCCACACTGCATTTGTCATTATCCTGCACCTTTCGCGCAGGTGCTCCTATATCCCCACCCTGCCTCGCCCGCTGCTTTCCTCTGTAACGTGATGAGAGAGAAGTGCCGCCACCCCACACGCTGTGCTGTAGGAAATTCCGAAGGAGCCACATGCAACGTGGAAAGTACGTACAGTCGTACCTTGGAAGTCGAACAGAATCCGTTCCGGAAGCCCATTCGACTTCCAAAATGTTTGGAAACCAAAGCGCGGCTTCTTTTATATAAATCATTTTTATTAAATTTTCCAAATTAACAATCCAATCAAAACCTTTTTAAATATTCCAAATTATACATATATATCAAATAATCCAAATATTCTATCAAATTATAATTTATATTTGTTTTTAGGACTCCCCATGCTTCAAGGTTCGGAGGGCTCTAATCTCATCTCAATTTTACTGCATTTAATATGTAATTCCATTACTGCATTTAATATGTAATTCGAACCGCCGACCTTCTGATCAGCAAGCCCTAGGCTCTGTGGTTTAACCCACAGCGCCACCTGGGTTCCTTTAGCTCTCTGTTATTATCCTTCCTTCTTTCGCAGCCTCTGAATTACTCCTGCAAGCGAGTTAAGGCAGATGTTGCCAAAGCGCGGTTTCTGATTGGCTGCAGGAAGGTCCTGCAGCCAATCGGAACCCGCGGGGGATGTTTGGCTTCCAAAAGAACGTTCGAAAACCGGAACACTCACTTCTGGGTTTCGATCATTCGGGAGCCGATTTGTTCGGGAGCCAAGGCGCTTGAGATCCAAGGTACGACTGTATGTTGCCCACAATGGGAATCTCCCAGATAAAGGAATTACAACATGTGCCCAATTTATCTGGTGCCTTCTGCTCTATTATAGTTGGCATGCTGGCTATGCCAGCCAAGGAGGAGGAGAAATGGGGAGGAGGGGGGGAAATGGGGCATGGTATAGTAGCTCATGCCTCCTGACTGCTGGTAGAAAAAGTTGGGGCTGAGGAGGCACAGTGAGCCACAAATCTTCTGGACAAATGCTGTTATTGGGATGTAGAGGACCCAGGTGGCGCTGTGGGTTAAACCACAGAGGCTAGGGCTTGCTGATCAGAAGGTCGGCGGTTCGAATCCCTGCGACGGGGTGAGCTCCCGTTGTTCGGTCCCAGCTCCTGCCCACCTAGCAGTTCGAAAGCACGTCAAAGTGCAAGTAGATAAATAGGAACCGCTCTGGCGGGAAGGTAAACGGCGTTTCCGTGCGCTGCTCTGGTTCGCCAGAAGCGGCTTAGTCATGCTGGCCACATGACCCGGAAGCTGTACGCCGGCTCTCGGCCAATAAAGCGAGATGAGCACCGCAACCCCAGAGTCGGCCATGACTGGACCTAATGGTCAGGGGTCCCTTTACCTAGAGGCACCTTGGTCTACATCAAATTAATTTATTACACCTGTAGGCCAACAAAGAGCTCAAAAGTAGCTCTCTACCAAAGGATAAGTAAACAGGGGCTTACTAGCCCAAGCTGCTGCTTCTTAAAACAGACTTACCTTCTCCGTCTGTGGCAAATTTTTGGGCCGAAGCATTGACCCCTCTCACTCTCTCGGCCTGAATGGAGATGTCTGCCTCGACAAGTGTGTGTTTCTGCAATAGGTCTTCCACTCCGAGGAGATGCTTGCCATAGTCTTGAGACAGCAACAACACCTGTTTACACAAAACCACCCAGTCAAAAACACAATTTTCCTAAAGTTCCTGGGGGCAATCTTTGTCTTTTGCCGATGGCTTTTTCATTAGAGAGGTGTATTTTGAGATCTCAGTGGTATTTTGTGTGCCCAAATTTGCATGCTTTGGTATGAAGTACTGGTGTTTCCCAGGTAAGTCTTGCAAATGTCGAATTCGGTCTCTCACACCTGCCTGATTCTACATGCGCATAACTTTTGTTCACTGGCTTGAGCCCACATGTATTTTGGACCCCAATATGACATGGGAACCAGCTCTCATGAGGATGGGCGCCACTGCCATTTCACTGAGCGTCAATGTCTGGCGAGGCAACCCACAAAAAAATTCAAGATGGCAACCTTGCTGCATGTCAGCATGTGTTTGCAGGCTATGAATCAGGAAGTAGAAGCCCTTAAAGCAAATCCAGTCTTCCAATGAGTCCTGGCTGGTTTCCCAGCTGACAACCCTGGAGAAAGGTGTATGGAGGAGATGGTGCCTGTGGTAACAAGGACTCTTTTTTGGGATGGGGACAATCCGTTCTGCTCTCAAAATTGCCGTTCCTTGAAACTAGTTGTGGGAACTATTCAAATCATCGCCTCTCCATCACTCTGGCACTTGCCTGAATTATAAAAATTAAACAGTGCTATTGGAATCATGGCAATGAAAAAGTGTTTTGTTTGCTAATAGGTTTGATTTAGTATGACTGCAGAATCTGTACCATATTGGCCTGAATATAAGCCCCACTTTCCCCCCCAAATTCTGACCGTGAGAAGTGCGGCTTATATTTACAACCTTATGATATTGCTGCCGAAACAGCTGCCCTAGGTCTGTGGCCCTGCCTTGCCTTCCAAGGCCGGAATAGAGAGCACCCCCCCCCCAGATGCCATCAGAAGGGTACTGGGGGTGTGGGAAAAGGGGGAAGGCCACCAGCAAAGTGGCATGGCTCCCCCCCACCCCAGGAAGCAGCCCAGGAGCTTTCCCCCCCCTCCATTTTAAAGGTGCAGCTTATATTTGGGTACGGCTTATATTTGGGCCAATATGGTACATCCTTAGTTGTGAGGCTTGGCTCTTTTTATTTTTAAAAAGATGGTTAAAGAAAATAAAAACCTAGGTAACTGCTAAATAATTACAGTCTAGAAGGTCCAACCCTCTTTCTGAGCCTATTTGTTTCCCACTTCTGCCAATTACCGTATTTTTCGTTCCATAAGACACACTTTTTTCCTCCTAAAAAGTAAGGGGAAATGTCTGTGCATCTTATGGAGCGAATGTGTGGTGCCTGGAGCCAAATCACCCGAGTGCAGGGGCGAAAAGCAGATTGTGCAGCATGGAGGAGGGAAGGCTGCAGAGAGGAGGCTGCAGGGGTTCGGGGGCGCCGGGAAAGAGCCCTCCCGTCGGAGCGCTGCTGCGCCAACACTGCCTCCCCGGAGCCAGGCCAGGCTGGGCTGTAGAAGCCACTGGCGGCTGTGGCGGCAGCAGCAGCAGCACCTCTGTCAATCAGGCGGACTTCCCTCCCGCATGCGCTTCCCAGCCTTCCGCCTGCTGGTGTCTCGGCTGCCTTCGCAGGGGAGGGCGGATGCGCCAGGGCGAGTGCCGGCGGGGTTCCCCCCCATGGGCAAGAGGGGAGTGTCGGCTGCCCCACAATGTGGCCGGAGTCCCCTGCAGGGCACTTTTGGCAGCCTCTAAGATGTGTCTCTTTAATGCTCCAAAGCGGAGCGGAGCAGCACCCAAACACACGTCCCCCTATTTACTCCAGAGGAATCCAGTCACTACGTAGGTGCGTCTTACGGTCAGGTGCGTCTTATGGAGCAAAAAATTACGGTACCTTCATCTCATCCATCCAGTCCATAATGTACAGCATCTCCTGGAATATCTTCTGCAGACCAAGGTTCATCTCCAGCCGTTGCCTGCGTGCCCTGAGCAGCTCCAGGAGGTACTCCCATAGGCGGAACACGTTATCTTTCCTGGCCGTGATGCGTTTGATGTCGTGGTAGTTCTCCGCCTCGAGCTCCTTGGCCACGGCAACCACCGCCTGGACCCTTTCCTCGTAGGCGGCAATGTCCGTCTCAATGGCTTCGTGCTTCTTCGTGGCAGCCTCCACAGCGGGGAGGTCAAACCCAAAGTTGTCCTGTTAAAAGGCAGAGAGTTCAGTTTTCTAATGGCTCTGTGACAAGGGTTACTGAATGCGGGAAGGTTTATGGACGGTATTTCTTCACGCAGCAACAAGTTAAACAGAAGAATTCCAAAGCACGTGGAGATAATGATGGCCAACATCATGGATGGCTTCAAACAAGGAGAAGACAAATTTGTGGAGGGTAAGGGAGGCGCCATGCCTTGGAGAACACAAACATAGAAAATGCTGTTGTGCTCATGTCCTGCTTCTTTCCCCCCCAATAAATTTTTATCCATATTTATTTAATTATACAAGAAAAAGAAAACAACAACAAAAGCTAATAACCGAAAAATAAACATACATACAGCAATACAAATACAAATATCTTTATTACGGTCAAAGACCAGAGAACAGATAATGACAATCCATAACCAGATATAGTATTGGAGATTGAGTTATATTACAGAATTAGAACCCATCTCATAGAACTGATACTTACATTTAAAATTAAAATTTAAAATTCAAGATTTTAAAATTTTGAAATTTTACATTAATAGATCTTTACCACCTATTAACATTCCTTCAGAGATTAAAGCTCAAATCTCAGTCTCAGTCATTATTCGTCTTACTCTTGTCGCAATAAAACAAAATTTTGCGGCGATCCTAGTGGTCTCCATATCTTACAGCAATTGTTTTGTTTGTTATTACATTACTGTTATATCCTATTTGATACTACAGTGGATGCTCAACTTACGAAGATAATCCATTCCGACGGAATCTTCGTAGGTCGAAATCCTCGTAACTCGAGTCCCCATAGGAATGCATTGGGAGAACGCATTCGTAGGTCGAAAAAAACCTCGTAAGTCAAGGAAACTGCATCTAAAACAGCCGCAACTTCCGATTGAAAGTCGAAAAAATTCGGAAGTGGCAGCCGCTTTGATCCCTCGCAACTCGAAAAACTCGTAAGTCGGGTCATTCGGAAGTCGAGGGATCACTGTATTTGTTTATAAAAAAAATTAAACCATTTTGAAAACACCATTGCCTAGTTTAGTAAATTGATATATACCACCTTTTTCTAAAAAATAAAAAAAATTCCCAATGTCCTAATAAACTACAATTCTGACTTCCTAATGCATATACTTATTTCTTTAAGATGAATGTACTCAATTCAATAATCATCCTTATACTTAGTTATTCAATACATTCGAACAAAACTATGCATCCTTAATTTAACTGTCCAACTCCTTATTTTTCCTTAGTCACTCAAACGCTGGCATAGTCAAAGAGCTGTTACTATATTTTATCACATATTTTCTATATCCATCCCATTTCCCCCTAAATTTCTGCTTGGAGTTTCCTCTGAGATTGTTTGTCAATAATGCCATCTCAGCAAATTCCTGTAATTTAGTTTGCCAATCTATATAATACCTCCTATAGGGAGGTATATAAATTCAATAAGTAAATAACAACAACAACAACAACAACAACAACAACAACAACAACAACAACACCACAACAACAACAACAACAACAAGCTAGATGGATGAGTGGTCTGATAAGGCAACTTCCTTTCTTGTGTCTAATTGTGTCTAGCTTGTCTAATTGCAGTTGGACAAGCTTTAATTTTCTCATGAATTCCACAAGGGGGTTCAACAAGCTCGCAGAAGCTCAGTGCGGAGTGGGTTGGCCAAGCAAATGTTACTTTAAACACACACACACACACACACACACACACACACACCAATCTCACCTGAGAAACCAGACGCTGGTTTTCGCTCAGCCACGTCTCCCTCATAGCTGCCTTGCGGTCGAATCTGCGGGCGAGTTGTTCCAGTTTCTCCTGTCGGATGAGCTCGTTACGCAGTGCCAGTTCTCTTTCATGTTCAGCTTTTTCCAGTCTTTCCCAGGCCTGCGTATGCCCCCCAAAAAAATGCATATATTTTTTTTTAATAAAAATGAATTTACATAAAGAAAAAGTCTGTGAGAAATTCTATTAAGTGCTGAATCATCAATGCACAGTAATATTAATAAGGAAAGATTTGGATGGTTGGCGTTAATTATAGAGAACAGAAGGCACAAAGTGTGGATTTGGGGTGGGCCAAAGTGTCACAGAAGTTAGTTTTGCCTTTGGTACTTTACTCAACAGACACAAAACACGCCTCTTTTATCCGGGTCATTTTCTTTTTATACTCTATACTTTTAAACTCTGGGGCTCTGCATGGCAGTAAACATATGTTGACTCACAGAAACTGAGGGCTGACACAAGAGCCAGAGAGTAGCTTTCTTTCTTTAAAGGACATATTTCTAGATCTCATGGCTGCAGCAAAAAACTAAAGTGAAGTAAAAGTGTAAAACCTAAAAACACGGCATGTAATTCAGGACGGATATGAAAAACAAGGCTTAAGCTTCCTTTTACTGTATCACTTTGGACCTGCAGAAAGAAAATGCTAAGAGCTGGGCAAGTCATTTGTATGGAAGTCTCTGTTCCTTTTACTGAATGTGAGACTCCACCCCCCCTAGTCCTAAGCATTGATTCTGTTTATTTAGAAAATGTATTGATCGCTTTATATTCAGATGAATCTCAGAGTGATGCACAAAGCAGAAATCAACATAATGCAAAATCTTAATAATGATAATAAAAAACCTATCGAAACAACATTATACTGTACCAAAATTAGCAGCGATCAGGCCAGGGTTAGCTTTCTGGGAAGCCCTGGTGAAATAAAAATGTCTTCAAGAGCGGTGTCAAGTTCCCAAAAGGGATAGCGCCTGTCTTGATATCTTCTGGAAGGAAGCCCTATAGCGCAAAGGTTGCTATGCTACTGATTGATGTACCCATCACATTTCTATCCCACCTTCCCTCACGGTGGTGTAATTTCCTCTTTCTCGTTTTATCCTACAACAACCCTGTGAGGTAGGTTAGGCTGAGAGACCGAGACTGGCCCAAGGTCACCCAGCTGAGTTCCATGGCTGAGCAGGGATTTGTCCACTATGCAGTGGACATTGGCAGGCCCCTGATGACTGCAGTGACCACACTAGTAGACAGGGGTAAGCTGACATCTCAGGTACCTTGTTACCCAAGCTGTAAAGGGTTTTGTTCAGTTGCCTGCTTTGAAGCCAGAACTGTAACGATGCTGTGCCTGAATGCTAAAAAGCAAGCCAGCCTATTTGTCATGTAAAGAAACAGATCCGTAATTAGCCACATGCCGTTCAGGAGGGTTTTTCCTAAATCCTGTGGATTGTCACGCAGCCTGGAACACAGGGATCTCCGGGATCTTACAGACAAGGGAGTCTTAACAGACAAATACGGGAGCGGGAGAGTTTTATCGCTTGAAGCGATCCAGAGCCAAGATTGCGGATACAAGCAACAGCTGCCCTGCGAATTCCAGCCAGGATGAAAAAGCAAATTAGGAAGGCTTATCCTGTTTTAAAGCACTTTGCTATTCCCCCCGGGGATCTCGTTGAGCTGCTTGCTGTTCAGCTGGCTAAACCAGAAAAGCAGCTCCCTGGCTCCCCACCCCCACCCTATATATCAAGAGTTCTGCTCTGGATCAATATGAGTACAATTCTCAGGTCAAAGACAGTGTCTTTGACCTGAGATCCAGCAGGGCTCTTTTCATGCTCTCTCATCCACCTGAGAAAGGTAATTCCGGGTACAAGAAGTTCTCTCTGCACTGAGGCGAATGGAAGCCACAGAAGGGCACAATTGCCTCTCTCATTCCAACAGACCAGGCATGATCCATTGGGGCTTGCTAGCAGCTTGCACGCCATGTTGGATCAAAGCCACGGACCATCTATGCCAGCATCCTTTTCTTACAGTGGCCAACCAGGTACCTATGGGAAGCAACTTCTGCTCTGCGTTGGGTAGCAAGTCCAGTCCCCCCCCCCCCCGGAGATCAAAACTGCAAGGAAAGGTTGAAGGAGCCAGGTATGTTTAGCCTGGAAAAGAGGAGTCATGATAGCCACCTTCAAATATCTCCAGGGCTGTTACATGGAAGAGGGAGCAAATTTGTTTTCTCCTGCTCTGGAGGGTAGGCCTCAAACCGATGGCTTCAAGTTACAAGAAAGGAGATTCCATCTCAACATCAAAAATAACTTTCTGGTGGTAAGAGCTGTTCCGACAGTGGAACAGTCTCCCTTGGGAGGTTGTGGACTCTCCTTCCTTGGAGGTTTCTAAGCAGAGGTTGGGTGGCCATCTTTCATGGATGCTTTAGTTGAGATTCCTGTATTGAAGAGGGTGGGACCAGATGACCCTTGGGGTCCCTTCCAACTCTGCAATTCTATGATTCTATGAAATGGGGTTGCTTTAGTGGAGCTATGTGTACATAGACAAGGAAAGGTGTCCCTAGAGGGCAGTTTTGAACTGTTGCAGCTCCTTTTCGGTGGTGGCTCCTTGTTTTTGCAATGCCCACCCCAAGGAGGCCTACCTGGAGAGATTTCATATATGGCACTGAAATGTGCCATTTCAGGCTTGTTCTTGGCTGGAGCTCGTGGCTATTACGGAGAGAGCTTAACAATGAGCTCTGGTATGGATGGCATGCGAAGCCAAACCTTGGTTTAGTGAGGTGTGGGAGCAAACATGATCAGAGAAGAGAACATCCTCTCTGAGACCAAGCACATTTGTCCATCATTTGGCTTAATGTGTTATGCAAACCAAGCCACTGTTGTGGTGGTGAAGAAGAAGAAGAAGAAGAAGAAGAAGAAGAAGAAGAAGAAGAGGAGGAGTTTGGATTTGATATCCCGCTTTATCACTACCTGAAGGAGTCTCAAAGCGGCTCACATTCTCCTTTCCCTTCCTCCCCAACAACAAACACTCTGTGAGGTGAGTGGGGCTGAGAGACTTCAGAGAAGTGTGACTAGCCCAAGGTCACCCAGCAGCTGCATGTGGAGGAGCGGGGAAGCGAACCCGGTTCCCCAGATTACGAGTCTACCGCTCTTAACCACTACACCACACTGGTTTTACACCATTTAGAGGTGCTTTCTGTATATAAAAAAGCAGTCTGTAATTTTTAAAATAAGAAAATGAATACTACGAATAAAGGCATGCTAGAAATCCTATCCCTGGTCCACCTAGGACTCCCAGCATGGGACAGCCTGATTCCACAAAGTACCCATAGCTCAGCTGCTAACACTACAGAAAACCATTAATCCAGGAAGTTGCATATTTACCTTGTTGATATCTGAGATGAGTTTCCCTTCCCTGGGCATGTACACTTTCTGATTATTAGCCCTCATTTTGCTTTGGATGGTGAAGAGCAGAACTTCCAAGTTTCCTTTTTCTGTGAATCTAAAAGAAGATAAAAAAACGAGGGGAACCAAAAGGGAAACGTTAACTCTCCAAGGGAGCGACCAGACATTTTGTCCCAAGATCTACGTATTTTATATAGTTGACAGTTCTTGTTTTTTGAATCCCCCCTTCCCGGATTTTATATTGCTGTGTGCAAGACACATGCGCTCAGCTAGAAACAGCTGGTTCAAATGTCACAATCCGGACAGGTCAGCCGATTGACCGTTTGCATTTAGTTCCCAGCAGATGAAAGGAACAAGCTTTTTATTATTATTAAATCTTTTCTCGCACTGTCTGCTTTGTGTGCGCTTGCTGACTGGTGAATCTGAAGCCTCACAATGTGATTCCTGCAGTTGACGGCAAAACGCCCAGCTAGGTTTCCGCCGCAGGATCGGAGCCTTCGAGCGTTTACAAGAGCCACATGTCCTGCTCTTCAATGCTACACAATTTGTGCGTTTTCAAACAGGCATGTCGGAGTCAACTTGATAAACATTCTGGGTATTGCTCTGAAAACCACCGGTTTAAACTTACTCTGAGTTATGATACCATGAGATAAGGTACATGGCCCAATCCTGAACAGTACGCTGGTGTGTACATGGAGTTTTTTTGCGAGAGGGGGCTTCCCCCTTCATTCCAATGTCCATGCATGCAGTGAGGCAGCAGCTCCTGGCACATTGGAGGTCCTGTAAATCGTGGTGTATTTATGATGTCTGATGCCCCTGGGACAAGCTTACTCGCTTCTCCAGGTAAGTGTGTATGAAATTACCTGGAAGTAAGCCACTGATCTCAGTGTGATTTACTTCCGAGTGTAAATACAAAGGAGTTTCCTGTAAAATGCAGGAGCAGCGTTACCCCCAAACAAAACACCAACAGGATTAGGCTGGCAAAACCAACCCAATCAATATCAGTGAGATAAAAAGCTAACTAAATAATATCTGAGAATAACTTTTGGGCACAAAAGGGTGGTTGCTGGACTGTTGCCAAAGAAAGCCAAACGGATTCCAAAATACTTCAGATTAAAAACACGTGCATTCGACTAATGTGTTTGGTATAGTAGACATCTTTCAAGATGCACAGGGCTCTTCTTCAGTCCAAAAGGAACAGCTCTGTGTGACTCAAAAACCTGCCACCTTCTCAACACATAAAAGGTAATAAGCTACTACGATTCCTGCTTCTGTTTGTTGGCATACCAGGTATTTGCCCAATAAAAGGTACTGTATTTGGGACTCCTGCGCAAAGATAAATTGCCGTGGGCTGCAGTGAACTGCTCCCTCCCACAACGCCTTTTCTCCTTTGTAGGTGTGTGCAACTGCTTGCACCCCCTTTTGTTTACATGCTACAGTGGAGACAACTGCAATCATCTCCAGGATATAATAATGTCCATGACTCACACCACTAAGAGCCTTGCGGTGCTGTTTGCGGAGACAATAATTTGGTGGCGGGACAGACCACAGAGGAAGGAGGCACGAAGCTGTTAGCAAATGTCAGAAGGCATCTAACCATGAACTACTAAGGAGGGCTTGTGAAACATGAGCAGCGTAACTAGCTTCTAATTGTCCGGGGTTGGAAGATGCAAACTGCCTAAAGGCTCCCCAACTGTTTTGATCGAGCTGGGATTAATTCCCGGAAAAGGACAGTGTCGGACGAGGCCTACTTGGGTGGCTTCTCTACTGTGCGGTAGGTGTTGAACGCCTGGAGCTGCTGCTGCACCCCAACCAGCGAGTTGGCAAACTTGCGGTTGTTCAGGATGATGATGGTTTGCTCAATCCACTCCAGGAGGTCGGAAGCCAGCGACTCGTACTTTTCAATCATCTTCTCTGTTTCGATGGCGTTGTCAAGCACCTAGGACAAGCAGAAAGGGGCATCTGAGGGGCAAGGACAAGTGCTCCCCGTGGAGGGAAAGGAGACGGGGCTGGAAAAGGAGCCAGCGAGGCAAAACCACTGACTCCTGACAACGCAAAGCAATGAAACAGTAGGAGAGGAGTGTTGACTCAGAAAGAGCCGAGTTTCCATGATACCAGGTTGCTCCCTCTGGGGGAGCGTGGCGGGTGGGGTCTTATGACTTCAGAGAACGCCCCTCTCCTGACTGCAGCAGCAGCAGCAGCAGCAGCTGACCTGCAAAAATGCAGCATGCCGTGACTTTCCGAGTGCTAACGGAAAATTATTTTTGTCTGCGTTTCCAGATTGGGGGGAGGGAGGGAGGAACAGACGGTCACACAATTCCGCTTTCAAAATAACAGTTCACAGAAGGTTTGAAACCGAGGCTTCGGTGAGATTATTACTCATAATATTTGTGCAGTGCTTTTATCCCAAGTTCACGTCCTGGTCCCATGAACAGCGCTCGGGATGGCAGGAAGCCACAGTGTGACTGTAGCAGCTGCCACAGCCTCCTGCAGAGAGTTCCCTTCTGATTGCCTTAGTCCTATCACTTGCCCATTTATTTGACTATTTCCCCCTGGCAGTGCCCAGCTTCATCTAGGGCTCTGAGCAAAAAAGGAAGTTGCTGCTCTTTGTTACTCCAAGTCCAAGGAAAAGGCTGGTGGCTGACAGTGGGAGGGCAAGTTTGCAGAGAAAAGGCAGGAAGGAGGCTCCCTGTAGGCAGCTGTAGCTGCTGCAAATCTGCTAGCTGCTACAGTCACTCAGAGGCTTCCTGCCACTTTCACAGGCCCCTGTGTCAACTGGGACTTAGGTGGAATCTACACACATATAAAAAGGTTGTGAAATTGCTTTTAAAAAAAGTTTTGAAAAATACATTGAATTTTGCATATCTCACTGTCGCCATCTCGTGCCACATTTGTGCATTGCACTTTAGAACCCATTTAAAGCGTTTTATTTGCAGCTGTGCAGATGAGGCCTTAATACACAAAATACACGGTTCTGCTGGCATCCAGCACAGCCGCGTGAGGTAGGTCACTCGTGTTTTCGTTTTAGAGGAGGAAAATACAGCAAAGACAGTAAAGCTAAGCAAAGTTTTGCGAACAAAGGCCTATGAAACTGTAGAATGCAAACCTTTCCAATGCGCTTTCCTTCCACGGCTAAAGCTTTCATCTTGCTGAAGTAGTGGTAATATGTCACAACGTAGGTGATTATGGACTTTTCATCAGGGTGGTCAACACTGATATCTGTTAAGGTGTGGGAGGGGAGAGAGAGAAGGGGGGAAACCAACAAGATGATGTTACTGCAGCAGAGAATTGTGTTGCATGTGATTCCAAAACAATTTGCATCGTGCTGGCAACAACCCGCTTAGGCAAGGCCCAAGAATTCAGCTGGAACTAGATGTTAACAGAAACAGCAGCTGCAAGACGATCTCCTCCCTCCCTGCAGCATCTCAAGGAATTTACCCTGCCTCCTGATGTCACAACCTGCTGCGTCTATTTATCATACAGAAATCCACTAAGCTACACTAACTCTCAAACGAGTCCCCCATTTTGGCCACATCCACACCACGCATTTAAAGTGGTACCGTACCACTTTAAGCAGTCACGGCTTCCCCCAAAGTATTCTGGGAGGTTGTTAAAGGTGCTGAGAGTTGTGAGGAGACCCCTATGCCCCTCACAGAGCTACAATTCCCAAGAGTTTCCTATGGAGAGGGAGTGATGGTTAAGCCACTCTGCGAATTGTAGCTCTAGGGAGGGGAACGGGGATCCCCTAACGACTCTCGGCACCCTTAACAAACTACAGCTCCCAGAATGCTTTGGGGGGGGGCCATGGCTGCTTAAAGTGGTACGATACCACTTTAAGTGTGTGATGTGGGTGTGCCTTTCGCACCATTGGCTCCAGCTGGTGGGAGGCAGGGAAACATGGAGTGATTTCAAAAATCACAAAGTTCTTGCAGACATTACTGGGGGTGGAGAGGAGATAAACCTGTCCGCTGCTGTTTTTTTTCTTCTTCACTGTGTTTAGCATAACATCCTACTTCTGGCCTATGTCAAAGCTCTGGAGTTGAGGGTTTGAAACGAAGTCCAGATTTATTCCCCGAGTGAAAATATATACAGAATCATTCACCCAGCCTGGAAGTTACTCACGATGGATGGTGTGATTCGCCTATGGAGGCAGAGGTGGGGAGCTTTTTAAGCCCGGGGGCTGCATTCCTTTCTGAGCAACCTTCTGAGAGCCACATGCCACTGGTTGGCAGGAGCAGAGGGCGTAAGTGAGCAGGAGAAATGGATTTTATAAATGGCACCTTTGTTCAGGAGGCTCCTTTCTGTGGACACTCAGGTGCCCCTCTCTATCCTCCATCCAAGAGAGCAGGAGGAATTTTCAGAATTCAAGGACAAACCCCAGCCAGGCAAAAACACCTGAGGAGGATGGGAGGATGTTTGGATCCGGGCCAGAGATTCCGCGTCGCTGCGTATTTTGTGTAGGCCTTACGCTACGGCAACGGAATAAGAACCAGGGCGCAGAACCCTGTACATATTTGCTGAGGGATGCTGGCCTCGCAGTTTGGCAGCTAGGTGACTCGGTTAACTCATCTGCAGAATGGGTTTGCGATCTGTGCCTGACCTATTGCCACAATTGCTGCAGGGGAAGTTGCACCTTGCTCGATTCTCCAGCAACCCTTTCCCAACATCTTCCTTCAGGAGGCAACAAGTAGAGAGAAGAAGCTCCGGGAGGCAGGGGGCAGAGGTGTTTGAGGGCAGGGGAGAATACAGAACACACTACTGGCCGTTCTTACCTTCCGGGTCCAGGAGTTTAGTAAGGCCAAGGTGCTGCTCTGCCAGGTTAAAAGCATTCTGCAGATTGTAGTGTGCATTTGATTTCTTCAGCTTATCAAAATCAATTAGGTCGGGCCTAAGCAAGCAACAGGAGAATGCAAATCACTTTGGACCAATTCCCATAAAATGGAACGAATTAAGCCAGAAATACAAACAACAGAAGCAGAATGACCAGGAGTGAAGTCTCCTAGAACATGATGTGCGGTCAGTAGTGGGAGGCAGTGCTTATGGGACCTCCTATCGGTGGTGTTGCTGCAGTTCTGCCACCCGCTACTGTGCGCAGTTGCCAACTTTTTCAGATTCGTTTGTGCTGCATGGTCCTTGGGGAAGTGTAGCGCTGCCCCAAACAGGGCCGAGGAGAACCTGATGTCGGGAGCCGGGAGGGGAGGGGGAGATGGTGACATGGAAAAGAATGGCGGGCGAGAGACGGAGACATGAACATGTGCAGCAGGGGTAGAGGCAAGAGAGGAGGAGAGAGCGTGCACCAGGAGTAGGTGTGGGCAGACAACGAGGGGCAGAGATGCTTCTTAGCTGGAAGAGGAAAGGCTGCGTATACAGTCATACCTCTAGCTACGATAGCTGCGGGTTGCGTTCGTCACGGGATACGAACGCGCCGAACCCGGAAGTACCGGAACGGGTTACTTCCGGGTTCGGCGGTTCGCGCATGCGCAGAAGTGCTGAATCGCGCCGCGCACATGCGCAGACGTGATGCTTCATGTTGCATTCTGCTCATGTTGCGAACGGGGCTCCAGAACGGATCCTGTTCGCAACCAGAGGTACCACTGTACAAGAAAAGGCTCCCCCCCCCCCCGCCAAGCCAATGATTGGCTGCAGATATCTAGTTTCACCCAGACTGCATTATTATTACCAGATAAAGGACAGGATTTCAAGAGGGTGTGTATGAGGGATGGTAAGGAACCTTGCAGAGAGCAGGGCGGGTTCTTCCTCATTTCCCGGGCAACTGCTTCCCCACTGCTGAAGAGGCAATCCACTCTTCAACCGGAAGAGCGGCTTGTGTTTTCGGCAGAGGAAACAGCTCCAGCATGCAACAACCAATGAAGCCGCGGTTGTGAGCGCCATTCTCTCCGAGCAGGGCTCACATTGCTTTCGTAAATACTAATGCAAAGTGTTACAAGGTCCGTTCCAGAGCAAGGCGAGTAAAATTCAGGTCTCTGCCTCAAGGGGCTTACACTGCAATTTTAGGCAGGACAGCAGAGAGAGAGAAGGAAGGGTAAAAAAGGGATAAACCTGAGCCAATGCAGGATATACTTAGAAAGCAATCCAATGAATGCTTCGCTGGGAGTAAGCCCCACTGAACGCAGTAGGATTTGCTTCCATGTCTACATGCATAGGATTGGTCCGTTGCGGCAACAAAGGGAGTAGAAGCGAGGTCTTTTGCAGAGAGAAATAGAGGTGATGCGATGCGGCTGTTCTGGAAGAGGGGACCCGGGACTGCGGCTATGCCATGAGTTGCGATTCTGCATCTGCTGGTCCAGAGCTTAAAAACTTCACCAGTGTCTCCGACAAGTGCCCACCTGTGTTTATGGATTAGCGCGTTGAAAGCCATGCCGTCCCTCCAGCTGGTGGTGAAGTTGTGAATGTTGACGTTGGGATAGCTGGCACAACAAAAGAACCAAAGATGGAGGGTGGGGAGAAACAAAACAAAGAAAACTCCATCAGTATAGGATTAAGGCTCAGAGACATGAATTAATGAGAGGCGCAGAGTTAGCCGGAAAAAGGTTGCGCTGAAGCAGCCTTCGGGTTACCGTTTTTAAGTGGAGCTGCAGAAGGCAAAACAGGAAACGCCCTCCCAGAGAACTCACTGGCAATTCCTCTTTTTTAAAAAAGATGCGGAGGTTTCAGATGTGGAATAGATAATGGACTTACTGACGCCTGGGAGAACAGAACTATCACTAAGATGGGAGATCCTCTGAGGCCTCAATTGGATAGCAAGAGGGGAACACCTTGTCTATTATTCCGCTGCCCAGTCATTTGATCCTTGGGAGAGATACAACCTTTTTCAGCCGGGGGCCAGTCCACCATCCCTCAGACCATGTGGTGGGTCATTATTTTGAAAATAATAATGAACGAATACCTATGTCCCACAAATTGAGGTTGAATCCTGACAAGACAGAAGTACTGTTTTTGGGGGACAGGGAGCGGGCGGGTGTGGGGTATTCCCTGGTCCTGAATGGGGTAACTGTGCCCCTGAAGGACCAGGTGCGCAGCCTGGGAGTCATTTTGGACTCACAGCTGTCCATGGAGGCACAGGTTAACTCTGTGTCCAGGGCGGCTGTTTACCAGCTCCACCTGGTACGCAGGCTGAGACCCTACCTGTCTGCAGACTGTCTCGCCAGAGTGGTGCATGCTCTAGTTATCTCCCGCTTGGACTACTGCAATGCGCTCTATGTGGAGCTACCTTTGAAGGTGACCCGGAAACTGCAATTAATCCAGAATGCGGCAGCTAGACTGGTGACTGGGAGTGGCCGCCGGGACCACATAACACCAGTCCTGAGAGAACTACATTGGCTCCCAGTACGTTTCCGAGCACAATTCAAAGTGTTGGTGCTGACCTTTAAAGCCCTAAACGGCCTCGGCCCTGTATACCTGAAGGAGCGTCTCCGCCCCCACCGTTCAGCCCGGACACTGAGGTCCAGCTCCGAGGGCCTTCTGGTGGTTCCCTCATTGCGAGAAGCAAAGCTACAGGGAACCAGGCAGAGGGCCTTCTCGGTAGTGGCGCCCGCCCTGTGGAATGCCCTCCCAGCAGAGGTCAAAGAGATAAACAACTATCTGACATTCAGAAAATACCTGAAGGCAGCCCTGTTTAGGGAAGTTTTTAATCTGTGATGTGTTAATGTATTTTAATGTTTGCTGGAAGCCGCCCAGAGTGGCTGGGGAGACCCAGCCAGATGGGTGGGGTACAAATAATAAATTATTATTATTATTATTATTGTTATTATTGTTATTATTATACTCTAACAGCACTGCATGCTCCCGAGGTTCATCTCGCATCTGTAAAGCCGATCAATGGCTACTGATCATGATGGATGATGGCCACCGCTCTGCCTCTGTGGTCGGAAGCATCAATGTTTCCGAATACCAGTTGCTGGAAAGCACAGGAGGGGGAGAGGGCTCGTGTTCAAATCCTGCTTGCTGGTTCCTCGCAGGCACCTGGCTGGCCACTGTAATAACAGGATGCTGGACTAGGTGGGCCATTGGCCTCATCCAGCACAGCTCTGTGTTCCTATCCTAGTCTGCGGTCACAGTTTATACAGGCGGAATTGTTTTTAAATGTTTGCGTTGTTTTTATAGGCGGAATTGCTTTTACACTGGTTTTTATTGTTGTAGCGGTTTCGCTTGTTTTATAATTGTGTGCTTTATTGTAACGGCCCACTCTGGGACCTTGTGGTGAAGAATGCGTAAGAGATCAAATAAAATAAATATATTAAATTTTTAAAAAGACTAGGATATTTAGTGTGACTTTTTGGAATCTGCATCCCATGAAAATCAGGCAGGTAGCTATCTAATGTTTTCTGTAACCTTTTTTTTGCTGCCCATGGCAGTCACCTTGTGCTAGCACCCACAGGGTTTTTTTTTAAAAATCAAGATAGGATTAGTGGCACCTCATTTTTATCCCTCAAAGACCACCTCCTGGGTGCTAAGATTGAAGGTGGATGCCCTCTTGAACACCTTCAGAAGCTCAGCGGGTGGAGGCCTGGGAGGGGGCCTTCTCTGTGGTGGCCCCTAAGTTGTGGAACTTCCTTCCCATGGGGATGAATCCAGCACCCTCATTCAGCAAATGCTGAAGGGACACCCTGACTTTTGACACTTGAGATGCATATTGCTAGGGCCCACTTTATTTCTGTAATTTTAAATTGTTTTCAGCAGTTTTTAATATTGTGCAATGTTGTGTTTTAATGCTAACATTGTGTTTTAATAGCCGAAACCTTAAGGGTGAAGGGCAGATATTAAATTATAATAATAATAATTTTCTTTACCAAAAAATAAATAAATATCCCTGCAGGTACTTCCAAAATTATAATTGGGGGCCTGCTTAACACTCACCTGTCTACCCAGGCAACCCCTGTGACTATTATTATGTCTTATAAATATGACCTACTGGATTTGTGATGCATTTTGCACTAGTTTAACAAATGTAATTTTTGCTGTTGAGTTTTATGCAGTTCACCGCCACGGCGTTTCGTCTCCTTTGTGCTGGAGGGGTAGACCTCTTTGCAAACAAATAAATAAAAATTAAAAAGCACGGGGTTGCCGCAGGTGGCGGGGGAGAGGCGGGGAAGGCGTCTGTCAAGGAAATGGAGCCCTTTTGGCGACCGAATGGCAGGCTAGGATACAAGCAGGAGGTGGGAACCAGGCCTCAAAACCTGCGGCAAGACTTGGGCAGCCTAGCAGGTTGACCGATCCATGCCAAAACTACTACTAATAATAATAATAATAATTTTTTATTTATACCCCGCCCTTCCCAATTTAAAAACCGGGCTCAGGGCGGCTAACAACAAATATAAAACATTGATTAAAAACGACTTTAAAAAACAGCTTAAAAACAGCATAAAGTACAACATAAATGTAGCATCGCCAGGGCTAACTGGCCAAGTTATTCCTGCTAGGGCCAGCAAGGAGACCAGGGAAGAGTTTAAATATGGGGTCTCAGAAGGGTTTCTTCATGGAAAAAGGGGAGGGAAAAAAGGAATGAAGGATCAGGCTAAATTGAAGGCCAGGCAGAATAGCTCTGTCTTACAGGCCCTGCGGAAGGAGATCAAGTCCTGCAGGGCCCTAGTTTCGTGGGACAGAGCATTGCACCAGGTCGGAGCCATCACTGAAAAGGCCCTGGCCCTGGTGGAGGATAATCTGGCTTCTTTAGGGCCCGGGATCCTTAAGCTATTATTATTCATGGACCTTAGGGTCCTCTGCGGGACATACCAGGAGAGGCGGTCCCGTAACTAGGAAGGAAGGAGATGGAGAGGTGGTTCTCGAACGGGGATGGAGAACCCTTTGCAGCCCAAAGGCCGCATTTACATCTGGACAAATTTCTGAGTGGGACGTGTGACAGAGGAGGCTGGGGCCAGAGGCAACAAATGTTAATACTTCAACTCCCTTCAACAAGCTAGGCAGAACCTGCTAGCATTGTTTATGTGGGGATAATTTGGAAGCACCTCCCTGGGGCAGTGTAGAGAAGGGGTGACTGGCCTACACTTGGCATTATTAAGGGCAAATTGGGGTGCACCCCACCCAGGAGGTCTGGGCTTCAGTGTCAAGGTTTGAAAATGGAAGTGGATCCATCAGGTTATACTCTCCACCACAGAGGACTGTGGGAAGCTGCCTTAAACTGGTCCCAGTCTATGAATCAGTCGATAACGCATGTTGGAGATTCAGGCAGCCCCCACCCCATCTGCACCTGAAGATGCCAGGGATCGAACCTGGGGCGTTTTGCATGCAAAGCATGCGGTCTGCCACAGAGCTACAGCCCCGGAGGCTTCTGGGAAGGCAGCCATTTTAAACGCACAACTTCTGTAAAGCATTCAGCCCCTAAATTCTGCATCTCGGTGCCAGCGCTGTAAGTGTTGTTCTGAGCCACTGTATTCACAAAAACACCCTCTGTTGGCTCATATTGTCTGCAGGACAGCATAAGTTACGGCACTGCCCTGGAGAAGAAAGTCTTGCTCCCTGCTCTGCACAGCGATTTGCCTTAAGGGAAGCTGTTCATTAACTCGGGACACTGCACTTAAGGAGAGATCGAGGTCTGTGTGTTTTAAATGCACCCTCAGCCTGGTGCCCTCTGGAAGTTTTGGACTACAACTCCCATCAACCCCTGCCGGCTGATGGGAGTTGTAGTCTTAAACGCTCAGAGAGCACAAGACTTGGGAAAGGCTCCCCCAGCATTGCCTAGAGGACGACTGGGTTAAAACTCACCCGGCTGTCTTCATCTGACACCACAGTAGCAGTGCATCTTTCGCAGACTTCTTCTCTTTGTTGTCTTCTGTTTCAACACTGATGTCTTGGATCTGCAATGCAACATATGGATCAGCAAGTCAGTTTTCCCCCAGCCCATTATTTCAGGCAGCGTTCAAACTTTCTGAGAGAACACTGTTGCCGAAGCAACCGCAGAGTAGGGGACTATAAGAACCAGCATGTGCACACACACACACACACACACACACACACACACACACACACACACACACACAGGTTGGAGAAACGTGCTAAGGGGAAGGTATACTTGGCAAACCCTCATCGTGATCAGCTCCCACCCAGAAACCTATGTCCCCATTGTGGAAGAAGAAGAAGAAGAAGAAGAAGAAGAAGAAGAAGAAGAGTTTGGAGTTGATATCCCGCTTTATCACTACCTGTCAGGGATCTGCCTCCCCCTGCCAGTCCAGCTCTGAGTGTTTATAGAGAGCCGCCACCTGTTTTAACTACAGATTCATCTTCAAGTGAAACCAGCAGTCCCTCGGGGGAGAAGCAGCTAGTGGCTGGGAGCCAAGGAGCGCCAGGTCTCCAGGGATATAGTGGGAGGCCTGGCACCAGCAGGCTCGATCGGTGGGAGAGACGTCAGGTCCGGTGCATAGATTACGTAGGAGGAGGAGGAGGCAATTTAGGCTGCCAAGATTGTGGTGTTGGCGCCAAAACAGGAGGGAGGCACTTCCGGATTCTGCTAGTGAGTGAACAGACGTGATAAGAATGAGCTCTGCACTGTATATACTTGGGCACTGAATAAAAGAACTAAAAGGCAAATGACTATTGAACAACCTATAAGGGAACCTGACGCTACCTGAAGGAGTCTCAAAGCGGCTAACATTCTCCTTCCCTTCCTCCCCCACAACAAACACTCTGTGAGGTGAGTGGGGCTGAGAGACTTCAGAGAAGTGTGACTAGCCCAAGGTCACCCCAGCAGCTGCATGTAGAGGAGCGGGGAAGCGAACCCGGTTCACCAGTTTTTGAGTCCACCGCTCTTAACCACTACACCACACTGGAAGGACGTGTGGATCCAGAATTGGCCTCCACAGTCACTTACGGACTCATCGTTAAAACTGTGTTTATGGAAGACAATCTTACTCGGCTACGAGAGATCGCCAAAGGAGGAGAAGACAGCAAGCGTGCACCGTATTCCAAAACAATCTGAAGGTTTCCTCCCCTAGATACGTACAGAATAATATCGTGAACAGAGCTGGCTACTTCCACTTTTAAAGGAGCATGTTTCACAAAGCATGAGAATGACCCAGCCCAGATTAAGTACACAAGCCCCACAGATTTCAAAGTGCGGAACTTGGCTTGTGCCTATAAACTCCAGCAGGTTCAGCTCCCTCGTAAATCTTTGTGAATTGTAGCCTTGGCTCCGTAGGAAATCGCGGCCGCCCTGATCTGCATAATTACGTAACGAAGTGCCGAGGAGGAATGCCCCGTGGGGAGAGGTTGGAGGAAATTCTCTCTGACGGGGAAGAGGGAGAAATAAACCGGATCCCCCAAAGTGGCTTGCTTTAGTGGGATGGGATCGCTATGCTAGTTTCCTGGCACTGTTCCTTACCGGGAGGGAGATGGGGGGGGTGGAGGTTAGTGCCCAAAAAACAGACCAGCAGGAGCAGCCCACCTGCCAGAACACTAGCATGGCGGTTTCATCCTACCCAGAGAGCCACTTCTGCTCCTGCCCAAAGGCTGAATGTTATAAGGAGTGGTGGTGAACCGTCAGAGGCGCCCTCCTGGCACTCACCAGAATGGGCACCCAGGAGCTCAGGGGAGCTGCAGTTTGGCACAAACACCTGTGGCGCTGCCACTGACCTCCCCATACCAGAGAGCCAGTGTGGTGTAGTGGTTAAGAGCGATAGACTCGTAATCTGGTGAACCGGGTTCGCGTCTCCGCTCCTCCACATGCAGCTGCTGGGTGACCTTGGGCTAGTCACACTTCTCTGAAGTCTCTCAGCCCCCACTCACCTCACAGAGGGTTTGTTGTGGGGGAGGAAGGGAAAGGAGAATGGTAGCCGCTTTGAGACTCCTTCTGGTAGTGATAAAGCAGGATATCAAATCCAAACTCTTCTTCTCCTTCTCTAACTGGCTGGCACTTTCCCCCTGCTCTATCGTGGCGGCGGCAGCAGGGCTGATGCCCCTCTGACCCCCACCCCAACATATGCTGCTGTGGCACAAATGCTGGACGTTTATCACGGGGCTACACTTTTGTCTTTTTCCTTAATTCGTTTCAAGTGTTTGTGTGGGGTGTTGGTCTTACTGGAAATACATTATTATTTCAGGTTATTTATGTATCTCCCTTTGCACAAGCCACAGGACAGTTTACAACAGTGGTTCCCCAAGTCGGATGGTACCAGACCCAGGGGGGCGGGGAGGATTACTGGGAGGGGGCACTAAGAGGCAAGCCTTGGTCGTCGGGAGACGTAAATGGTTACCAGACTTTGATCAGCTCGTATCCCTGCAACAAGCTCCTCAATTTTGTTGAATTAATTAAACTAAATAGCTTCAACTGGATTTTGAATACAGGTAGGTAGCCGTGTTGGTCTGTCATAGTCAAAACAAAATAAAAAATAAAAGAATTCCTTCCAGTAGCACCTTAGAGACCAACAAAGTTTGTCTAACATTGTGTATGCCATCAAATGCCAACAGTGCCCTTCAGCTCTCTATATTGGACAAACATGCCAAACCCTACGCCAAAGATAAATGGACATAAATCTGACATCAGGAATCACAAGACAGAGAAACCAGTAGGAGAACACTTCAATCTCCCAGGACACTCTATACAAGATCTCAAAGTAGCTGTCTTATTGCAAAGGAATTTCAGAAATAGACTGGAAAGAGAAGTTGCTGAATTGCAACTCATTACCAAGCTTAAAACCATCGAGAGACCTGGTCTGAACAAAGACATTGGATTCTTATCTCATTATACATGACAAAGCTATTTTTAACCTTCTCACCCCTTGCTTTTTCCTGTAAGACTAATTGCAGTCGTCAACAGGTTCACCACAGCTATCAGCCTTTCACCCATTCCCACCACCCTTCTGAGTAATACCCCTCCCACCCTCTCACTATATATAAGGGTCTGGTGACTTCTGTTTCAGTGTATCTGAAGAAGTGTGCATGCACACGAAAGCTCATACCAAGAACAAACTTAGTTGGTCTCTAAGGTGCTACTGGAAGGAATTTTTTAATTTTTTATTTTGTTTTGGATTTTGAATAAATGCGCCGTTTGGAATTTTATTACCTACTTTTGTGGGTCGTGCAAACTGCTATTCTGAATCCTGCTTTTTATAGGGTAGGGAGCACTGGGGGTTGAGTTTATGGACGCAAGGGGACAGCAGCCCAAAAAAGTTTGGGAAGCACTGGTTTTCAACCAGGCAAAATTCAGTAAAATCCCTAAAATAAAACAGTCCTTTGAAAATGCACAAGAAATCAAAGAAAAATAACTATTAATAGAAGCAGCAGCAGCAATCAGTGCATAGGAAGGCTTCTCTCTTCACTCTCCGCTATCAGAATGGGAATTTCCCTCGCTCTCAGTGTGGCTAGGAGTGTTTTAGGGGGAAAGTTCCTATTGTTGCCCGTGAGAACTTTCTCGCCATGCCTCCCAGGCAGGCAAAGGTGTGTGGGGTGATTTTAATTTCGTTCCGCAGCTTAGGAATGAAGAAATATTCCTCCCCTTCCTATTCAAAGTAAGAACTGGCCCCAGCCTGTATAACTAATTAGAAACAAAATACACGAAGCATTCAGGGCGGCCCTAAAGTGATCCGCTAAGGCTGAGGATCTGGGAAGCCGGAAAAGAGGAGTGTGATTTGCAGGGAAAGGCAAGGGCCGAAGGTGATCTCAGATTTACCTGGAACCTCAATATAATAGTCCAAATAAGGCCGAGGGTTAGTCTGTGGTTCCCGTCCACGATATCGTGGGACCCCATGTTTTCGAGATGCACCCGCTGCTCTTTCAGGAACTGGAGGGCCTTGTCGACGTTCTCCAAGCAGTGGATGCGCATCCTTCCCTTTGTTGGCTTGGGCTGCAAGAAGAACATTCGGAAGAAAAAGAAAGCAGGGAAACGAAACGTCAGTGCAAAGGTGGTCAAGGGTCCATGAATCCAAGCAGCCAACTCATTTTCAGTTCTGCGGCTGGTAAGGAGTTCCTGCCCTCGCAAGGCTTTCCCATCCATTTCAATGGACAGTTCTGCATGCGGACAGACAGCCCCCCTCCATTGACGTGCATGGGAAGCCCTTGATGGTTAATTTCTGATCCCGCAAGGAAAAGATGCATGGTGGCAATGATGCCAATCGATTTCATATTTTTTTTAATAATAATTTTTATTCATTTTATCTTATATAACAAAACAAACACACAACAACAAAAGAAAAACATAACATAAACAATTAAACACAACAATGAAATATACTATTTTTATCTAATTTTCTTAACATCTTAATGGGACTTCCTCCGATCTTCCCTTCCTGGTTTCTATTTTTCCTCTTATTTTAAGCAGGTTCATCTTCATATTTAATTTTCCTATCTCTTATTATCCATTTAATCAATTATTCATTTTATAACCCATTTTTACATATTATCTTAACTATCATATTTATTTTATTTTTCTTCTTCTTCTTTAGCTACTGTTACTAATGCTTCCAGAAACCCCTAGGTATATCCTCTGAATTTCTTCCCTTTAACCTTAAAATCATATATTCATTAACTTTAATAGTTTTCCAATTTTCTGGCACCCCCTCACCCTCCCGGTCTCGCAATATCTTTTTTTTTTTTTTTTTTTAAATAATTTTTATTAGATTTTCCAATTTTTGTCCAGCCCCGGTTCAGGCCGGATCACATACATTTTATACATTCTCTGATGACTTCCTCACGCCCCCCCTCATTGTTTTCATTTATCATTATTCACATTCTTACCAGGTTTCTACTTCCATATCTTTAACATTTCCATAGTTCATTAATTCCAAACCGCTTACCAACCACTCACATCTTTTATAATCTTATCTTTTACTTTAAACATATTCCTGCTCCCCCCCCCAGTCCCCGGCGCAGACTATTTCAGCATCAAAATTACTTATCACAACTTATCATGCAAAATACCTATCAATGTTAAATCCTTATTATCAATCTTCATTTTCACTCTTATATCATTATCAATCTTATATCACTATCTTCATTATCAATCTTATATCATTATTTTTCTAAAATCATACTATAATCATATCCTCCAATCCAGATTCAGAAACCAGTAATCCACAAAACAATTATTTTGTATAAATGTTCATCCTATTCCAGCAGGATCCCACTTTGGAACCCAATGTCTTTGCTGCAGGGTGACATCCAAAACAGTGTCCATAAAAATTTTTGGCCTTCCCTTCCACTTTTGGTCCAAATTGTCACGACTTCCTCTCCGCTGCTTTTCACTGAGCTGTAATTTGTTGTCCATTCTCCTAGTAATTCTCTTTTTCCTGATGATGGTGACAGCTCTTAGCTTGAAATGTATGCGTCTTTTGCGTCCTTTGCAGCTGGTTGTCTTCTGGGTAGGCTTCCTTTGTTTGGGCACATCAAATACACTGTTCACAGAGTTGAATTGTAAGTCCTGACCAGTCAGACCATTGTTTATATTTTGCTTTATCTCAGTCACAATGCTGTTCCCAGCAGCAGCCAGTTCAGCTCTCAGTACTTTCACTCCAGCTTTGTAATCCAGTCTGAGTTCTTTCAGTTTCTCCAGCAATGTTTTCAAATCCACATCCTGTTTCACCGCCATCTTTAGCAAACAGTTCTTTTCTAATTTTTCTGACTTTTCCAAACTTTTAGAAATTTTTCAAAAGTTCCAAAGCTCCAAAATGCTTCTCTTACTCTTAGCAATTAAATTTACTCCGTCTGCCCCCTAGGACCGGGGGGGGATCGCAAGGGTTAAATCTCCGAAACAAAGTGTCAAATTCCAGGCATAACTTCTCAATCTGTGCAACAATGCCCTGTCGTTGTTACACAATGGCAAGGGACGGACCTCCGTAATTTCGCCCTCAAGCCAGGTTCCAAATGAAGCAAAAATTTAAAAGTTTTTTCTTGTAGGTTACTTACAGTTCCGAATTAGAATTAAGAGGAATCAGCGCGCTCGGCCGTGGCAGTCTTGCAGCTTCGCCAGACGGGGCTGTAAGCGGACCCTGGAGCTCCGCCGTCCGATCACCGGAGAGCTCCGCTGGGAGCTCCCTGGGACCGGGACCGGCATCCGAGCTCTTGCGGGTCCTCCAGGTCCCGGGACGCCCTTCCCGGGGGTTTTGGGGGTCGCGGCGCTGGCGCGAGCACCCCTTTGCCCGGTCTGGCGGGGGAAAGTCAAGAGCGACTTGTCCCCCCGACCGCCATCTCCGGCGCGCCGACCGGAAGTCACCCGGTCTCGCAATATCACTGTCAATTCAGCAAGTTCATCTTTTCTACCTTCTCTAACTCATCCTCTTACCAGCAGGCTCTCTCCCCCCCCCCCCAGTGTCAGCAAATTCTTTAGAATCTCTTCTTTCGATTCATTCTAGTTAATTACATAATCATTATCCCAACAGTCCAATTCAAAACCATAATGACCTATATAAATAATATGGTCAAAACCATAATGACCTATATAAATAATAATTCTGGATTTTTCATCCTCATGCCAATCGATTTCAATGGGTCTACTCAAGAGTATGAAAGCTGCAGCCCGCTGTATCCTGCTTCCGATGAGTTTGCCGCAATACGAGTTAAATGTGACTACGAAGCAAAGGCAGCCAAAGCTAACAAGGGTGATTATCTTCCAGCATAATAACAAATAAAACCTTCATTCTTTCGAGCTCTTCGTCCACCACTAGGAACTGTCTCCACTCATAGTCCCTGCATGAATGGAGGGATAATTTTGGATAAGTTATCCAAAATGCCTCAGGAAGTTGCCAAAGGAATGCTCATTCAGAGACTCCTTGGGCTTTATCATCGAGCTGGAGAATAAATACTTGCCTTTGTAGCAGGGAGATTTTGCTTGGCGCAGAGAGAACTGGCGAGAAACAGCTTGGCTGACTGGTTATTTTATTTTATTTTTCTGGTCAAAAGGCTAAGGAGTAAACCTGACACAAATCCGGAGTGGAGTCCCTAAGATGGTTGGGTGGCGCCTAGAACGCCTTCTCCTGGCAACTCCTGCAGCCAAGCTGGTGCCAAGTGTATTGCTTTGCTTTCCTTTGGACCCCCATCAGCGAGGCTGAGGGGGGGGGGTCTTGTCAACTGGGCAGCCCGGGACCTCCATACACACTGCCCAGGCTTGCACCCCAGGGAGGTCACTTCAGTGCTGCTAACACAGCCATTTAACTTCACCCCTGCAGGCGCACTCCATTGTTTCTCGAGGCAGATGGATGCTGACGAAGACAACAAGGAAAGGGAGGATAGCAGGACCCGTGAAGATGGTAGAAGAGATCTGAACTCAGATCTTGCTGGCCCCAATGCAATGTGCTATCCACTGCCCTCACGCAAGCCAGAGGCTGAAAATCAGAAGGCAGGGGAAAGAGTAGCTACGCAAGAGGACTTTACCACCCGCCTTGAACTTCGGATTGCTCTCTTTAGTTCTCACAAGGGCTGAGCGATATCTGGTTTTCAACTCCGCAATATATCACCAGCTAAACACCGCGATATACCGATATATCACAATGCCTGAAATAAGGATGGAGCTATGCAGACGCACTGGCTGGCTTCACGGTTTTCCCCGCATCGTGATTTTTGTCAGCGCCCACTCTTGCGATTCGCTTCATCCTGCGGGAGGCAGGGGAGAGCTGAGTCGGCAGAGTTAAGGGGGCTGCAGAGATCGAGAGAAGCATTGGTTTTCTCCACATTGTGATTTTTGCATAACATACACACACACGTCACGATTGCCAGGTCCAAAATTATGAAACCGATATTGTAATTCAAACCGGTTTGGGATGATATATTGATATATTGCCTAGCCCTAGTTCTCGCTACGTAAATATTTCTGCAAAAAACAAACAAACAAACACCACACTTTGCAGCCAGAATAATTGGTAAAGCAAATCAAAAACATGTGCAAGTTTTCACCAGGTATCAAGGTGGATACAGTATTTGACGATGCAATATTGAAGTCAGGCCCTTGTCAACCAACACCTTCCAGTATGCAGAGAGCTAGAACCCAGTGGTGGACTGGTGGTCTGCAAAATTTGCAACCCCTGCTCTCCACGGGTGCACACATACCTAGACAAAGACTTTGTTCCCTGGCTTGCCTAAAGTTGGGTTTTGAAATACAGCGTGTACACGATGCTAGTTAAATTCAACACCCCCATTCTTGTGTCCCTGTACTCAACATTCCTTGCAGTGGTGGGAAAGTGCAAAACAAGCAAATAAAGCTCTCCCTGCACACAGTAATGAGAACTGGGAAGATTCCAGGAAAAGCTGGCTGCCAACATGCAAACCTCTTTTTAAAAAGGCCTGGTCAGAATCACAGCCACGGCTGATTGAGTAGGCTCTGTGAGAAGCGAACTTTACAACTTATTTTGGGATCCTATATATATATATATATATGAGAGAGAGATGGATGTTAGGAAGAAGAAATTCATTCCAGCTCGCTCCCACGAAGGAACAAGAATAGGAGGCACATAATCCAGCGGGGTAGGGAGAGCGAAACGTTGGAGACAAGCTGCAAATTGGGCAGAAACCACATTTAAAAAGCATCTGTCAAGTTGCAGCGTTAAAGGGCTCTGTGTGCAGCTCCTAAAAAGGAAAAAAAAAGGGAAATGGGGAGGGGGTGAGTCAGCGAGCTAACTGCCTCCGGAACAATTGCAATTTACTACATTGCAGTTAATTGGAATTCGTGGGATTGCTTTGTGAGGAACAGCAGAGCTACAATGCTTCCCAGAATCCATCTAGTATAATGAGTCAGGATTCTCCATAATGATATGATATTAGCAACCTGGCCCCCCCTCCTCCTCCTGATACAGGTCATAGAGGCCAAAGATGAGGAAGCTGAGGACCAGGGGCTGAATGTGGCCCCCAGGCCTCTCTATCTGGCCCCTGGAGCCCACCCCCGGAGGCCACACTAATCGCTAGCCCTGCTTTGCACCAGGAAGCTTTTGCTAGCTGAAAAACTGTCCCTAAACTCCGATAATGCCATTTGCCCACCTGGACAGAGGACAGAGAGGGGTGAGCGATTGTGTGTGCAAACAAGCCTGGGGACAAAGGTAACATTTGCATCTGCTGCTTGGCCTATTTTTGCCTCTGGCCCCACGCACCATTAGCATGTGGCCCTTAGCAGCTTGCCCAGAAGGGCGTGTGGCCCTTGGAGCTCTGGCCCAAGAAACGGCTTTTCTATTCCCACTTCCTTGCCCCTCAGTCCAAGCATTCAAGCCTGCCAGAAGACATATCTGGCTTCTGAGCCACCAAGATACATTCTGCCTGGGTTCCTGCAATGAACCCCAGGGGAGGAATAACATTAAAACACATTATTTTCCGGGGTGGAGGGAGACTCTGGAGTCTGCTGGCAGTCCCAAAACGCCATGAAAAACCCCACTTATGGCAGGGGCTTCTATGAAGAGCTACAGGTGAAACTCGAAAAATTAGAATATCGTAGAAAGGGTCATTTCTTTCAGTAATTCAACTTAAAAGGTGAAACTAATATATGAGATAGACTCATGCCATGCCAAGTGAGATATGTCAAGCCTTTATTTGTTATAATTGTGATTATTATGGCGTACAGCTGATTAGAACCCCAACTTAACAATTTCAACTTTGGGGTTTTCATCAGCTGTATGCCATAATCATCACAATTATAACAAGCAAAGGCTTGACATATCTCGCTTGGCATGTCATGAGTCTATCTCATATATTAAACTCCAGTAGCTAATGAAAACAGTTGCTTACATAAATGGACTTTTCCACGATATTCTAATTTTTCGAGTTTCACCTGTACATTCCATTCTATGTGTCAGGGAATGCATGGCAATAGTGGGCGGAGCCGGAACCAGCAGTGGGCGGAGCCAGAGCCATAAGTAGGTGGAGCCAAGACCAAAAGCGGGTGGAGACAACTCCCCCCCACCCCCGACACAACACCCCTTCTTTCCCTTTCTCTTCCCACCCACCTGGTGGGAGGAGGCAAGACAGGCTGCTCTTGCAAGATGCCCAAACTGATCACTTGGCAGATGGCTGCTCTATTGCTGCATCGCTTTTTGGCCCCCTTCCTCCAGTTCCTCCCCCCACCTTGTCCTCTTTCCCATGGGGCTCCCACCTGCATATGAAATTGAGCCAAGGGATGCAAGAAAGTAGACCCGAAACTGAAGGGGTTCGTTCCCCTCCCACCTACGGCGCTACGAGATTGGGGTTTGCGGCATTTTAAAGGCGCTCCTGCACTCAGTCGAGGTAAAGGGACCCCTGACCATTAGGTCCAATCGTGACCGACTCTGGGGTTGCGACGCTCATCTCGCATTATCGGCTGAGGGAGCCGGTGTACAGCTTCCAGGTCATGTGGCCAGCATGACAAAGCCGCTTCTGGCGAACCAGAGCAGCACACGGAAACCTTCCCGCTGGAGTGGTACCTATTTATCTACTTGCACTTTGTGCTTTCGAACTGCTAGGTTGGCAGGAGCTGGGACCGAGCAACGGGAGCTCACCCCGTCGCGGGGATTCGAACCGCCAACCTTCTGATCGGCAAGCCCTAGGCTCTGTGGTTTAACCCACAGCGCCACCCGTGTCCCCTGCACTCAGTAGGGTTGTCCTATCTCGGAGTCTGGCTCAAAGCTGCAGGGTTTTCTTCTCCTTTTCGGGTTCTCCAGGGAAGATGTCAACTAAGGGCAAGGGGCCAGTGCCAAGGCAGAAGGCTTGAGGACATCTGCTATGTGTTATGCCCATTAAGCACCAGGCTCTGCCGTCCCCACGTCCTGACAGGTAAAGATTTGCTACTAGGGTCTCTTGTCTTCCTCCACCAGGTCCCACCTCCAACTCCCAGGCTCTTCCTGCTCTCAGAAGGCCAAGCAATCCCCCAGCCAATGTGGCCCTGGGAGGCTGCCCTCTCGGTCATGACTTTAAGGCAACTTCTCTTTTGCTTTCCATTCAGGCGATTTAAGCGACTCACTGAAACAGCTGCGGCAAAAACCAGAAGTTTATACAGCTGTATTATGTATCTCGGGGAAACATGTGGCATAAACATTAATATTTTGCTATGGTCACCCCTTTCTGACCCCTGTGACTCTGATGTAAAAAGTTTCACTTCATCTTTCTGCAACTCACTGAAATTCTTCATTCTGGGTGCATAACGGCAAGAATCTCATCTGTTCTGATCTGCGGTGTGTGTGTGGGGTGGGAGGTTTATTGGTTTGTGGGGGGTTTCCCCCCCGGTATTTGTTCCTGCTTTTTATTTTAAATTTTGTCTCTTTATCTTGTATTTTGATGTTGTGAACCGCCCCGAGTTCTGCAGACGAAGGACGGTATGCAAATTAATTAATTTCTGGGATCCTCCAGAAATAGATATGGGTCTTCAACTCCCCATGACCCCAATCCCAGGGGCGGATCTACTAGGAAACTAATGATGCTTAACCTTCAGGGCCCCTAATCCTGGAGGGGCCACAGAAGCAAATTTAGTCCACAAAAAAATGGGTCACACAACTCAAATTAATTATTATTTTTTTGTTATATATATATTTCAACAACCCCAAAGTCTGAGAGTCAGCAGCACAGATGTTGTACAGGTATGCCAATATGTCATGGAACAATCCCACTGAAAAAGGTAAGAGGGGTTACCCAGACCTTGTCGCTGGTTGCGAAGGAGCCCCCCTAATAGTTCAAGCTTCTGGGCTCCAAAAATGTAGGTCCCCCACTGCCCCAGACCACTACCGGTACACAGCTAGCTGCTCATGGGAAGCTGTCTTGCAAGATGCAGTCTGCCAGCGAACACGTGACCCAGGCCAGTTATTTTTCAGCTGCCATGAAAAGTAACTGCTGAGAAAACAAGGTTTAATTATCACTGTCGGAATAGAACCGGTGGTAATTAAGATCTGCAGGTCAGAGAGCTCCTCATCCTGTTGCTGATCAGCTGGTTTGTGGAAAGAGGGAATATTGATTTTGCTCCTCCAGAATTGCATTTGCTGCCACTGGTAATAACTGTTTTTCTTTTCTTTATTTAGCTTATGCACCAACAAATCACACAAAAAACTGTACATTTACGTCATTTGTTACAAAGATACAAAATTAACAAAAAAACACAAACTCATATATTTTGACAATAAATCTTCTTAAAGTACATCTAACTTCCCGCCGTCTCCATTTCCACTGGTAATAACTGTTTTTCAGCAGTGTTGCATGGCAGTGGTTTGCTTTTTTAAAAAAGAAACAGGACTAAAAATGAGTAACTTCATAATGTTGCTCAGTGATTAACTGTGCACCCCTAGCCTTATATATTTTCCACCCTAAAAATCAGAGAAACAATATTTTTCGGAAGGACTTGGCTTTTGCTACTTCAAAATATTTTCATCAAGTTAATCAGGAGCCCTAATCTTCCGCTCCAACTTTCTGGCAAATAGTGGAGACCTGTGGAAATGAATGTAGTTAGAATTGAACCCAGAAGGTACTTAGAAGCAAAGGAAGAGGGAATTTCTTGTTTTGTCTATTCGTGCTTCAACCTATAGAACTGGAGCAAATAAGAACGATTTCACAACGGACACTATTCATATTTGGAACATCTTTCCTCAACCTGATGTCCTCCAGATACTGTGGACTACAGCTCCCATAATCCCCGAAGATTGGCCAAGATGGCTGGGGCTGATGGTGTTTGTAGTCCAAAACATTTGCAAGACATGAGATTGGGGGAAGCACCCTATGCAACAGAGGATAGGGTTTCTGTACTTTTAATAGTTAGGTGGGTAGAGTGCATTTTGGTAAGGACTGAATATCACTTGCAGTGATAAGACGCTGCAAGGTACCTGCCAAAATCCCATCTCCGACAACTGGAATTTTCAAACGTTTTTCCACGGAACATACAAGGGTTCGTTGGAAACTGTTGAGAGTTTCTTCACTAGATCAGTCACAATGGGCAGGTTTCCCTGCAGAGCAATAGGTAGTCACAGGCGAGCACTGGCTAGGTTTTAAGACAATATCTCATTCTCTCTCCCACCCCCCCCACCCACCCACAATTCTATATACGTGAATTTGCATCCCAGAATCTTCTGCAATGCGCAGGGCTTCTGTGATGAAGCCATCAATGTAGAAGAGGGTCCCTGAAGGTTTTAAAACACACTGTTGTGTACAGCTATTAACACTGCATTGTATCTACAAGCTTGCCTGGTCACCATAGGTGATCAAGAATTCTGTTCAGGTGAGTATACATTAGAATACATTGGAGTATTCCATCCCTCCTCTGTCATTGATGTGTTCTTACGCTGCTTGTGACGAAGGGGGTTTACTTCCTTCACAACCGGCATGAAAACACAGGCTACTAGGCTCTAGTAACTTTCACAGACTATTTTTTGTTGTTGCAAACTTTTGTTTGCAAGCTTCTGTTAATACATAAGAGAAACGTTATGCCCAGACACTGACGTCCAGCACCGAGGGCCTTCTGGAGGTTCCCTCACTGTGAGAAGCCTAGTCACAGGGAACCAGGCAGAGGGCCTTCTTGGTAGTGGCACCCGCGCTATGGAATGCCCTCCCACCAGATGTCAAAGAGAACAACAACTACCAGACTTTTAGAAGACATCTGAAGGCAGCCCTGTTTAGGGAAGCTTTTAATGTTTGGTGGATTATTGTATTTTAATATTTTGTTGGAAGCCGCCCAGAGTGGCTGGGGAAGCACAGCCAGATGGGAGGGGTATAAGTAATAATAATAATAATAATAATTATTATTATTATTATTATCTGCTCTACAACATCTGACACCCCCTGTCTACACTCAGTGCCAACCCAAGATAACAGCTTCTGGGAATGAAGTGTTTATAAAGGGGAACTTGGATCTTTGAAGCAACCTTCACGCAGAACAGAATCGACTGCTTTTGAGATATGCTATGGCCCAGCGTAGCATGTTAGGCCTTGACTTGGAAGGTTAAGATTCAGCTGCCTCCCCTGTTCCTGGGTTAATAGCAACCTACTCCACAGGCTTACGGCAAGATACTCCCTGATGTAAATAACAATAAACACGTTTCCTCTTCTTTCAGTCTGAGGAAATGGGATGGGGAGTTTGGACAGGGAGGAATGCAAACTGGCTTCCTTCGCTCGCTGTGTTTATGTTTGTTTAAGAATCTTAGTTATGTGCTGGGCACACATAAAGCGAGGCAACTTTAATTCCTTCTAATCTTCCCCCCTCTGTGCCATAAAGGGCAAAATTCGCCAAAGAAGACATGTGCATGTGAGCTGACCTTTGGGGCTTTCGGGAAAAATAAAGGAATTATTGTTAAAGCACTGAACGGCCAAAAGTGCCGTTTTATATAAACGAGCCTCGTGTTGGTGTGTTTGTGTTACTGTTGGGAGGGGGGGAAATTCTAAAATGTTGTTGCCTTTTCACGCTAGCTGGATTCTTTTCCCATTTCGCAAGTAGTGGGGAAATAATCCACTTCTGACTTTTTAATTATCTGGCGGATTGAACTTTAAGGAGTAGCCTCTTGACTTATTTCCCCTAGGGCGAAAGTGATCCACCTTCACTTTCCTGGAACAAAATTAAAAAATTCCTTCCAGTACCACCTTAGAGACCAAATAAGTTTGTTCTTGGTATGAGCTTTCGTGTGCATGCACACGAAAGCTCATACCAAGAACAAACTTACCCGTATTTTTCGCTCTATAAGGCGCACCTGACCATAGAACGCACCTAGTTTTTAGAGGGGAAAAGCCCATTTTTTTGAGGATCAGCTCAAATTCCTGCAGCTTCTTTTGCAAAGGAGAAAAGCCCCACTTTTGGAGGATCAGCTCAAAGTTGTTGAGCTTACTTTGCAAAGGGAAAAAACCCTGTTTTATGGGGTTTAACTCACAGTTCTGCAGCTTCAGGAAAGGGAGCCATTTCTACAGTTTCCAGACAGATAATCTAATCAGCCAGTCCCATGTCGCTGGGGAAACAGCCTCCCTCTGCAAGGGGGCGGGGCTGGAATCTCTCTCCCTTATCTCTCTCCCCGATCATTTGCTGAGCTGCTCAGGGGGCTTCCTTTCAACACCCCCTTCTCTCTCTCTCTTTTTTTTAAAAAAAGCACGATCTGCTTTTGCCCCTGGGCAGTTCAGCTCCAGGGACCACACATTCGCTCCATAAGACGCACAGGCATTTCCCCTTACTTTTTAGAAGGAAAAAAGTGCGTCTTATGGAGCGAAAAATACGGTAGTTGGTCTCTAAGGTGCTACTAGAAGGAATTCTTTTATTTTGTTTCGACTACGGCAGACCAACACGGCTACCTACCTGTTTCCCAAAACACTTTTGGATTTAGAGAACAAAAAAGGAGTTGTGCAAGGAAACATCTTTTAAAAATAATAAAGATAAACTTTAGTGGATTTGCCAAGCAGTGGGAAGGATATCAATATAGAAAAATAAAATGGGGTGCATTCGTATACTCTTCTTTCACATACCTGCATTCCCCATAACGGCAGCAGCTCCATTCATAAAATTGTAGAGTTGGAAGAGATCCTGAGGATCATCTAGTCCAACCCCCTGCAATGCAGGAATATGCAGCTGTCCCATACGAGGATCGAACCTGAAACCTTGGCATTATCAGCATCACGCTCTACCCAACTAAGCTATCCACTTGGATTGGGAGATCAGCCGCGTCTAAGGTACCAATAACCTTGTTGCCTACCATATTCCATGCCGTAATATATTTGTTGGGGTAGCACAAGAAGAAGGCAGCTTGCCCCAAATATCTTTCTCTTCTCCATCTCCCCTCTGCACCCTCTCCCTCCATATCCCACATCCAAACCCCTCTTCATAGGGTCAGGAGCCATTCCTGGTCGCTGGGAGCTGCGCTGTATGGAGCGGTAACAGAAGTGGTTAATGTTTGTAATCAGGTGAAGGGATATTGCTTGTGATTCTATATTGTCATGTTCACTGTGTGTTTTAATATTTATGTCCCTAAAGCGCTCGCTGAATTACACGGGGATATTTTCGCGGCACATAACGGCAATCCAATCCCTGTATCAAATAAATAGGAGTGCAAAGTTGCGATTAGTAACTTCCCTTTCAAGATCCAGAACTTGAGAGGTAAAATAATACCTACTATACTCTGCTGCATTTAAAAACCAGCTGAATGCATTAAACTGCATTCAGGTGATCCTGCAAACCATAGTTTGTGGTGCTCCTTCCTCCTTTTCCTCCAAGCGCAAGAGGAGGAAATTAGAAGTGACTTCTCCATCATCATTACCTTCTTCCAATTTTTTGGACCGTGGAGAAAATTCCACACATTTATGCCTTATTATACTGTGTGCAGGCACGCGGGTGGCGCTGTGGGTTAAACCACTGAGCCTAGGGCTTGCCGATCAGAAGGCCGGCGGTTCGAATCCCCACGGCGGGGTGAGCTCCCGTTGCTCTGTCCCTGCTCCTGCCCACCTAGCAGTTCAAAAGCACATCAAAGTCAAGTAGATAAATAGGTACCACTCCGGTGGGAAGGTAAACGGCGTTTCCGTGCGCTGCTCTGGTTCGCCAGAAGCGGATTAGTCATGCTGGCCACATGACCTGGAAGCTGTACACTGGCTCCCTCGGCCAATAATGCGAGATGAGCGCCGCAACCCCAGAGCCGGTCACGACTGGACCTAATGGTCAGGGGTCCCTTTACCTTATACTGTGTGCAACAATATGAACAACTGATTCTTCAGTCTCTCTCATTTTCCCTTTTGTACTTTGAGCAAACATCCTCTTCTATTTGAAGCCGCGTTCCCCACCTGCCCCTGCCCCTGCCCCTGCCTTTTAATATTGTGAAATAAATGAATGGATTATTATTGTTGAATTATTATTTATTTAACACTCGAGTCACTTTTGTTACAAAAACTCAAAGCAACTTACAACAACAAACACATACATTTAAAAAACCCAGCATAAAACAAAAGGAAAACGGAAAGAACCAAAAACCTGAAAAAGATGTGTCTTTTTCCAAGCAAACCACAGCATATCATTGATCTGTTTTCAGTTATCTCCACTGGAGCGAGATCCCTCCATTCAATTTCAGGTGAACCCCCCTGCCTCACCTCCTGACTGGAGTCCTATGCACAGTCTCCACTGTTCAACAGCCACCTCCCGACCCTCTGTAGAGGTTTTTGGTGGATAGAGAAGGTTGATTTTGAGAGAGGTCTTCTCTCCCTCGTCTGTCACCTGGACAGTCCATGGAGGTGCAGGTCAATTCTGTGTCCAAGGCAGCTGTCTACCAGCTCCATCTGGTACGCAGGCTGAGACCCTACCTGCCTGCAGACTGTCTCACAAGAGTGGTCCATGCTCTGGTTATCTTCTGCTTGGACTACTGCAATGCACTCTACGTGGGGCTACCTTTGAAGGTGACTCGGACACTGCAGCTAATCCAGAATGCGGCAGCTAGACTGGTGAGTGGGAGTGGCCGCTGAGACCATATTGAAAGACCTACTTTGGCTTCCAGTACGTTTCCGGGCACAATTCAAAGTGTTGGTGATGACCTTTGAAGCCCTAAACGGCCTCGGCCCAGTATACCTGAAGGAGCGTCTCCATCCCCACTGTTCAGCCCCGACACTGAGGTCCAGCGCTGAGGGCCTTCTGGAGGTTCCCTCACTGCGAGAAGTGAGGTTACAAGGAACCAGGCAGAGGGCCTTCTGGGCAGTGGCGCCCGCCCTGTGGAACACCCTCCCTTCTGATGTCAAGGAGATAAACAACTGACTTTTAGAAGACATCTGAAGGCAGCCCTGTTTAGGGAAGTTTTTACTGTTTGATGTTTTATCGTGTTTTTAATATTCTGTTGGGAGCCGCCCAGAGTGGCTGGGGCAACCCAGCCAGCTGGGAGGGGTATGTATGTATAAATTATTATTATTATTATTATTATTATTATTATTATTATTATTATTCCATCAGGCTGCCTCAGTGGGAGAGATGGAAAGGAAGATTTATTCCATCAGCTTTGCTGGAAGACCAACCTCATGGGGCTCCTCCTGCCCCCCCCCCAGGGGGGCTATTTCCTGTTCCAGTTGGTCATTTTAAAAAACTACTACTAAATAATTGGTGCCTGTTACTTGTTTCCCGTGCTCTTCCCTCCATGCCCCATTTCCCTTGTGTGCCACGTGGGGGTTTTTTTTTAGCTTGTAAGCCTACAGTAGGGATTGTCTTGTTTTAATTTGTTCACATGTACACCAACCGGGGAAACTTTTTTTTGGGGGGGGGGCTGGAGAGCAGGGCACAAATGTTCGGAATAAATAAGGAAACAATGGCCCAACAGGAACATGTGTGTGGATGCAGGAATGCTTAAGTGGAGTAGTAGTAGGTTTTATTACGGCCATTGGCCCATATCAAAGCAGCAATAACAACAGCAATACATCATATAACATTTACCAATACAATTTGGACAGTTTTCCGATTTAAAACGACCTCTATATATATATACAGATTTCCAGCTAATTAAAACAGGAATGCTTAAGTGGAGTTGTGAACTGTAACTTTAATAATAATAATAATAATAATAATTTATTATTTATACCCCGCCCATCTGGCTGGGTTTCCCCAGCCACTCTCGGCGGCTTCCAACAGAACATTAAAATACAATAATCTATAAAACATTAAAAGCCTCCCTAAACAGGGCTGCCTTCAGATGTCTTCTAAAGGTCTGGTAGTTGTTGTTCTCTTTGACCTCTGCTGGGAGGGCATTCCACAGGGCGGGCGCCACTACCGAGAAGGCCCTCTGCCTGGTTCCCTGTAACTTGGCTTCTCGTAGTGAGGGAACCACCAGAAGGCCCTCGGCGCTGGACCTCAGTGTCCGGGCAGAATGATGGGGGTGGAGAAGCTCCTTCAGGTATACTGGACCGAAGCCATTTAGGGCTTTAAAGGTCAGCACCAACACCTTGAATTGTGCTCGGAAACATACTGTGGCTTATATTCCCACCCACCCATTCTGGTCTTCTGAGGCACCAGACGTGCAGCCATTTTGTGGCTACCTCTGCCAGACACATTTCCAAAAAGCAAACAGTTGGAAATGGCCCTTAGTGACGGCTTATCTAAATTCTGGACTGCAAAATCCTAGAAGGCTCCCTTGGCTTTAGCCATGATCCTACCCACCGAGCGTGGCAGTGGGATCACCAATGCTTAACTCAAAACAACTATTAGCATGCGCAGAGGAAAAAGAAACATAAGCAGGAGAGGGTTCAGCAAACGAGATTTAAAAGCTAATCCTGCTAACATACTTCGGAATGCATGCAATTATCTCAAGGCCTTTGCAAACCACTTTATCTAGACGTTTGTTTGCCGTGGAAGGCGTGCCAGAATGATAGCTCTTTGCACAGAGATTGCTGTAGTTGTGTTCCTTCTAAAGTCAAGGCAACCAGGCTAGGAAGCACCTACCTGTACTGTGTATTATAAAAATCAAGTCTTCGGAGCCTCACACAAATACAGCCAAACACATGTGGTAAATATGATGGCATTGCAACAATACTGTAAGCGAATCAGGGGGTGTTGCAGGCTGTTGAAGCTCAAAGGCTGGGAAGCGTAGTTCCCTGAGGGGAACAGGGGTCTCCTAACAACTTTTGCCACCATTAACAAACTACAATTCCCAGGATTCTTTGGGAGAAAGCCATAACTGTTAAAGCAGTGCGATAGTGCTCAAATGTATGGAGTGGGTCTGGCCCAAATGCAGCCTTTATTTATCATTCATTCTGATTTCAAAGAATCATAGAATCAAATTGGAAGGGACCCTGAGGATCATCTAGTCCAACCCCCTGCAATGCAGGAATATGCAGTTGTCCTGTGTGGGATTATGTGGGGTGGCTATACAACAAGGAGCATTTGTTCTGATTTCCTTGTGAAGAGTTTATATGTCTTTCCACTGATCATTAGTTCATTCCCACGTTTCAATGCGTTTTCCCGTACTTTGTAAAAAAATAATGCTGTTGTGTTGTTGTTTTTAAGTGGGCTTGTTGCACTAGGGCAGTGAATCTTTTTTATCCACTTCAGTTGCACGACAGTAATTTCTTGAACTCCTCCCGCAAAATAGTGACAGCAAAGGTACCACTCATGTGCACATGAGAACACAGAAGGAGCACCACTGGAACAGACCAAGGAGTTTGATAGTCTACCAACTCATCTTTAGGAGCAACAGCCTGTCAGTCAATGAATTTAGCAACTGGGGCTGACGGCTTTGCTTGCCCGAGCTGGAACTCTGGATTTCTGGGCCACAGAAAATGTATCTTGAAAGGCTGGTGCCAAAAGACGTGGGTGGCGCTGTGGTCTAAACCACTGAGCCTCTTGGACTTGCCAATTGGAAGGTTGGCTGTTTGAATCCCCACAACGGAGTGAGCTCCCATTGCTCTGTCCCAGCTTCTACCAACCTATCAGTTCAAAAGCACGCCAGTGCAAGTAGATAAATAGGTACCACTGTGGCGGGAAGGTAAATGGCATTTCTGTGAGCTCTGGTTTCCGTCATGGTGTTCCGTTGTGCCAGAAGCGGTTTAGTCATGCTGGCCACATGACCCGGAAAGCTGTCTGTGGAGAAACGCCAGCTCCCTCGGTCTGAAAGTGAGATGAGCGCCACACCCCATAGTCACCTTTGACTGGACTTAACCTTTGCCTTTGCCAAAAGAAGTATTTGGAAGAGTATGCCCCCAGGGCCACACAGCATTAATAATGATATCATTCTTGTTTATTATTCCACAGTTATCTAGCAGCTAACGGATAAAATGAATGACTGGACTACTTTACTGGAACTTTCACAAAGCTTGAAATGTTTTTCTAAGTGATTTTATTTCACTTTTACTAGACCTCTGGTCTAGATGACACAAGTTCACCAAACCCAACTGCCGTTCCTTAAGATTGGGACCAAAATATGAAGAATGTGAAACGTGTGACTCTCCAAAAGTAGTGGGACTCAAACTCCCATCATGCCTGGCCTGGGATATGGAAGGCCACAGGTCCCCCAACCTGATGCCCTGTAGATGTTGTTGAACTACAACTCCCATCAGCCCCAGTGAGAACTTGCTGGGGCTGATGGGAGTTGTAGTGCCACAACCTCTGGAGGACATCGTGTTGGCAGAGGCTGTTACATGGTAAGAGTCACACACAAGAAGTTTATTCAGATAACGCACTTTCCTCTCCTGTCCCAGTTATCCAGAGCAAACCCTTTCTAAACCTCTTAACTCTTCACGGCAAGAAAAGAAAACAAGACGAAGGGTAATTTGCACATTTCACTCACATCAATTGAAATAACACCCCCCCCCCAAAAAAAACATGACGGGACTTTAATGTGAAATTGCCCCATGGCCAGACTCGGTATATCATGAGACGCACCCAATGCTCTTGCTTTGACTTTAGAACTAACAAACCTGCAGCAAAGTTAAGACTCTTGTTACAGCTGGGACGGCGCAGATGCCATAAAGGTTTACATTGGAAATGGGCACTTACAAGTCTCTCTCCCGAAAGAACTTCCAGCAGTTTGATAAGCATCCGTCCATCGCGAAGGTCGGCGTACAAGTCCGTAATTCTACAGGACACACGTGCCAAGTGAGAGTTAACCCACTTAGTGAAAGTTTTCTTCTGGACTGCCTCTCGTTCATCTGGTGAAAAGACATACAAAAGAACGGCAGAGTTTAAGCAGGGATGTAATAAAAGTACATCCTGATAAGACACTTCTTTGAGTGCATGACATGATCACACACCCCTCGTCCATCTAGCCCAGCGGTCTCTCCAAAATTGCAGGGGTACTTCCGGGATCAGCTGGATCAGCTGGCTGCACATCCCAGAGGGGACCTGGGGCTGTCTACACTCAGGCTGAGCTATTGACCTGCCTTGTTTCCTAGAACCATTATGACCACCAATATTGTCATCCGTGTTCGCCTATGATACCCAAAGGATCACCACAAGTACTGGTTACAGGAGTCTGTAGTTTAAGTCTCACTTGGCCCTGAAACCACAGGGAGATTCCTTCTATCATGCCAGACCATTGCTCTATTTAGCTCAGTGCTGTTGACACTGAATGTCTGCAGCTATCCGCAGAGCCCAGGCTGTTCCCCTTATTCTTTGTTGATTTAGGTCTTCTAATAAAAAAAAAATATGAAAGGGAGTGAAACATCGCCTAATGCAGTGTTTCTCAAACTTTGGTCCGCAGCTATTGTTGGACTACAAATCCCATCATCCCTAGCTAGGAGGACCAGTTGTCAGGGATGATGGGAGTTGTACTCCAGCAACAGCCTGGGAAGTTTGAGAAACACTGAAATTTGTATGAATGGTTCTAAAGCCCCACAACGTTTGAAGTTAATCTGGTTTTACAGAAAGCCATCCAGAACCCAGCTTTGGCTGACTTCTTGGGAGCACTTTCACAATTGTTTGCACGGCCAGTTGTTGGGCAACACACCGTTGTTTTGCACGTTGCACAAGAGCAGCACTCCAGACAGGTCACCATCGGACTGCCCAGTGACCTTGGGCTGTATTCACAGGCGGTTCTGTCTTATTTGAAAAATAAAAATCGGCATGCGATTCCCTCTTACCCACTTCCCCAAATCTGCACCTGAGGATTGTGGGATCTTTAAAGAACAGAATAAGTTATGGCATGGAAGGCTGCAGCGGTGGGGATGAGTGAAGATAAGAGTATTCAGATTTGCAGAAACACTTTACAGCAAGGCAAAACCCCATTTGATACAACTGCCTTTAATTTTTTGTTAATAATTTCCCCCCCCAAAAAACCACAGGGCAATATTTATACAGAGAATAATAATAAAAAAGGTCTGTGTCAAAGCACAGTTGATCTCATGCTTCTGCCTGTGTTAGAGGTTCTCAGGTAGCAGAGCTGGTGAAGATCCTTGATTGAGATCTTGGAGACCCACTGTCAGAGCACAGCAGTGCTTCAGTGCAAAGCAAGATCCCAACGCCCAGAACAATCTTGGATGCATTCAAAATTAAATTGCAATGCCCTGCCCTCCCAGTCCGCCCCCCCCCCAAAAAAACCCCAACAATCTCAGCCTGGTGTTTTCTAAAGACCTTTTGTGACTATGTATTTACCCTCACAATAATGGTAGCAATATTGTCTGAACAGGACACTCAAGACTTTGGGAGGCATTTGAAGGGATTTGTGCTTGGAGAGGTGAACTTCCTCTATATTTTAGCCATGGAGCCTCATTCTTTGCTTTCTCTGCAAATAAACATTGAGGCAGAGGTCTGGCTGTGGTGGTCAGCCTATGCCATTTATTTAATTGCTCATTTTCTATCCTGCCCTCCTTCCCAAAGGAGCCCTGGGTGGCAATCAGCAGTAACTTTTTTCAATTGAAAACATCTTTTTTTAAAAAAACAACCCCAAACACATATCCTCACAGCCAATCATTTCAAGCATTTACAGGAACAATATTTCAGCCCTCAGATGCTTGTGTGAACAGGGTATCCACTTCAGGCTGGAGGGGAAGGTTGACACATGAATGAATGCTCCTCCACACGATAACAAGAGTTCCCTGCACATGTAAACATGGAGCCAGGAACACATGTTCAAGGCCGCACCTCCACCATCCATTTAAAGCACAGCGATACCTTTCAGTCATGGCTTCCCCCAAAGAATTCTGGGAGTTGTAGTTTGTGAAGGGTGTTGACACTTATTCCCCTAACAGAGCTACAATTCACAGAATTTCCTGTGAGGAGGGACTGGTTGTCCAAGCATCCTGAGGACAGTAGCCCTGGGAAAGGAATAGGGGCCTCCGAACGACTCAGAGCAGCCTTGACAAACTACAGTTCCCAGAATGCTTTGGGGGAAGCAATGATTGTTTAAAGTGGCATCACAGGGATTTAAATGTGTGAAATGTAGCTCCAGTTTTCTATGTACAATAAAGGGAAGCTCTCTATGGCTCAAAGAAGCCCTTGCCTTCTGTTTGAGGTGTGGCAGAGTTATTAGGCTTCTTGTCTGTTGCTAACCTCCAGCTTCAATACGCTACAGACCTTTGCTCTGTGACATCACTTTCTGTGGTGTGTGGGGGTGGTTTTTTTTAAAATATTAAGCCTCCACTCTTGTTGCTGTTGTAACTGTTGCCTCATGACTACAAAGTACACCCAAGTTTACTTCCGTTGCAACACTGGAATGCGAAACATCCAAGTGGAGGCTGGAGAGGTTTAAATGATTCGGACAAAACAGAACAGGGAGGTGATCTACCCTTCGCTAGAAAGCACAAACCTCATTTTAGCAAAGCAAAATACAGTGGGTCCTCGACTTACGAAGATAATGCGTCCTGACGCGATCTTCGGTTGTCGAAAAAAAATCCCATAGGGATGCATTGAGCGGTAAATCTTCGTAAGTCGAAGCAACCCTATTCAAATCTTCGTAAGTCGAAGCAACCCTATTAAAAGCGGCCGCGACTTCCTTTCGGAAGTCGAAAAATTTGGATGCAGCGGCCATTTTTTTTCTTCCGGAAGTCATTCGGTGGTCGAAAAACACGGAAGTCGAAGCACTCGTAAGTCGAGAACCCACTGTACTGCAAAGCCAATACCAATGAACGAGTGGCCTTGAGTTGTCCTTGCATGAGTATGGCATAATCTCAATGGTTGCTATCATCTCTGAAAGGTTAGCAGGAATCCTTCTCACCCAATTATTTAGAACTAGCAGCAGTATGTATGTATATAGGCTACATATTTAATCCACAGTTGATTATTATTATTATTTTACCCTTGTCTATAACTGTCTTGGATAGGAAATCGTTCTAAAATATGCAATAGTTTTTTATATGTTTTTATTGCTGAAGGTCATGTTGTTAAATTGCCTTTGAGGTGTCTCACAGGAAGTAATTCAAAAATGGAATGGAAAGGAAATTTTGAAAAATCTCCTGAGTAGTGGGCACAGTTATGCAGATGTCCTGTGTTCAATGGGCTGGTAAAGAGGCAAGCCCATGTAGGCTAGAACATCTTCATCATCATCATCTTCATCATCATACCCCACCCATCTGGCTGGGTTTTCCTAGCCACTCTGGGCAGCTTACAGCATATATAAAAACATAGTAAAATATCAAGCATTAAAAAGAACTCCACTGGCAAATTTGGTTGCTGTCCTCCACCATCCATGAGAAAATGCAGAAAGGCAATAGAGACTCACAACAGGATAGAGAACTCTTCTTTATGCCTACCAAAATATGGATAAATTTCCATGGAAATGTTGCCTGGAGTCCAGACGAACAGTATTTTGCAGGAAGAATACCAGAATTTTGAGTTTTCACATTTATAGTGGATTAAAGTGTTCTGTCACCCCTAGCGTAACAAATCCGCTTTTTAAGAAAAAAAATAAAAATGACTTTTTGTAGTTTGAAAAAGTTTCAGACAAATGCATTGAGAAGCCTGGGATGAGCAAATGACTATCAGGAAGAATTAGACATACTACCTAAGCACGGGTGGCGCTGTGGTCTAAACCACAGAGCCTAGGGCTTGCCAATCGGAAGGTCGGCGGTTCGAATCCCCGCGACGGGGTGAGCTCCCGTTGTTCGGTCCCTGCTCCTGCCAACCTAGCAGTTCGAAAGCACGTCAAAGTGCAAGTAGATAAATAGGTACCGCTCCGGCGGGAAGGTAAAAGGCGTTTACGTGCGCTGCTCTGGTTCGCCAGAAGCGGCTTAGTCATGCTGGCCACATGACCCGGAAGCTGTACGCCGGCTCCCTCAGCCAGTAAAGCGAGATTAGCGCCGCAACCCCAGAGTCGTCCGCGACTGGACCTAATGGTCAGGGGTTCCTTTCCCTTTCCCTAATCAAAGCAGGATGAGTGCACAAACAAATCAAAACAAATGTTCAGTGAAGACCGGATATAATAGATAAACTTTGTGAAGGAAAATTTGGATGAATGCTCAATAAAAAAGGTCATCTGGAGAGGCTCTAAATGAATAGTGCCTTAAGAATGTCATTTATTTCCCAATTTCCTCCGCAGAATATTAAATGCATTTTTTTTTAACTCAGCCATTTCCCCCGTTACTTTACTTCCCCTAATTTCACATTTCCATGTTTTTAGGCAAGACATGAAAAACTGTTCCTGCTCAGGGACTGTCTGTAGGCTTCCCTGAAGTAAAACGTGCAATGCAGGGAAGAGGAGTCCCAGCTGTGTTCACGGAAAAGTTCTCCGGCTCACCCAGCAAATACGGAGAATCTCCCTGGCTGCTGTGTACACACTGAGGATGTTCCAAATACACAGGCTAACCCACATCGCAGGGACATCGTCGGGGCATGAGAACACTGTGCAAGCCGACCTTCGCTGAGCAGATTTCAAGAAGGTTGTGTCCATTTTGCCATGGAGTGGAAACAGCAGCTGGCCGTTTCTGTTTGAGACCTTCACAACCACCGAAAAGTCTCTCCGTAGTCTCTCGCCACTTTCAAGCACATAAATCGAACGGACCACTTTCCCTACCAAACCACTGAGGTTTGAAAATGCAACAAGGGTGATGTACGGGTCTTGATGGATTTATTGAACAAAAGACTTAGTTCCTGTACTTAAGAGTGGATGCCAGGCCAAGTCAACTCCTAAGGAAGGAAGAAGCATCCGCAAAAGAAGATAAAGAATACTGGCAAAATAAATTATTGAACTATGCTGGACAAATCAGTTAACTTGGAAACCCAAGAAAGAAAGAGGACCTTTGGGGGGAAAGGGGGGGATGTTTAATGCATATCTTTAAAGCTTTGTGCATAGTGTTTTACATATAACTTTAAATGTCACTTGTAATAAGATGAAGAAGGTTTAAAATTGGATTATTAAGAATATAAGGTTTTAAGGACGTGCGTGAACGAGTACTAAACAATGGAACCAAGAGTGGGAATGGAGGGCAGTCAAGCAAAAGTTATGGTTAAAAATTGGTTTATGGTGATTTTGTTATTATTTTTGGAAAACTTATAAAATGTTATCAAAAAGGGGAAAGGGGGAAAAAAGAAAATGCAACAAGGATAACTAAAGAAGAAGAAGAGTTTGGATTTGATATCCCGCTTTATCACTACCCGAAGGAGTCTCAAAGTGGCTAACATTCTCCTTTCCCTTCCTCCCCCACAACAAACACTCTGTGAGGTGAGTGGGGCTGAGAGACTTCAGAGAAGTGTGACTAGCCCAAGGTCACCCAGCAGCTGCATGTGGAGGAGCGGAGAAGCGAACCCGGTTCACCAGATTACGAGTCTACCGCTCTTAACCACTACACCACACAGTCACATGCCTTCTTGGAGGGCTGAAGTTGTGCTTTCCTCCACCCCCCCACCCACCTGCAATCTTGGCATTATTCAGAAGGTCATAACCACAGCCCAAAATATTATTGGTCATCCTCTCCCATCTCTGGAAGAACTATACAGTTCCCGTTGCCTTAAAAAGGTTAACAATATTTTAAAGGATCCATCTCATCCAGGATATAGTCTCTTTGCACCACTGCCTTCGGGTAGAAGATATAGAACAATTAGATCAAGAACAAAAAGATTGAAGAACAGTTTCTACCCAAGAGCTATAACCATCTTAAATGCTGTAACCAGATAATATGACCTTGGAGAGCTGTGATGGGTGTGTGTGTGTGTGTGTGTGTGTGTGTGTGTGTGTGTGTGTGTGTGGCTTTTTTTGGTGTGTGTGTGTTTTGTGCTTTTTTTGTGTTGTTTTTTCTTTCTTTCTGTTTTTTACGGGGATGGCATGCAATTTCGTTGCACTTGTATAGCGTTGTGCTTGTACTTGTGCAATGACAATAAATTATCTTATCTTACCTTATCTTAAGTAGGGACCAGGTGGCGCTGTGGGTTAAACCACAGGCTTGCTGATCAGAAGGTCAGCGGTTTGAATCCCTGCGACGGGGTGAGCTCCCGTTGCTCGGTCCCAGCTCCTGCCCACCCAGCAGTTCGAAAGCACGTTAAAGTGCAAGTAGATAAATAGGCACCGCTCCAGCGGGAAGGTAAACGGCGTTTCCGTGCGCTGCTCTGGTTTGCCAGAAGCAGCTTTGTCATGCTGGCCACATGACCCGGAGGCTGTCTTCGGACAAACGCCGGCTCCCTCGGCCTATAGAGCGAGATGAGCACGCAACCCCAGAGTCGGACACGACTGAACCTGGTGGTCAGGGGTCCCTTTACCTTTACCCTTATCTTATCTTATCTTATCTTATCTTATCTTATCTTATCTTATCTTATCTTATCTTATCTTATCTTATCTTATCTTATCTTATCTTATCTTATCTTATTATCAGCACCATCCATGCTCTAACCAGCTGGACAGTCGTCTTTTCCTTTTTTCCCCCTTGCATTTTGTGGGGTTATGAACAAAGCTGTTTTACAGCCCGAGACTGCAAGGCTCCATAGCTTCAGTGCCCTGGACGTGCTTTGCAGGCAGAAAGGGTTTGGAATCTCTGGTTTTAAAAAGTGTCAGGTATCAGGTGATGGGAAACCTGAGACCATGGAGAGCCACTGCCGGCCAGAGAAGACGAGACTAGGCTAGCTGGGCAGACAGGACTGACCTGAAAAAGCAGTTTCCAGCGTTTATCATTTGCAGCTCAGCGGTATGACACCTGCTTCACATGCATGAGCTTTCAGATTCAATCCCCAGCAACTTCAGGTACAGCTTGGAGAAACTGCTGTCTGAAGACCTGGAGCACCACTGCCAGTCAGTGCAGACAATATTGGTGGTCTGACCCTGCGTGAGGAAGTTTCCTGTGTTCTCAAGACCTCTGAGACACTTTTTCTGAATTAAAACTGGAGTTGCACTCCACACACACCCCAAATGCCCACTTTTCAAGGAGACACCTGCTCTGCCCGTTTGCTTGTTTTTCCTCTTTCTTCCCCCTCCCTCTTTCCTTTTGTGCTGCGTCCTTTAGATTACAAACCTGCAGGCAAAGAACGGTTTTCTTAAGATTAGGTTTACTGCTTTCAAAATTGGTTTACACGGCAAATGACATGAATACCAGAAAAAATAAGAGCATCCTTGTGATAATATTTAATAAAGTGAGTAGGAAAGATGAGATCATCAGTGGTAAAACAAATACCAGGGGTGGAGGGGAACCCACAAAAAATAAATTGTCGTTGGAAATAACATTTGCCCTTCTCTTAATCTACTGAGTTACAAAACTCTTACAGAACCAGAAAAGGGCTAACACAAACCCTTGTTTCTTATTCCAAAATATTTTTAGGGCCGGGGGGGGGTCATTATTGTTCAAACTCTCTTGTTTTTAACTGATCTTCCAGAAGCGGCTCTTGGAGCCGTCCTGTCTGAAGAGCAGCCGAAATACGCTTTCCGTAAATAAACGATTAAACAAGCAATTGTTATTGATCATTAATTAGCTGGGCATGACATCTAAGGCTCCAGGAGCCTTAAAGGGGTTGCGCAGATGGATAAAAGCGTTGTATCTGCAGGGTAGGGTGGGAGACCAGCGCTGAAGATTTCTAATTAAAGCCAGAGGATATGGGTGGAGTAGCCAAACGTCAGATAGCAGTTGTTTCCTGGGGTCTGTATACGAGCATCGTACAAAGCTCACGCACCAGGAAAAGGGAAGTAGCTCTCTAGAGTTTTGCACTGATAACACAGAGAGCCAGACTTATCTCTAGAGCCACTTCCACTAGGGTGGAAACCCCAGAGGACGCAAATAAGCTGTCCAAATAAAGGGCTGGTAACTTGGGAGTTTGGGTCCAGATTTGACATGCGTCCCTACAGGTGCAATGCACTTTTACATGGGGCTGCCCTTGAAGACTGTTTGGAAATTTGCATCCAGTAGCTATGACTAGGCTAGCAGGGATTGGGAGCAGAGATTGTGCTGAAACAATTCCAGTAGGTTTCTCAGCTCAATTCAGAAGGATGGCAGTAATGTTTGAAGCCCAGCGGACCAGATATCGCTGGACTGCCTTCCAGCCAGTGTGGGCAATACTGAGCCAGGTGAGTCAGAGGTCCGACTCAGTAAAAGCTAACTTCCTACACCCACAGGTAAACAACACACAACTCGGTGGTTCACTCTCATTCATTTCAATGGGTTCAGGGGCCGGCCCTGACATTGGGCAGAATGAGGCAGCTACCTCAGGCAGCAGATGCTATGGGGCAAAAAGCAGCGAGAGCCACGGAGTCTGCCCTGCAGCTAACCTGCTGCCCTCAGGTGTGGTGGGGGACTCTGCCCCATTGCTGTAGGGCTGCTTTCATACGGTACATGGAATGGGGGAGCTGCCTCAGTCAGAAAATGTCTTTTGAACACGCTCATTTCTACCAAATGAGCAACAGAGTGTGAAGAGCGCAGATGGGGGAGCACAGTGCTATCTGTTAATTTAAACACCGTATTTTCCCGTCTATATTACAGTGATGGCTAACCTTGACACTCCAGATGTTTTGGGACTACAACTCCCATCATCCCTGACCACTGATCCTGTTAGCTAGGGATGATGGGAGTTGTAGTTCCAAAACATCTGGGGTGTCAAGGTTAGCCATCACTGGTCTATAAGATGCCCCCATGTATAAGACGCCCCCTATTTTGGGGGGCTCAGATTTAAGAAAATGGGGGGAGATGGCCCAGAGTATAAGCCGCCCCCTAATTTTTGGCATTATTTTTTAGGGGGGAAACCTAGTCTTTTACACGGAAAAATACGGTACTTCTAAGCTGCACTATCGTAGGAAGCATGTGCAGCGTAAAAACATTCACATTCCAAAGACCTGTCGAAGCAGTACGGTTTTGAAATGGCATCTAAAAGAAAAAAAGAAAAGCGGGGGGGGGCCACTCCCACTGGACCTCTATTGGCAAGGAGTTCCACAGACAGAGCCAGCCACGTTAAAGCCTTGGTCCCTGATGAAGGCCTACTGAACCCCAGGGGCACAGGGGAAGACCACCCAAAGGGGCCCATCAGAAGACCTCGGGAGCATAAGGGATTGGGTATTTTGGTCCCAAGCCGTTTGAGGCACAAGAACCTTGAAATCTGTCAGCAAATTGGAACCAGTGCTGCTCTCTCCGCAAGAGAGTAACATGGCAGTCTGGCCGCTGCGTTCTGCAGCAGGTTCAAGGGGAGCCCCACGTGAAGGACACTGCGGTAATCAAGCCTTGAGGTGACATCCAGCAGGGCGATCCCAAAATCTCTCCCCAGTGCCTCCTGCCAATACACTTTTGGAGCCTGAGGCCTCCTTGCCAAACAAAGGCGTATCTCTTCGCTGCAATGCCAGGCAAGCATTCGCTGGGTTTGAAATAAAGGCATCGCAGATAAAATTGCCAACCACATTCTAAACGCTTCATGTCGGGAATTTAGTGGTGGAATCTAGTCATGCTTTATTTGTTTGGGGTAGCTCATTCAATCTGCTTTAAAGCGTTTGAACCACAGTGATGCAGAAGGCAGAATTGCCGTCCTACGTGTTTACTCAGGTGAGTGAACTTCCCAGACCTATAATCACCATTCATCATTTATGTGGCATTTATTGTGTTTTGCAGTCGCTGGGCACTCCTTCCCACAACCATTCAGAGGACATGTTTTAAAGCTGAAAGCAAGGGGTGAAACTGAGACCATGTTGCTCAAAGCTAACCAGTTGATTTTATCCAAGCAGGGAAACTATGGATACCAGCTTTGGGTCTTTAACTGTGGTTTGAAGTCTGTATCAGATCCTGGTTTGCTCTGAGAAACTGCAAACCACAGTTTCCCCGATTTGGACTGAAACAGTAAACTACGGAAGATTTTGACATTGCATTCAAGAACACCATGAAGGGAGGAGAGAAATATGAGCACGGACTAAAGGCTCATTCGAAACTCGGCTCCTTAAAAGCGGGATAGGATTGTTAAAACCAGGACTCTGCTATTCCCTGGTGGATCACGCTGGGAATGTTGAAAGAACAGATTTCTGAAATCCTTCTGTTTACTCAGGGCATGCTAACACCGATGAAATCTCCACTCAGGCTATCAGAGTGAATGGGATTATTCTGGTGTAACATGTCTACCGACTCGACCCTCCAGCATGATGAAAAGGTCAATAGTGTAAAAGAAAAGAAAAGAGGAAGGCAGGGCAAGAGTCACATTGCTGTCAGGAGTTTCAGGATGCAGCACATTACTTGGGACTCAGAATTGTTTTCTCAAGAAATGGAAATACGCCTTTAGATTCCCCCCACCCCCGCCAGAGCTCCATAAATTCCTGCAATTCCTGAAGCTTTTTCATTTCAAGAAGGATGACCTTGAAAAAAATTGCTGGCCTGCGAGAGTCAGCAGCTTGCTTCTGTTGCTCCTCTTCTTTGAGCAGCTGTGAAACCATCGCCTAACAGAGAATCTTTGGAACCAAAGCAGACAAAGTACTAGCTGGGGAATTTTTAATTTATTTTTTTTGCTGGCAACAGGCTCTACCAATTAAAAGAAAAAACAGAATTGACCCAAAGCTGAACTTTAGATTTCATGCGGCTTATCACACTGCACATGTCGTTAAATGGCTTGCCCATGCCAGGATGTCTGTGTTATCGACACAACCGCTTTCTGTGAACGGGCGCTTATAATATTCCATTATCCACCACTGCACTTCTCTGTTTTTTATTGGCTTTAGACTTCACGGCTTATACAGTCACTGCCCCTGCCCTCAATGCAATGCAACATAACATTTCATGCATGTGATGAACTGTATTCCACGCAGGGTGGATTTGATTTAAATCAAATTGATTTAAATCTCGATTTAAATCACGATTTAAATCACTAGTCAGTAAGGCTTGATTTAAATCACTAATAATAATAATAATAATAGTAATAATAAATTTTATTTATACCCCGCCCTCCCCAGCCGAAACCAGGCTCAGGGCGGCTAACACCAGTAAAAATCACAACAAAATATAAAAACCATTAATTAAAATACAGGTTAAAAATCAATTTAAAATTTAAAATACCGCTTCATTTGTAGCCCATAAAACAAAACCAAGGAGAGGAAACCATCAGACTGAGTCTGACCCGAAGGCCAGGTGGAACAGCTCTGTCTTGCAGGCCCTGCGGAAAGATGTCAAATCCCGCAGGGCCCTGGTCTCTTGTGACAGAGTGTTCCACCAAGTTGGGGCCAGTACAGAAAAGGCCCTGGCCCTAGTTGACACCAGTCTAACGGCCTTGTGGCTCGGGACCTCCAACAAGTTGTTATTTGTGGACCTTAAGGTCCTTTGCGGGGCATACCGGGAGAGGCGGTCCTGTAGGTACGAGGGTCCTAGGCCGCATAAGGCTTTAAAGGTCAAAACCAGCACCTTAAACCTGATCCTATACTCCACCGGGAGCCAGTGCAGCTGGTAAAGCACTGGATGAATGTGGTCCCGCGGCAAGGACCCCGTAAGGAGCCTCGCCGCGGCATTCTGCACCCGCTGGAGTTTCTGGGTCAGCTTCAAGGGCAGCCCCGCGTAGAGCGAGTTACAATAATCAAGCCTGGAGGTGACCGTCGCATGGATCACTGTGGCCAGATCGGGGCGAGAAAGGTAAGGGACCAACTGCTTGATACGCCGAAGATGGAAGAATGCCACCTTTGCTGTGGCTGCAACCTGCGCCTCCATGGAAAGGGAGGCGTCAAAGGTTACACCCAAACTCTTGACAGAAGGCACTGGCACTAATTGGGCCCCCGCAAGAGATGGGAGTTGGCCCCCCAACCCCATGTCGTCCCGACCCAGCCAGAGGACCTCTGTCTTCGAAGGATTTAACTTCAACCGGCTCCCACGCATCCATCCAGCCACCGCTTCCAAACACCTGGTCAGTGTGTCTGGGACCGAGTCAGGGCGGCCGTCCATCAACAGATAAAGCTGGGTGTCATCAGCATATTGATGACAACCCAGCCCAAAGCTCCGGACAATCTGGGCAAGAGGGCGCATAAAGATGTTAAAAAGCATCGGGGAAAGGATTGCGCCCTGCGGGACTCCACACACCAAGGAGTGCCGCGGCGACAACTCCCTCCCTAGTGCCACTCTCTGTCCCCGACCTGAGATAAAGGAGCGCAGCCATTGTCGGACTGTGCCCTGAATCCCCACGTCGGCAAGGCGGTGGTCCAAAAGTTCATGATCGACCATGTCGAAGGCTGCTGACAAATCTAAAAGAATCAGCAGTCCCGACCCGCCTCGATCCAGCTGTCTACGGAGATCATCTGTTAGTGCGACCAAAGCCGCCTCGGTCCCATAACCAGGGCGAAAGCCGGACTGAAATGGATCCAGAGCCGATGTTTCCTCCAGAAATCCACCAAGCTGTTCAGCAACCGCTCTCTCAATTACCTAGTCAGTAAGACTTGATTTAAATATTTTTTTTTACAGAAAGACTCATTCTTGCTGGTATAATATTAATATTTACAACCATATGAAGGTTTCATTTTTGGAATAATAAATTTTCAGAGTAGTTTTTACAGTTATATCAAAAATTACTGATTTGGTTATACTACTAGAAATACATAGACAGATAATTATGAAATTATGGTGAGGTTTAATAAGTTAACTGTTTATATTTGGACAACTTTTCTGCTATACTTTATTGGAAAGAGAAAAATAATCATTTCCTTAATAACCATTTAAACAATTTATTTAACTAAGACAATAACATGATAGCATATGTATCCATGTTTGTTAACTGATGTGGTTAAACATTTTTTTAAAAAAACTTAGACTGAGTTTTAGCACACTTGATAAACTTAAAACAAATCCTTATTTCCTGATGAATAGCCTTTGGACTACAATGTAACTTAAATAGAAGACTATATTTAGAAAGATTTTTCCTCCAAAAGCATTCTATTTTAAAAATCCGATTTAAATCAAAAAAATCCGATTCTTTTGATTTTTTTTTAAAAAAATCATTGATTTTTATCCACCCTGATTCCACGAAAGGCATAAGCTTATGTCCCTTAATAAATCCGTTAGTTCTTAAGGTGTCACAGCACTCTCCTTTGTTTCTATTTCATGTGTACTTCGAATCGTAGAGTTGGAAGGGATCACGAGGGTCGTCAGGTCCAAGCCCCTGCGATGCAGGAATCTTTGGCCCAACATGGGATTCGAACTCATGGCCCTGAGATTAAGAGTCTCAGGCTCTATGGTACTGTGAAGAGTCCAGCCTTAGGGATTTAGGAAGCTGCCTTAAACAGAGACAACCCAGAGGTCTATCTAGCACGAAACTGTCTATACACTGATTGGCAGCAACACGTTCAGGAAGAGGTCTTTTCCATCCCTACGTGGAGATGCCAGGGATTGAACCCAGAACCTTCTGCCATGGATTCTTTAGTTGAGATTCCCGAGTTGCAGATGACCCCCCAGGGTCCTTTCCAACTCTATAACTCTTGATTCTCTTATTCTACAAAAATGGTTCTGTTATTCTTGTATCCCCATGAACAGTCTCAATACTATTTTTCTACATGCGAGGAGGTTAGGGCTCTCCCCACCCCCTGCCGTCGTGGTGGAACATCCGAACATGACAAACCTCCCCATTTAATGCCTGCAATGGCACAGTCGAAAGAAAGATTTACCATGTGATTTTTGGTAATCACAGAAGCAGAAAACAAAGCACAGTTTGAAGCTCAAAAGTGTATTTGACTACCTACTGACCAACTGACCAAATAATCTGAGATGTTATAATACGAGGAACACACATTATCCTTCCTGGAGCTATTGCTCATTCCACATAATTAATGCCACCCATACTGAATAGCTGGAGGTGCTTTTTGTGGGTGGGGAGGGGGTGGCGGAGAAGAAGCTTGCCTGATTTCTTTATTTGAAAAGCACAAACGGTGAGCCACATCAGAGGAAATGCAGGGAATGTTTTGCCCAAGAGCTATAGTTTGGGGTACACAACATCACAGGATATAGTTTCAAAGGAAAGTATGGGTACTTAGGAATACCCACGTCAGCCAGGATTCAGCTGGAAGGTGGGCTTTTAAAATTGCTTTATATTGCATACTGATTTTAAACGGCAATTTGTATAACCTTTGCTTTCAAGCAGGCTAACCAGCCCCCAAGCTCTGCGCGTAGAGCAAATGAATTCAAATAAATACTGCAAAAGGAGCGAAGGGTGTGGCTGGCTGGGCAAACATTTTGAGACCTTTTAGGCCATTTATAATTGCCGTCTTAAGGATGGAGACACACACCCCCTCCTGAAGTTGGCCGGGATACTGGCTGTCCAGGAGGTACTGGCTTGGGGATCACCCAGATCCTCTATGATCTGCAACTGGATAGCTTAGTCAGTAGAGCACAATGTTCTTCATCTCAGGGCTGTGGGTTCAAATCCCACGCTGGGCAAAAGTTTCTTGCACTGCAGGGGGTTGGAATAGATGACCCTCACAGTCCCTTCCAATTCTACAGTTCTATGATTCTATGAGAAAGCGGTTCTTCTTCTTCTTTGGCGATCGAGTAAGATAAACACGGTTTATCCGTAAACACGGTTTTAACTGTGGGTTCGCAAGCGACCGTGGAAGCCAATTCTGGATCCACACGTCCTTCCACAGTGGGGAAGGACGGGAGTTGATCATGGTGATTGTTTGCCAAGCGTGCCTTCCTCTTGTCTTTTGTCCTGAGTTTGAACGTCTTCAAATCCCTTGACACCTTTGGTAAAGGCTGTTCTCCAACTGGAGCACTCGCAGGCCAGTGTTTCCCAGTTGTCAGTGTTTATACTACATTTTTCAAAGATTTGCATTGAGAGAGTCTTTGAACCTCTTTTGCTGACCGGCAGCATTACGCTTTCCATTTTTACATTCGGAATAGAGTAGCTGCTTTGGAAGACAATGATCAGGCATCCGCACAACATGACCAGTCCAACGAAGTTGATGTTAAAGAATCATTGCTTCGACAATGCCTGGGACTTTTCAGTTGAGAGAAAAGGGCGAGTCTGGAACAGGACACAGGTGTCTTAAAAATCTGCATGTGGTGGAGAAAGTGGACAGAGAATAGCTCTTCTTCCTCTCACAATACTAGAACCTGGGGTCCTTCTGATGAAGATGCAGGGCTCTTATTATATTCTTATGTTCCTACGGGGTTTGCCAAGGCCAGTTTAGCAATTCAGCATCAGAGCTGGGATTAACACAGAGACCTCCCAAGCCTGCCTTTTAATAACAAACAGAATTGACCAAACCAGGCCTTCCGAAAAAAGGGGGGGGATGCTTTAGAATTTAATCAGCGGCCAAAACAATCCTGCCCCTTCCACTCTGATACCACTTAAACCTCGGGGAGATGATAAACCGTTATATAAAAGAATCTGCAATCATCCCTGGTGAAATAGCAGTAGAAGCTGCATGAGTATGGCTAAAAAACAAAACAAAACAAAAGTATCTCAGGGTTGCTGGTTGTGTGATGCCCTGATACAGCAGAAGGGCATGAGAAAATCAGCCATCTGGAAAAGCCTCGCATACCAATATACGCAACGTTAAGAAGTCATCTGAGGTTATCAATATTACAGCTTTTTTTCTCCTTTAAAAAGAATTGCAGCTATTTTTTAAAAAAAATTAAGAGGAATAAATCACATTTCTAAGCAGTTTTATGGTCAAACGTGCTGTGTGCACGGATAGCGCCTTCCTAAATCAGCTCAACAAGACGCTTAACCATGTTACGATGCCCAGGGTGAGGTACGAATTAAGCACCATGTGTGAAAAGTTAATTACACATTGCACAAATCTAGCTGAAGGATGCTCACCAGAGCTCACTCCTGAGACAGGACTAGAAGCCTATCATTTACCCTGTCCTGACTGCTGGCAGAATTCAGAGGGTGTGTGTCATATCCAAAAAGACAGGTGCCATTTTTCCACAGCCATCCACCCTCCATAGCCGTCCCTGTGTATGATTGGGGTTTGAAGCAAACCATCATTTGGCGTTTCATCCCAACCAGGAAACTATGGTTTGTGTTGGCTCTGCAAATCTGAATCAGAAACCAGGGTGTAGGGAAGAATGGAAGACCACAGGAGTCGATTCCTCATTCACGTAACTTCAGTCCACGGCTTGGCAATGTGTCTGAACAAACACATAGGGAGTTGCCTTCTGGCTAAGCTTGAAACTACCACAGGACCCCACAAAAAGCAATGTCTCAGAATTCTGAGTTGGCTTCCTTTTCCATAATATTTTAACTGCAAGAAACACCCTGGGTACTTTTTCCTTTTATCTTCTGAACCTTAATGTGGCAATAATGGGCTCAAGGTTTTCAGACTCTCAACTGCAGTCGTTTAAAAAGTGATGTGCTCCTGTTTTCAGCATGACACAGATTTAACAGAAACTATTGTTGCAGAAATGGGACGCGGGTGGCGCTGTGGGTTAAACCACAGAGCCTAGGGCTTGCCGATCGGAAGGTCGGTGGTTCGAATCCCCACGACGGAGTGAGCTCCCGTTGCTTGGTCCCAGCTCCTGCCAACCTAGCAGTTCGAAGCACGTCAAAGTGCAAGTAGATAAATAGGAACCGCTGCAGCGGGAAGGTAAACGACGTTTCCGTGCGCTGCTCTGGTTCGCCAGAAGCGGCTTAGTCATGCTGGCCACATGACCTGGAAGCTGTACGCTGGCTCTCGGCCAATAAAGCGAGATGAGCGCCACAACCCCAAAGTCGGTCACGACTGGACCTAATGGTCAGGGGTCCCTTTACCTTTACTATTGTTGCAGAAATGGAAGTATTCAGCAAAGTTATCAGTGTCCTAAGCATGTTTACTTGGAAATAAGTCTGGCTGGATTCAAGAGTGTTTACTCCAAATAAGTTTGCATAAAGATCAGAGACTAATAGCACAATCTGATGTATATTTACTTAAGATTATCTGCCCCGTTATGTTCAGTGGGGATTACCCTGAAGAGGACTGCAGCTTTATAGATAATGCCCCTTTTTGCTAGCTGCCTTGAATCGTTGGTTAAAATGCTGCTTTCGGTCTCACTCCAATACTTTTTAGCGGAAATGGCTGTGTCTACGTGAGGAAGTCTGTTAGTTGGGCCACCAGCGTTGACCTGGGTCACTTGCATTGTTCTCTCACTGAAACTCTGGGGGCATTGTCTTGGGAGAATAAAGTCTTCTTTGGATTCCTTTTTTTAGCAACAGAAAAACATGTCTCCTCCCTTCCCCACCTCACCCGTGTATTCGTATCTACAGTTTTCCTTCATCGCCAAGGCTGGAGGCCTTAGCCCACAGATCTGGATGCGGGGCATCACCATAGCATCATCAGGATGCCATTGAATTCTGGGAATTCCTGCTTTTCAAAAGCACCTGCGCTCTTAATACCTTTTGTCACAGGCTGGTTGGACGCAGAGAAGTGGTGGGAGAAACTAGCTGGAAGACCACGAAAGGGAGAAGGCAACGATGAGGGGTCAGGGGGAGAACACTGGGAAGAGGAGGTGTCGGAAGCTGAAGGGGTAACAGGGCTTTGTGAGCTGGGAGAGTCTGTGGCAGAGAAAAGTCCAGAATCAGAGGCAGGAGATGAAGCAGGAGCAGAGAGGAGAGAGGAGAAAGACCAAGAGGCAGTGATGAGTCAGGCAGGTGAAGAGTCGCAGATTTCTCTCCCTCCCACTGTAACAACCTCCCCTAACTCCTGTTCTACCAGAACCAGAAGAGGCATGACACAGGAGGAGCAAAGACAGGCATGCAGGCACAGTCTCTGATTACCTGGGGGGAAACCCTGGAGTGGAGGAGACATAGTGGGGGAAACAGAGAGCTTTATCCATGGGCAACTGATCCATGGGGCAATAACTACCAGGGATGAGCTTCTGTGCTCATTGGGCCTGCACTCCCTTCCCTTTTTCTTTGAAGAAACCTTTTCTGAGACCCCACATTTAAACCCTTCCCTGGTCTCCTTACTGGCCCTAGCAGGAATAACTTGGCCAGTTAGCCCTGGTGATGCTCATTTATGTTGTATTTGATGCTGTTTTTAACTTTTTCTTTTTTTCTTTTTAAGTTGTTTTTAATCAATATTTTATATTTGTTGTTAGCCGCCCTGAGCCCGGTTTTTAAATCGGGAAGGGCGGGGTATAAATAAAAAATTATTATTATTATTATTATTATTATTATTATTATTATTATTATTATTATATCTGTGCAGATCCTGTTCCTGCTAATAAACAGTTAACACCAATGTGCACAGTGTGATTTACTGCTGACTCGCTCCTGTCAATGCAACACCACTGAAGTAAATGGCTTTGACACAGCACGTGGAAGGACAGAAGCTAAAAGTATGGTGATAAGCCTTTGGCTTGAAGTTCTCCTCGCTACTTGGCTGGCACTGGAGACCGGTCCATTAGGGCAAATAGGGAACCAACTTCTGTCTACCCCATCTGCCTGCCTTCCTACTTACAACCAGTCCAGCGGGTGGCAATACCTGTCGGATTCCTCCTCCTCAGTCTAGTGTTGCCCTTGCAGAACTCAGGAGGGAGGAGACATACCCAGAATTCCTTGGCTCTGCCTGTCATTGGTTCTGGCGCCACCTACTGTTGACCTCCTTGCTTTCCACCCTACCAGTCCCGATGGATGTCTGTCGCCACTGCTGGCAGGACAGTGCGCATGACTAGACTATGGTGTGTGTTTAAATGCACACTGTGGTAACTTGCCTTTTGGCAAACCATCCATGGAAGCCCTGACCTGACATACGGTCACCATTTTATTTTACCCTGTGTGTTTTAAGACTGAACTGAGTCCACTGCATCTTCTCAATTCTTGTAAAGTTGGCCTGTCTGCTGTGAGTGCGTGAGCTGTATGGGGAAAAGATTTATAGCAGGCACGTCCAACAGGTAGATCATGATCTACCAGATCACTGGATGTCCATGGTAGATCACTGGTAGATCACTGGCTCCCCCTAAAGAAGCTCAAAAACTTTGCCTCCCCTAAAACAAAGTGGGCTTTCCTTTCCTCCTCTCTAAAAAAAAGCTCGACAAAAAAGGGGGTAGATCACTGCCAGTTTTTAACTCTGTGAGTAGATCGCAGTCTCTTGGGAGTTGGCCACCCCTGATTTATAGGGAGAGAAGGTGTTGAGCTCCCTAGTCCACCAACCCACTAGTCAATTTAAAACTCCTCCCCACTTTCAGTGATTTAGTTGTGCCGAATTCAGTCAAAACATACTAGCCTGAGGCCACCACATTCTTAAGGGTCATAGCTCAGTGGCTGTCAGGCTTCAGGGAATCGGCTTCCTCCCCCGTAAATGAGCAGATCAAACGAAAGGGAATTCTTACCAGTTAGTTTCTTGAATAAACACAGCAAAGGACAAAATAAAGTGTCTTCCCAGAATGGCAGTGCTCCCAACTGTCATTCCCCCCTCCGTCCCTATTAATGTACGTCACCCCCATGTCTTATAACCAGAGTTTGTAGCCTCTGCGCTTTCTGTTCTGACACTTTCTGAGCTCTCCGTGACTTTGGGGCAGGGGGGTTGGATACTATCCAGAGACTGTGACACTCTCTCTTCCAGTGTTTCTTCTGCTAGCTGCTCCCCATCCAGTATTTCCCAGCTTCTGCCTTCTGAACTATGCCCCTCTGCAAACCACTGTTCCAAATCTATTCTGTCCTCCTGCTCCTGGGAAGATTCAGGATCAGGATCCGGGGGGGGGGGGTTGGCTCCCACCATTCCTCCTCAGTGCAGCCCTCCTCAGCACAATCCCTGACAGTGGTAGATGCCATGAAACACCACTGTGACAAGGGACTTCCACAACCTAGAAGCTGCCACATCAAATGCCCTCTCTGAGACTACCACAACCACCTGAACTTCTAAGGGTGGTGAGCTACCAAGAGGACCTTGAAGTAGACAATACTAAATGAGATGAACCAGAAGCATAAGGCAGCTTTCTATGTTCTTGCACCAATTTTGAACTGCACTGCAATTAAAACTGCCATTTTTACAGTTACCGGATTTTGTTTTAAAACAACAGAGGAACAGTACAGTAAGCCGCTGTGTCGGTGGGATATTATTAATTTTTCTGTCCTCCAAGGATTGGGCTCATAACCATGATGCACTGTTTGTTCCCATGGAAACAGGATGGGGGAAAAGTGTCATTTGCATTCGGTAATTGCCACCTAAGCTAGATTTTGAACTGCACAATGCAACACGGCAAGAACTCCTCAGAAATTCAACGACCCCAGCAGATATTTAACTCACTTTGAAATCTCCCAATTTGAAAGCATGTCAAGTTATTCCACGGCTTACAGTAAAAAATGCTGTTAACTGGCAGGATCAATTTGAGAGCTTTTTGCACAAAGCCACTGCAATTTCTTTAAAAAAGAAAAAAGCAGGAGGGAGGAGATTTTTCAAAAAATAATTATACGTAATGAGATTTGGCGCTGATATGATTTGAGAAACATTTTTAAAAGGGCATATTATCCCTATCCTTGTATGCTATTCTAATAAAAGAGCTATGAAATTCATTTCTTCAAATAGCTTGAGCTTGGCAGATATAAATTCATTAGCATGTTTAGACGAAGCTGCAGAGAAATGTTAAAATCTGCCTGTTAAGAAACAACACCATTGTGATCACTGAGGTTCATCACCAGGTGGAACCTGCAAGCAAAAATGTGTGGCAATTATTATTTTGTCCATCTCTTCTCTTCGCCTTCCTTTTCCTCAACAACTTAGCATCCCTCAACAACTCTTCACAGCTTCTGTGCAAAGCAGAACGTTGAGCTTAAAATAAATTCCATGCATCTAGCTCTCTCCATCCAGGTGTTGCCTGGGGAACCTTCAGGTGCGTTGCACATTTCTGCTAAGTGTTAGCAACCGGCCAAAGTTTGAGTGGGGTCTGCCTTGCCTGGGCAGGACTTTTGCATGCCCACCCCAACCCCTCTCTATGATTCACAGCTTTCCCCATTGTGCCTTACTAAGCCTTCTTCTTCCTGGTACCTTCCAGATATGTTTGGGACTGCACCAGCTAGGGCTGATGGGAGTTGTCCAAAATGTATGTACAGCACCGAGTTGGGGAAAGGTGCCCTAAAAATGTAGACCACAACCCCAGCCGGGCGACATAAAAGGTAAAGGTAAAGGGACCCCTGACCATTAGGTCCAATTGTGACCGACTCTGGGGTTGCGGCGCTCATCTCGCTTTATTGGCCGAGAGCCGGTGTACAGCTTCCAGGTCATGTGGCCAGCATGACATAGCTGCTTCTGGCGAACCAGAGCAGCACACGGAAACGCCGTTTACCTTCCCGCTGGAGCGGTTCCTATTTATCTACATGCTTTCGAACTGCTAGGTGGGCAGGAGCTGGGACCGAACAACGGGAGCTCACCCCGTCGCAGGGATTCGAACTGCCGACCTTCTGATCAGCAAGCCCTAGGCTCTGTGGTTTAACCCACAGCGCCACCTGGGTCATACGGATGAGCAAAAGCTTTGATATTGACTGGAATGTTTCTCTCCCTCCCTCTGAACGGCACATCTGGTCTCATGTAGCGGGATACCGCAGAGTGCTATATGCAAAGAAAATACTGGAAAGGCGCATCATGCAATTCCAGATTCCATCTCTTGGGGCAGGTTAGTAGCTATGCATCGGTGGAATTTCAGAACACTGTGGTGCAGGTTTGTTGCAGAAGATCTCTGAAAATAAACATACCCGTAGCCATCATATGGCGATGTGTATCTTTAAAGCCCGTGTCCCTTAAAAAAATAGCATTGTTAGGAGTGTCCCAGAAGAACCAGACACTGCTAATGCTTTACACTGGAGGTATTGCACACCAAGTTTTATCCTTAATTCTAGCCCAGGACTGGGGAATCTTTTACAGCCCGAGGGTGGCATTATCTCACGGACAACCTTCCAGGGTCCACAAGCCAATGGTGGGCTTCCCACAGGCATCCAGTTGCCCTCTGTGAGAACAAGATGCAGGACTAGATGGGACTTAGGCCTGATCCAGCGGTGCTCTTCTTATATTATGTACCGGTAATTTTGTGTTACTCAGTGAAACTGCTTGGCATCAGATCTAAGAAAGCACGTTACACAATGCGCAGCCAGTTTCTGGAATTCATGACCACAAGATATGGCTGCAGGCTTAGACGGCCTTGGAAGGATTAGGCAAAGGCACAGAGAACAGGTTGCTTTGCTGATAGCGTGCCTCCACAACAAAAGTTCCCTGCACTTGGAAAGCTAACACATCTGGGTGTTGCGATGCATGGCAAATAAAAAAAATGAAAATGAAAAATTTCCTGTGTTTTATTTTTCTGTGGATTTTTCCCCTGTGCCGTAGTCCATAAGTAACCATGAATGCATGCAAAGTCCAACTAAACTGTAAGCAAGTTTATGTCAGTTTCAAAGTTATGAACTTTATTTACCCAATGCAAATAAACTATGCATGCTAAATCAAATCACTGATTTCCACACACACCCTGACATACACCAGTCTAACATGCATAGGGGAGATTTTCCAATTCAAAGGTTTCTGGAAAACCCACACCGCTATCAGCAAGAAAGGGTTGGATGCTGTTGTTGTTTAGTCGTTCAGTCGTGTCTAACTCTTCGTGACCCCATGGACCAGAGCATGCCAGGCACTCCTGTCTTCCACTGCCTCCCTCAGTTTGGTCAGACTCATATTTGTAGCTTCGAGAACACTGTCCAACCATCTCATCCTCTGTCGTCCCCTTCTCCTTGTGCCCTCAATCTTTCCCAACATCAGGGTCTTTTCCAGGGAGCCTTCTCTTCTCATGAGGTGGCCAAAGTATTGGAGCCTCAACTTCAGGATCATGCTTTCGAACTGCTAGGTTGGCAGGAGCTGGGACCAAGCAACAGGAGCTCACCCCGTTGTGGGGATTTGAACCATCGACCTTCTGATCGGCAAGTCCTAGGCTCTGTGGTTTAACCCACAGCGCCACCCGCAGTGCTAACTGCCTAACCCAGCAGTGCTGATTTCGATTGTCCTACTCTTAAAACAACTCCGTTGCAGTTTTGCAGTCGATGGAAACTTTGCACTTCCCCGCTGCCGGGGCTCATTTCAGCAAAAGGGCAGCTCTCGGAGCACACGTTCTTCCTTGTTCGATGAAACTGCAAGGCCACTGGCTGCTCCTCGCGTGATTTCACAGTCGGAACTTATTCCTTAGCCAGGGCTTCCCGTCTCCATCAGGGTCCCTGTGTGGTCCTGCAGATGGGATTGCTGGATCCTGGCGTGAACTCAGAGCAGAATTCAGACACAATAGCCCCATCCCACCCTCTCTGCTGAGCATTGCAACACATTTTGCATTTCAAGAAGACGAAATGGACGAAGCTTTCCAAAGGACACATGAAACATTTGAATATGCCAATGGACCTTTCTTAACGTTGTCCCTCTGCCCCAGGGCATCCCAGAGAGCTAAGTAAGAGCTTTTCTTTCCGGGCTTAAAAATAATCAACGCTCAAAAGCGTTACTATGAGAGCCAAACTGGACATGAGGTCCATGGCTTGAATCAAGCAGTAGAGGCATGAGCTTCAGCTGATGGGTAGGGGGTGGAAATCGCTGCACCCAGTATTCTGCCTCTGTGGGTGCAGGACTGGGATTTGCACTACACACCTAAATGAGAGGGGCTGCTGGGTGCCAAAGAGACACGTTACAAACGTGGGGGATTTGAAAGGGACGAGGGTTTGTGCTCATGCATGTGTATATTGAATCAAGGGGAGGGGATTTCAAGCTGGATTAGGGCCGCAGCACATGGGGAGATAAGATCTAACCCCTTTGCGACCCCAGTACTCAACTCTGGGCTGTAACAGTGGAGAAAGTCTCCGCTCCGATCTCTGATGAACAAAATGCACAATTCTGAGTCGAATCCTGCAGGTTTCCAAAGGGATCATTTTAGGACTGTTGGTTGTGCTTTTTAAAAGACAGCCATGCCAGAGATTTCACAGGATCTCTCGCCTGCACCACGATTATTATATGCTTGCTTATAATGAGCATTCCACTTGGAGACTGAAGGACCTTTCAATTCGGCTTTCTCTCCACCCACCCACCCTTTCCTAAGAGGGGAAAACAGTGGGGCATTCAAGCCGTCTGCGGAGACTGGTTAATATTAGTTTGGCTACAGTAGTTTTCTTTCACAAAGGGCGCTCTCAGCTCGGGACTGCCAAGATCCAGCAGGCACAGTACAAGGCCTTTTGTGCTGGCATGGAGTCCCTCTCCGCCATTGTGACCTTAGCCTCTACATTTAAAAGTCACAACTATGAGTGATCATCATCCATCCAGCATGCTTTTGGCAGGCAGGGGAAAAAAACAAGAGGCCCTCGCTTCCATTCTTTCTCCTTTAAGGTTATATTCACATTATGAAGAAATAAGAAGTAGTGGGATCTGCAACAAAATGTTGCAGCGCGGAGTCCCAGATGTATAAAAATGCTGTTTGCTACAATCACTCCTTGACCGTGAAGGAGAGCTGGTGTTAATCGCAGACCATTTCTCTCTACCTTCAAAAGGCTGATAAGCCAGAAGTTTTGGTTTAGCGTGTAAATCGAACCCGTAAGATTTGTTCTTGGCTACCGTCGTGGTTAAAGTGAAGAGAGTTTAACCAGGGTGTCCTGGTTCAGCCATCCTTGGTTCAGCACTGAATGACAACAAAAGGGACTGGTGGGGAGGAGTAAAATAGCGTTTTCTCGGGGGGGGGGTGCATGTCTACGCCTTCATGCAGTCCCAGTAAACCATGGTTTGCCCTCCCACACCCTGTGAATCTAGCTAACATCATGCATGTCATTGAGGCTGCAACCTTACCTGCAAGTAAGTCCCACTGAACCCAACAAGGCTGACTTCTGAGCACACATGCATAGGATCGCACTGTGAACCACACAAGTGAAATGCAGTCAAGGCTTCCTGCCCTTCCACTTCTCTCCTACAGAATCATAAAATTGGAAGGGATCCTGAGGATCATCTAGTCCAACCCCCTGCAATGCAGGATTATGCAGTTGTCCCATACGGGGATTGAACCTGCAACCTTGGTGTTATCAGCACCATGCTCTAACCGACTGAGCTATCCACAAGAAGTCATGAGAGAACTTGGAAGGCTGTTGCTCAGCTCAGTAACAACCAGTAGTGAATTCTTGGCTGTTCAAGCAAGGAGGGAAATTATCAGAAATGGTTGCACGGCCAAGCATGGCACAATAAGGGATTCACAACACAGGGGCTTGGTCAATATGAATGGACCTTTTCACTCCCATGTTGAGCAAGCGAGTCAAGGCTTACGTCTCCATTGTACTAGTGAACAATGTCACATGCAGAAGATTCAGTGGCCCACCATCCCCAGCATCTCCAACTAGCACTGGGAATGTCAGTGTACCTTGGGAGTCCCCAGTCAGTGCGGGCAATACTGAGCTAGGTGGACCGATAGTCTGACTCGGTATAAGGCAACCTCCTATATCCCAGCCCTTCACTGGCAAGGCTGTGGATTGAACCAAGACCCTTTGCATGCAAAGTCAACTGTTTTCTGCTTTCAGTTAATCAATCTGACGTACAGAACATGAGAAATGAGTGGAATAAAGAATCCGGCTTTCCTATTCACTGGGACAATGTTTTAGCTTCCGTAGCAAATGGGTCATTGGATTAAAAACGAAGAATATTTAGAATTTATTAGACTCCAATACGCTTGCACAGAAAAGGACTATCTACATCAATGTGTTGCTGGAGATGTAATCCAGAAAATGCTTCTTTGAAACGTATGTTTATGCAATGTCCGAAGCTTACCAATTTTTGGAGGAAGGTATTTAGATGTATAAAATACTACTTTGGGGGAAATGTTAACATTGTCAGATGATAATATTATACTAAACCCTCATGCCAACTATATGTCGTTTGACAGTAGATCAACGTCGATGGACCTTTCATGCCCTCACTTCTGCCAAAAGACTGATATTGATTCATTGGAAAGATAATACTATGGCCCCCTTTGACTGGATAGAAGATATGATCGCTCTTGCAACACATGGACCAGATTGCTTTTAGGCGCAGATTGTGTATGGATAAATACAATGATAACTGGAAAGCATTTATAAAAATTACAATGACTAGTTAATAATATTCTACTCGCCAGAATAATCATGCTACTTATATGCTCATATATTGTATCACAGCTTCAAGCACTTTTTTCCCCTTTCTGTTTTGTTCTCTCCCTTTTTTCACTTCCATCATTTATTTCTCCACTGAAAACGGTCAATGAAATATAAATATTAGTTTTGGCCTTCCACGCAATGCAACCGGCCAGCTATGCAGTGAAAGGAAGATATTCTCCTCTACTCAGGGTTGCAAAGAGTCTTAGAAAGTGTTAGGTTCCCCAAACACCTTTTGACTGGTCATGTTCATCACCCGTTAGGGTGTGTGTGGGTGTGTGCACTGGAGCTGCCTCCCTATGAGCTCTCTCTTCCGATAGAAGACAGAAAAGTGTAGAGCACATGAAACTGTGCATCCAGTAACCAGCCGGCTGCTGTTTTATTATGCTTTCTGTATTTTGGTGCAGGCTGCCCTTGTACCATGTGGAAAGGCAGAGAAGCAGTGCTTTAAATAAATTAAGCACTGCATAGCCGGCATAGAGTTAAACTATGGAACTTGCTGCCCTAGGAATCAGCGATGGCCACCGACTTGGATGGCTTTAGAAGAGGATTAGACAAGTGCAAGTGTCAGGGACTGGCCCGAGCCAGGAGGGGCGGTGGAAGGGCCAGGGGCATCAGGAGGCTACCCATGGACGCCGGAGGAGGTTTTGCACGCATGGGATCAGGAAGAGGCAGCACCCAGGCTGTCTCCAGAGGCAGGGAAGGAGGTGTGGAGAAGTGGGAGTGAAGGGCTGTCTCCGCCTGTGCTGACGGAAGAGCGGGTGGCGAGGGAGCCTATGGGAGCAGAGGAGAACATGGAGACGGAGGGAGAGCAAGGGCTTGAGGACGTTGCGGGAGCCTCTGCAACAACCTCCAGGGAGGATGAAAGTGAAAGGGATGAGGGCAATGCAGGGGCCAGCAGGGTCAAGAAGCGGAAAAGGAGGAGCGAAAGGAGACGTTGGAGTTTCAAAAGGCTCTTATGCTGGGGGGAAAAGCGGAAGCCCTTACTTGGAGAATCTGAGTCGTCAGAGGAGGATGAGGAACTGTAAGCTTGTTTGGTGAAATAAACTTGTAAATAAGTTACATGGACTGCCGAGTCGCTTACTCTTGAGGAGGACCCTTGTCCCCCTCACAGCAAGTCTGCTATTAGCTTTTGTCTCCATGGTTGTTGTTTAGTCGTTTAGTCGTGTCCGACCCTTCGTGACCCCATGGACCAGAGCAAGCCAGCCACTCCTGTCTTCCACTGCCTCCCGCAGTTTGCTCAGACTCATGTTGGTAGCTTCGAGAACACTGTCCAACCATCTCGTCCTCTGTCGTCCCCTTCTCCTTGTGCCCTCACTCTTTCCCAACATCAGGGTCTTTTCCAAGGAGTCTTCTCTTCTCGTGAGGTGGCCAAAGTATTGGAGCCTCAGCTTCAGGATCTGTCCTTCCATTGAGCACTCAGGGCTGATTTCCTTCAGAATGGATAGGTTTGATCTTCTTGCAGTCCATGGGACTCTCAAGAGTATCCTCCAGCATCATAATTCAAAAGCATCTATTCTTCGGCGATCAGCCTTCTTTATGGTCCAGCTCACACTTCCATACATCACTACTGGGAAAACCATAGCTTTAACTATACGGACCTTTGTCACAAGGTGATGTCTCTGCTTTTTAAGATGCTGTCTAGGTTAGTCATTGCTTTTCTCTCAAGAAGCAGGCGACTTTTAATTTCATGGCTGCTGTCTCCATGGTAGAAGGCAGCAATGCTTCTGAACGCCAGTTGCTGGAAACGGCAGGAGGGGAGAGGGCTCTTGTGGTTGGTTCCTGCTTGCGGGTTTCCTATAGGTTTCTGGCTGGTCATCGTGAGAACAGGACGCTGGACTTGAGGGGCCACTGGCCTGATCCAGTAGACTCTTCTGATGTTGTTGAGCATGCTCCCCAAAGGGGAGAACTGCTTTTCTACCTAAGATTGCAAGGTTCTTTGTGGGAACAGGGATGAAAGAAACAGACAGCTGCACAAATTGTGGTAGCTGGGAAGTGGAAGGGGCAAGCAGAATATAAAATGGTCTAAAGAGGTGTATGGTATAGCTATTAATGATAAATTTACATGTGCCATTAAGGTAAGGTGGGGAACATGCAGAAGAAATGGTTTCGAGGAGATCTGGAGGCTGTTTGTACAATTTGTACTGTTAAAAAGGGAAAGGGGTCAAACCATCTCAAGAGGTGTTGACATTTCGGGAGCTTGTATAGTTACAATGGAATGCTCTTGGAGGTGGGGTGCACATTTTTATTCTTATTTACCGTATTTTTCGCTCCATAAGACGCACTTTTTTCCTCCTAAAAAGTAAAGGGAAATGTCTGTGCGTCTTATGGAGCGAATGTGTGGTCCCTGGAGCTGAACTGCCCAGGGGCAAAAGCAGATCGTGCTTTTTTTAAAAAAAGAGAGAGAAGGAGGTGTTGAAAGGAAGCCTGCTGAGCAGCTGCTCAGCAAACCATCGGGGAGAGCGATAAGGGAGAGAGATTCCAGCCCCGCCCCCTTGCAGAGGGAGGCTGTTTTCCCAGCGCCATGTGACTGGCTGATTAGATTATCTGTCTGGAAACTGTAGAAATGGCTCCCTTTACTGAAGCTGCAGAACTGTGAGTTAAACCCCATAAAACAGGATTTTTTCCCTTTGCAAAGTAAGCTCAACAACTTTGAGCTGATCCTCAAAAAATGGGGCTTTTCCCCTCTAAAAACTAGGTGCGTCCTATCGTCAGGTGTGCCTTATAGAGCGAAAAATACGGTATTTATTATTATTACTTTGTCAAAATAAAATAACAATTAAAAAAACAAATACGAAAAGAAAACCCACGACGAAAAACCTGCCTCGCCACCTGCATAAATTCTCCCTGCTTTTAACAAGCCCTGTATCACGTCTTCCCCTCCCAAGACATGGATTTCCAGTTCCGTTGGAAGGCGTCCTAGTAGGCTTTGAGTGACACGAAAACGAGGCCAGGGCGGCAAAGACAAGGGAGCGAAGCTACATGGGCTTACGTGCCGTTTCCTATTTTTATAATTCTGCCGCACTAGATTTCGGGCTTGTGAACAATGAGGGATTAATTCCGTAATGAAGCATAATCCCCAGGCTTCTAATTCTGCTTGGCAATGGCCTTTGACCCCAACCTTGAAAGGACTATCCTTTCTCAGGAGCAGAGGCAGATTTTCTTCCTAAGACCTGTTTAACAGCATTGCCTCTGGGAGCCAATAAAGCCAGCTAGATTAAACACTGATGCTCTGGCAGCAACAAGCGGGTACTCCTGGCTCCACGGAAGCTAGCATGGTCGCTTCTCACTAGCTGTTTTGCTGCAGAGGTTGAGAAACCCTGGGCAGCCTGAGGGCCACACTTCACCATGGAGAAGTTTCAGGGGGCCACACATCTGCGGTGGGTGGGGCCAGAGGCAAAGAAAGTGGTCAGGGCAACAGCTGCAACCCTTACCTTTATTCCTGCTATGCAAAGGCCAGAGATTTCTGCAAAACGGCCAATGAAGTTTTGATATTTAAACCAATCTGGGAATTGTAGGTCTGTGGGGGGAATAGTGGTCTCCTAACAAACCTAGACAGCATCTTAAAAAGCAGAGACATCACCTTGCCGACAAAGGTCCGTATAGTTAAAGCTATGGTTTTCCCAGTAGTGATGTATGGAAGTGAGAGCTGGACCATAAAGAAGGCTGATTGCCGAAGAATTGACGCTTTTGAATTCTGGTGCTAGAGGAGACTCTTGAGAGTCCCATGGACTGCAAGAAGATCAAACCTATCCATTCTGAAGGAAATCAGCCCTGAGTGCTCACTGGAAGGACAGATCCTGAAGCTGAGGCTCCAATACTTTGGCCACCTCATGAGTAGAGAAGACTCCCTGGAAAAGACCCTGATGTTGGGAAAGATGGAGGGCACAAGGAGAAGGGGACAACAGAGGACGAGATGGTTGGACAGTGTTCTCAAAGCTACCAACATGATGCCCAGCAACAGATTGCAAGATGCGAGGTTGCTGGTCACATATAGCTGAGCTCCAGTTGCACCTGTGCAGGGAGCAGAGCGTGCCAGCTTGGCACAAGTATGGCATGAACCAAGCTTGGGAGGGCGGGGTATACATTTCACTGAAGAATTCAATGACTCATTACTTTTTCAGGACTTTTGATATTAAAGGGACCCTTCCAATTTTGTTGCCTCCACCGCTGCTGAAATCTAGACCAGGGGTAGGCAACCTAAGGCCCGTGGGCCGGATACGGCCCAATCGCTTTCTCAATCCAGCCCCGGGCGGTCCAGGAATCAGCATGTTTTTACATGAGTAGAATGTGTCCTTTTATTTAAAATGCATCTCTGGGTTATTTGTGGGGTCTGCCTGGTGTTTTTACATGAGTAGAATGTGTGCTTTTATTTAAAATGCATCTCTGGGCTATTTGTGGGGCATAGGAATTGGTTCATTTTTTTTCTTCAAACTATAGTCTGGCCCACCACATGGTCTGAGGGACAGTGGACCGGCCCACGGCTGAAAAAGGTTGCTGACCCCTGATCTAGACCATAGGTTCATTGGAGAAGTGATCTATTTATGCCTGTGTTTTCCTATTTATGCCTTTTTATTATGCTTATTATTATTATTATTATTATTATTATACCATCCTATATCTGGGGATCTCAGGGTGGTTCACAGAATAAAATCAAGATATAAGACCACAAAATACCTAATAAAAATAAAAACAACCCAATAGCGCCCCCCCCCCAAAACCCCACATTTTAAAAGGCCATAGGATGTAAATCAGATCAACCAAAGGCCTGGTTAAAAAGGAACGTTTCTGCCTGGCGCCTAAAGGGGTATAATGAAGGCGCCAGGCGAGCTTCCCTGGGAAGTCCTGAGATCTATGAATGAAGGGCGGTATACAAATTTAATTCATAATATTAACCCACCCTTTACACTGATAGCATCAGAGAATTGCCTTATGCTGAATCAGACCATCGGTTCTGCAATTGCCCAATCCCGAGAAGCCAGGAAGAAACCTGGGACTTTTTGCATGCAAAGTATCTGCTCTTCCACAAAGCTATGGCTGTTTCCAATAGTACCATAAGCAAGATAAAATCTCCAAAGGCACAAATAAAACTTATTACTGGAGTTTCATTTTCCAAATTAAAAAAAAGTAGCACCTGAACCATTGGGAATCTGTCTGTTCTAGTAAATAGCCCTAGCAACAGCTCTTATAATTACAATTTTGGAAGTGGCACCCTTCCGAAATATTCAAACACTTCCAAGACAGAAAGCAGAATATCAAATATTTTGCACGCTCAGAGAAAGAGAGGAAGAGGCAGGGAATAGGAGACAAGTTCCCACTCTTTTAAAGCCAACGTTTTTGGAGCGATTCATTTAATATAAGATGACTGTGCTCCTTTATGTTGCCAGGGCTGTGTTAACGTCTTGAGCTGAAACTGAATAACACAGAGACATTTAATCCTGCGCAGCACAGTTTTTAAATGGGAACTGAAGGGTGGCGGGAAGGAGACAAAACAACTTTGAAGGAAGTACAGTAATTAAATACCTGCGCTATAACCTTGCTCAGGCTTGGCAGGGGGCAGCAGTAGGACAAAGGCAGACCATAGCTATACTTGAAATTCTGGCCATGAACATCTGGGCAATGCATAATAGGAAACACAACAAACTGCCCAGTGTAAAAAAAAGGGGGGGGGAATCCAATGCAGGAAATGGTTTCTATGAATCAGGATGCAACACTATAATTTTCTCTTCTCCAACATTCCTCCAGTGCTTTAAATTAAGGCATATTTTAATGGCACTCAAGGGAGAACATAGTTAAGAGCAAAAACCCATCCAAAAATTGCATTCAAAATAAGGGATGTGCGCTGCTAACGTTGCTTCGTACTAAAGTTCTGGGCACCATAGTTCAAGAAGGATACTGACAAGCTGGAACGTGTCCAGAGGAGGGCAACCAAAATGGTCAAAGGCCTGGAAACGATGCCTTATGAGGAACGGCTTAGGGAGCTGGGTATGTTTAGCCTGGAGAAGAGAAGGTTAAGGGGTGATATGATAGCCATGTTCAAATATATAAAAGGATGTCATATAGATGAAGGAGAAAAGTTGTTTTCTGCTGCTCCTGAGAAGAGGACACGGAGCAGTGGATTCAAACTACAAGAAGGAAGATTCCACCTAAACATTAGAAAGAACTTCCTGACAGTAAGAGCTGTTCGACAGTGGAATTTGCTGCCAATGAGTGTGGTGGAGTCTCCTTCTTTGGAGGTCTTTAAGCAGAGGCTTGACAGCCACCTGTCAGGAATGCTTTGATGGTGTTTCCTGCTTGGCAGGGGGTTGGACTGGATGGCCCTTGTGGTCTCTTCCAACTCTAAGATTCTATGATTCTAAAGTATCAAAGTATTTTTAGTTATATGGGCTGCAAAGGTTGGCCTGATGAAGAACTCTGTGCCACCTTTTTACAGGATTTTGTTGGGACACCTTCGAGGTATGCTAGAGCATTACGCATTTTTAAAGCAGCATCTGTGGATCATGTCCCTGGGATGCAAGGAAATGTCTTACTCACTTGTATTGCTAAGTGTTGATTCCTGCCAACGAAAGGGTTTCCCCCATAGAAACACTCTGAGGTAAGATACATACAGAATTATGGTGCCGGGACAGTCGAGTTCCAAATCACTGGCCACTGCAGATTTGGCAAAACCTAGCCATAACAAAAAGTAGTGGCTCTGTGGAATTACCTCTTGGAAGTATTGTTAAAATACCGGTAAATAAATCTGTTTACATGGCGTATATTTGCCAACTCAAGGTGGATCATGAGCCGAACAGTGACTGCATATGTTGGATCGATAACTATTTGAATAACCAACTGTAACGAAAGGACAGACAAGTACAAGAAAGGAGCACACATGATGACTTCGAGACTCTCCACAAACAAATCGGGACCCACTAAAAAGTTGGCAGAACACCAGCAAAATTCTCCGCAGCCTTACTGAAAGTCAAAATGGACTGGACCAGCCTGGCCTTGTCATGACTTGAGTCAAGACTCTCCTTCTTCAGGGGACAAGGCTAATGATTAGGATGCAAGAGGAAATGGCCTAAGAGAAGCACTTCTGCAAAGGAAAAGCCCATTGTGCTGGCACCTCTCCAGCCTGAGAGCATCGCCCTGCTTTTCTCTAACTCAGAGGCCTCCAGCTCAGAAGCTCCAGGGGAATCACAGTCTCTCTGAGCCAGTGTGGTGTAGTGGTTAAGAGCGGTAGACTCGTAATCTGGTGAACCGGGTTCGCGTCTCCGCTCCTCCACATGCAGCTGCTGGGTGACCTTGGGCTAGTCACACTTCTCTGAAGTCTCTCAGCCCCACTCACCTCACAGAGTGTTTGTTGGGGGGGGGAGGGAAAGGAGAATGTGAGCCACTTTGAGACTCCTTCGGGGAGTGATAAAGCGGGATATCAAATCCAAACTCCTCCTCCTCCTCCTCCTCCTCTTCTTCTTCTTCTTCTTCTTCTTCTTCTTCTCTCGCTCTGTCCAAGTCAACAACTGCTAAAGTTAGCAGAGCCCCCTTAAATTTATAATTATTATTACCTGCCCTTCACCAGAAGATTGGGGGGGAGGTTATAGCAATGAATGAAGAGGCTTCTCTTACCAAAGACACAACTAGCAATTGATATAGTGCTACAGCTCTTATTTACTGAAGACTCAATCTGAGGATGGCTGCTGCTGAAGCAACATTAAGCCTGAGCTCTTCGTGGAGCTGTCCAGGGTACCTTTGAAGCTTTGCCTCTGTACTGCTGATGCCATTGCTCAAAACATAGCAAGCCTCCCCAGTTCCAAAGCTGTGGCACCAATACCAAGAAGGCTCTGCTCCACCAAGTCACCAGCCTTGCCTCTCATCTTGCCTCCTCTGAAGATGTGGCTGACCTAGGAGGTTGATATGAGTGAAGGCACTCCTTAAGGTACACTGGCCCAGAGTTCAGAATGCAAGGCATCATCCCTGTATTCCTGTTTCAAAGGGATCCTTGCTCTTTCCTATGTCAGTTGGACATTGCAGCTTGCTATGAAGCTGACATGGGAGAAAAGCAGCTTCTGTTTCTTTTACTTGTTTGAAATAAACCTACAAGAACAAATCTCTGGGGCAGAGCTTTCCAAACTGTGTGCTGCGACATGTTAGTGTGTCGGCTGCAGTGTGTAAGTGCGTCGCACCAACACTGCCCATGCTCCTCCCAGGGCTGGAAGGGGGTTAGTTTAACCTCCAGTTTGCTTGTAAAACTGAATTACTGTGTCTCGAAATGATGCATGTCAACAACATGAAAAGTTTGGAAAGCTGTGCTCTATGGATCTAGCAGAAGTCTTTCCCATCACCTGCTACCTATTTCTTTTCTCCTTTTGGGCCAGGGATTCAACTTGCAACCTTCCTCCTGCCAAGCATGTTCTCCACCCGAGACCTATGGTTCCATGCCTGCATTAATACGTTTACGTCACTTCCTGCAACACCGAAAGAGCAACAACAAGGTGTCGTTATTCCCTTTCACAGAGCATATTGTGCAGCGTTAATGGTTCATGTCCTTAAGGTCTATTATCTGCTGGAGCAGATTTTGGAATACAAGCTCCAAAGAAAGTTAACACTCCCGTTGTGACAAGAAACACAGGCCCTGCACAACCGCGTTGGCCAGAACAGGCTTAGGAAATGCCGCAAAGTGTGAGCAAGTGCTTGTGAGTCACGACCTGGTTACAAAAACACAGCTGTACACTTTTTGCATTGCCAACAATTAAAAACTTGAGAGTTTAGTCTGAATTGCTCTCTGAGCAGCAGTAGGAAATTTGTTTAACCCATCCAGACATTGTACAGTGACCGTGCTTACAGAACCATGTGGACGCTAGTACCACTGAGCTATGCCCCTTCCATTAAACTGGTATATAAATGTTCTTAGATAAATATGTGAAATTATAAATGAAATCATGCCATTACTGTCTCTGTTGGGCTGTGGTGTTGGTTTGGGAGGAAAGTTTGCAATATTTGGAGTTTTCTACTCTCCGAAGACTGGAGAAGAGACCCTTTTAAGAATATTAAAGGTAAAGGTACCCCTGACCATTAGGTCCAGTCGCAGACGACTCTGGGGTTGCGGCACTCATCTCGCTTTACTGGCCGAGGGAGCCGGCGTTTGTCCTCAGACAGCTTCTGGGTCATGTGGCCAGCATGACTAAGCTGCTTCTGGCGAAACCAGAGGAGCGCACGGAAACACTGTTTACCTTCCCGCCGGAGAGGTGCCTATTGATCTACTTGAACTTTGACGTGCTTTCAAACTGCTAGGTTGGCAGGAGCTGGGACCGAGCAATGGGAGCTCACCCCGTCGTGGGGATTCGAACAGCCGACCTTCTGATCGGCAAGCCCTAGGCTCTGTGGTTTAGTCCACAGCGCCACCCGCGTCCCAAGCTTTAAGAATATTAGAGGGGCTTTTATACTGCAGCATCAGAGAGAACCACCTCTGTTTAAAGTGTTGGAGGCTGCAAATACAGTTTCTGTCAGGTGATTGTTTGATTTCTGTCACATGGTTCTTTGACAGCGTTCTACTCACTAGGGCGGGTTTTGCACCGAAAATGAAAAGGCAAATAGTAAGGATGCTTATTAACCTGTTTTTAGATTACAACTGCTAACAGAGGTTGTGTTCGCCGGATATTGATTTCTTTTTGCTGGCTCACATTTAAACTGATCTAAAATAATGTAAAGTTGTTTAACCAAGCTAGGAGCAAGTGGGCCTCAAGGAAATGTTAGATCCCAAACTGTGCAGAGAAGGAGAGAGGGAGACTCTAAGTCTAGCAAACAAGACTGTTTTGACTTGGAACGTAAAGACAGAAAGGCCAGCGCCAAATGAGTATTTCTGGGGTATTGCATAGTTGGGGACCAGCACTCATGTAACTTCAGAGGGTGGAGGCATTCAGAGCAGGACCACAGGTGATGATCTCATGAAACTGACTGGCTCATACATATACATAACAAGAAATATGAATTCCCAGTGCAGTAGACTTGTTAGACTTTGGCAGCATCAACAACCAAGAGTTTTGTGGAACATTAAAAGCAAGGGTGAGGAATGAAGAATGGGATGGACAAACGCAGCCCTCTCCACCTGGCCCTCAGAACTGGAAAAGGTCCCCTCACCTGCATTAAAGACTATCAAATGTATTACAGCATAAACTTTCATGGACTGTAGTCAACTTCATCAGAAAGGAAGAAGAGCAAAAGAGACCCAGCTTCAGGATATCTTAGGAAACCTTCTAGCCAAACGAAAAATTCTGGATGGTTATGATACCCACCAAGCCTTGACCTCATTCACACTGACCATCTGCAAGAACTGCTGGCCAAACAATAGTTGAGCACACGGTACCAAAACGTTTTTGACAGGATTTGGCAGCGCGTGACTTTTCCTCCAAATTTCAACTTGCGCCCCACACCTTCAAGCACAGATCTGTTAACTGATTTAACTTGCTAATGCTCTCCTCAAAGCTAGCAACTCAATGACTTTATCTGGGAGTCAGGTGCCTCTTTTCTCACAGGAGAGGCAAATCTGCATAGATACCACATGCTAATCCGTTTGACAAAACCAACCAGACCCAACCCCAATCATTCGGAAGGCAGCCAAATCCACACCCCTTTGTGCAATCCAGCATCCCGAAAGGAACACTGTAATTATACCTTGCACACATTAATAACAGCTCTGCTATAAATTCTGAAAATTAATGCAACTAAACGGTGGAGTGTTGTAGCACCTGCCCGTTTAATTATCTAATATGCCACACCAGGGGGCAAAGAAAGGAAGGAACCGTCTTCAAAATAGCTCTCAGCACGACATTTACATCTCCCATCAACAGCATTTGTTAGATCAGCACGTTCTAGTGTCTCTACACACAACCGAGATGTGGTTTTTGCCAGCAATATAGCCATTTGCCTCCACATCAAATTAACAATAGTAAGACACACCCCATTCCTTGACTGTGATTTGTTTTAAACTGCCTTTGTAAAAATATATATTTTATTAAAGATTTCTTGGTTTACAAAAGTATGTGCAATGTCTCTTTTCTCAAGTTACATTTTCTACAGATCAGTTTCATTTGTCGAGACATTAGTGATCACTTCAGATGGTGACAGCAGTCACGAAATTAAAAGACGCCTGCTTCTTGGGAGAAAAGCAATGGCAAACCTAGACAGCATCTTAAAAAGCAAAGACATCACCTTGCCAACAAAGGTCCGTATAGTTAAAGCTATGGTCTTCCCAGTAGTAATGTACAGAAGTGAGAGCTGGACCATAAAGAAGGCTGATCGCCGAAGAATTGATGCTTTTGAATTATGGTGCTGGAGGAGAATATTGAGAGTACCATGGACTGCAAGAAGATCAAAGCTATCCATTCTGAAGGAAAACAGCCCTGAGTGCTCACTGGAAGGACAGATCCTGAAGCTGAGGCTCCAATACTTTGGCCACCTCATGAGAAGAGAAGACTCCCTGGAAAAGACCCTGGTGTTGGGAAAGAGGGAGGGCACAAGGAGAAGGGGACGACAGAGGAGGAGATGGTTGGACAGTGTTCTCGAAGCTACTAACATGAGTTTGGCCAAACTGCGAGAGACAGTGAAGGAAAGGCGTGCCTGGCGTGCTCTGGTCCATGGAGTCACGAAGAGTCGGACACGACTGAACGACTGAACAACAACAACAGGAAGAAAAAGGGGGAAAGAGGTGGAGGGGGGAATGGTGAGTAGGGGTGGGCAGTTATGCTTCTATTCTACTTAGTGCATGTGTGGTGTTTTGTGTCAGCGTCACTTGTGTGGGTTCTCTTTACTAATCGCTTGTATTCCTTTGGTGGTGAGAGAGATTGGGGTGGCCTAGGGTGTGGTTGGTTGTCTTTGATTGGCTGTAGTTGTATTTTAAATCGCTCAGAATAGCCCGGGGACCTTGGGGTGAAGAGCAGGAATAATAACACTAAGAATAACAATGCCTTGTGCCCTCCAGATGTTTGGGGCTACAACTTCCATCAGCCCCAGCGGAGGGCACCTGAAAAGGGAAGACCGCTCCAGAGAGTATCCCTGGAAAGACCAATAGCAGACTACTCTGGTTTGCCCATAACCAAAGAACATTCACACTTATCAAGAGTTACTTAGGTGCTTCTTGACATTTCATGTGGTTTCTCAAGATCCAACCAACTCCCATCAGGGCTGGCCCAGGAAATCATAGAATCATAGAACTGTAGAGCTGGAAGGGACCCCTGAGGGTCATCTAGTCTAACCCCCTGCAAATGCAAGAGTCTCCACTAAAGCACCCAGGACAGATGGCCACCCCACCTCTGCTTAAAAACCTTCAATGAACAAACCTCCCGAGGGAGTCAAACGGCTCTTACTGTCAGAAAGTTCTTCCTGATGTTTAGTAGGAATCTCCTTTCTTGCAACTTGAAGCACTGCTGTCAGGGGCCAGAGGGCATTCCCTACCCCACGGTTTCATGTACAAAAGCCAAGCAGGCTTGGAAATTGGAATTGAATTTCAGTTCAACACTGGCAGGAGGACAGCATCCCACAACATCTCCGAGGGCTTATCCATTCTTCCTCTTGTCCCGCAGCTTCCCCTGCCTCCAGGAAAACTGCTCTTTAGCGCTCAATCGGAGCAAACAACACTTCAGGTTTTCTCTGATTGACAACTGCTGTTGGCTCCAGTTTAGCACTAAAGAGCCGGCTTTCCCTGGGAAAGGAGCAGGGCGAGGGGAGAACCACTCAGAATGACGCCTAGGAAGCACGAGTCAAGCAGAAAACCACTCAGACCCATACTTTTTAGGCACAGAACAAGCGGAAGTGTGGAGGAGCCCTAAGTGCAGCAGGCGAACTTAGGGCTCTGAAGGCAGGCTGCATGGGACACACGTCACTTCCTAGAGTTCCCTGGGAAGGACTGCGGTGCTGTGAAGGAAATAGGGGTCTCCTAACAACTCTCAAAGCACCCATAACAAACTACATTTCCCAGGATTCTTTGGGGAAAGCCACAACTGTTTAAAGTGGCATGATGGTATTTGAATGAAAAGTGCAGATGCGGCTCATCATTTTTCTAGAAACAGGGCATTCCCTCATCCATGTTCTGCTACCATGCAAATACTGTATTTTTTTTAAAGGAAGTTTGCTCACATAAATAAAGGAAAGCAATACTTTTTACAAAAGCAAGAGCGATGTTTCTACAAAATATTATGATATCCCTGGGGTACCATCTGATGTCGGCCTCAGGAGCACAAAGATTCAGGCTTTCACAATGTGGACATTTTTGCTTTTTTTTTTAATTTGACATTCTCACTTCACAGAGTCTTATTTTATTTTATTTTTTTTTAATTAAGGTTCTTCGGAACAGGAGTTGCTAAGGAAACAGCTAGCAGCACAAGACTTGTATTACAATTACTAGATACGGTTCGTGCTCAGTTCACTGCCAACGAAACCTACAAATTAACTGAATGGAGCAGCGATTCCTGCAATTAAATGCATTGCAAGGAGCAGAGCGTTTGGGGACAGAACAAACTTGCATCTTAAGATTACTTGTGCCGTAGTGGATGGTGCTGGTTTTGGGATTGGTCCAACCCTCTGTGCAGTCAGGAAGTTTACTGGGTTACCTTGGGGCAGTCATTTGTGTAAGATACAAATATGGTGGACCATTTTTCAGTAAGAGAGGTGCAAAACCTCTAGAGGCAACATGCTAGCAATTTTTAAAAGTTTAAAAAAAAAACACCAAAAAAAACAAGCTATGATCTAGCAGGGTTACAGATTTGCAATTTGGATCTGCACTGAAATTATTCAAGGGTGAATGATTCTGCAACCTTAGTCGCATCGCAGTTTCTCCGTCTTTCAGCTGAAGGAAATTATTGGCTCGTCTCATGGGTTTGGAGGGCAAATGAGCTAAGGAAGCGTTTCATCCCCCCCCCCCTTTGAGCAATAAATCTAATTAAATAAATATAGAAACAATGGGGCATTTAAAGACTTAGAAAAACTCCACAGGGTTGTCAGCAGAAGCTTTGGGACAGCACACTGTTCGTTTATCCTAATCGTTGGCATTTGGTGCGCCTCTTGAAAAACTGCTTCCTGTACCTAAATCCCACCCCAAACAATCCATTTCAACACCATTTCCCCCAGTTCCAACATCCTCTGCCTATTCTATGAATAGACAGGCCTTTGTGATGGATTGTCCTGCAACAGAGAGACCCTCCCTCCCTATCTTCCTTCCAATTCAGCTGCTCTTGTGTTTTTCAATTAAATCTTAATCTCTGTCACTTCAGAGCTGAGGGTTTGGCATTTATTTCTGCTAGAGCAAGCCGGTGCACAATTCAAAACCACAAGCAGAGAGTCAACTTGGTTCTCAAAAAATGGGCTGCAAATAAATTCCTCAAGCAGTGAAACTGACAAGGTGATAAACCTGCTTCTTTAGGGCTGTGTCAAGTGGTAGGGGAGAGACAGGGAGGTGATTTCACGCCCAATGGCCATGACTTCTTCCAGGAGCAAGCTAGGATGGCCAGGATTCAAAAGAACTTCACACACCCAAGAGGCTGCTGGCGTATGCTTCATTTTTGGCTCCCAGTACGTTTCCGAGCACAATTCAAAGTGTTGGTGCTGACCTTTAAAGCCCTAAATGGCTTCGGTCCAGTATACCTGAAGGAGCGTCTCCACCCCCATCGTTCAGCCTGGACACTGAGGTCCAGTGCCGAGGGCCTTCTGGCGGTTCCCTCACTACGAAAAGCCAAGTTACAGGGAACCAGGCAGAGGGCCTTCTCAGTAGTGGCACCCACCCTGTGGAACGCCCTCCCTTCAGATGTCAAAGAGAACAACAACTATCAGACCTTTAGAAGACATCTGAAGGCAGCCCTGTTTAGGGAGGCTTTTAATGTTTTATAGATTATTGTATTTTAATGTTCTGTTGAAAGCCACCCAGAGTGGCTGGGGAAACCCAGCCAGATGGGCGGGGTATAAATAATATATTATTATTATTATTATTATTATTATTATTATTATTATTATAAACAGTAGGCCACCTTTCGCTATCCTTTCCCAATCCACTTTTTAACTTGAGGGCTTTTTTTTTTTTTTTTTTACCAGATTTGGCATGGAGGCCTTCTGGTCAAAGGGCAGAGGGAGTCAGAAAAGCAGCCTGGGCCTGCATAATGCTAAAATAGCTCCAGAGGTATCAGCTGGCTTGCACTGGAAAACCCAAAGGTTTGCGAAAGCATTAGAAAACTTTAGAGGGGAACCTAGCGGCAGGGACTAAAAACAGCCCAATGTGAACCCCAGTGGGATCAGTACTCAGAGAATGGAGACAGACAGCTGGCTGGGAAACTGGGAGAAGGAATGAAATGGAGTCTCCTACAAAAGGGCCTGGCAGGCTGGCACGTTGTAGGTCCCACTTGTATTACTTCTAACTCGTGCTGCATAGATTTGGAGCCCAATTTTGCTACAGCTCCCCATCCCGCCCCAAGCCAATGTCTACTTTGCTCGACAATGTTTTAAAAGGTATGGCTGGTTTTTAATCCATTTGTATCCAGCGTCGGATCACTTCTGTGTGCTTTCCGCAAAAATCAACATACTACAATGGATTCCTTCCCCACCCCCCACCCCCATGCCAAGAAATTAAGAGAAAAACCAACACAGAATCATAAAATTGTAGGCTTGGAAGATGGCCAAACCAAAAAACTACATTCTTGGAGCTCGCTTTCTGACAGGAACCACAGCACTCTAGTCTGTGGGACGGCAGGGAGCAAAAATAAGAAATAGATACACTGAGGTTTGAACTTTTGACTGCTTTTCGTAGATATGCAATTCCAGGAGAGAGAGAAAATGTTTGTGTGAGATGTGTGTGTGTGTGAAATATATATATATAGAAAGAAAGAGAGAATCAGCTTTAGATTCTGAACTGTCCTTATGTCATCCATGCCAGAGAATCCACCATACATAAAACACACACTGCTCTAAAATTGCCAAGGATAACCTGTCTCCATCATATTTTGACAGCCCCAGAACTACCACATTTCCTAGTTGCCATTGTTTCATATGAATGAGAAAGATTGGGGAGGGGGGCACCCGAGGCTTCCATAGTCATCCCTCTCTCCCCGCCTCCCACCCTCCAAATCCCCAAGATAAAAGCCATAATCCATTGCATGCAAGGAATGGGGTTGCCCAAGTAGGTGAGAGATGCCCACATGAAACGGTTGGGAGTCATGTTGTGGTCGCCCGAATGCGCCCAAAGGACCACAGAGACAGCGAGAGGGGGAGCTTTACACCTGAAGGCTGTAAATCGCCAGAGGGGGTTTCAGACAAAAAGACCACTCCCTCTTCCCCCATTTCCTTGTCCTATTGTTCTCAATGGCAGAGTCCGAGAGGGGCCCCGGATCACCTTTCCCAGGAGGAGGTTACCGTGACCTGGATCCCGTGAAACCGGGAAAACTAGCCTGGCAGCGCCAGGGAATATAATGCACCTATTCTTTTGAAATCGGGTGCCCTGTGCGCGCGCCGCCAAACCAAAGCTCGAAGGAGTACCAGGATCAACTCGCTCCATTATTTTATTTCGTTTATGAAAGGGAAAGCGAAGCGCAGCCGCTTACCTTGCAGCTGCTTGAACCTCCCTTCTAGCTGGTTGTAATTGTATGGCACCGAGGCAGGGCACGCGGGGGACAAGGGCACGGGCATGCTCGCCGGGTTCTGCACTTCCATGGAGGAGGGAGCCGCTCGGAGGTTAGAATCCCAGCATGCGAAACGGAACGGGTGCGCTTAAAAAAAAAGGAGGAAACGGACGCAACCCACAGGTTGCTCCAAAAGACAAATCCAGGCAGATCCCAGTTTCCTCAGGTGCGTGCTGGTGCTGCCCTTTCGCTCCACGATTCCTTTAAAAGTAAAAATTAAAAAAAAAATCCCTCTACGATCTCAGTTCCAGCCTCCACGCCCGATCCGATTCAAAGCAGTCCGGCGGAGGATGGCATCCTATAGCGCGCGCGAACTTAAACCCGCGTGGGCTGCTGGCGATCCCTGTGCGCCCCGAGTTGACTTCGGTTGCAAGCTTTCTTTACCCGGAGCGGCGGCCGGGCAATCCGGATCCACGCGGAAAAAAAGAAGACACAAAACAACCCGCCCAGGTTGCAAGTCCAGAGTCGAAGCGCGCGCGCCCGCCCGCCCGCCCTCCTTTCGTGCTCCTTCCTCCCTCCCTCCCTCTCCCCAGCCTCCCCGCACCTCAGACCTTTCTGCTACTTTGCAAGATCCCCCAGTAGCCACTCGCGGCGTATTTAGTGGCGGTGATGTCACTGATTAGCATAAAGCATTGTGGAGGACTGTACCAATGGCAGGAAGCGGCGGGGTGGCCAGGAGCGCCGGCGGTGGTTCGCGCGCGGCGGCCAGGCGGCGCTGGCTCGGGATCGAGAGCATCCGCGCGCGGGGACGCCTCCCCAAAGGTCCCCGGAGCGGAGGCCGAGAGCTCGGGGCGCGCCCGTTTCGAAGCGGGAGGGGGTGGGCACCTACTCGCACACGCGGCGGAGAGGCATTGGTACCTTCCGAAAAGCAAGCTGGTAGAATTACGCTCTTTTGTTAAGAGCCTCATGTAACGGAAAAGTCTCAGATTACTATCGCCTGAAAAGGAGGGCACTTTTTCTTCCTTTATCTTCAGCGCTGCGCACTAGAAAGGAGAAGAGGGGAAAAGATAGAAAGTAGCCAATTCTCCCGGGACAGAAACACTCATTCAGCATTTAGCATCGGGGGTTTCTTTAAAAAAAATGCACACTTTTGCAAAACTATGAATGAGCCCTCTCCACCCAGCAATTTAGTACCATTTGATTTAATTGGAGATGCTAAATATTTTGACGTCTGGAAAGCAGGGCATGGACCTCGCCATCCAGTTGCGATCAGGCCTTCTGCTCATTTAGCAAATTACACTTGGAACATAATAGCAGTGTTTGCATTTCTGTGTCTTTCATTTAAAATGAGGGCCTTCCCTCTACTTTGCAAGGGCTTGGTTTTTAAATGAAGCTGTTGGGGTAAGGACACGTTAGCCCCCTCCCAAGCGAGCGTCCTGTAAGGGGGGCAGTCGTTGGGCATGACAGATATGGCTGATCATAGGATCCCAGAATTGTAGAGTTGGAAGGGATCCTGAGGGTCATTCTGGTCTAACCCCCTGCGATGCAGGAATCTCAACCAGATCATCCATGACAGATGGCCATCCAACCTCTGCTTTAAAACTTCCAAGGAAAGAGAGCCCACCACCTCTTGTGGGTGTCTGTTCCACTGTTGAACAGCTCTTCCTGCCAGAAAGTTCTTCCTGATGTTTAGCTGGAATCTCCTTTCTCGTAACTGGAATCCATTGGTTTGAGTCCTGGCCTCCGGCATGGAAGAAAGCAAGCTCGTTCCACCCTCCATGTGACAGCCCTTTAGATATCTGAAGTTGAAGGAGCGTCTCCACCCCCATCGTTCTGCCCAGACACTGAGGTCCAGCGCCGAGTGCCTTCTGGCGGTTTCCTCATTGAGAGAAGCCAAGTTACAGGAAACCAGGCAGAGGGCCTTCTCGGTGGTGGCACCCGCCCTGTGGAACGCCCTCCCACCAGATGTCAAAGAGAACAACAACGACCAGACTTTTAGAAGACATCTGAAGGCAGCCCTGTTTAGGGAAGCGTTTAATGTTTGATGGATTACTGTATTTTAATATTTTGTTGGGAGCCGCCCAGAGCAGCTGGGGAAGCCCAGCCAGATGGGCGGGGTATAAATAATAAATTTATTATTATTATTATTATTATTATTAGTAGTAGTAGTAGTAGTAGTATCATCATCTATATCAAAATGGGATAGATGCCTTGCACAGGGAAGCTCTATGCACACGTTGCTCTGCAGTTAAGGCCCCTTATGCCTTGTGAAAGTGTGGCTGGTGTGCGTTGTGACCATTACCTACAATGCAACCTCCATGTGCTTGTGTGATGAAACACGGGACAGTCGAGCTCTCTGCTTGGATAGACCAGGGATCGGGACTGGTGACCTCCTGCATAAATAGCCTAGTTTGCGGCCTGCCTCGTAGAAAACACCCCCTCACTGGAATAAGAGTTGTGAGTAAATGTCTCCCCCTTCTCCATTCAACCAGTCCCTTAGAAATAAGGGCACTGGATATTTCATCCTACAGAGATCACTTCCTGTTGAACCCAACCCATGTGCTTGCATTTGCCTCCTTGCCATGCATGCTACAGGCTCCTGGTTGCACCAGCATTGTTAACTGAGTACCCAAATTCCTTTCATTTGAGTCAGAGCTCCTCCCCCCACCCTCCTTCCTCCCCTTTTAACACTGCAAAATGTTGCCTTTGTTTGGTTTCTGTAGTTTTGCCATTTTTTTAGTCATGCAGTAAATGCGAAACTAATGTTTTGTAGGAGAGACAGAACAGCACACAACACGGCGCATTCAGAATCGTGCGCGCCCACCCTCTTCCAAAAGAGGAAAGCAGCCTACTCCAAGCACCTTGTTCTATGTGGGATGTGTGAGTTTATTCCCAAAATGAGATTCCTCATCAGAAAAGGGGTCTTGCTGACTTTGTCAGGGCTTCTTCTTCTTCAAGGATTTTAGAGATGGGGTATAAATCAATTTGGAACACTCGTTACTCTATTCTTGGTTTAGAAACACATGCAAATTTTCACAAAGGCTGTTGACAGATTCTAACTATATGGTTACAGTAGCCTTTTGCTTAAACTTTGGGGTACACTGATCTAGTAAAGTCACAATCCTATACACGACTCAGTCCCAAACTTGTTTACTCAGAAGTAAGTCCCTCTGAGCACTACAGTCCTTAAAGGTAAAGGTAAAGGGACCCCTGACCATTAGGTCCAGTCGTGTCCGACTCTGGGGTTGCGGCGCTCATCTCGCTTTATTGGCCGAGAGCCGGCGTACAGCTTCCGGGTCATGTGGCCAGCATGACAAAGCCGCTTCTGGTGAACCAGAGCAGCGCACGGAAACGCCGTTTACCTTCCCGCCAGAGCGGTTCCTATTTATCTACTTGCACTTTGACGTGCTTTCGAACTGCTAGGTGGGCAGGAGCTGGCACCGAGCAACGGGAGCTCACCCCGTCGCAGGGATTCGAACCGCCGACCTTCTGATCAGCAAGCTCTAGGCTCTGTGGTTTGACCCACAGCGCCACCTGGGTCCCTACAGGACTACAGTCCTTACTGTTTGGTTAATGGCTTGTAGGGCTGCAGTTCTGCAGTACACGCCTATGGCTCGTTTACTCAGAAGTAAGTGCCGCTCAGTTAATTCCTGTGATGTTGATGAAAAGGGATGGCAATGAAACCAAAATATGTGGTGCACGCCAAACATTCTCCGAGCGTTTAGCTGTCTAACGCAAAATTCAATGAATGCAATCCATTCCCCCTGATGGTGGGTTTCTGGTCCCCTGAAATATAATATGGGCAGAACCTTGGGGATTGCTAACACTGCAAGACTGGAGTAGCGGAGTAAAACCTGGCCTTGTGCCTTAGAAAACAATGTGGCTGCATGCAGGGATTGCCAATAATAATAGTGGTAATCGCCTCATGCTTCATTTTCACTATGGCATCTATTCTGCGTGTTCCTGTGCGCTTCCAGTGCTGACAGAGAGTTCCATCTTCTAAAAAAGCATCAGCTTACGTGCGTCTGCTGAAGGCAAGATAGTGCATTTAGTGGAACAATGTTCTGACCGTGGAATAGCAAATCCCTGTGTTTCCTCTAAAGCCCTTTCCCTGATAATCTTTGCCCTGCCAGCTGTCTCTGAAATAGACAGAATGCCGCACAGCATCTCTTCGGTGCATTCTTTAAAAAAAAAAAAAAAAAACCCAACAACAAACCATCCAGTTCTCCCATTTAAACAAACAAACAAACAAACAAACAAACAAAGAATGTGCATTCTATATCCATCCTGGGAGGAACAGGATCATAAAACCAGGTTGCCACAATAGTTGATCAACTGGATTTCCCTCCAGTTAAGGACAATAAGAAGAGATTGGCTGAATCCATCAGTAGCCCAGCTTCTCAAGCATCGTCTTAAGAACATGAGAGGAGATTTGCTGGATCAGGCCAATGGTTGGCCCATCAAGCCCAGCATCCTGTTCTCACAGAAGCCAACCAGATGCCCAAGTGGGAAGCATGCAAGCTGGATGTGAACACGACAGTACTCTGGCCAGTGTGGCTAGTAGTCATGGGTGGCCCTCTCCTCTGCAAATTTGTCCAATCCTCTTTTGAAGCCACCCAAGTTGTTGGCCATCGCTCCTTCCTGCGGGTGGCTGCGGGTGGCTGCGTGAAGAAGTACTTTGAAGTACGCTTGGACTACTGCAATGCGCTCTACATGGGGCTACCTTTGAAGGTGACCCGGAAACTACAACTAATCCAGAACGCCGCAGCTAGACTGGTGACTGGGAGCGGCCGCCAAGACGATATAACACCGGTCCTGAAAGACCTACAATGGCTCCCAGTACGTTTCGGAGCACAATTCAAAGTGTTGGTGCTGACCTTTAAAGCCCTAAACGGCCTCAGCCCAGTGTACCTGAAGGAGCGTCTCCACCCCCATCGTTCAGCCTGGACACTGACGTCCAGCTCCGAGGGCCTTCTGGAGGTTTCCTCACTGCGAGAAGTGAGGTTACAGGGAATCAAGCAGAGGGCCTTCTCGGTAGTGGCACCCACCCTGTGGAATGTCCTCCCATCAGATGTCAAGGAAATAAACAACTGAAGGCAGCCCTGTTTAGGGAAGTTTTTTGTTTGATGTTTTATCGTGTTTTTATTATTCTTTTGGGCGGTATAAATAAATGATTTATTATTATTATTATTATTATTATTATTATTATTTATTTGTGTGCCCTGCATCTTCCAACGCTCCACTGTTTCTCAATCTACTTTCTCTGTGAAGGGAAGGGTGAAAGGGCAGCGCATGTGGCCACACTGTGGCAAGAAATACTTTGTTTCTGTGTTCTGAACCTATTGCCTATCTGTTTCATTTTAGCATTATACAATATACAGTATATATCTCTCCACACTACTCACGAATTTATAGGCCCCCATTTCCCCTCTATCTGGATGTCTGTTTGATTGCACCTGGAGCACAGTGCCTGAGCCAAGTTTCAGGAAAATCTAGCCGTTGATATATGTTATAGTAATATTAGCCTGATTTGTAACCCTAGACAAGGACTGGGTCTTTTGATACTCCTTCTACATCAGGATCTCCAATTGTGGCAACTGTTACGTTCGTTCCATTCCTCCTGTACTGAATCAACATCCCCAACTAAGCTGGCAGTACATAACACCTGTAGGCACATCCATTCAACTGCCGGCGCCCCACCCTTGGCAAACAGGTGTTGCTATGCAAGTCTCCATGCTCCGTGACACCAAAGCACAGGTGAACAGCCACAGAGAAGAACTGTGTTTATAACCAAACAAGGGCCGCAGCCGCTTGCTTTTTAATGGCTTCTGGCAGAGGCAGCCAATTCCCGGGTCTTTCCAGTGTATTAAGAAGGCAAAGGAAAGCAGAGAGAGATAGCCAAGGTTCATGAAATTATGCAGGATGCAGAGCAGGGGTGGGGACCCTGTGCCTCGCCACACCTTGCTGGACTACAACTCCCATCATTCCTCCTGACCATTCACCTTGCTAGCTGGGGCTCATGGGAGTTGGAGTCCGACAAAAGCTGGAGGACACCATGTTGGTTTATGGCTTTGTTGAGATATCTGATCTTAAACCAGGGGTGTGGGGAACTCAGGCCTGGGGGGGGGGCAGATGAGGCCCTCCAGGCCGCTATGTCTGGCCCTCAAAATTCTCCCCAGGCCACACCCCTCACTGGCCCAATTTTGCACCCTCCTTCTGCATTTGTGCCTGGCTGGGATGTGTCTTTGAGCTCCGATAATGGCCGCTTGCTGCGAGGACAGAGAAGGGTGTGTGAGTGTCTGTGTCAAACGTAGCCTACCTGCGTCAAGGTAAAACTGAATTGGTTGCTCTGCCTCTGGCCCCACCCACCACAGACATGTGGCCCTCAGAAGGCTGTCCAGAAGGGAATGTGGCCCTCAGGCTGGGGGGGGGAAATCCCTGTCCCTGCTCTAAACTTAAAAATGAGCTGGCCAGTGAGTGAAAAGAGAAAGGGGACTATAGCTCAGTGGCAGAGCCCATGATGCTTTGCTAATAATAATATTATTATTATTATTAGGCAGGCACCTTTGTTGTCCTGCTCTGAACACCGTTAAAACTTTTGTTTTGTTTGGCGAGTCTACCCAGACATGTAATTTTTATCATGCACAATAGTTTAAAAAATATTGCTTCCATCTATATTTTGATGTTGTTGCGTTTACGGTGTTTAAAGTCTGTTTTTATAGCTATCCTTCAATGACGTATTATACCAGGCATCCCCAAACTGCGGCCCTCCAGATGTTTTGGCCTACAACTCCCATGATTCCTAGCTAACAGGACCAGTGGTCAGGGATGATGGGAATTGTAGTCCAAAACATCTGGAGGGCCGAAGTTTGGGGGTGCCTGTATTATACCATTTAATACAAGCCACTTAGAGAAGATTATTGGGGTTTTTCTTAATTAAGTAGTATATAAGTCTGAATGAATGAATGAATGCAGACAACCAATCCCAGGCTCAATCGTCATGCTCTCTACTGGATTCAAGTAACAGGGCTGGGAAACACATCAGCCTGGGACCATGTATGAGCCCTGCCCTGGGAGTGGACTGCTCCATGGCCAAAACTCAGAACATGGCACAAGTGAGGGAAAATCCAGCAGTTAGTGCATACTTCACAGCTTGGACCTTTGCCAGCTTGCATCTTGGAGGTGGGGGCCGAAGGGGTAGCTGTTGAAGTGAGTTCTTGCACAGTTCATTCAGTCCAAAATTGCTCCGAGGCTCAGATTTGTTTATTTTTCTCTTATTAAGCAATGCCTCGGAATGGTCACAAGGCGCTCACATGCTCTGAGACGCTTGCTTCTGGGTGTTTAGGCTTCACATCTGTCATCTGTTTTAGCTGACCAAGCATCTCAAGTAATGCCTCATGGAGGAGGAGCGTTGACACCCCTGTGCTTGCCGAGCTTCTTAAAGCGCGGGGTAGTTTTTATTTACCGTGTAGAAGGGGCAGACCCAGAAGCCACCCCATTTTATCCTCAAAACGATATTGTAGGGTAAGTCGAGCGTACAAAAGATAACCACCAAGCAACATGTCTGGACAGAGATGTCACCCTGGTCCAAGTGCCGCAGCCCAGCCGAAGAGTCTTGCAGCATGTTAGAGGCTAACAAATTACTTACGCTTCACACTTGAGGCTAGTTACATCTACTCCACAAAAGCTTATGCCTTGATAAATGTGTTATTATTTATGGTGACACAGGACTTTCTGAAATCAACCAGTCTCTCATACTATAGGCCCTTCCAGATGCCCTTTTTTAATTGTGCATGTACTCAAAGGTAGGAGGGACAGCAAAGGAGGTAATAATTTGAACCAGCGTGGCAATTTCAAGGAAACCATTGGGTGTGAGGAGTGGTTTAAGTGCGCATGTGTGTGTGTGAACCCAGATAAGGCAACTTGATCCAGAGTCTGAAGGATCTGAAGAAGTGTGTATGCACACGAAAGCTTATACCCAGAACAAACTTAGTTGGTCTCTAAGATGCAACTGGATAATTTTTTAATTTTTTAATTTATTTTGATCCAGAGTGGAAGCACATGATTGTCCATTCTGGGGTGACTGAATCAAAGATTTTGGCTTACCAAAATCTTTAGCCTTCATCGACCTAGCACTCTCCAGCTATTTTGAACTACAACATCCATGAGGCTGGCGAGAGTTGGGTCCAAAACAGCTGGCAAAGACTGAAGTTTTGTCTAGATTGACCACACACACTCAAGATCACACCCAAGTAATTAATCTGGAATAGCTACAACACCCTGGGGCCATTTAGCTCTTAAACATTTACAGATAGAATAGAGGGGAACTCAGCACTCAACCGTTCCTTAAAACGAAGGCCCCGTTCTTAAATTACAAAAGCACAGTTGCAATCATAGTTGCTGCTCCACCACTCCGGAAAAGTCGGGATATGGAATCACACAGGGCGGACCAGATCATGGAGGAAGAACAACACAAGGGATGCATACATTGAATGCTTTTAAAGAACATTCAAAGCACATTTCTCCACCTCAAAGAATTCTGGGCATTGTAGGGTTGCTACAGGGTTGTAGGGCATTGGTAAGCTACAGATTTGAAGCAATGATTCTTCAACATCAACTTCACTGGACTGGTCATGTTGTTCGGATGCCTGATTATCATCTTCCAAAGCAACTACTCTATTCCGAACGTAAAAATGGAAAGCGTAATGCTGGTGGTTAACAAAAGAGGTTTAAAGACTCTCAGAGCAAATCTTTTTTAAAAATGTAGTATAAACAATTGGGAAACACTGGCCTGCGAGTGCTCCAGTTGGAGAACAGCCTTTACCAAAGGTGTCATGGGCGTTGAAGACACTCGAACTCAGGACGAAAGGGAGAAACGTGCTAAGAGGAAGGGACACTTGGCAAACCCTCACCGTGATCAACTCCTGCCCAGAAACCTATGTTCCCACTATGGAAGGATGTGTGGATCCAGAATTGGCCTCCACCATCACTTACGGACTCACTGTTAAGACCGTGCTCATGGAAGACAATCTTATTTGACCACAAGTGATCGCCAAAGAAGAGGACAGTGCCTAGAATTCTTGAAGGGAAATAATGGGCTTCGAATGTGCACACAGCCTCTCTCCTCGCCCATGATCCAGCATTCAGCAAGTGAGTAGATCTTCCAACGTGATCTTGCCCCTCCCCCCCAGCTTGGTTTCCACATTCAAGCAGTGCCCTTGATGGAGCCACAAAAAGCAGCAACCGCACCACTCCCATAATATAAGGCTCCAGTTGTGTGCCAGCATTGTCAAGGAGTGCTTAGAGATAATTAAGCAATTTGAAGAGATCTTATGGACCCTGAGGTATTTGACTCACAAGTTTGGAATGGATAATTTCTCTAGTCTTCAGGGTGACATTAAAAAAAGTACACCGTTAAGTCTGAGGGCTGCAGGAACCCGGTCAATCTACTTGGCATGGGATTAACATCATCTGCAAAACACTTTGATGAATTTAGAGAAGCCCAAAGTACAATTTTGTGGGGGTGTTCAGTGTTGTTGGCCCAAAGCTATTGTCGTTTAATTATACAATGTTTGTTCTTAAATGTAAAAAATGTGGCTCAGCCCTTTAGAAAAATTCTCATTAAATGGACTTGGAGATAGATTTTGGGAGTAAAATGAAAACAAATCCGGACTTCTAAAATATTTCCAGGTGTTGGACATGACCAAATGCTTTGCCTTCATATTTTGAAAGGCAGTTCTACAATAGCAATGTGGCCTAGCAACTTATTTTTTATATATAAAAAAACGAAAACTGCCATTCTCAGGATTCCCAGCCACATTCTCCAACTTTCGTAGAGAAATTCCTTGTGGCTGGATATTTACAAAACAGTGAGCCTGAAGGTTGTGGAGAAATAGTTGAAAATATGCATCTAGCTTCTGTGGAAGGCTCAGTCAGAGACATTGATTGGTCCTTAAAATGTTTTGGGCAAAGGCCTACACCATAATTTTTTTAAAAAAAAACCCTGAACATATGCTAATTTGTAGGTATAGCTGGAAATAGAGGCCAACTTTTGGAGGGAAAGCCACCCTATATGTAAAGTAATTTTAAAAAGAAATACACAAGAAGCGGGCAAAGGATGCATGAAGAAGCCTTAGACCCTCAGAAGATGATGGAATCTTCTTCCTTAGAGGTTTCTAAGCAGAGGTTGGATGGCCACCTGTCATGGATGATTTAGCTGAGATTCCTGCATTGCAGGGGGTTGGACTAGATGACCCTCGGGATCCCTTCCCTACAATTATTTGATTCTATTATTCTAACTCAGACCATTGGTCCTTCTAGCTCAGTATTGTCTACACTCATAGGCGGTCTCTCTCCAAGATTTCAGAGGGGGGTTCTCTCCTACCTGAAGATGCTAGAGATTAAACCTGGGATGGGATGCTCCGCCACTGAGCCCTTCCCCAAAAGGAGATTTGGGGCATGCTCGCAAAAGACTTGGGGGTTGGGCCCCCTGGGCCATCCTGTAACAAGCCCCCTAGTCAAAATCCCTAGGTGCCTTTGGGACGAAGGCTACAAGGGCCTTGTCTTCAAACTCTCCATTGCTGCCCTGGGCCTAGCACTCTGCTGGACTCCAGAAATCCAAGAGGCTGTTTAGGAGACATGATACAGCAAGCAGCGAAACGCAGACTGGAAGTTACATCATAGGTGTGCAACGACATGATACTTAATGCGGCTTGAAATATTGGAGGAAAGGGACCGATTAAAGAAAGAATAAACTAATTGGTCCAAATGTTTTCAATCCCCAAATGTAAAACCCTCCCTTCCAAACTCACTCTGAACGCCAAAACGAATGAAATGTACATTTCCTAAAACACTCCAATCCTCCTACGTGGTTTTTTCCCCTTTTCTTTTTAATATATATCTGTGGTTTGGGAATTGCCTCTTAGTACAATAGTGCTAGACGCCTGGTTAAATGCGGTCCACACGTTTTCTAGGCCAAAAGGCTGGATAAATCCCAGGCACTTTCGCTGGCCAGGCACTGGAGTATTTCGATGTTGTTCCGCACTTCTATATATCATTGGCACATGGGAGCAGGATTCTAAGCTCTTAAAAGATATGATGTTAGCTAGGAATCTGAAACATTTTTCCAGCTCTGTTGTTATGAAGAGGAGGAGGAGGAGGAGGAGGAGGAGGAGGAGGAGGAGGAGAAGAAGAAGAAGAAGAAGAAGAAGAAGAAGAAGAAGAAGAAGAAGAAGAAGAAGAAGAAGAAGAAGAGTTTGGATTTGATATTCCACTTTATCACTACCCGAAGGAGTCTCAAAGCGGCTAACATGCTCCTTTCCCTTCCTCCCCCACAACAAACACTCTGTGAGGTGAGTGGGGCTGAGAGACTTCAGAGAAGTGTGACTAGCCCAAGGTCACCCAGCAGCTGCATGTGGAGGAGCAGAGACGCGAACCTGGTTCACCAGATTACGAGTCTACCGCTCTTAACCACTACACCACACTGGCCCTCTTCAGGTGAAGTTACCCACTGAACTTTGAGCAAAGGAGACAGGATAAAGGTAAAGGTAAAGGAACCCCTGACCATTAGGTCCAGTTGCGGACGACTCTGGGGTTGCAGCACTCATCTCGCTTTACTGGCTGAGGGAGCCGGCGTACAGCTTCCGGGTCATGTGGCCAGCATGACTAAGCCGCTTCTGGCGAACCAGAGCAGCGCACGGAAACGCTGTTTACCTTCCTGCCAGAGCGGTACTTATTTATCTACTTGCACTTTGACGTGCTTTTGAACTGCTAGGTGGGCAGGAGCAGGTACCGAGCAACGGGAGCTCACCCCATCGTGGGGATTCGAACCGCCGACCTTCTGGTCGGCAAGCCCTAGGCTCTGTGGTTTAGACCACAGCGCCACCCGCATCCCTTTGAACTTTGAGCAAAGGAGACAGGATAGTGATGAACAATTAATATTGAGGCCTCGCCATGTGTTTTTTTTCCCGTCAAGCTGAGGCTTAACGAAGTCTGTGACCGTATAATTAAAGTTGTTATTGTGGTAGTAAGCTGAGGGACTTCAGGAAAAATAAGCCCAATTCATTCTTGAGGAACAAGCGTAGTCCCAAAAAGCATGGTTTGTTGGAGTGGCAACAAGCTGCATGAGCTTGAAAATTTCTTCTTCCGCCGCCTCCATTTCCCCCTTCCCATCTGTAGGCAGATTTCCTGTTTGTCGAGTGGTTCCCCGTGACATCCCAACTGTGAAACTGTGGCTTAATGGCTCCCTACAAACTGGCACTGCAAACAAGGATTTAGGTTTCTTGTTTTAGATGTCATGGACACTGTGATTTAACAAGAAGGTGATTCTCTTCAGGTGCCAGGTAGGCAAGGCGAGGATGGAGGAAAACAAGGGAGAACTCACAGAGGTATAATTTCCAGAGTGGCTTAGCAAATCTATCCATCTTCACAGAGGAATCTGGGAATTGTATCTCTGAGAAGGGAACGGCGGTCTCTTGACAACTCTCAGCGCCCTTAACAAACTACAGTTCCCGGGATCCTTTGGAGTGGGAAAGCCATGGCCTGCTTAAAGCGCCATCATAGTATTTTAAACGCATGGCATGTGGCCTAGCTCTTTCATTGTCCTGCTGTTATAGATAAGGGCTAAGAGAGAGAGAGAGGGACCAGGTGGCGCTGTGGGTTAAACCACAGGCTTGCTGATCAGAAGGTCAGCGGTTTGAATCCCTGCGACGGGGTGAGCTCCCGTTGTTCGGTCCCAGTTCCTGCCCACCTAGCAGTTCGAAAGCACGTTAAAGTGCAAGTAGATAAATAGGGACCGCTCCAGCGGGAAGGTAAACAGCGTTTCCATGCGCTGCTCTGGTTCGCCAGAAGCAGCTTTGTCATGCTGGCCACATGACCCGGAGGCTGTCTTCGGACAAACGCCGGCTCCCTCGACCTATAGAGCGAGATGAGCATGCAACCCCAGAGTCGGACACGACTGGACCTAACGGTCAGGGGTCCCTTTAAGAGAGAGAGAACGGATTGCTTAAGAGGCCTCCTAGTAGGTTCATCATGGCAAAGGCAGGATTAAGCCCCTGATTCACAGCTCAGTTTCCTAGCCATTAATGCTGCATCAGTTAATCTTCTTGCTAAAGCCGGTTTGGAATTAACCAAAAGACACTCTCCTAATTTTATTTTGGAACAGGATCAGCTAGCAATTACAATCCTTTGGTACAGTTTCTAAGCAACGCACGGGGGGGGGGGGGATTCATAGAACAATCTTTTGCTCAATAAAAGCAGAAGCTTTGCAAGGCAAACACTCAGAAACAAAGATGGCAGAACATCCCCTTCTCGAAACGCACTCGGAACACGGGCACTTCAGTTATGACTGACACCTGTCAGCAGCTCTTATAAAATGTGATCGGCAACAGCAAAGTAAAGGGGGAGGGGAGTCCCTTTTTAAAATCGGAGCCGGAGTATCTAACGTTTGCTGCGGTGCCTACTTCGCACAGCCTCTTTTTTGCAGTTTAGTTCTTCCAAAACAGCAAACTTTATATATATTTTTCATTTGTCTGTCCAGGTCAAACTACGTGCCTGGACCTGCTTTCCCCATTAAAAAAACCTGTGTCAGTTGAGCTTTTCCAGACGGTCGCTATTTTTGCAGGAAGGATCCAAAGGCACATACTGTGTACAAATTCCATGCAGCAGTTGCCCCAACCATGAAGATACTTCAGCTCCCAAATTTCCTGGTGTTATAAACAAAAATCTGCCCTTATTCCCTTATGGGGTACACAAGAGTCCTTTTGTAGGTTCTCCATCAGTAGGAGTAAATAACACAGGCCAACCAGAGAATATTGAGAAGCAAAGCAGCTAGTAAGCCTAATCTTTATTGAACTGTTGCAACAGGGTCCTTCCTCTCATGCAGGAGAAAAAAGAAGGAACCCCGAACAAAGGCCTGCCTGCTCTTATAGATACCAGTACATTTGAAATTCCCCACGCTGGAGTTCAAGACCACCCCCAGAAGCATCATGCATACATCATGGAAAAGGTGTAACCCAAGACCACCAGATACATCATGGTTACATCATGAAAGGGGAGATCTGGTGGCAGTAATCTGAACATCCTGGACCCTGCCCCATGTCTCTTGCCCTCTACCAAAACCCATCATGTGAAACAAAAGAGATATTTACATTTCCCTGTTTCCCAGCCAAGCCAATCACACCCTTTTGTCTCCATCTGGCCCTGGCATCTCTGGAATGGCCACCCATCTGGTGCTGAGGCATCAGGATGCCAGGAATTATCACCTCAATTCCTGAGACAATGGGAAGGCTCCCCCACCCCCTTGCAGAGAAACACCTGGTCAGCTTGGGAGTCAAAAATGGTGCCAGGCCTGTCCTCCCGCGCCACTCCAGACATGTGGCCCTGTTTGCTTGGTACACTTATGAACATTTATTATATATATAAAAGACCTTAACATTCTTATTACACTGGTCACCAAGGCTAAGAAACTGGAGGGACGGTGGCTCGGCAGACCGCACTTCTCAAACCTTCCTGCGCAACACAAAATTGCCAGTCAACTTCTTCACAAGGCTAGGGTATGCCAGTGTGGGGTAAATCAGGTGGTGGCTAACCTGCTGTTTTCCTTTTGACACTGAACTACAACTCCCATCATCCCTGACCATTGAGCCATGTTGGCAGTGAGTGTTCAGCAAAATCTGGATGGCCACGGGCTTCAATCAATGGGGGCGGCATTTAAATGCTTTCCTTTCCAGTTTCTCAGCTGTTCTCTGCTTCTCCCATTGAGCACATGACCGTGCCTGACAGCTCACTGTGTCCCCTGCTGAAATCACAGAAGCATGAAGTTCATTTCTTTGTTTGCTTGAAGGCCCTGGCCTGCAGCAAGTTCTTTGCCACAGCTCGGAAGGAGCAGAAGTATGTCTACTTCTCAGATCATAACAGAGGTTAACAAATACAATGGAAATATCCACCTTAGTATTTTATTTTATTTCATTGTTGGCAGCATCTCCCAGATTCTCCTGGATTCATTTTTTTTCAGTGCATTTTCTCAGTTCCCAATGGATTTCTGGAAGCTGAGGAATAAAACAGCCACACTCCTCAGAATTTCCAGAGTTGTCGGCCAGCTGCATTGCTTGTGCTCTGTCCTTCTCACAACATCCATTACTGAGCTCAAAAGTCTACTCTCCTAGTGCCATTTATCAAACCCCAACATAGCTGTCAACTTTCGGATTTGAAAATAAGGGATGCCACAAGGGCCGTGCAATGGCACCAAGTAGCCTCGCCACCCTGCGCTCCAGAGGCTGTGCATGAACGGGTGAGCGAAAGAGCGAGCGCGTAGATGGCAGGCAGGCTGGCTGGCTGGTTGGGCGTGAGGGTCTGGCTGCACAAGGCATGCAAGCTCCGCCCCCAGTCGGTCTCAGACTCCTTATTGGCAGCCGAGCAACGCAGCTGAGGAGCCTCCCTGGCCGGCAGGGAGTGAGAGGAGCTGCTTCCTTTGAAATCCCGGAAATTTAAGAGATATCAACAATCAGGGATAGCAGCGGGAAACGGCATTGGAATAAGGGAGTTTCCAGCAAAAAAAGGGAGGGTTGACAGCTATGAACCCCAAGCAGTTCCCCATGTCTGATTATCTCCTTTCTCACCCACAGATCCATCGGTTTCCTTTCATACACAAAGTATAAAGCAATTTTATGCACATTCGCTCATGCAAAATCAGGCTATGCAGGCTGAATGAGCTGGCACGTGTGTACTAGGGAACAAATATAATGTCCCTTTCTGTGTTCCTTCTTACACACACCGGCAATTAAGGGTTAAAAAAAGAGTAGAGCCTGTCTGGTGCATAGCCAGAGCAGGGTGGGGAACCTGTACCTCCAAATTTTGTTTGGCTCCAGCTCTGGCCACTGTGCCCAATGGTCAGAGCTGTAGTACAGCAACATATGGAGGGCTACAGGTTCCCCATCCCTAAATTAGAGCGTCAGACTCTGGAGCAGGAAAACCCAGCTTGCAATCTTCATTCAAGCATGAAGATCACTGGTTTACCTCTGCACAGCTAGTATCTCTCTCTTAGCCTAACCTCCCTCCCAGGGGTATCATGAAGAGGACATGAGTGAGGAAAAATCATGAAGACCGCCATTTTGTTGGCGACCCCAGTGCTTTTTTCTTTTAAAAAATGTTTAGGGGTACTCTCGTTTTCCTGAACATATTGAAATACTGGCCCTCAATGAGGCCAAACCTAGATTAAAAAAAAATGTTTAGGGGTATGAGTACCCCTGTGTCACCCCAGAAAAAAAGCACTGGGCGACCGCACTTGTCCACTACCAAACCTTGCTGGAGGTAAGGTTGCCCACATCTTTGGACCTCTGTTAACTTTGACCTACAGAATATTCCTGCGTATAAGACTACTTTTTAACCCAGGAAAATCTTCTCAAAAGTCGAGAGTCGTCTTATACGCCGGGTCGTATTTCTTATACGGCGAGTATATCCCAAACTCTATATTTTAACTGGAAAAGTTGGGGGTCGTCTTATACGCCCAGTCGTCTTATACGCCGGAATATATGGTACTTGTTCAATTGCAACGGACAAAGCTGTATTTTGCTAGCCAAACGGAGAACACCCTCCCCCACCCCCCTTACTGCAAGCCCACTGCCAAATGAATAGGCTGCTGGCAGGGGACAGATCCTATGCTTCAGTTCGGGCCAATTTCTCATCCAGTAAAATGTGCCTGTTCTCCTCTGTCAAATGTTGGAAGGTACGTATGATATGGGACTGCCAAGTGACAAGGGGAGTGTGGGTGTGGGGAAACAACAAGGGAGGGGGGGAATCTGGCCTGGCCAGTTGTTGGTTTTTTTGAACTCCTGTGGGCCTACTGGTGGAAAGTTTCATGTAAAAGCCAAAAATTTGAAAGGCTCACTGGAGTTATGTGAGCTAATCTGGAATTTGTTGAGTAAGAAGTATGCAGAAACTTGCTGTGCATGCGTAACCCGATGCAGATGCGCACTATTATTATTATTATTATTAATAATAATAATAATAATAATAATTTATTTGTGCCCCACCCATGCCACTCTGGGTGGCCTCCAACAAAGATTAAAAATACATTAAAATGTCACACATTAAAAACTTCCCCAAACAGGGCTGCCTTCAGATGTCAGGTAGTTGTTTATCTCTTTGACATCTGATGGGAGGGCGTTCCACAGGGCGGGAGCCACTACCGAGAAGGCCCTCTGCCTGGTTCCCTGTAGCTTTGCTTCTCGCAGTGAGGGAACTGCCAGAAGGCCCTCGGAGCTGGACCTCAGTGTCCGGGCTGGATGATGGGGGTGGAGACGCTCCTTCAGGTATACTGGGCCAAGGCCGTTTAGGGCTTTAAAGGTCAACACCAACACTTTGAATTGTGCTCGGAAATGTACTGGTAGCCAATGTAGGTCTTTCAGGACCGGTGTTATACTAAGGCGCCAAGCAGTCAAGTTCAAAGCCAAAGTGCCATCTTTGTCGCAAGATGGCGGCACCTCGTGCTTTAATTGCCACATACACAGGTTACAGAGAAATGTACGAAGAAGGATGGCTGTGTTTCGGTTCACATATTACTTTGGAAAGTAAACTGAATCAAACTCTCTCTCTCACTCCCCAACTTCGCAAATCCCTAGCAGTCCATGTCCTCCCCATTCCCAAATAAATACATTCTGGGGAGAAAGCTTGATAGAGAAGACCTAAATTTAGCGCTGTATCAAATCTAGAGCAGGCTTCTCAAAGCACTGAAACGAGTGCCTCTTTTAGACAAGCTAAATAATTGAGTTGCCCACATTGTATTAGATGTCCCTTAAGTGATTGTTTCGTGTGTATTATTCATCCCTCACCTGGGGTGTGAAGCAGCACCCAAATACAGCATGAGCCTTCCTGATGGGATTCCAGCTAAGATCATTGGCACAAAAATCACTACCATTCCCAGTTAGATTAAAACAAAAACAAAAATCATAAGATCATAAGGTCCTGGGACCACACCGCCAATAAAACCTCCCATGAAATTTATCGAAATCTATCTAGGTCATCTGGGCCAGTTTGGTACTTTGCCTAAGGAGCCTAGACAAAAATGCCCTTCTCAAATCTGTAAGAAGCCAACCATGCATCATCTAGATGACTCCAGTTGTAATAGTTGTGTGAGCCCTTTCTCAGTGTTTTTTTCCCCAGGGATACACCCCAAAACATTGCTGCATTGTTGTTTGTGTCCAGGCTAGTCCAGGCTACAACCCAGTGTCTTCTTCCCAAGACTGGATTTGTGCTGTCAGGAAGCAGAGATGAAGACTGCTCCAAGAGACAGGAGGAAACCAGACTGGTCCATGGTGTGTGTAGTTCAGCTGCAGCCAAAGTCCTCCAGGGGCTTTGGACTCCAATTCCCAGCAGCCCCGGCCAGCATGGCCAATGGGAGAGGATCATGGGAGTTGCAGCCCAAAACATCTGGAAGTGCACCATGTTGGCTACCCCTGGTGGAGCTGGCGGGGTGTCATAGTCAGATCAGGGAGGCCTGTTCTTGAGTTAGAGATGCGCTAAGCACCTTGGGCTGGATACAAATGAGATTAGATAAATAAAATGCATCTATTTAGGGCACCTATCTACCGCTTATTCGTGTGCATTTCTAAGCTAGGTGGTAGTTTAACCTAGCCAGTCTATAGTGCCTGTCAATCACAGAGGTGGAGTTTGCAAATTCCCATCCCACCCTCAGAACAACAACAACAACAACAACAAAAAGGCTTGGTCGGCTTGCTAGGTTAGGTTAGGATTTTGCTGCAAAGCACAAGGTACTTTTGTGGATTCCCTGTGGCAGCAGCTTGCTCCTGAGCCAGCCCGTCTCTGACTATCAGCACAACAAGAGTTGTCTATTTCCCTTTGCCAAACGGTGGTGCGGTTGCTAGAGAGGGGGGGGGGGAATGTGTGTAGTTTTTATGGTTGCAGCTCTTGACTCGGTGTCATGTTATCGACATGGCCATCTCCAAATATCTCAAGGGCTGTCCCATGGAAGAGGGAGCAAGCTTGTTTTCTCATCCTCCAGAGCAGTGATGGCTAACCTTGACACTCCAGATGTTTTGGAACTACAACTCCCATCATCCCTAGCTAACAGGACCAGTGGTCAGGGATGATGGGAGTTGTAGTTCCAAAACATCTGGAGTGTCAAGGTTAGCCACCACTGCTCCAGAGGGTAGGACTCGAACCAAGCAGAGGTGTAGGAACCAAGCAGAGGCGTAGGAACCAAGCAGAGGCGTAGGGCACCCGGGGCGGCGTTCGCGGAGGCAGAGGCGTAGGAAGCCCAGGTGGTACCCGGGGCGGAATTTTTTTTGTCACCCCCCCCACTTTAATTTTAAAAAAATTAAAAAAAATTAAAAAGTGTCACCCCCCTCTGAGGGTGCCACTTTGCGAGGTGTGGGGGTTTTGTGTGTGTGTGTGTATTATCTCTTTCCCCCCCCAATAAAGTTAAAATAAAAATAAAATAAAAAATAATAATAATAATGTAAAAAAAAAAAGTGCCACCTCCCTCTGATGATGCCACTTTGTGAGGTGTGGGGGGTTGTGTGTGTGTGTCTATTATCTCTTTTTTTCAATGAAGTTAAAAAATTGTAAAAAAAATTTAAAAAAAAAAATTAAAAAAAAATTTTTTTTAAAGTGTCACCCCCCTCTGGGGTGGTACCTGGGGCGGCCCGCCCCCCGCCCCCGTTGCTACGTCCCTGTGCGGAGGCACCCCCTGGGGGCAGGGCATCCTGACGCATGCACCGTGATGTCACGACGCATGCATCAGGACAGAATGCGCATGCCCGGAAATCCCGGGCATGCGCAGTGCATCCCGCCCGGCGCTGCAGCTCCCGCAGTGACCCGCCTAGATCTATCTATCTATCTAGGTGCTGGTTTTAACCTTTAAAGCCCTATGCGGCCTAGGACCCTCGTACTTACGGGATCGCCACTCCTGGTATGTCCCGCAGAGGACCTTAAGGTCCATGAACAATAATAGTTTAAGGGTCCCGGGCCCAAAAGAAGCCAGACTATCTTCCACCAGGGCCAGGGCTTTTTCAGTGATGGCTCCAACCTGGTGGAATGCTCTGCCCCACGAAACTAGGGCCCTGCAGGACCTGATCTCCTTCCGCAGGGCCTGTAAGACAGAGCTATTCCGCCTGGCCTTCAAAGCCTGATTCGTCATTCCTTTTTTTCCCTTCCCTTTTTCTTTGAAGAAACCTTTTCTGAGACCTCACATTTAAACCCTTCCCTGGTCTCCTTACTGGCCTTAGCAGGAATAACTTGGCCAGTTAGCCCTGGTGATGTTCATTTATGTTGTATTTGATGCTGTTTTTAACTTTTTCCTTTTAAGACGTTTTTAATCAATGTTTTATATTTGTTGTTAGCCGCCCTGAGCCCGGTTTTTAAATCGGGAAGGGCGGGGTATAAATAAAAATTTATTATTATTATTATTATTTATTATCTATCTATCTATCTATCTATCTATCTATCTATCTATCTATCTATCTATCTAAAAAAAACACCCAGAGCTATGTATTTGTGTTCACATACACACACAGGACTGTGCCTCTGCTAGTTCTGCTCACCAACTCGCCTGCCATTCCTACCACATTAAGCTCCTAGTCCTTCTCCTTTGCACCCCACGAAACTACTAAACTTGCTTTTCACCTTCCCAACCCCAGTCTCTTCATGCACATCTAGGATTGTGATGCAGAACTACAGATCCTCCAATGGGGGCCATGCAATGGCAGCCTTATGTATGAAGGAAGGTACGCATGTGTGCACTCATGTGCACGCACATGTATATGTGTTTTGTGTATATGGATTTATGTGTGCCTCTGTGCACAAACATACTTGGGCCATACGTAGCATGTTCCAGGCAGGTGATGGTTTTGAGGAACGCAACCCGAGAACCGTTTTTGACTGCCACAGAACAAGTGCAAGGCTCCGGGCTTTGGTTTTTTTCCATTCCGTCTGAGAACTGGGTAACCACCGCCAAGATAACAGATTATGACGCCGCGAGGGTGGAAAATTATGTTGCTCTCTAGCTCCCGTAGGGACACTGACATGAATGTTGTTGGCACTGTAACTCTCGTGATACAAAGCGACTGGACTTTGCAGACAGGGGTTTATAAACTCTGACAAGGTGCAGCTGATTTATGCGCCTTAAGTAGTTTTCTAGACATACATCTGCAAAAGAACCAGACAAAACATTGCTTCAACCCAGGGTCGGAAGTTGAGGAGGGTGCTTGCACCAAAACACAGGGGCTGCTGGCACTGTGATAAATGTTGACTTCAAAAGATACAAGTGCCCAGGGGTCTGTGGGCTACACAGGCCTGCGATCACAGAGATTTTCATCAAGTTTGGCAGTTGGCACAGAATGTACTAACAAGTGTGTCGTTCTCCTCCAACACACTTATGTGTGATCGACTCTCGTGCAACTGCATATACGTGCGGTGCCAAGAAATCCATAAAAATTCAAACCCGGAAATGGCGGGAGAGAGAAGAAGAAGAAGAGTTTGGATTTGATATCCTGCTTTGATATCCTCAAAGCGGCTAACATTCTCCTTTCCCTTCCTCCCCCACAACAAACACTCTGTGAGGTGAGTGGGGCTGAGAGACTTCAAAGAAGTATGACTAGCCCAAGGTCACCCAGCAGCTGCATGTGGAGGAGCGGAGACGCGAACCCGGTTCCCCAGATTACGAGTCTACCGCTCTTAACCACTACACCACACTGGCTCACTGGGAGAGAGCTGGAGAGTCCTCATAGCTCAAGAGGAGACCCTCCCTGAAGCCCGAAGGGGATGTCAGTGAGGGCAGAGAAAGCTCCAAAGAGACCTGAGGTGTAGCAGGGCTTTGTTTAGGCTGCTCGGCCTACCTGCCTAACGGCTGATGCAGCTGCTTTCTTGCGCATCCTCCAGAGAGCCCCAAATATTTTGGTCTGGATTGGGAAGAGAGCTCGACATTGACATCTGCTGCCCCTGTGGATCCTGCTGTCTGAGGCGGTTGCCTCATCTTTCCGCATGGGTGGGCCGGCCCTGATGAAAACACCTGTGTGTTTTCCTGTGTGGATCAGGGCCCAACTGACAGCTGGGAAAAGGTGAAGACCAGCTCATATACGGAGCTCAGTGAATTTGGGGAGGGGGTGCAGGGTCACAGCGGAAGGTGTAAAAGGGATTCTATGCACTTACAGCTGAGATATCTCTCTCTCTCTCTCTCTCTCTCTCTCTCTCTCTCTCACACACACACACACACACACACACACACAAGCTCTTCCAAGCTAACAGGAACCCAAGCAAATTACCCGTTTCCGTCTTTCTGCTGAAAACCTGGGAGGTAGGGAGAAGATTGGACCAATGGGCATGATCCTGATTCCCCCCTTCACAGTTAGACAAAGCAATGTGGAAATTGAGAACAAGGTTTTCCTCTACTGATGATGGCACTCAATCAACCACTATAGACCTTCCTAAATAGTTCTCCATAGAGAAGCTAAATTCAAAGCACCACAGCCACAGATCCATTTTCTGGAGACATTAACACCTCATAAAAAGTTCTGGAATTGAACTTTCAGAGTACCTTTCTCCATCGTTTATGAACAATTGCAAACACAGCATAACCCGTGCAGTACTGTGTGAAATAGGAGAGTACACCGTTATTACTACTACTTTATTATTTCTAAGGTAAAGGTAAAGGGGCCCCTGACCATTAAGTCCAGTCGCAAACAACTCTGGGGTTGCGGCGCTCATCTTGCTTTACTGGCCAAGGGAGCTGGTGTTTGTCTGCAGACAGCTTCTGGGTCATGTGGCCAGCATGACTAAGCCACTTCTGGCGAACCAGAGCAGCACACGGAAACGCCATTCACCTTCCCGCCGGAGCGGGAACTGCTAGGTTGGCAGGAGCAGGGACCGAACAACGGGAGCTCACCACCTTTGTTCTAGGAACAGGGACACGGGTGGCGCTGTGGGTTAAACCACAGAGCCTAGGGCTTGCCGATCAGAAGGTCGGTGGTTCGAATCCCTGCGACGGGGTGAGCTCCCGTTGCTCGGTCCCAGCTCCTGCCCACCTAGCAGTTCGAAAGCACGTCAAAGTGAAAGTAAATAGGTACCGCTCCAGTGGGAAGGTAAACGGCGTTTCCGTGCACTGCTCTGGTTCGCCAGAAGCGGCTTAGTCATGCTGGCCACATGACCTGGAAGCTGTACGCCAGCTCCCTCGGCCAGTAAAGCGAGATGAGCGCCGCAAACCCAGAGTTGTCCGCGACTGGACCTAACAGTCAGGGGTCCCTTTACCTTTACCTTGTGCTAGGAACACAAACAGCACAAGCTGAATAATTGCAGCAATGGTAGAAATGGTGAAAGTCCTACCTGCTAAGGCTTTGATGCGAGACCTCTCAAACAGCCGCGCGGAACTGTTCTCGTTGTCCCACTCTTCAACATCCCAGCGGTTGTTGACATCGCTGTATTGCTGTTGGATTTCAATGTTGTCAAAGTCTGTCGCTACTGTCGTCGTCATCTTGGGTCTTCTTAAGCCAGCCTCTGCATCAGCTACCCCTTAAAAACTCTCCTGTCAAGGAAGAACGAAAGAAAGAAAAAAGAGAGAGAGGGAGGGAGATGTGTTTAGTTGTTTGTTTTTAAAGATTTCTTCCTAGGTAAGTATGCAAAGGATCACAGCCGAAGTTGTAGACTTCGTTGATCAGGCTTCCTCAACCTCGGCCCTCCAGATGTTTTGAGACTACAATTCCCATCATCCCTGACCACTGGTTCTGCTAGCTAGGGATCATGGGAGTTGTAGGCCAAAAACATCTGGAGTGCCGAGGTTGAGGAAGCCTGTCGTTGATGGTTGTATACCTATAACATCTGGAGGGGCATGTCCTATGGCTTGGGGCCAGAGCAGTTGAAGGACTGCCTATTCTGACACAAATCTGCCTGGATGTTGAGATTCATGTGTCAACCTTCTGATGCAAAGGGCATGGTCATTTGAAGACAGGGCCTTTTCTGCTGTGGCACCACATCTCTCAAATCTCCACTCCAGTGAGGTTTCCCTGGCACCATCTTTGTTTTCCTCCCAGCAACAGATAAACATCCATTTAATTTCTCTAGGCCATTTGAGGCTGCAATCCGGGGATAGCTCTACAGCATGAGACCCTTAATCTCAGGGTTGTGGGCAAACGATTCCTACATTGCAGGGGGTTGGACTAGATGACCCTCGTGGTCCCTTCCAACTCAAATACAATTCTATGATTCACTGACCTGGGAGTAAGGCCTATTGAACTCAGAGGGACTTGCGTCTAAGACGTGCATAAAATTCTGCTTAGTCTACAGATATAGCTTTATGTTGCTATTTCATTTTATGCTGCTCTGCTGTGATTCAACTCATTGTGATTTTATTATTCTACTGTACTGTTAGACCCTCTGAGCACTTTGGCTGAAAAACAGCTAACGGTCGTTTTAAATAAACAGAAAAATAAAAAGTATTGATGAAACCCCCTCTGTCTTTTATTTTGACACACACTTTTCTGCAACCTGCCCCTCGGCTCAGAATTTTCATACATTTGCCCTGAGTGTTGATATTCGCAATCTGGCAATGCAAAAACCCTTAAAAGTCTTCCTCTTCCTCTTCCTCTTCCTCTCTCTCTCTCTCTCTCTCTCTCTCTCTCTCTCTCTCTCTCTTTCTCTTGTGCTTTTCCTCTAGCTAACCGATGCCACCTACTGACAGTTGAAATTGTTTTCTATTTTCAAGGCAGCCATAGCAAAACATGTTTAATTCCTCTGCACGGACCACAGGCTGTGAAACAATTAAGATACTCCCAGGTGAGATAGCATTTTGGTGAAATGGGTATTCCACATCTGTGTTGACATCTTAAGGCAGCCTTCCCCAACCTGGCAGTGTCTGGTTGCTTTGAACTACAGCTCCCATCATTCCAGCAGGCATAATAGGGTTGCTGGGAGTTGTAGTCTAAAACATCCAGAAGCCACCGGATTGGGGAAGGTTGCCTTGATCACTGTAGAAAGCAATATTTATCTTTTGCAAAATCATTTTAACCTTTCTGTTTTTCTATCCGCTTTGCTCTTCGCATAATAATAGAATAAGAGCTGATTTTACCTCTAATTTTTCCCTACATGTATTTGCGAAACAAACCCTTTTATTTATTTTGCTGATTTGTTTTTTAAGGGATTGTTTTTTAAGGGATGCTTTCTCTTCTATGCAAGCTCCTCTGGTGACTGCTTTCACTGCGTCCCATAGGAGGGGGGGGGTTGTCATATTATCTACATCATTATCTTTGAAGTAGTTTTGGAGAGTTTTTGTGAGACTCTCTCTAATTTGTTTATTTGTGGTTAGGATATTGCACAGAGGTTGTCAGAACAGTGCTTGAAACTGTATTATAAAATTTTCAATAACATCTAGGACCTCCCAGTCCACCTGACCTAGAAATCTATTTGAGTGATGACACAGGACAAAACCCGTTGTTCTTAAAACAGCTTTAAAAAAAAACAAAAAAACCCCAAAACATACAGTTCCTTATTTTACACTTGTGGGTTGATATTTCCCCCCTCGGAGGTTCTTTCGGCCTCAGTCCTCTTTCGCTCTGCTTTGTGTTATTATCTGCCTGATAAACAGAAGGGACACAATGCGAGAGGATTATGCAAGTGTGATTAAGCCACCTGATAAGAACGTTGCTAGAGCAACGCCCGTGATTTCACGAACCTATTGCTCTGCTGTGCAAAGCGGATTGATTTAGTGGGATTTCCTTTGGGTGCATAGAGGTATTTGGACATGGCATTGTGATCATTACTGTTACGGTCAATTTAATTTTTACTGGAAACCAGAGTTAAATTTCTTTAAATATCTAAAGGGCTGTCACGTGGAAGATGGAGCAAGCTTGTTTTCTCCTGCTCTGGAGGGTAGGACTCTTAAACCAAGAGATTCAAGTTACAGTGGTACCTCTGGTTACGAACTTAATTCGTTCCGGAGGTACGTTCTTAAGCTGAAACCGTTCTTATCCTGAGGCGCGCTTTCGCTGATGGGGCCTGCCACTGCACGCACCTCTGGCGCACGATTTCCGTTCACATCCTGGGGCAAAGTTCGCAACCAGGAGCAGCTACTTCCGGGTTGAGATCATAACCTGAAGCGTTTGTAACCAGAAGCGTTTGTAACCAGAGGTACACTGTAGAAGAAGAAGAAGAGTTTGGATTTGATATCCCGCTTTATCACTACCCAAAGGAGTCTCAAAGCGGCTCACATTCTCCTTCCCCTTCCTCCCCCACAACAAACACTCTGTGAGGTGAGTGGGGCTGAGAGACTTCAAAGAAGTGTGACTAGCCCAAGGTCACCCAGCAGCTGCATGTAGAGGAGCGGAGACGCGAACCAGTTCCCCAGATTACGAGTCTACCGCTCTTAACCACTACACCACACTGGCTCTCTCACTGTACAAGAAAGGAGATTCTGACTAAGCATCAGAAATAACTTTCAGGCAGGAAGAGCAGTTTTGGCAGTGAGACAGACTCCCATGCGAGGTTATGGACCAGGGCTCAGCAACCTTTTCCAGCCGTGGGCTGGTTCACCATCCCTCAGACCATGTGTTGGGCCGGACTATATTTTTTTGAGGGGGGGGATGAACAAATTCCTATGCCCCACAAATAACCCAGAGATGCATTTTAAATAAAAGGACACATTCTACTCATGTAAAAACACGCTGATTCCCAGACCGTCCGCAGGCCGGATTGAGAAGGCGAGCTTCTCACGGGCCTTAGGTTGCCTACCCCTGTTATGGACTCTCCCTCCTTGAAGGTTTTTAAGTTGGGTGGGCATCTGTCATGGATGCTTTAGTTGGGATTCCTGCATTGCAGGGCTTGGACTGCATAACCCCCGGGTTCACTTCCAACTCTGCAATTCTATGATTCTATTATTCATCTTTATGAGTGCGGCATTAATTGTGCAATTCAAATAACGCACAGTGGACCCTCGACTTACGAATGTAATCCGTTCTGACGTAAGCGTCGGAACTCGAAAAAATCGTAAGTCGAGTCCCCATAGGAATGCGTTGGAGAACGCATTCATACCTCGAAAAAACCTTCGCTAGCCGAAAAAACCTATCTAAAGCGGCCGCGGCTTCCGATTGGAAGTCGAAAAAATTCGGAAGCGGCGGCCACTTTGATCCCTCGTAACTCGAAAAATACGGAAGTCGGAGCATTCGTAAGTCGAGGGATCACTGTATAGATTTTTTGCTGGAATTAATCAGGTTAGTTATCTCAGTTCAACAAATTCTTATCAAATGTAATTCTTACACAGGATGTGCCAAATCAATGGGGGAAACCCAAAAGAACCCTCCTAGCCATTTTCTGGTACTCTGCAACATTGATGCAACGATAGCGGGTTAGTGGTAGATTTACACTGGAACGGCAATACTTATATCATTTCCTTCTATGATGCTTCCCCAGTGCTCTTTGCATTATTGCCCTCTGGAGGGGCACTTGTGCACTACAGTGGAACAAAAGTGGAGCTCAAAAATGAAAAGTTACGGGATTTCAGCAAGAAGTTACGGAACAATCACTGGTCGGAAGAAACAAAGCAGTATGTCTGCCCCGAAACCTTTGGCAATGAGATGGTGTATGACCACCATGATATTCTCCACCATGCACAAATAATCAGCTATACACAATAAAATTGATGTCTGGAGAGGCCCTTTCTGCAAGTTCAATACCCTGCCATAAATGTGCATTCTGTTTTTAGGGCTTGGAGCCGAAACAAAATAATTAACTCTGAACTCTCTTCAAATAATCTCTTGTCTAACGTTTGAGGAAGTTGGGGCAGCTCCCCAACCACTGTCTATTCACATAAATGAATGCAATCGCAGAACTGCCTAAGAACTTATCATGGGTTGAATTAACAATGAAACCAACTTGTCCCACTCCTTGTCTCATAACAGCAGGAGCCAGCTTGTTGATGGGCATGCCAGGAGAAAACTGTTTGAAGGAACTCTGCTGTGGATTGTGCATTTAATAAAATAAACACCTCTTTAAAAAAAAAAAAACGCTATCCAGATGGTCAAACTTATTGTTCCTGGGGAAATGTTTCATTTTTCTCTGTCCGGAGCCATTTAAAAGCAAAATTGGAGGAGAGCTCAGCGTCTCTTCCCCCTCCATTCCACGGGCTACATCCATCCATCTCATTTTTGGCCCAAGATCACCAAACCCTATTGTGCAATCTGAGCTTTCCCTGATGTGCAAAAAAAGAGAGCACTTCTAAAAGAGCATCCATGGCTGCTTTTGACTGGCATAATCAAATCATTATTAGAGAAGGGCAGAATCGGTACCATGGAGCCAGGCAAACACGAAGCAGAAAGGCAGTAACTGAGCCAGAAGCAAAGACAGCACTGATGATACTCTGAAGGAAACTTAAACAGATAATTCATATCAGGCTGTGCTCAGTGGTTCCTGGCTAAAAAAGAAAAAAAAGAAACTGCTCAAGACGTACATTGGCTCCCAGTACGTTTCCAAGCACAATTCAAAGAGTTGGTGCTGACCTTTAAAGCCCTAAACGGCCTCGGTCCTGTATACCTGAAGGAGCGTCTCCACCCCCACCATTCAGCCCGGACACTGAGATCCAGCGCCGAGAGCCTTCTGGTGTCCCTCACTGCGAAATGTGAGGTAACAGGGAACCAGGCCTTCTCGGTAGTGGCGCCCTCCCATCAGATGTCAAGGAACTTGACTACTTTCTGACTTTTAGAAGACATCTGAAGGCAGCCCTGCTTAGGGAAGTTTTTAATGTTTGATGTTTTCTCATGTTTTTAATATTTTGTTGGGAGCAGCCCAGAGTGGCTGGGAAACCCAGCCAGATGGGCAGGGTATAAATAAATAAATCATCATCATCATCATCTAGAATCTTCATAACCAATATCCAGGGATGCATGCCACTCAGCACCTAGAATCATAGAATTGTACAGTTGGAAGGGACCCGAGGGTCATCTAGTCCAACCCCCTGCAATGCAGGAATCTTGGGCTTGAACCCACGACCCCTACCAACTGAACTATGTTGCAGCTTCAACATTCAAACCTGCACAATTTCTCTGCTGGGGAAGGGCAAAAAGCTATAGAAAGCATTGAAGGCCTATCGGCCAAAGGATGCCCTTTGCAGCATCACCTGAGATTTCACTGGCATTCCCGAGCACACTTCCAAGCATCCCAACCACAGGGGCTAGAAACTTGCTTTTTAAAACATGGAAGTCAAAAGCTGAATTCTGCACCAGCGCCACATTCTGCATTGGTGTGTGCACAGACCAGGTCACCCCTGAATATGAGGAACTGTCCTCGATGTTCTCCAGGTATAGGAAAGCACATGATCAGGAAGTTGTCAAGGGAAACAACGGCTCGTTGTCAGCATCCCATTACCCCAAACTGAAGGACTATGGCTCGGTTGCTTTTCCATTCTGTTCACTGTCCGGCCTGATGATTTCAGCAAGCTGCTTTGTAGCGACTGAGCAGCTTTGACGGGCCACAGAGTCAGCAGAAAGCAGGAAACAGCCGTATTGTCCGACATCTGCTTACGGCTGCACTTTGCCACTGGGCGGACAGAACCTGGTTGTTGCTGCTGTTTTGTCCCGCAAGAAATGCACGCCCTTTCACGACATACAGGTCTGCGATGGAGGCCACTCTCACTCCCTAGCAAGCCTATCTTTAAAGCACGGGTTGCCAACCATTTTGGGGTTGTGGGCACATTTGCAAACTCGCATCGCATACCCAGCACCAGGGAAGGGCTCTGCGGGGACTCGTGTGCCCAGAAGCACCGTGTTGGCAACCATAATCTAAATGCCTGTGTCTTCTAAGTCAATGCCTCGCCTATGGGCTTCTCACAATTGTCTGATGGGTCACTAATGAAAGCAGGATGCTGGAAGAGGATCGACCTCTGGTCTGATCCAGCTGCACTTTTCTTCCAGTGTTGTTAGGTAAAGGTAAAGGGACCCCTGAACATTAGGTCCAGTCATGTCCGACTCTGGGGTTGCGGTGCTCATCTCGCTTTATTGGCAAGAGCTGGCGTACAGCTTCCAGGTCATGTGGCCAGCATGACAAAGCCGCTTCTGGCGAACCAGAGCAGTGCACGGAAAACGCCGTTTACCTTCCCGCCGGAGTGGTTCCTATTTATCTACTTGCACTTTGAACGTGCTTTCGAACTGCTAGGTTGGCAGGAGCTGGGACCGAGCAATGGGAGCTCACCCTGTCACAGGGATTCGAACCGCCGACCTTCTGATCAGCAAGCCCTAGGCTCTGTGGTTTAACCACAGCGCAATCACTAAATCTGGGTAGTCTGTTCTGGAAAGAGCCCATGCATTCCCCCTGCTCCCAGTTTCTGCTGCTCTGATGAACGTAGCTGCTCATTAAGCTTGTTATCAGGTTTTTTATTATTATTATTTAAAAAATGGCATGATATTATATTGGTTTTATTATATTTTCTTAGCTATATTAAATTATGTAATTGTTTAATTTGAGACATGATGGTGATGTCAAAGCAATGATATGTAGATTCATTGCAGCCTCCAAGATTATTATTTACTCCCAATAGCCTTGTTCACACACTGAACACAGGTACAATCTATCTCTACATGTGTACCTCTACACATGTGTGTGTGTGTGTGTGTAAGACTCTACGCTTGCTGAAGATTATATGATGATAACAGTACAAGTGTGCAAGTCAAGTATTGTGTGCACAGGTACGCAGCCTGTACACTTATTGAACGCTCCTAACATTAAGACTGAAACAGTTCAGTTCAGTTGCTTTGCCTCTGACCCCAATCAACAACGATAAGAAAGATTACACTGTGGGATATTTTGCAACCACAGAAAGTTCACGAGAAGCCATTTCTAAACCCATACACTTCAAAGCCCATTTCAGATATTAAAATGGTCTCCTTTCTCCTGGCATCCTCTTCAAATGAGAGAGAGAGAAGAAATAAAATGGTTTATAAGATGCAATTGGGAGCAGCTTTTTCCACGTTGCTTTCAAAGTCCATTTCCAAAGGGCAGGCCATGTATATTTACTTCCATAAATAAACCGGAGGTTGATTGATATGCATTTATCTGATAAGAACGGACTAAGCCGTTTGATCTAAACCATCTGAGAACTTTTATTATTTTTATTATTATAAAGAGAAACAAAGAGGAAGAACCTTGCACCCTTATTGGTTAACTTGGGTGCATCAGGAGGCTGGCTGTTTAAACAGGAAAAGGTTATAGTTGCTGTAATCCTGTCTCGGCAACATCTGGATTTACTTCGCCATGCTCGTACTATCCTGACAGAATAATATTTGCTTTAAGGAGTTATTATTCCTTTGTAAAATATCCTCTCGTCAGTTTCAGGTTACCGGCAGAGCCAGAGGATTATCAAGGGGGTTTGAGGAGCCTGTGTGGCAGTCAGCAAGAGTCTCCGAGTGGCAGTCCCAAAGGGACCCATTTCTATGCAAATGATCTGCTTGCTGACTAATCTGCCACACGGTCAAGTGCACTGCTCCTAGGACAGCCTCGCAAATAAATAATTTGCTGGACTGCGGGGCTCGGAGCCCAGAGGAACTCCCGCCGACCCAGAGGCAGCTGGAGCAAATTCTGGAGCCAAAGGAAATGTCACAAAAAAGTGTGCAAGCTCTCCAGTCCTCCAGAGCTCTTTCATCGGGATATTATTGACTCAAGAACTCTCCATCACCGTTGCATTTCTCTGTTCAACTCTGTTATCTTCCCTCCTGTTTCGTTTTAGGCGATTTAGGTTATTCGTACTGTTTTATATGAAGCTGCAAGGATTTGCTTTCTGTATCTATTGACGCCGCAGATATTTTAAATTGTTCTCGGTATGTTCTTTGGAGGACCCAGGTGCCGCTGTGGATTAAACCACAGAGCCTAGGGCTTGCTGATCAGAAGGTCGGCGGTTCGAATCCCTGCGACAGGGTGAGCTCCCGTTGCTCGGTCCCAGCTCCTGCCCACCTAGCAGTTCGAAAGCAGGTCAAAGTGCAAGTAGATCAATAGGAACTGCTCTGGCGGGAAGGTAAACGACGTTTCCGTGCGCTGCTCTGGTTCGCCAGAAGCGGCTTAGTCATGCTGGCCACATGACCCGGAAGCTGTACACTGGCTCTCGGCCAATAAAGCGAGATGAGTGCCGCAACCCCAGAGTCGGACACGACTGGACTTAATGGTCAGGGGTCCCTTTACCTTATGTTCTTTGGAGTGTTGCATTTATTGTTTCTCTGATATGTGGTGAGCCACTTTGGGCACCAGTTTGCAGGAAAGTGGCATATAAATATTCATGGCAGATGATGGTGACCAAAGGTATTTGGGACCCAAATTTTTCCGATGTTTTGAATCCCAACCGTAAAAGGCAGAAGATTCTGGTGTCATAGCGAGACAGGATAACGGTCCATCTTTTTTTGGTGTTGCTTTTTTTTTAAGTATTATATTCAATAGAAGTTCTTTACAAAAACTGACGAAAAGTCAGCATCTTTGCTTCTCGCACAAGCAAGAGTTATTTTAAGACGGACAAGCTACATAACGCATGTGCCTTATCAAAGGTAAAGGAAGGCATTGTTATTCTTGCTTCAGGTATATTCTTTGACCCACATGCAATTATAAACTATAGATCAAGTGAGTAAAACTCATACAAAAAAATATGGTTTTTATTGTGTTGCAGCTGATATTGCTCCATGCACATCACTTGCCCGAATGGGAGGAAGTTAAACCGGCAGAAAGTCTACTGGAGAGTTAGAGAGAAGGGGAATCCAGGGATAGGGTGCTAGTCTTTAGGCACAATGTGCCCGAAAGCAAGCAGCATGCTCTTGAAACTCCATTTTGCCAGCTTGCCACAAGTAAAACAAGATCCCCGTCTCCTTCTACGGCTTTGTTTCAACCACCCAACTATTTCTCTACTGCCTCCCACATCCTTGTAGCTGGAGGAACGTCCAGGAGTTAGTAGCAGAGATAGCGGAAAGAGATAGGTTTTTCTCCTTCTCTCGTAACAAGTAGAACTTGGAGGCCATCCACTGAATGATAGGAGATCCAGGGAAGACAAAATAAAGTACTTCCTCGCGCAGCACATAGTTAAAACCATGGCGTCCACTTCCACCCAATGCGGTGATGGCCACCAACCTTTAAAAGAGGATAAGGCAAGTTTGCGGGGGGAATAAAGCGATCAGTGGCTACCAGTCAGGATTAGAACAGATTTAGACTCATAAGAGTTGGAAGGGACCCTGAGGATCATCTAGTTCAGGCTTCCTCAACCTCGGCCCTCCAGATGTTTTGAGACTACAATTCCCATCATCCCTGACCACTGGTCCTGCTAGCTAGGGATCATGGGAGTTGTAGTCCAAAAACACCTGGAGGGCCGAGGTTGAGGGAGCCTGATCTAGTTCAACCCCTTGCGATGCAGGGATACACAGCTGTCCCTTAAGGCAGCGTTCCCCAACCTTGGGCCTCCAGCTGTTTTCGGACTACAATTCCCATCATCCCTGACCACTGGTCTTGCTAGCGAGGGATGATGGGAGTTGTAGTCCAAAAACAGCTGGAGGCCCAAGGTTGGGGACACACTGCCTTAAGGGGATCGAACCTGCAACCTTGGCGTTGCCAGCACCACGCTCTAGCTAGCAGAGCTATCCAACTGATGGATGGATGATCTACTCCCTTCCACTGTAGGAGGCAGTGTGCCTCTGAATGCCAGCTGCTGGGAATCACAAGTGGGGAGAGCGCTGTCCTCGTGGTCCTCCTTTTGGGCCTCCCCACAGGCATCTGGCTGGCCACTGTCTGAACTGGGTGCTGGGCTAAGATGTGCCTTTGACCTGATCTTAGCAGCCGCCATCAATCCAAAGACAATCATTGGGAAATACTTAGAAGGAAACTTCTCCCAGCTGCCAGTAAAGAAACTACTTTACTTGTCTGTTAATCTTATGTCCCTGTAATAGCAACGAGATCGAATCCATTGGGCATGTCATTCTACACTGCCCATTATATCGAGACTCAAGAAAAGAGCTGATCGAACCGATTCTGAGGAAACTACCCGGTAGTACAGATGATACCTATATTAGACACCTCCTGGCTGATAAAGATCCCGAAATTATAAGGCCTGTGGCAAAATACAATCACATTGCGACAAGAACAAAACGAGCAGTGATATCAGCAATGGGGTCCGAAATGTAACCCTGATGGTCCGATAATAGACAGCAGAGACTTATGAACTTAAATTTTAAACCTTAAGAGGCTGAAATATGGTTTTAAATGTAAGCACCAATTCTGTGAATTGGCCCGTATTTCTATTTCTATTTGTAAGATAATACAACTTACACTATCACATTTTTTACAAATTGCTTTCTGGTCTTGGACTGTAATAAAGATATTTGATTTGTCTGTTAATCAAAGGACCAGAGAAAAAGTTATCTCCTCACTTGACGGGCCGAGGAATTACATGCTCGGGTGCGCGGAGGCAGAATTCTTGTCACATTTTGGGACAGTCAGCTTGCGAAGCATGACATTTATGTCTGGCGCTATTGAAGAAGAAAGAAAACGGAACAGAAAGCGAAAGCAGCCATTTGACTGGAATATCTTTTTCCCCTGAAGAAAACCATGCTATTTAAAAAGATTTCTAAACGCGGAATTAGCTTCTGTCCCCACCCTGCAGGTTTCTTATTCCCTGCAGTCTGATGAAATTCCTAGTGATTTCTCTTCTGGTAACTATTACCTCCTTCCTGCAGGGACCCTGCCAAACAAACAGGCCAGGAATTGCTGCATTTCTAGTAGATACACACACACACACACACACACACACACACACACACACACACACACACACTTTCCTCCTGAATTCTCACCTTCTTCCCACCCTAATCTTGTTAGGAGCAGCCCCCACCCTCGCAACTTCACAATTCCTTTGCTGGTTAGTAAAATGGGCAGCCAGCTATGTGGCTAAATTAACCATGAGGAATGGGCTTCTATAGCAAGGCCCATCCATATAGGGGGAAGAGGGCACATCAGCAAGCAGAAGTCAATATGGAATGCAGCATGGGAAGTGTGAAGGATCCAAGATAACTTGAGGCAGCCCAGACTGATCCATTTTTATGATGTCTATAAAACAGAGAAGGGACGTGGGTGGCGCTATGGGTTAAACCACAGAGCCTAGGGCTTGCCAATCAGAAGGTCGGCGGTTCGAATCCCCGCGACGGGGTGAGCTCCCGTTGCTCGGTCCCTGCTCCTGCCAACCTAGCAGTTCGAAAGCACGTCAAGTGCAAGTAGATAAATAGGTACCACTCTGGCGGGAAGGTAAACGGTGTTTCCGTGCGCTGCTCTGGTTCGCCAGAAGCGGCTTAGTCATACTGGCCACATGACCTGGAAGCTCTACGCCGGCTCCCTCGGCCAATAAAGCGAGATGAGCGCCGCAACCCCAGAGTCGGACACGACTGGACCTAATGGTCAGGGGTCCCTTTACCTTTACTTTATAAAACAGAGAGAATCATAGAAGAGTTGGAAGGGACCCAAGGGTCATCTAGTCCAACCCCCTTGCAATGCAGGAATCTCGGCTAAAGCATCCCTGACAGAACAGTTGTAACAACAGATCTAAATCTAGAAGATGAAAAAATGAAACCTGGCATGGGCCAGGAGTCAGCTTCACCTGCTGAGCAGCAGCCTGAAGGAGCAGAAGGCGAAGTGGCTCCACCTGCTGCTGATCAGCCTTCTTGTTCCTGGTGAGAACCGGCTGACTCCAGCTTTCTTAAGCAGGGTTTCCAGACTCAGTCAGTTGCTGGAAACAGCATTCGTCATCCCTGAACAGACCTTGCTGATTCTTGTTTCTTGTGACCTTGGACCCTCGGCTTTCTTGACCTCCCGGATCATCTGACTACGTAAACTGAGATACTTCTGACCATAGGACTGGACTGGACCTTGTATATGGTCTCTGCCTCCAGGCAAGAACCCCTCTGAGACTTAGCTGGTTGGCAGGCTTCTCCCTCCACTGAGCTCTGCCATGGCTGGCAGCACAGGACTACGACAAAACCAAACTATAAGATGGGCACATAGAATGAGTACAGCTGCACATGGGTGAAAATGAGAAAATCTAGGTTAAAAAAATGTTAGCAGTGCCATTTGATTATCAGGTATCGTTCCAAATCTGCCAGGTGTGTGTTGAAGGTTGTCTTGAAAATGAGGGTTCCTCTGTATATGTAATGAAGGAATGCCAAATCGTATTAAAAAGTGTTGGGGTGTATGTGTGTGTTCTGGTTTTTGATTTATACTTAATGGTGAGAATAAGGCGCATTATTAATCCTTAAATGGCATTTCGCAGAGCAACGTGCATCGCCTTATCTTAGCATTATGACTAAATGAAAACCAGCAATGAATTGGCACTTGATGCCCTTGCCAAGCTGTATTTCGGGCTGCAGGAAGTGGAGGGAGGTTGATGGGGCACCCTTGCTTCCTCCCAGCCCTCACCTCCTGCAGCAACACTTGTGCCATCACTTCCAGTGATGCCAGTGTGGTGTTAGTGTTTAAGAGCGGTAGACTCGTAATCTGGGGAACCGGGTTCGCGTCTCCGCTCCTCCACATGCAGCTGCTGGGTGACCTTGGGCTAGTCACACTTCTCTGAAGTCTCTCAGCCCCACTCACCTCACAGAGTGTTTGTTGTGGGGGAGGAAGGGAAAGGAGAATGTTAGCCGCTTTGAGACTCCTTCGGGTAGTGATAAAGCGGGATATCAAATCCAAACTCTTCTTCTTCTTCCTGTGCCATCGCTTTCTCTGTCCTCAGCTGCTTCCGTGATGGCAGCTGCAGAGCAACCAAGCTACCCACTGCAGTGGACCCCTGCCCAGGGAGCCACAGAAACAGATTAGGAAGTGGCCAGTGTGTCCCTTGCACCTTGGAGAGCTCCCTCACTGCAAATATGACTATAGAAAGGTGGGGGCTACAGCTGGCCATAAATACCGGTACCTTTCTAACAAAGAAAGGTTCTTGCCATTTTCCTGCTGCTTCGCCACAACTTGCACTTCTCTATCAGTTATGTTCCTCTCCAACCAAACGATGCTTACAAAAATGCATATGTTGCGGGGAAGTGTGTATAAATATGGATAGATTAGTGGAAATTACCGGGGGGAAAGGCATTGTGTTCGGGAAATTGCTTTCCAGAGATAAGCACGTTGGGCAAAATTGCATACAAAACTGGATGTATTAGGAGAAATTCCCACTAAAATGTTGATGAAGTTTCATGAGGGAATAATAATAATAATGATCATGATCATGATAATAAATAGCAGGTGCAGAAATATGGTTAACTGAAAAGATTGGAAAAAATGAGAAAGACCAAGACTGACAGATTTGCCCATTGGTAGTTCTAGCACAAAGAAATCTTTCTGAAAGGAGATGAAGAGGTCAGGTGAAAACGGAGTATGCTGGCTGGGTTTGCCCATCCTGCAGCTCTTACTTAATAGATAGCAGCTGCCCCCCATTCCATACTGCATGCCTCACATTTCCCCCCCAGCCAACTCCCCACAAGGAGCTCTCTTGATCTTCTGAGCTCTAGCTGATGCAGAGATAAAACAGGTGCTATCAGTCAGAGAAACAGAAATAGAATAATACACAATTATTACTGTGTATTGTGTATTCCAGGGGTCAGCAACCTTTTTCAGCTGTGGGCCGGTCCACCGTCCCTCAGACCATGTGGTGGGCCAGACTATGTTTTTTTTGGGGGGGGGGGAATGAACGAATTCCCATGCCCCACAAATAACCCAGAGATGCATTTTAAATCAAAGCACACATTCTACTCATGTAAAAACATGCTGATTCCTGGACCGTCCGCAGGCCGGATTGAGAAGGCGAATGGGCCGCATCCGGCCCACGGGCCTTAGGTTGCCTACCCCTGTATTCTATTGTGGAATAGAAACATAAATAAACACACACAGCACCAGCACCTTTCTTACTAGGTGCATGGCTCTTAAGTCAGGGATGGGGAATCTGTGGCCCTCCAGAGGTTGCTGGACCACAAACTCCCATTATCCCTGACCATGGACTATGCTGGCTGGGGCTGATGGGAGCTGGGAGTCCAACCACCTCTGGAGGGCCACCACAGGCCCCCTCTCCCTGCTCATTAGCACTGCCACCTATCACTATAGAGGCAAAGCCAGGAAGGTTTAGAACTTGTGGAGGTGGGCTGCATTTCAGGAGAGCTGCTGTTTCAATGTCTTTTGGATCTCAGCAACTGAGCTGCTTTGCCCTAACTTGTGGCTGAGACAATTTCTGATCTGTTTGGTTCAGCAGAAAACCACACAACCAGCAGTGTGGAAAGCTGCTGGAGGCAACAAACGAACGACTTTTTTTCTTGCTTTTTTGCTTTAGAATGGGAAAGACAGGCATCTTGACAACGTGCTTCTGGTACAATGATTCCGGCGCATTTCAGCAGTATTGACACTGGCAACGTTTTTCGTTATTGTGGAAATGCTATGCCTCTCCCGCTTAGCACAATCGCTGCTAATTTCAACATTGTGTGGGTATGGGGGTACCTGCCAAGGAGCACAGACTTCTTGCCCCCTGCTCTTCTGACTTCTCATCCCGTTTTCTTTTTTTAAAAACTGCATATGAGGGCAAAGGAAGGGACAGTCACTTTTCGTGGAAGCCTGAGCGGTGCTAGACACACAATCATGAACTGCCTAGACCTTGGTCTGAGGCAGAAAGACCATTGTTTAAGTTCTCATGAACTTAATGAATGGCCTTTTTATTGCGATTTAATCATTTATCAGGTGTTCCACCGCTGTAGTACTGCAGATAGCTGCGGCGTTAGGTTTCTGCATGAACACTTGACAGTCGTTCCAGAACTAGAATGACAGTAGTGGCTGTCAGATCCGTGTAGCCAGATTTGCTGAGACTTTAGTAAAAAAATAAATCCAGCCTAGATTGTGTTTCACAGCTAACTTTTGTGCCCCCCATATGGCCTTCTCCAGTCTCTCAGTCCCCACTCCCTTTATTTGCTGGTCTGCTTTAAAAAAAAAGAAGAAGTAAGAATGAAAACTCTTTTAAAAAAAAAAACGCCTCTGGAGACTAGTTTTCTTGATCATATAAACAGCCATTGGTCCCAAATAAACAGATCACTTTCCACCGATGACCTCCTTTGCTTAATAAAGAGATTGAGTGGATTAGCAAACTCATTTCTGTGAGGATTGGGTTGAGCACGGGAAAGAAAGATTAACGGGGCATCTTCATATTCTGCCCTCTTTTTAATTCCATCGTAATATTTAGACCTTTCAACGGAACATAAGCACATTTCCCAACCAAGGTTATCTCATACAGCTAAAATTGTGTACTCCAGATGTTTTTTAGACCATATAATACCCATCAACTCTTGCTGATGCCCATGCTGGCTGAGGTCTGATGGGAGTCGGCAGTCCGAAAATACCTGGAGGGAACAGGTTTGGGGAAGGCTTTTCAACAGAAAAGTCGTAAACCTCAATAGCATAAACAAGTGGCCTGAATGGATTTGTTTTGCCCAGGAAGACAAGAGGGAGGTATTGAACCATAGAATCATAGAATCATAGAGTTGGAAGAGACCACAAGGGCCATCCAGTCCAACCCCCTGCCAAGCAGGAACACCATCAAAGCATTCCTGACAGGTGGCTGTCAAGCCTCTGCTTAAAGATCTCCAAAGAAGGAGACTCCACCACACTCCTTGGCAGCAAATTCCACTGTCGAACAGCTCTTACTGTCAGGAAGTTCTTCCTAATGTTTAGGTGGAATCTTCTTTCTTGTAGTTTGAATCCATTGCTCCGTGTCCGCTTCTCTGGAGCAGCAGAAAACAACCTTTCTCCCTCCTCTATATGACATCCTTTTATATATATGAACATGGCTATCATATCACCCCTTAACCTTCTCTTCTCCAATACATAAATCTAGGGTGTTCCCTTCATGTTCCTTCAAGTTGGGCTACAACGCAACAAAGATCACAACGAAATCTCCCGGTTATAAATCGTATCCAGCCATTAACTCTAAACTTAGTGTGAACTGAAACTTCTGAGATATGTACGCACTGTATCTGTATCATCAATTTTCATCTAAGGAGGGGATATTTGAGGGTCAGGAGAAAACACTGGGCTGCTCCAAAAATGTGCTGTTGCTTGGACTGTGCTCAACTCAACAGCTGCATCGCTTCGTGACTTCGACAAACACTCCCTCGGTTAGCCAAAACGTCTATTTGTGCTGGCCGGCCTCCAAGGTTTTATTATTATGTACGATTAGTTTGTAGTGAGAAATGTGAGCTGAGAAGAAAAATACACCCATCAAGGCTCTGTAATTGGGGACATATGTTCCCCCTTTTTCCCTTTTCTTTCGGGAAGTCTGATCTGCCAGCCAGGATACCGCATATCGTTTTGATCACCTGTTTGCATTTTGGGGTTGTTGTTGCTTTTAATAAGGATAGCTATGCCAGTTATGCTCTGAGAATATTCTGGACTGTCTCGTTCAATATAGAAATCACTTTTGATCTCCTGTTCCCCCCCCCCCCCCCGTCTCTCTTTCCCCCCGCCTTCCCTCTGTGTTAGATTCCCTCTGTGACAGGTTCCCCTTCGGTTATGTGAACATGTAAAACGTTCACGAAAAGGTTATGTTTTAAAGTAAAAGAGCCCCATTATTTCAGCAAACATCCTTCCTGCCCCTGCAGTTTTATTCCCCACGGCAGATCTCACTGAGGAAATACTAGTGCTGGGAATTTTTTCCTTTGTGAAGTGCTGTGGGTGGCCGGAAGCCGGAAATTATTGTATCTGCTCACTATTTGCATTCCATCTCATTTTAAGGATATCTGGAAAGTGATTGAAATAATTCTTTGACTTAATCGACAGGTCCAGAGCACCCAAGAGTCAACTCTTGGGTGCACACTAGGGTTGCGGACACAAAAGTTTTTATTGAGCTTTTTTAAAGTTTTGCCCAAAGCTGTTGAGCATTTCTCCTTGCTGTTGAGCAAAGAGGTTTTTGAGCTATTTTTATTTATTTTTTCAAAAAAAAAAATTATTGGTATTTCCACATTTCTTTTTTTACCTCTAACATATTTTCTTAAACATCATCATTTTAAACATCTAGACACATATAAACAAACATAAACATAAACACATTAAAATAACAACTGAAATATCCATTAATTCTCCCTTTGTTATCTCCTAAATTGACTTCCTCAAAGTCTCCCTTACTAAAGTTCCATTCTTAACTTCCTTAGGAGTTATCCAATTTCCTAATTTCATATCTTGTTTTACTCATTCTTAATTCCCGATTTCGATTTTAGTTTTTGGTGAATTACCTTAAAAATAGCTCAAAAACAGTCAAGGAAAGATAAAATCGGTTTTTGAGCTATTTTTAAGGTAATTCACCAAAAACTACACTTCCGAAATGGGTTGGCATACGTCCGGATTTTCCAGGACATTGGAGCAATTTCCACCTGGATACCGTTTCCAACAGCCGAATCCCAGCAAAGTCCGGGGAATTTTGGTCATATGGCAACCCTAGCAGGCCTGGCCCAAGACATTCTGGCACCTGAGGTGAACCACAGAATAGAGAAATCAAGACTGACAGCAGGATCTGCTGCCCCTCTGGATTCTGCCGCCTGAGACTGTCGTCTCACCTTGCCTCATGGGTGGGCCGGCCCTGGCACACCCGCCAGCGTAGATTATTTCATTTTCCTTCTATGAGTATCTGTATATTGTCCTCATGAAAAACATAAGGAAAGTGTACGACAACATGGAAACATTTAAAGCGAACACAAAGCAATCATTAGAGTGACTGCCTTGAGTGACGTCCTCCAGCTCATCGATCATCACCACATTTCAGATTTCCATGCCAAAGGAAGCTTTTCTTTCAATGCAAATAGCAGGTGTGGAGGACCTGATCCAATCTGGGACCAAACTTGGGGTGGGAGGGGGGACAAATAATTTAAGCTCCCCCCCCATTGCCCTTCATACCAGTGTCCTGATCTACACACATGGGAAGGTTGCACCTCCTATTTGTTCGGGGTTTTTTTAGGCATGTGGGTGGCACTGTGGTCTAAAGCACTGAGCCTAGGGCTTGCCAATCAGAAGGTCTGCGGTTCGAATCCCCGCGACGGAGTGAGCTCCCATTGCTCGGTCCCTGCTCCTGCCAACCTAGCAGTTCAAAAGCACATCAAAGTGCAAGTAGATAAATAGGTACCGCTCCAGCGGGAAGGTAAACAGCGTTTCCGTGTGCTGCTCTGGTTCGCCAGAAGCGGCTTAGTCATGCTGGCCACATGACCCGGAAGCTGTATGCCAGATACATCGGCCAGTAAAGCGAGATGAGCGCCGCAACCCCAGTCGTTCGCGACTGGACCTAACAGTCAGGGGTCCCTTTACCTTTAATCACTAACTCTGCAAGATGTCTTCAAAATGCCATGCTACGTTTTTCGTTTTTTCAGGGATCTCACTGCTTTATCCGCTATCGCAGATATAATTTTCAACATGCACACACAGATTACATCTGTCATTTTGGTAAACTGCTGTCTCTGTATTAAGTGGCATGGAAATATATGAAATATATAGAATGAAATGAACGGCATCTCAGCTGGTCCTCTGCCCCTTCGGTGCTATACTCTGTACCAGCGGCAGCTGATGCCCATTAGGACAGGTAGGGTGGAAGGCTGGGCGGCCAATGCTGGGTGGAGCCAGAGTCAATTCTAGTTTTGTCTCCATCCTCCTCCCTGCCGAGTCCTACAAGGGTAACACCAAGCCTTAAGGAGGAGGCTGGTGAGCTGTGCCAACCCCTGGACCAGTTGCCAGCAGGAAGGCAGGCAAATTGGGGCTGGTGGAGGGCAGACTGAGGTCACTGCCCTGTTTGCCCTAATGGGCTGGCCTCCTTTGGCTTGCACTTTCCGGTGTATGCAGAAAACACCCCAAGAACTCTTCTTTTCTTGGAGAGCGTCAGTGAACAACACAGGCCCCATTTCCTGCCCTGAGTAGCTCCCAAGTTCTCCCTTCCCATAAACTGCTTTCCTCCCAGCACGCCCGGGATCTTCCATTTGCAGGGATGTAAGCGCTCACCATAAGGAAACGGCAATAGGGACACCGTCCAAGCAAGATCTCCAAACTCCGCCAAAACAGGATGCAGTTTAGACCGCCCCGTGGCCAGGGTCCATATCGGGATTATCTCGAGGCGACTTGGAAGAAGGTGCAAATGTGAATTATTTTCCCCGGCAGATTCTGATCAGCTCCGACTGTCCCATTACATTCCTGGCATCTCGCAGCCTCCTCCCTTCCTCCTACGCAAGCCTCTCCCAAAGAGAGACCTCAGGGGGATGGATGTTCCATTGGCAGCCTTCTCAGGATTTCAAAGTTTTATATCTTTGTTTGAGGATATCTGCCGAATTACAAGCCACCAGTGCCATACGAGAAACCATGCTGTTGGGCCCCACACCTCTCTGACTCATATATATCGAGTTCCTTCCTCTGCTTGCAACACCAGACATGCAGAGTCAGATGGACAGTCGTAAGCAAATCTCAGGATGTCAGTCCTTCCTCTCTGAGCCAAAGTTCGTCAGGCCTTCTTAGCCTTGCTTCAGTGCCAGCACTCAGTCCTGGGAAATGTGACATAATGCCATGGATGGACTGTAGCTGTGAATCGCCTTTCCACGATGTGTCTATGTGAAACGGCCGACTCCCAAAATGTTGTCCCCTTGACACACTCTAGCTGTGGCTATTGCCTATTTCAAACAAACAGCAGGTGTGGCAGGAAAACTGTGGCTTGGATGTGCCAAGCACATGCAAGCCACATCCTGAAAAGCTCTTCCATTCAACTAAGTGCTCAGCACTTAGAAATCTAGTGTTGCAGGGAGAAAGGTCTTCTCCTTGGCATGCTAGTTTTCTGCGTGTGAGGATTCCACGCCCCGCATGGAAATACCGAGGCATGCAACCCCCTTCCCACAACTTGAAGTGGAACAAGAAGTATTAAAGGGTTATTTGTGAGCAGTGCTTTTTTCGGGGGTGGGAGATGCAGGGGTATGCATACCCCTAAACATTTTGTGAATCTAACAGGTGAATTTAATACTGACTCCAACAAGAGCTTCATTGCACTTAAAACACCGTAGCCAACTTAATGTTTATAAAATTGGTAGGCCCTCCTTTGAATTTGTTTAAGCCTTCAGTGTATGTAAATTCATGGTTTTTTTAAAGGACAGCATCTGGTGACGGACATCAGCAGCAAGCAGAGGAATCGGGAAGATGTTAGTGCGCACAACCTCATGCCAATGTAGAAGTTACCGTGAGCTGTCAGCTGTGTAATAGGAGGTCATGCATGTTCTTTGTACTTTTGTCCATTTACTGTATTCGTTTTCCCTGATTTGAACTATAAAACGGTGGTTTTTCTTGAGTCAAAAGGAGAGTACCCCCTAAACACTTTTTAAAGGAAAAAAAAGCACTGTTTGCGAGAACAAGAACTAATAAACAAAGCTATACCAATGAAGAGGTAGAGCATGCTTGGTTATCAGTGGTTCCTGCTGAGTTCTGTGGAATGGACCACAGTTCTACAAACTCAATAGAATGGGGAGAGAAGCAATATTCTTGTGGATCACAGCCAGAGCATTCATCCATGTCAGCCAGTATTGTCTACACTGACTGGCAGCAGCTCTCCAGGGTTTCAGACCAGGATCTCTCCTACCCCTACCTGCAGGCGCTGGGGATCGAACCTGGGGTCTTCTGCACGCAAAGCAGATGCCCTATCTCTGAGCTGTAGCCTCTTCCCATGAAAATGGCATTTATACCATGGGCAGGCTTTACCACAATACCTGAGTATGTTTACTTTCCCCCATGACAGTGAATGGGAGCAACCCTTCTATTATTACGGGGGGGACGGGACACATACACACAGAAACTCCTACACCATATGCCATCCATAACGCACACACCGCTGCAATATAACAGATACAAATGACCGGACCAACCCACACAGGGCAGGAATAGCAAGAATAAGAAGGTCTTGATGGTGAGAAGATAAGATTATCGGCTTAATATTATTTCTCTGCTGCAGGTTCCCCCCCCCTCTGTAGTTGCCATGGGATTGCCTAATTGCATTCCCATCTGGTTATCTGCTTCTTCCACAAACCTGCATTTTATCCTCATGGCAACCAGGAAGGTTGTGCTAAGGGAGAGTGACTTGTCAGAGGCCACCTGGCAGGCTTCTGGGCTGATGACGAAAGGGCTTGAACCAACCAGGCGCTCCTTCCTCGTAGCACTGGGAAACCTAATTTGAGATTGTTGTTTAGTCGTTTAGTCGTGTCCGACTCTTCGTGACCCCATCGGCCAGAGCACACCAGGCACGCCTTTCCTTCACTGCCTCCCGCAGTTTGGTCAGACTCATGTTGGTAGCTTCGAGAACACTGTCCAACCATCTCGTCCTCTGTTGTCCCCTTCTCCTTGTGCCCTCCATCTTTCCCAACATCAGGGTCTTTTCCAGGGAGTCTTCTCTTCTCAAGAGGTGGCCAAAGTATTGGAGCCTCAGCTTCAGGATCTGTCCTTCCAGTGAGCCCTCAGGGCTGATTTCCTTAAGAATGGATAGGTTTGATCTTCTTGCAGTCCATGGGACTCTCAAGAGTCTCCTCCAGCACCAGAATTCAAAAGCATCAATTATTCGGCGATCAGCCTTCTTTATGAGATAGCCATGGTGAAAATAGAAATGGAGCGGGGTTGGGGTTTTTTTATTATTATTATCCTGGAGTGCTTAATCCAGAACACTTTTGCCTCTGGCTCTGTTCATCATCAGCTTTGGCCCTGACCTCCACTGAAATGTGGCCCCTTATAGATTAACCCCCAAGACAACAGAACCCTCAACAGGGGGAGAAAGAAATGTGGCTAACCGTTCTAACACAAAACACACAACCCGGAATTTGCCATTTAGCGGCATTCCCTGCCACACAGGGTACTCCCCCTTTTTGTACCAGGAATGCTGTTTTTTGAGTACATCTTTATGTAAAGGGAGAGTTCAGTTGTACAGTATCTGAGCTGCATGCAGAAGGTCCTAGGATAGCTGGGATAGCTCCGTTGGTAGAGAAGGGGACCCTTATTCTCAGGGTCGTGGGTTCGAGCCCCATGCTGGGCAAAAGATTCCCGCATTGCAGTGGGTTGGACTAAATTCCCTATTTAGGGAAGTTTTTAATGACTGATGTTTTAATGTATTTCTAATCTTTTGTTGGAAGCCGCCCAGAGTGGCTTGGGAAACCCAGCCAGATGGGCGTGGTAGAAATAGCAAATTATTAATATTATTATAATTGACCCTTGCGGTCCCTTCCAATTCCGTGATTCTATGAATCCCCAGCATCTCCAAGCAGGGCTGAGAGGGACCCCTTCCTAAAATCGTCCTATGTTTGCTGAGTTGCTTGGTTAGCTCAGCTGGTTAGAGCGTGATGCTGATAATGCCAAGTTCACAGGTTTGATCCCCGTATGGGTGCATATTCCTAAATTGCCGGGGGTTGGACTAGAATCCACAAGGTCCCTTCCAACTCTATGATTCTATGAAGAAATCTCCCAGGATTTCCTTAGCACCTGTGGAACCTGAACCCCCTTCGTTTTCAGTTGTTTGTTTTTGTCCCACTGCCACCGTCCCCCCAACATTCAGGGGAGGGCGGCCATAGAGGCCAGCAAAATGCAAAGACAAAAAAACCCACCCTTTCAGTGTGCATTTCTAAAGGTTCCCACAATTGATACAAATCCCAGGCAGAGGAGAGAGGATTTGCAGGTTAGGGAAATGAGAACAGAAGCGAAGCTTCAGGCAATGTCTGGATTTATGCAATTGGGTTTTGCAACTTATTATTATTTCGCAGTCGTTGGCAGGCCTACCCCTGCATTTCACTGGTGTGTTTTACATAGCCCCGACTTTGTAAACTGTTACAGAGGTGCAGCAGGTCAGAAGGCAGCCCAGTTGAGAGGAGCGAAAGATGTGCCAGAGACCACCTCTGGCTTTGCTCAGATGTGGTTCTCGCATACAACAACCAGATGCGCAGGGAAAGCTTCTGAAAACAAGAGGCCGGGTGGAATCGGGACCCACGAAAGCCTCCAGCTTGATCCACCTGCAGAGATGCGATGCGCCAAGAAAGTCAAAAAGTGGGAACAGTAGGAAATAAACAATATTCCAAAGGTGATCTGTGGGTGTTACGCAGATGCTTTGCTGGCACGAAGTTCTTGCGGCGGATTTATTTCGGAAGACGCAAAGCAGATGGCCGTGCCAGCGAAAGGCAGTGCCGCTTCTCCGTATGGGCCTGGAGGGCATTCAGAAGGAGCAAAGAATCCAAAAGTCTGGGACATCTGGATTTCACTCTGGCACAGTTCAGATGGAAAGCTAAGCAGCAGGGAGATCCAGGAGAGGAAGAGGGGACCTAGCTGATTTATCCAGAGTAAGACCATTGAGCTCAGTATTGTCTGCACAATAGTGGCTCGCTACCAGTCCTACCTGGAGCTGCCAGGGGATTCTGCATGTGAAGCAGGTGTGTCTACCAATGAGCCACAGCCCCTTCCCCTCAAAAATTCAGCAGCACGTTCTGAACACGGCTTTGAGAGCACAGGAAAAGAGCACAGGATGTTGAACACTGGAAACTGCCTTATACTTGAGTCAGTTCCGTGGTCAGTACTGTCTAAAAGAGAGGTAACTGACTGGGACTACAACTCCCATCAACCCAATCCAACGTGGACAATCCCCAAGGATGATGGGAGTTGTAGTCCAAAACATCAAGAGCAGGGTTTCCCAAACTAGTGGTCTCCAGCTGTTTTTGGACTACAGCTGGTGCCCCTTCACACAGGGAATATGGGTCAATCACTAGCTTTCACTGTCGTTTTGCAGCCACCTGGGGAAATTCCAAATGACCCGTTCCTACTTCTTGGCGGGGGGGGGGGGGAGAATAGGGTCCACCAAGGCTCCATCAAAAGTGAGAGAAGGGATGAAAGAGTGATTCCATCATTCTATCTTCATAATTCCTCCTTTCCTTGGATTCAGGGCCAAATGAAGGAAGTGGTTTCCAGCCAAGGACAGCCAGCGCGCCAAACTTTCCTTCACTGGTCTGACTCACTGGTAGAGTTGAAAGCCTTGTGTGTTGTTGCTGCCGCACTCAGGAAGAAGTCATTGAGATAAGTGGGTGGCATTGCAGGATCTGAGTTGTGCGGTCTTGCAGAAGATGGATGCACTCAGAAGGATTTGGGGTGTGTTTGCATACCCTTGCAACACAGTGGTAAAGCTAAAGGGACCCCTGACCATTAGGTCCAGTCGCGGACAACTCGGGTTGCAGCGCTCATCTTGCTTTATTGGTTTAGGGAGCCGGCGTACACCTTCCAGGTCATGTGGCCAGCATGACTAAGCCGCTTCTGGCGAACCAGAGCAGCGCACGGAAACGCCGTTTACCTTCCCGCTGGAGCAGTACCTATTTATCTACTTGCACTTTGATGTGCTTTCAAACTGCTAGGTTGGCAGGAGCAGGGACCGAGCAATGGGAGCTCACCCCATCGCGGGGATGCGAACCACCGACCTTCTAATCGGCAAGCCCTAGGTCAGTGATGGCTAACCTTGACACTCCAGAAGTTTTGGGACTACAACTCCCATCATCCCTGACCACTGATCCTGTTAGCTAGGGATGATGGGAGTTGTAGTTCCAAAACATCTGGGGTGTCAAGGTTAGCCATCACTGCCCTAGGCTCTGTGGTTTAACCCACAGCACCACCCGCGTCCCAACACAGTGGTACCTCGGGTTAAGAACTTCATTCATTCTGGAGGTCCGTTCTTAACCTGAAACTGTTCTTAACCTGAGGTACCACTTTAGCTAATGGGGCCTCCCACTGCCGCCACGTCGCCACTGCACAATTTCTGTTCTCATCCTGAAGCAAAGATCTTAACCCGAGGTACTATTTCTGGGTTAGCTGAGTCTGTAACCTGAAGTGTCTGTAACCCGAGGTACCAATGTAGATGGATACAAGTTATGACTCCAGGGGTCTGATTGACTGCCATACCTGCAGCCAGAAAGGAAATGTCCAAAAGGTCAGGCAGGCCATACCATGACACCTAGGAGTGTGATCCTTCGCCTTCAGAAGAGGGCTTGAGCCGTTTTCTCGAGCGCTGTGTAGCGATCTGATCTGCTGGTGCAGAGCCCTTATGTAACATAACTGCATTGCTCTCTGACTTTGCTGAAATGTGAGGATTGTTTGCGAAGGGCAAGTGGTCCTGCTTTTGAGCAGAGAAGTCATAACCACAGACAATCCATTGGCTCCTTCCAAACCTAGTATTCTGCATACGCATGTTGAGGTGCGTAAATGCAGCTTTCTGCAAGTAGAACACCCTAAGTTATCGCGGGGGAACAGAGACACAGGGCGCGTCTGGCCACACGCCCTGCTTTATTTAAGGCTGGAACTGGCAACAGCGGTGGAGCATTGCAGAAGAAAAACCACTGGCCAATTAGATGAGATACAAGAGGTCTGAGTCAAGTGTTTGGCAGCGCATCAAGAGGAGAGGAAGGACCTCCTTTCCCCCTCCACCGACAGCAAGTGCAGTCAAGACAATGCCGACTGCTGCATCATGGCTCAGCAACTGGGAGCAAGGCAAAGGGGTGGATCCGCTTCTCCTCCTTGAGCGCACATCAACCTTTGCTGAGTTGAGCCCACACTTAACCGCAACATCAGCGTCAGTCAACAGCTGCAGATCCCAGTTGGCCCCCAATCGCAGTTAACATAGCTGCTGCAGTATGCTGCCTGTTTATTGTATTCCCTTATCATAGAGTCGCAGAGTTGGAAGGGATCCCAACGGTCATCTAGTCCAACCCCCTGCTGTAATGCAGGAATCTCAACTAAAGCATCCATGCCACGTGGCCATCCAACTTCTGCTTAAAAACCTCCAAGGAAGGAGAGTCCACAACCTCCCAAGGGAAACCATTTCAATGTCTAACAGCTCTTAGCGTCAGAAAGTTCTTCCTGATGTTGAGTCACAATCTCCTCTTTGTAATGAAGCCATTGGTTCGAGTTCTGCCCTCCAGAGCAGGAGAAAACAAGCTTGTTCCCTTTTCCATGTGACACCCCTTGAGATATTTGAAGATGGCTATCATATCTCCTCTCAGTCTCCTCTTTTCCAGGCTGAACATGCCCAACTCCCTCAACTGTTCCCCATCAGGCTTGGTTTCCAGACCCTTGATCATCTTGGTTGCCTTCCTCTGCACACGTTCCAACTTCTCCACATCCGCCATAAATTGTGGCGCCCAGAACTGGACACAGTACTCCAGGTGTGGTCTGAACAAATTACTTAAGTAATTTCTAAGCCACCTTGAGCTACCAAGGTAGCGTACAACAAAATGGCAGAACAATTGGAAATGAAGTCAACATTCAAACAAGGTGGGTAATAAATCAATACGGAATAATGCTCCAAGAAAGTTGCACAATGGAAGGAAGGGGCAGGCAGAGGGCGAGTTTTGGACACCATGGCGTATTCCCCACTGCAGGGAAACCTCAGGCCTGGTGGTCAAAATCCTCCAGGATTTTCTTTCTTTCACAAGCTGTTTCCCTAGCCCAGGTTTTCCCAAACTTGGGTCTCCAACAGTTTTTGGACTACAACTCCCATCATCCCTAGCAAAGCAGGACCAGCGGTGAGGGATGGTGGGAACTGTAGTCCAAAACCAGCTTGGGGAACTCTGCCTTAGGCCTTGTCCCTCACTGACCTTGCTTCACACACCCCTTGCCTGGAAGAAGGATAGAGAAAGAAAGGGGTTTGAGAGAGAGTAGGTAGCAATTCCCCTACTATTCAAACATAAAATGGATATTCTGGGCTCCACCCACTTTTGCCTCTGGCCCTGCCCTCCACTGCCATGTGGCCCCTGACAGCTTGCCCAAAGGGGAATGTGGCCCTCAGGCTGAAAACATCCCCCCAAGTCAACTAGCCAGCCAAGGCAGTGGTGGGAGGATCACACCCTAATTCTGGGTTCCCTCAGAAGTGGAAATTTACCGTCGCCATGTGGGAAGGACAGGGAAAGGTGAACGGCAGCACTGCTTTATTGAGTGCTGTTGAGAGACTTGAAACAAATGACAAAAGGAATCAGGCAGAAAAGATCTTTCGTGTCGCGGCCGATCATCTCCCAGCTGCTCTCGGAGTCTTTCGGAGCCCCAAGAGGGACAATATTTCAAGACCTGCTCTGAGGTTATAGAACAGAGTGTACATTTTTTTAAAAAACCCAACACTCCTTGCAAGCAGAAAATTAGAGCTGTGGGGAACAACAAGCTGCTTTAAAGCCTTTCTCCCTGATCTACCAGGGAAATGCGGTGGCTCAGTGGCAGGGTGCATGATTTGCACACAAAGTGTACCAGATTGAATCCCTGGCGTCTCCAAGAAGGGTGTGTGTCCTGTCAGAAAACCTGCAGAGCCCCTTTCAGTCACTACGGAGCTATATGGATCAAAGTTCTGATTCAGTATAAGACAGCTTCCTATGTTCTTATTGCAGGGAGTTCCCCCCCCCCATAGGACAGCATCTGAAAGTGGCTTCCCAGGCCCATAGTCTGAAGCGGCTCAGACCACCCTCCCAACGCCCCATTTTGCCGCATGCATAGAAAAGGCTGGAGAACACTCTGGCTTTAAAAAAAAATGATTTCAAAAGAAAGGAACAGGCCCAGACAATCATTATCGCAGTGCTGGACGAGATCCAGCCCTGAGATAATTTCTGGGAATCGATACAGATTCAAGACGTTGTCCCCACCCTCCCAGGCTAAACATGACTTTAATTTAAATCAGGCCTTGGCCGCAAATGCATTTGCACCCCTTTAGTGAGAGTGAAACAAACTTGTTCACTGTGGTGGGCCAATTTTTTTCCCCCCGCCCCACCCGCAGCCCCCCCCCCCAGCCTTAGGAAACCCTACTAAGAGCCATGAGTTATGAATGGCCATCAGCTCCTTCCTCAGAGAACTATTTTCCTTGGAGAAGGAAGGGCAGTGGAGATCTTTCCTTTGCACAGAGTCCCGCCCCCCCGAAACTCCAACCACCTCTGTCCCACCAAGTTCTAAACCAGGGATGGGGAACCCTCCAGATTTTGCTCAACTACAACCTCCATCATCCATAGCCTTTGGCCATGCTGGTTGGGGCTGTGGAACAAGATCCAGAGGCCACAAGCTCCCCATCCCTCTTCTAGACCTGTCCCTATATCCCTGGTGGCAGTAAACACAGCTGTGGGGAGGGTGTTTCAGAGGGAAATCTATAATAATAATAATAATAATAATAATAATAATAATAATAATTTTTTATTTATACCCCGCCCATCTGGCTGGGTTTCCCCAGCCACTCTGGGTGGCTTTCAACAGAACATTAAAATACAGTAATCTAACATTAAAAGCCTCCCTAAACAGGGCTGCCTTCAGATGTCTTCCAAAGGTCTGGTAGTTGTTCTCTTTGACATCTGAAGGGAGGGCGTTCCACAGGGCGGGTGCCACTACCGAGAAGGCCCTCTGCCTGGTTCCCTGTAACTTGGCTTCTCGTAGTGAGGGAACCGCCAGAAGGCCCTCGGCGCTGGACCTCAGTGTCCAGGCAGAATGATTGGGGTGGAGACGCTCCTTCAGGTATACTATTACCGTAGGAACCCTCTTTCTGGGGTGAATTGTCCTCCGCAAATTGGAGTTGTCATTCACTCCCTTAGAAGGGGGAAAGATGTCAAGAGCATAAGAAGAACGTGCCGGATCAGGCCAGTGGCCCATGTGCCCCCCCACAAGGAATCCTGGGAACTGTAATTTGCTAAGGACGCTGAGAAGTGTATCTCTGTGAGAGGTAAATTACAGCTTCCATGTGTTTTTTTTAGGGAAAAGCCATGGCTGTTAAAGGCATGGTGTCGATGTGACCTCTAGCACAGGGGTCAGCAAACTTTTTCAGCAGGGGGCCGGTCCACTGTCCCTCAGACCTTTTGGGGGGCTGGACTATATTTTTTTGGGGGGGGAATGAATTCCTATGCCCCACAAATAACCCAGAGATGCATTTTAAATAAAAGGACACATTCTACTCATGTAAAAACACACTGATTCCTGGGCCGTCCGGGGGCCTGATCATAGCTGTCAACTTTCGAATTTGAAAATAAGGGATTTTTTCCAAACTTTCGGATTTGAAAATAAGGGATGCCACGAGGGCGGTGCAATGGCATCAAGTAGCCTCGCCACCCTGCGCTCCAGAGCCTGCGCGCGAACGGGTGAGCGAAAGAGCGAGCGCATAGACGGCAGGCAGGCTGTCTGTCTGGTTGGGCGTGAGGGTCTGGCTGCACAAGGCATGCAAGCTCCGCCCCCAGTCGGTCTCAGACTCCTTATTGGCAGCCGAGCATCGCAGCTGAGGAGCCTCCCTGGCCACCAGGGAGGGAGAGGAGCTGCTTCCTTTGAAGTCCGGGAAATTTAAGGGATATCAACAATCCGGGATAGCAGCGGGAAACGGCATTGGAATAAGGGAGTTTCCTGCCGAAAAAAGGGGAGGGTTGACAGCTATGGGCCTGATTGAGAAGGTGATTGGGCCGGATCCGGCCCCCGGGCGTTAGTTTGCCTACCCATGCTCTAGTCTAGCACAACAGCACTTCTGCATCAATGGGTATTCAGGTGCATGATCACCTCTGATACTTTAGGTAGTAGCACGCAGCTACTAATCACAACAGCTGTGTGCGGCTGAAGACTCTTCATGAATCTGTCTAATCCCCCTTCGGAAGCCACCCAAATGGGTGGGCATCGCCACATCTCATGGCGGTGAATCCCACAGTTTAACTGCGCGCGCTGTGAAGGAGCACTTTATTTCGTCTGCCCTGAGTCTTGGACTTCACGGAGAGATGACCCCATGGGGCTCTTGTTTTATGCAAGCAGGAGAAAAGCTTTGTGAAACGCAGCTGGAGTGTCATCTGCTGCCTTGCACTTGGACTGGATCTGGGTGACTCACAGAAGGGTTTGCACATTTTCAAGTGCCGATCAAGACCGAACCCAGAGCAGACCAGCAGATTTGGGTGTGGGTTGCAAATCCAAGGGTTGGAGGAAATTACCAAGCGGCTGAAATATTCGCAAGATTTCCTTCTCAGAGGGAAGCTGCCAAACAAAGCCTTAACAGTCCAACAGGCAAAGATAACGTGAACTAAGATTGTGGGAGACCTTTTTTTTTATTATTAAAAAAACCCCAAAAGTCATTGACTCTCCTTTTGCTCCCATCAGGCCCTCATCCCTGAGACAGCCCTGAGTGACATTTAAGCTGCATCCAGGTGCAGGATTCAAAAAAATTATTTGTCCCGATTCCATTTAGGGCTAGGAATGGGCAAATCTGTCAATTTCAGCTTTTCTAAACAGTTTCACAGTTCTCCAATCTTAGCTTTAGTTCTCTATATTTGCAAATCAGTTTGCACTTTTTTAAAAAGTCATCATAAAACTCATCAGTGCTTTAGTGCGAATTTATCCCAATATAGACATTTTGGTATACAGTGTTCCTCAGTGCACATGGCCTTTGCAAAGCAATTTGCCCTAAATGCATTTCTGTAAGTAATTTCCACTAACATATGCATTTTTCGTGCACACTTTACACTAGTACAGTGGTACCTTGGTTTAAGAACAGCTTAGTTTATGAACAACTTGGATTAAGAACGCTGCAAACCCGGAAGCAGGTGGTTTGGTTTGTGAACTTTGCCTTGGAAGCAAAGTTCCATTTATAAATTGAGTCCCCCGCTGCTATGGGAAAGCACGCCTTGGTTTAAGAACGCTTTGGTTTAAGAACGGACTTCCAGAACGGAATAAGTTTGTAAACCAAGGTACCGCTGTACATGCATTTATGTATACATTGCTTGGCTGGAGGATGACACTGCAAACTTTGGAGAAGTGGAGTTTTCGAGTAACGGCTGTGTTTTGGTTCACGTACTTTCTCGGAAAGTGAAAATTAGGTACGTTCACCTTTCAATGAGAACTGAATCAAAGTTCTCCCCCGTCCCTACTTGGGACTCCTCTGACAACCTGTTTATTGAGCATCCATCCTGATTTCCACTAAGCTTCCACAGAGGTTAGACTCATCCACAACGCACCTGAAAATCCGCGTCTTCCACATTTGATTTGCCCTCTCTTCTCCTCTGCTGGGCCATACCTTTCTGCTTTGTACACAAATCACACCCATTTTCCAATCAGACGTTTCAAGGACCAGGCACTGTATGGCTGGTAATTCCTGTTTATTTTGCTTTTTCATCCTTCCACTCCTCTACCTGCTCTTCCTCCCTCCAACAGCGCATGCCCCCCACTCAATGCATTGTTTTGTGGGAAACCACCGGCAAGGCGTCAGATTCCCACCTCCCTCCTTCCCGTCCCCCTTGCCATCTCTCCCCTTCCCTCTCACTCATATTTCACAGCTTGTTTGTTTTTCAATTCTTTATCTGCATGCAAATCTGTATATGTGTACATATTAAATTTTCAACTGAATGCAAAACACACACAAAGTACAGTGGTACCTCTGGCTATGAACTTAATTCGTTCCGGAGGTCCGTTCTTAACCTGAAACCTTTCTTAACCTGAGGTACCGCTTTAGCTAATGGGACCTCCTGCTGCCGCCACGCGATTTCTGTTCTCATCCTGAGGTAAAGTTCTTAACCTGAGGTACTACTTCCAGGTTAGCAGAGTCTGTAACCCGAAGTGTTTGTAACCTGAGGTACCACTGTATAAGCCGCTGGCCTGCTCACCACGCCAGCCAGAAAGTTTGAGTAAAGCGGCCATTGCTAGTGACTTACAGCTGGGTAGAGGTGATATAGAGTGCTCTAAGTTTGTGAAAATAAAGCAGGCTAAACCTCCATGGGGTCTGCCTCCTCTCTGGGATGGAGTAGCGGGTAAGGAATGGCTACTGTAACCATTGAGCAATATAGTCACAGTTCCACGTCTCCTGAAGGAGAATAATATCAAACTGATTAAAATAGGATATTACTTGCTGATTGTTTTTCTTAGTCCGCCATCCAGCAATATTCCAAGATAGCAACTTCAAGGACCTGTCCCTCGATGATACTGGTTCGCCTATTCCACCCAGTCCATCAGCCCAATCGTGTCTAAAAAAACCACTCCCATTTGCTTTGTTTATGGGGTAACAACGTTCCGTTGTTTTCGGCCAGTGTGGTGTAGTGGCTAAAAGCAGTGGACTCGTAATCTGGGGAACCGGGTTCGCGTCTCTGCTCCTCCACATGCAGCTGCTGAGTGAAGTCTCTCAGCCCCACTCACCTCACAGAGTGTTTGTTGTGGGGGAGGAAGGGAAAGGAGAATGTGAGCCGCTTTGAGACTCCTTCGGGTAGTGATAAAGCGGGATATCAAATCCAAACTCCTCTTCTTCTTCTTCGGCGTCTTGGGAGTGGGTTTTTGGCGTTGGTGGTGTGGCTAATTCACTGAGGGACAATTTGCAGTAGCTGAGCAATGATCTCGGAGATTTGGCTTCCTGGTTTGGTCCTATGCTGTCATACATCAATGGGGGTGGTGATTGGAAATCCGAGTCTATGCATTTGAATGGCCCTCCTGCCTTTTTCTTAACCACTAGGCAGTTGGGGGATATGGGCCACAGATATGGACCCTCCGATGTCAGCTTATGTTCGTTCTTTTTGGCTTGTCTACTTCTGAGTATGTCTAATCTTTCCAAGATTTCAGCCAGAAACAAACATCCTGGTTTCCTGAGAAACAATGATTAAGGCATCTGACTCCCCCCATGCTCCTTCCTGACTTCCCCACAACATACCAAATATGTGGGGAGGACAAAACATCTGGCCACATAGCCCACGCCAATTAACACAATACAGGAAGGCTGCTGCACCCCACAGTCAAAAGTAAGCAGGACAGGTCTCAGAACCAGAAAGAACAAATGTTGTTCCTGCCACCCTGGACCAGGAGACAGCTAATAATTTGCTAGAGCGCTTATGCGCATAATGTACACTGAAGAAGTGTGCATGCACACGAAAGCTCATACCAAGAACAAACTTAGTTGGTCTCTAAGGTGCTACTGGAAGAATTTTTTTTATTTTTTATTTTGTTTTGACTATGACAGACCAACACGGCTACCTACCTGTAACTGGAATCATGTACACTGTGCATGTTCCATGTTACAAAAAAAAAAGCCACCACCCCACGGAAAAATAATCATTTTTAAAAAGGGCTTTTAAAAAGACACCCAGCAGCCACAATTAGCAACCAGCCACAAATGAACAAAATCACTCCCGGAAACAAGAATGAGAAACCATCAAAGCAGAAGGCAGGAAGGAGGGACTTCCTCTGCATGCATGGATTTAGTGGATGAGACTGATAGTAGGTCCAACAGTCAAGAAGGTGGTTTCTGCATGTGCCGTAGAGGGAAGTGAGAGGCAGGTGGGGCTTGTCAACCTGGGAAGGCAGCCCATCTAGAAGAAGGAAAGCTCTGATCCTAAACCTCCGCCGTCCTGCAGCTCTACTCATTCCTGAGATAGGCTTTGGGAGCAAACCCTGAGGAAGAATCCACACCTTGTGGGAGATCTTTGGGAGAAGAAAAGGCTAAGGAGTAAACCCTACACAAATCCAGAGTGGAGTCCCTAAGATGGTTGGATGGTGTCTCCTTCTGGCAACTCCTGCAGCCAAGATGGTGTCAAATGTCTTGCTCTGCTTTCCCTCGGACCATATCAGTGAAGCTGAGAGGGGGGTCTTGTCATCTGGGCAACCCAGGACCCCCACATAAGCCCAGGCTTGTGCTCCAGGGAGATCCCTTGAGCGCTAACATAGCAGTTCGACTCCACCCCCATTGCCTCTCTCAATTTTAAACAGGGCTCCCGTGAACTTATTAATAAATGGGCTGTGAAATGCTCTTGGCTGGCACCTCTAGCAGTAGTAATCTACCTTGCAGGGTTGTTGTTATAAGGATTAATGAGCTGCTATGCATGGAGCAGGGACCCAGGTGGCGCTGTGGGTTAAACCACAGAGCCTAGGGCTTGCTGATCAGTAGGTTGGCGGTTCGAATCCCTGCGATGGAGTGAGCTCCCGTTGCTCGGTCCCGGCTCCTGCCCACCTAGCAGTTCGAAAGCACCTCAAAGTGCAAGTAGATAAATAGGAACTGCTCCGGCGGGAAGGTAAACGGCGTTTCCGTGCGCTGCTCTGGTTCGCCAGAAGTGGCTTTGTCATGCTGGCCACATGACCCAGAAGCTGTCTGCGGACAAACGCCAGCTCCTTGGCCTATAGAGCGAGATTAGCGCCTCAACCCCAGAGTCGGACACAAATGGACCTAATGGTCAGGGGTCCCTTTACCTTTATGCATGGAGCACATTTAGCACACACACACAAAGAGGTAAATAAATGCTCATTATTGTTATCATCTAGCAGCAGCACGGCCTTTCAGCCCTCAAACAAATTGTACTGTACTTCTCATGCAGATAGCTACCCTAGACTAAATAATATGGAGGCTGCAATGGAAGTCTGCAGGCAAGGATAAACTAGGCTTTGCGTCATATCCATGCTCAGAAATATCCCCTCCCCCATTACATCTAGCCTGGTGAAACCTTCTGTGTAACTCAGAGGTTTGCCTATTGCGTTCTGAACACTGGCTGGCCCTCATTTAAAGGAACCACTTCACTAACGCTGCATCTTCCCCCAAAACCAAAACAAGCTGCCATTTAATTGCAAGACACGTCACAGCAGCCTTTGGGAATCTCGCTTAGCTTTTTAATACGTTTGTAAAATTACAGAGGTATGCCACATGATTCTAGTGAAAGGAGAAAACTGCCCCCCCCCCCCCGTTCTCCCGACACATGTTTGGATTTCTCTATTAGTCTATTCCAGTGTTTAGGCTGCCACGAGATAAGGTGGTATTCCGACCTCTAGCTTGTACTGACAGGTGACAAATGATAGCATTTACCTGTTAGTTAAGCGAGCTACTGGATCGGCCTTTACCAGCCTGTGCCGGCTGCGCCTGATGGCACTTAATTGTCCAAAACATCCGGACGGCTGCAGACAGCTGCCCTAGGTCTTCGTAACTTATAAAGGCTAGATTCAATGCTTTCCCATCAAATGTTATGGGCAATAGACTCTCAAATGGTCAGATCTCACTTCTCTGCGACTGCAATAACGGATCTACAGAATCGTTACATCATATAATCCTCAGTTGCCCATTGCACTCGGCTGCACGGGCCAAATTTCTAACCCCCTATCTTGTGAATATTACTGATGAAATCCCGGAAGCAAAAGTAATATTCCTTCTGAACGATGAAGATGCTAGTAGATCCCTTACAGTTGCAAGATTTCTGATAAATGTACTATCTCAAAAGAAGAGAAATGGATCACTGCAAGATGTCTGTTAGCTTATTTAAACCCAAAAATTTTCAAAAATCAGCGCAGCTAAACCTAAAGGGTTACAAATAAAACTGTTTCAACTGTTTCTGCTGGATCTAAATTTTGATTTTGGTTTTAAAAGGTAAAGGGTAAAGGGACCCCTGACCATCAGGTCCAGTCGTGTCCGACTCTGGGGTTGCGTGCTCATCTCGCTCTATAGGCCGAGGGAGCCGGCGTTTGTCCGAAGACAGCCTCCGGGTCATGTGGCCAGCATGACAAAGCTGCTTCTGGCGAACCAGAGCAGCGCATGGAAACGCCGTTTACCTTCCCGCTGGAGCGGTCCCTATTTATCTACTTGCACTTTAACGTGCTTTCGAACTGCTAGGTGGGCAGGAGCTGGGACCGAACAACGGGAGCTCACCCCGTCGCAGGGATTCGAACCGCTGACCTTCTGATCAGCAAGCCTGTGGTTTAACCCACAGTGAATGGATTTTACTGTTTTACTGTGTACATAGTTTTATATAGTTTTTATTTAAATATTTAAATTTTATTTCTATTGTATAACTTTTTTTGTTTCATTTAGAAAGTTTTATTTGCATTGTCTCGTTTCTCTGGATGTAATACAATGTATATCTATGGGCCAATGGCCGTAATAAACATTACTACTACTACTAGGTCTTCGTAAGAGGCCCTTCGAGGTCTGACACCTGGGTGCATCTTTCAGCAACGGGAAAACAAGAGGAACTGGGGGGTCTGCTGTGTTGAACATCCGCATGGTGGGAAACGGACATGGTTTGGTGATAAGAGAGCATCTGGTGATAAGAGCATCTCCTTCCAGGCAGGGCAGAGATTGTTCCCTGTCTGGGATGCAGGAGTGCAGCTGCCAGTCAGTGTGGATGACACTGAGCTCGATGAAGCAATGACTCATTGCAAGGCAGCTTTCTGTGCCCCTTTGGCACCGTCTGGGCACAGAGAATCATTTCTCTGGAACAATGGAAGCATTTCCCCTGCCGCTGCGGCTGTTGCTCTGATGCAACCACGGTAGCTTAGCATCATAGACAGAAAGGGAGGGAATCCTTGCAACAGGGAGGAGGGAAGAGTCTATATTCACTCTGCTTTCCTACTTTCTAATTACATTCATTCCTCCAATTCCCGGAAAAGTTAGCCAGGTGTGAAATCAATTTCACACCAGAAGGGGAAACACAATTCCCTTCCATTTTTTAAAACGCAACAATATTTGACAGAATTTATATACCACTTGCTTGTAAATAGAACCTCGGATTTGTAAATCCACGTGATTTACCAAAAAAAAAAAGAACCTTATTATCAACAGGAGACAAAGTTAAAATCAAGTATTTTTAAAAATTCAAAATATAATTAAAATCAACCGTTAAACTAAAAACAGACTAAAGCACACGCCGACTTCCGCATGTCCAGATAGCACTGCCTAAACAAAAATGTTTTCAGCAGACACTAAGAATCATAGAATTGTAGAGTTGGAAGGGACCCCAAGGGTCATCTAGTCCAACCCTCTGCAATGCAGGAAGAATGCAGTTGCCTGATATCAAACATGCGGGGAGTTCCAAAGGATAGGTGCTGCCATGTTCAGGGTGGATTTGATTTAAATCAAATTGATTTAAATCACGATTTACATCACTAGTCAGTAAGGCTTGATTTAAATCACTAGTCAGTAAGACTTGATTTAAATATTTTTTTTTACAGAAAGACTCATTCTTGCTGGTATAATCTTAATATTTACAACCATATGAAGGTTTCATTTTTGGAATAATAAATTTTCAGAGTAGTTTTTACAGTTATATCAAAAATTACTGATTTGGTTATACTACTAGAAATACATAGACAGATAATTATGAAATTATGGTGAGGTTTAATAAGTTAACTGTTTATATTTGGACAACTTTTCTGCTGTACTTTATTGGAAGGAGAAAAATAATCATTTCCTTAATAACCATTTAAACAATTTATTTAACTAAAACAATAACATGATAGCATATGTATCCATGTTTGTTAACTGATGTGGTTAAACATTAATTGTAATTTTATTGTTGTCAGCCGCCCTGAGCCTGGTTTTGGCTGGGAAGGGCGGGGTATAAATAAAATTTATCATTATTATTATTATTATTATTATTATTATTATTATAAAAAACTTAGACTGAGTTTTAGCACACTTGATAAACTTAAAAAGAAATCCTTATTTCCTGATGAATAGCCTTTGGACTACAATGTAACTTAAATAGAAGACTATATTTAGAAAGATTTTTCCTCCAAAAGCATTTTATTTTAAAAATCCAATTTAAATAAAAAAAAATCCGATTTAAATAAAAAAAATCCGATTTAAATTTAAAAAATATGATTTTTTTGATTATTATTTTTTAAATCATTGATTTTTATCCACCCTGGCCATGTTAGAAGATGGGTTTCTTACAAGTGTTGAAGATATTAAGAAGAATGCTACCATGCAGCTGGTTTGCTTTAACGATGAAATCGTGTTTTTTTTAAAAAAAACACACACACAAAAACTATTGACTTTTATTGTCATTCTGCTGAGCTGTTATTTGTGTGTGTTATTTATACCACTGCTTTCACTGCCACTTTATTGTTATTTATTGTTAATCCCACCACTTGAGCCCTTGCAGGTGTTAATAGGTGGATCACAGCCTGCCTCTGTCACCCATACAAGCAGTACTGTTTCTTTTATACACTTGCCCTACCTTATGCTGGGCAACAGAATAAATCCATAATACAAGGGATTGCAAAGAAAAGGCCCCAAACATTTATCTTACAACATGGCCTGCTAAAGCTAATTTTCATCCCAAATTCCACAACTGTCTCCCTGGCCTGCTGCTGCTCTTCATTACATCCAGAACTTTAAAAAACAAAAACAGCTGTACTTTCCTGACTGCTGTGGAAGAAGAAACAAAATTGCCTCCCCCCGCCCCTCAAACTGCCAGTAGGGTGGCAGGGAAGTTTGCAGATCCATGCAGTAACAAAAGCTTAATTCTCTTTAATCCATGGTCTGTTCTCATGAGGCATAGGTTCTCATGTTACGGCTTACCACCAGGGGCGAACCGAAAATGTTTTTTGTTTGTGTCTTGGTGTGGCAGTGGTTCCAAACCAGTCGCCACATGGAATGGCTCAGGAGCGCGGAGAATGTTTGTGACGGCACCACCCACCCATGTTCCTTACACGGAGGTTTCAAAGCATACAGACAGAGGCTGGAGGAGGCGTCTTTGAAATTACCGGTATATCTGCAGAGTGGGCTTCTGAAACCAAAAGCAGGGAGGGTTCAGGAAGGGCAGTTCATCTCCTGCAATTCTGTGAATGCACACCTGGTTTGCAGAGAATCTCATCTTTCATATTTTTGGTTTATTTTTATTTATTTTTAATGAAAAGCAGGATTCCAGACCTAGGGTTGCCAGGTGTCCACTATTTGAGCAGACAGTCCACTTTCTTCGCATTATGTTCACTATTTCCCCCCCCCCCAAAAAAAATAGTGGACATTTTTTTTGTTCAAAAGCTTTATGATGAAATGGTACGTAATCTAAAGCTGAACAGTCTAAGAGAATAAGGATAGGAGAATCGCGTTTTGTCTTTTTTTTCATAAGTAAGAATGAGACAAAGATCGAATATCCATTGAACTCGATTCTCCGAAAAAATGATTAGTCATACTCAATTGTTTCACAAGACATTTAAAAAATGGGGGGGGGGGGAGGCGCCTCTTGCCGGAGTTCTGCAAATGAAAATGATGGACTTTATGGAACTTGCTGACCTGACGGTGAGGCTACGCGACCAAGGAGAAGAATCAGTGCAGGAAGACTGGAAAAAAATTAGATGTTATCTGAAAAAATATTGTTTTATTTGAACTTATACACCCTTAGGGAGTTAGCTATAGGTCTTCAGTAGGGAGATGAATTGTATAAAATAGAATGATAAGATAAAATATATAGGAGGTGATTGTGTATGGAGCTGCCAACAAAGATTGAGAATGAAATCCAGAGGGAGGAGGCCGAGGGAAATCACCTTTAAAATGGGAGAGGAATTATGTTAAGAATATATAAAGAATTTTTTTTCTTTTTTTGTTGGTTATGTCTTTGCTCTTGTATTTGTATTTGTGTTTGTTGTATTATGTTTGCATTTCTTTTTGAAAAATGAATAAAAGGAGGCAGAAACGTTTCCAAACACCAGTCGCTGGGAACCACAGGAAGGTTCTGTTTTTCCACAGCGCTGTTGTGCTCATGCGCTGCTTGAAAGCTTCCCATAATGCATCTGGGTGGCCACAGTGAGAACAGGATGCTGGACTAGATGGGCCACTGGCCTGATCCAACGGGACTCTTCTTATGCATAGCTGTCAACTTTCGGATTTGAAAATAAGGGATTTTTTCAAACTTTCGGATTTGAAAATTAGGGATGCCGCGAGGGCGGTGCAATGGCACCAAGTAGCCTCGCCACCCTGCGCTCCAGAGGCTGTGTGCGAACGGGTGAGCGAAAGAGCGAGCGCGTAGATGGCAGGCAGGCTGTCTGTCTGGTTGGGCGTGAGGGTCTGGCTGCACAAGGCATGCAAGCTCCGTCCCCAGTCGGTCTCAGACTCCTTATTGGCAGCTGAGCAACGCAGCTGAGGAGCCTCCCTGGCCGGCAGGGAGGGAGAGGAGCTGCTTTCTTTGAAATCCGGGAAATTTAAGGGATATCAACAATCCGGGATAGCAGCGGGAAATGGCATTGGAATAAGGGAGTTTCCTGCAAAAAAAGGGAGGGTTGACAGCTATGCTTATGTTGTGATGCTCTTAAGTCGCCGAGCCTTAAGAAGCAAATGTATAATTCCTTTTTTCAGCCTCAAACGAAGAGTCATATTTAGCAAGGAGCAGTCATCCACAAATGGCAGAAGAGAGGCTGAATGCAGTGATTTTACATCACTTGAGCAAATGCCACCTGCAAACCAAGGGAGGGAGCGAGGAAGGGGGGGAGAGAAAGAGCCTCCAGCCATTTAATGCATTGTCGAGAAAGAATTTGTGCTAGAATGAGGTAAGCGACAACACTCTCCAGCTCTCTTGTCAACCAGGCCTGATACTATTTTAAGGTATAGCACGGCTGCATTAGCTAGCGCTTGTGGAGCAGGCTCGTCTCAGCCTCCTGGACAGGCGCCAACACATTCCAGCATTTAATGCACAGCTTTGCTTGGGATTTGGTCGCACAGATTTCCGAGATGCAGCGGAGTTTCCCACATTATAAGGCGATCCACCCTTTCCTAGCATGAGGTCACATTGGACAAATCTCTGGCTGCAAAATGAGAAAAACATTTGGAACCAGCTCCTCCGAGAGTCCAGGTCACAAAGAGAGCAATTAAACAAGCTTCCTCCACTAAAGGGGGGGGGGGAATACAAAATAAAGGAAGAAGAAATAAAGGGGGAGGGGGGATCCTTAAGAGCTCCGAGGAGAAAATGGTGGGCTGTTTTTTTCAGGCTGCTCTAAAATCAGCCTAGCTTCCACTGCAGTCGACAAACGATTTGCTCCGAGGAATGTGTGCACAGAGTAACAGCAGTGAAATATTGTGGCTTGGTCACAGCACATTGTGAAGGTGATGGCAATTCAATTGTAAGAAAAGGAGAGCAGGTTGCCATGGAACCATCAGAAGCTATTTGCTTCCAACATGGCTTTGGCAGTCAAAGCTAGCACGGCCAGAACTGTAGGTTTTCGTGCCAAAGAATGAAATAAGCAGAACAAACGGAATAAGGCCTCATCCGCACCAAACATTTACAGAACTATTGTTATCACTTTAACAGCCATCGCTCCCCGCAAAGAATTGTGGGAACTGTACTTTGCTAAGGGTATAAAAGGTAAAGGGACCCCTGACCATCAGGTCCAGTCGTGTCCGACTCTGGGGTTGCGGCGCCCATCTCGCTTTATTGGCCGAGGGAGCCGGCAAACAGCTTCCAGGTTATGTGGCCAGCATGACTAAGCCGCTTCTGGCGAACCAGAGCAGCACACGGAAACGGCGTTTACCTTCCCGCTGGAGCGGTATCTATTTATCTACTTGCACTTTGTGCTTTCGAACTGCTAGGTTGGCAGGAGCTGGGACCGAGCAATGGGAGCTCACCTTGTCATGGGGATTCGAACCGCCGACCTTCTGATCGGCAAGCCCTAGGCTCTGTGGTTTAACCCACAGCGCCACCCGCGTGCTAAGGGTATAGGGCGGTATAAAAATTCAATAAATAAAATAAAATAAAAGGGTGTTGAGAGCTGTTGGGAGACTCCTGATCTCCTCATGGAGGTATAGTTTTCCAGGAAGAAGGATTGACTATTAAACTACTCTGGGAACTGTAGCACTGGGAGGGAAATAGGGGGTCTCCTAACGGCTCTCAGCACCCATAACTACAGTTCCCATGATTATTTGCAAGGAGCTATGGCTATTATATTTACCATTCACAGTCCTGGAGCACACAGTCCTGGTTTTCTTAGGCCTGTTGTCGAAGGAGAACACAGAGGGCATGATAACAGCGCGAGATCAGTGGTAATGGGAGAACAGGAGCCCTGAATCTCCATTAGCAGCTGGAGAGACTGGTTAGGCATGATAAACTAACCCATCTCTTTTCTGCCAGCTTCGTACCTGTCAAGTCAAATGCCAAAAGGTGAGAGAGTAGGAACATTTCTTGATTTGTGCAAGCTTCATAAGCCCTATGGATCAGTTTTCTTAGGGGGTCAACTTGCCCCATGTGTGTTGATTCAGGCGCTTCGATATGTAGAACACATATTTTTGTGATTGCCACATAACATTCATTCCACATTTCTGAGGAGTCTTATCTTTTTGGTGCGGCAGTACCTTTGCTTTGGAATTCCTTAGCTATGGACCGTGCTCGTGCCACAATCTGCCGAAATGTTTTTATTTCATTTTAGCGAGCCTACCCCAGACATATAATTTAGTTACCCTTTATTTTTTTAAAAAAAAACATCCCCTGCATTTTAGTGATCATTATTTTATGTACGTTTCTTGATTTTAAACAGCTTTGTGCATTTTATCTGCGTTTCAACTACTATTGTGTTATATTTACACTGCGTGGAGAGCTTTGCGATTAAGCAGGTTGTAATTCTTTCCAAATAAACCAAGTTGATCTTACAGTATTTATTACACTCACGTCCTGACTTTCCTCCAAGGAAGCTCAAAGTAGCATACCAGTTTCTCTCCCCCCACCCACCCACACACAAACCTCGTTTCATCATCACAACAGCCTTGTTGAGAGCCAGTGTGGTGTAGTGGTTAAGAGTGGTAGACTCGTAATCTGGTGAACCGGGTTCGCATCTCCGCTCCTCCACATGCAGCTGCTGGGTGACCTTGGGCTAGTCCCACTTCTCTGAAGTCTCTCAGCCCCACTCACCTCACAGAGTGTTTGTTGTGGGGGAGGAAGGGAAAGGAGAATGTTAGCCGCTTTGAGACTCCTTCGGGTAGTGATAAAGCGGGATATCAAATCCAAACTCTTCTTGTAAGGCAGTTGCAAGGCTGAGAGAGAAAGAGAGAGACTGGCCCAAGTTCACCCAGTGTGTACTGCTTCATACCCGAGTGGGGATTCAAACCCTGGTCTCCTGGTTCCTAGTGCAGCACTCTAATCGAACTGGCTGGAGCGCACGCAAAAAGTGCTCTGCCACTGGAGAGATGCATCGACTTTTTACAGGGGAAGGAGCAAGGCCAGAAGCGCCCTTCAAAAGTCATTGCAACCATCATATTTCAAGGGTTCCTTCAAGAGCAAACAGGAACAGCTAAACCGCATGCTGCATTCCACCGGCGCTATAAATGCAATGCTTAATTAGAATCTTTGCTCCTTGCACCACTACGCATAGCTGCGCTGCCTTCCGTCTGCCAAGAACGGCTACAGATCATCTTGAAACGCTTTAATTAGATATTTGTTTATTGCAAGGGAAGTCAGAGGCAGCGCTGGCAGGGCTGGTGGGGTGGGGGGGAGAGAAAAGAAGAAGAAATAGCCGTTTGCGACATAATAAACATGTTAAGTCTTTAAAGGGACACAGGACTCTTTGTAGTTTTTACACGTGCAAGAGGTGAACCAGCGTAATATAATACCTTTGCCATGTATCTTTAAGAATATGCAAGCCAGCCATTGATTTTGATGCGGGGGGGGGGGCAAACGGGGTCTTTGCGGAAGGGGGTGCCGTAATTAAGACACGGGATTCTTACGAGACGTGTGGCTGCATGCCAGCAAAATGGTCTTCCGCAGCTGGAAAAAATAAACACTCTTGGGAGAATTGCTCTACGGTCATGGTTGGCCGTAGACACAAGTTAGCATCATTTCACTTAACCACCTAACCCCTGAATGTGGGTTCCAAAACCAGGCAAACTCAGACCCCAGCTGGACCTTGGGAGGTCCCCCACCCTTCCTTCTGGAGAGGCCCACTCAGCTGCGTGCTAAGGGAATGCTGCCTTCCATACTCCAAGGAGGAGAAAGTAGTGAGTCTCCTTTTGCCTTCAGCCCTATGGCAAATGGAGAGTGGTTTCTTGCCCCCATGAGGGCAGGGGTGGGGAACCTGGGTCCCAACTGATGGCCCTGAACTACCCACTCCCGTCATCCCTGACCACTGGCCACAGTATCTGAAAATGCTAGGAACTGTGCTCCAATGAGATCTGGGAGGCCACAGGTACCCCATCCCATGCACTAGGGATTTCACCTGGGGAAGGGCTATAGCCATAGCTGTCAACCCTCCCTTTTTTGCGGGAAACTCACTTATTCCAATGCCGTTTCCCGCTGCTATCCCGGATTGTTGATATCCCTTAAATTTCCCGGATTTCAAAGGAAGCAGCTCCTCTCCCTCCCTGCCGGCCAGGGAGGCTCCTCAGCTGCGTTGCTCGGCTGCCAATAAGGAGTCTGAGACTGACTGGGGGCGGAGCTTGCATGCCTTGTGCATCCAGACCCTCATGCCCAACCAGACAGATAGCCTGCCTGTTGTCTACGTGCTCGCTCTTTCGCTCACCTGTTCGCGCGCAGCCTCTGGAGCGCAGGGTGGTGAGGCTACTTGGTGCCATTGCACCGCCCTCGCAGCATCCCTTATTTTCAAATCCGAAAGTTGACAGCTATGGCTATAGCTCAGTGGTAGAGCATCTGCTTTGCATGCAGAAGGTCACTGGTGAGCGAAAGAGCGAGTGCATAGACGGCAGGCAGGCTGTCTGTCTGGTTGGGCATGAGGGTCTGGCTGCACAAGGCATGCAAGCTCCGCCCCCAGTCGGTCTCAGACTCCTCATTGGCAGCCGAGCAACGCAGCTGAGGAGCCTCTCTGGCCGGCAGGGAGGGAAAGGAGCTGCTTCCTTTGAAATCCGGGAAATTTAAGGGATATCAACAATCCAGGATAGCAGCGGGAAACGGCATTGGAATAAGGGAGTATCCCGCAAAGAAAGGGAGGGTTGACAGCTATGGCCCTAGCAGGAATAACTTGGCCAGTTAGCCCTGGTGATGTTCATTTATGTTGTATTTGATGCTGTTTTTAACTTTTTCTTTTTTCTTTTTAAGTCATTTTTAATCAATGTTTTATATTTGTTGTTAGCCGCCCTGAGCCCGGTTTTTAATCGGGAAGGGCGGGGTATAAATAAAAATTTATTATTATTATTATTATTTATTATTTAAAGATTGCAGCCTCAGTTAATCAATCAATTGGGGTTTTTTAAAGCATAGAATTCATCCTATTAAAATGTTTAATTCTTTAAAAGTTTCAAGTGGTTGACAAGACTCTTGAATTCCCCCATTATATTAGTGGAATGGGCTTTTCACTCAAATGGCAATTTAACATACAGACAAGATTAGTCATCCAAAATCACAGCTTATTCGTATGGATGTTCTGCACGATAATTATATGCTAGTGGTTTTCTTTAGAGTTTGCTGGTGTATAATGTGAACACATTAAAACCTCCACAGAAGATTCCACTGCTCCCCCAAGGAACTTGTTCCACTTTCTTGTACTTTTTCTTAATATCTCGTTTAAATTTACACTACAACAATCTTAAGAGCACTACCTCCTTAATTTCAGGCAATAATGCATTATGACCAAAGCCTGCCTTTCCCTATTGCAGCTTTAATCAGTGAATGTTCTTCGGATGCACGGCAATTATCAGTATCATGGCATCCCAACAGAAACACCCAGTGAGCACACAGGTCTACCATCCAAGGATGGGGAACCTATGACCCACGATAGAATAGAATCATAGAATCATAGAGTTGGAAGAGACCACAAGGGCCATCCACTCCAACCCCCTGCCAAGCAGGAACACCATCAAAGCATTCCTGACAGGTGGCTGTCAAGCCTCTGCTTAAAGACCTCCAAAGAAGGAGACTCCACCACACTCCTTGGCAGCAAATTCCACTGTCAAACAGCTCTTACTGTCAGGAAGTTCTTCCTAATGTTTAGGTGGAATCTTCTTTCTTGTAGTTTGAATCCATTGCTCCGTGTCCGCTTCTCTGGAGCAGCAGAAAACAACCTTTCTCCCTCCTCTATATGACATCCTTTTATATATTTGAACATGGCTATCATATCACCCCTTAACCTTCTCTTCTCCAGGCTAAACATACCCAGCTCCCTAAGCCGTTCCTCATAAGGCATCGTTTCCAGGCCTTTGACCATTTTGGTTGCCCTCCTCTGGACACGTTCCAGCTTGTCAGTATCCTTCTTGAACTGTGGTGCCCAGAACTGGACACAGTATTCCAGGTGAGGTCTGACCAGAGTGGAATACAGTGGTACTATTACTTCCCTTGATCTAGATGCTATACTCCTAGTGATGCAGCCCAGAATTGCATTGGCTTTTTTAGCTGCTGCATCACACTGTTGACTCATGTCAAGTTTATGGTCTACCAAGACTCCTAGATCCTTTTCACATGTACTGCTCTCAAGCCAGGTGTCACCCATCCTGTATTTGTGCCTTTCATTTTTTTTGCCCAAGTGTAGTATTTTACATTTCTCCCTGTTAAAATTCACCAGATGTTGGGCAATAGCTCCCAGTCTCCCTGACCATTGCCCATGCTGGCTGCAGCTGATGGAAGCTGGCATCCACCAACACCTGTCTCTCCACCCAGTTTTATGCCAAAGTAAACTGCAATGTATTCCACTAGAACTGATTTCAGGTACACTAAGGAAAAAACATAAAGAAGGTGGCAGCAGATAGACCTCAGCCAGGCCAGATGTCTACCACTTGCCAGCCTTCCTGCTTAACAACCAGCCCAAAGAGTGAAAGTGCCTTTCAGCTGTATGCTTCTTAGTCTCACACGTATTCCTTGAGATAGCTCAGTCGCTAGAGAATCAGTATCTTAATCTCAGGGTCATGGTTTCAAGCCCATTGGGCAAAAGATGCCAGCATTGCAGGGGGTTGGAGTAGAGGGCCCTTCTAGCTCTACAATTCTGTGATTCTAAGTTCTGAAGCAGGGTCTGGATGTGGCCCTCAAAACCTCTCCATGTGGCCCTCTGAACTCTCCATTGGCCACACCCCTCACCAGTCCTGGCTTTGTACGCTGAGAGTTTTTGCCTGGCTGGAATGTGTCCTTGAACATTGTTTATCTGGATGGAGAGTATAGAGAGAGATGCCCGAGTGCGTGTGGAAACTAGCCTCCTGTACAAAGGTAAAATTTACACCCCTTGCTCTGCTTCTATTTGCATCTGGCCCCTCCAACCCCCAGCATGTGGGCCCCCCAAAAGTTTGCCAAGAAGAGAATATGGCCCCCAGGCTGAAAGGTGTTTCCCACCCCTGTCCTTAAGTTGTGCCGTTTCAGTTGTGTTTCTGTTTGTAATCTTTGCCGTGCGGTTTTATCTTTAACAAACTCCGTTCCCCTCCGAACATCTGGAAGAAATTATGTCATTGGAGTGACCCCAACACCACTCCCATTGCTTAGGAAACCAAGTGTGCAGATTTTTAAAAATCCAGATGTTCCTTAAAAGGCACACAGGTGATTGCTAGACATGCTCCACAGCTGTGTGGACAGAAGACGTTTAGCTCTCATTGAGGTGGCAAACCTGTGTCTGGACTGTGCCTCTTCATACTGTAAATTGAGGTTTACATAATAATAATAATAATAATAATAATAATACAGTTGTACCTTGGTTTTCAAACAGCTTAGTTCTCAAACGTTTTGGCTCTCAAACACCGCAAACCCACAGGGGCGTAGCAACAGGGGGGCGGTCCGCCCCGGGTTCCACCCCAGAGGGGGGGTGACACTTTTTTTTCTTTTTTTAAAAAATGTTTTTAAAATTTTTTTTTATTTTTTATTTTAATTTTAACTTCATTGAAAAAAAGAGATAATAGACACACACACAACCCCCACACCTCACAAAGTGGCACCATCAGAGGGGGGTGACACTTTTTAATTTTTTCTAATTTTTTTAATTTTTATCATTTTTTTTATTATTATTTTTTTATTTTAACTTTATTGAAAAAAAGAGATAATAGACACACACACACACACACACACACACACACACACACACACACAACCCCCCACACCTCACAAAGTGGCACCATCAGAGGGGGGTGACACTTTTTAATTTTTTTTATAAAAAAAATTAATTTTTATTATTATTTATTATTATTTATTATTTTAACTTTATTGGAAAAAAGAGATAATAGACACACACACACAAAACCCCCACACCTCACAAAGTGGCACCATCAGAGGGGGGGTGACACTTTTTATTTTTATTTATTTTTATTTTTTTACATTTTTATTATTATTATTATTTTTAATGTTAGCTTTATTGAAAAAACAGAGATAATAGACACACACACACAAAACCCCCACACCACGCAAAGTGGCACCATCAGAGGGGGTGACACTTTTTAATTTTTTTTAATTTTTTTAAAATTAAAGTGGTGGGGGGGTGACAAAAAAAATTCCGCCCCGGGTATCACCTGGGCTTGCTACACCTCTGCAAACCAGGAAGTGACTGTTCCGGTTTGCAAACTATTTTTGGAAGCCGAACATCCGACGGGGCTTCCTATTCCTATATTCAATTAAACGCCCCCCCCCCCATTAAAAACAGAGCAATTGAAACAGCGGGTTGCAGGGTCCCTTCCAACACTACAATTGTATGATTCTAGGAAAACGGTTTAAAGAGCAATTGAAACAATTTAATCAGAAAGTTCAAGTTCGGGGAAATGCTAGTCTAAACAATGGTCCATCTAGCTCAGTAAGTCGTGACACACGTTGATTTGTTGTTGCGACCATCCTGGTCATTTCAACCAAAAAGAAAATATAGAAGTATTCTATGCCTGCTGTGCAGAGTATGCATAGATACACCATTAAAACACACTGATAAACCAATTTATACATATATACCTTGAGATGCAGACCTGCACGAGTAAATCTCAGTATTGTCTAGAGACCAGAGTTTATCAAGCTTGGGTCTCCAGCTGTTTTATGGAAAGAGCTGGTGGAACGCTATTAACTGATGGGGGGGGGTCTCTCATATTTCAGCAGAGAGGGCATTCCACAACACTGGCACCCCTAGTGAAGAAGTCCGCCTTCCAACTATACAATTCTACGATTCTATGGCCGCCAGTTAGCAGCATAAAAAAATAAAAAAAAATCCTTCCAGTAGCACCTTAGAGACCAACTAAGCTTGTTATTGGTATGAGCTTTCGTGTGCATGCACACTTCTTCAGATACACTGAAACAGAAGTCACCAGACCCTTATATATAGTGAGAGGGTGGGGAGGGGTATTACTCAGAAGGGTGGTGGGAATGGGTGATTGGCTGAGAGGTGTGGTAAACCTATTGATGACTGTTAACGACTGCAATTGCTCTTCAGTGTATCTGAAGAAGTGTGCATGCACACGAAAGCTCATACCAATAACAAACTTAGTTGGTCTCTAAGGTGCTATTGGAAGGAATCCCCCCCCCCACTACGGCAGACCAGCACGGCTACCTACCAGTTAGCAGCAGTTAGAGTGGCCATTAGATACTGCCTCAACCCTGGTGGCAGGGCAGTGTCCTCACAGCACCCGAGAATCATAGAATCATAGAGTTGGAAGAGACCACAAGGGCCATCCAGTCCAACCCCCTGCCAAGCAGGAAACACCATCAAAGCATTCCTGACAGGTGGCTGTCAAGCCTCTGCTTAAAGACCTCCAAAGAAGGAGACTCCACCACACTCCTTGGCAGCAAATTCCACTGTCAAACAGCTCTTACTGCCAGGAAGTTCTTCCTAATGTTTAGGTGGAACCTCCTTTCTTGTAGTTTGAATCCATTGCTCCGTGTCCTCTTCTCAGGAGCAGCAGAAAACAACCTTTCTCCCTCCTCTATATGACATCCTTTTATATATTTGAACATGGCTATCATATCACCCCTTAACCTTCTCTTCTCCACGCTAAACATACCCAGCTCCCTAAGCCGTTCCTCATAAGGCATCGTTTCCAGGCCTTTGACCATTTTGGTTGCCCTCCTCTGGACATGTTCCAGTTTGTCAGTATCCTTCTTGAACTGTGGTGCCCAGAACTGGACACAGTATTCCAGGTGAGGTCTGACCAGAGCGGAATACAGTGGTACTATTACTTCCCTTGATCTAGATGCTATACTCCTAGTGATGCAGCCCAGAATTGCATTGGCTTTTTTAGCTGCTGCATCACACTGTTGACTCATGTCAAGTTTGTGGTCTACCAAGACTCCCAGATCCTTTTCACATGTACTGCTCTCAAGCCAGGTGTCACCCATCCTGTATTTGTGCCTTTCATTTTTTTTGCCCAAGTGTAGTACTTTACATTTCTCCCTGTTAAAACATTTTTTGCTATCTTTAAAAAAAAAATGTGGTTTGTTTCCCATGCAAAGATGGTTACCCTTAACTCAGATTTGGTACTCTCCTTGGGAAGGGTTGGCGATAGAATTGCTTTGAGGTCTAGATTCTCCATGTGTCTACAGCCGTACCTTGGTTGGCGAACGGAATCTGTTCCGGAAGTCCGTTTGACTTCCGAAAACGTTCGAAAACCAAGGCGCAGCTTCCAATTGGCTGCAGGAACTTCCTGCACTCAATCGGAAGCCTCGGAAGCCACGTCGGATGTTTGGCTTCCAAAGAACATTTGCAAACTGGAACACTCACTTCCGGGTGTGCGGCGTTCGGGAGCCAAAACGTTCGAGTCGCAAGGCAAGTCAACGAAGGTACGACTGTATTCCTGCCTTATATAAAACGTGTCCCTCTTTAGCTCTCCAGAACCAAGTACACATTTCCATTGGATGCTTTCCGGGAAAAGCGAGATGGAGATCTGACAACCGGCGCCTCCTTCCGCAGAAATTTCTCAGAGGGGGGGGAAAGCACTGGGAAATTTAGTTTGGGCACTGAGCCACCAGGAACCTTCTTGGGCAAGTTTAATTTGTGTCCATTTTATAGGGCACTTTATAGGAGACATTGTAAGACCAGTTACAGATAGGTAGCCGTGTTGGTCTGCCATAGTCAAAACAAAATAAAAAATAAAAAAATTCCTTCCAGTAGCACCTTAGAGACCACACTCTGAAGAAGTGTGCATGCGCACAAAAGCTCATACCAAGAACAAACTTAGTTGGTCTCTAAGGTGCTACTGGAAGGAATTTTTTTATTTTTGATTGTAAGACCATGCTGAGTTAGACAAATACACTGTAGCTTGTAAGTTACAACTGGTAGAATTGCTGCAGTTTGTATCCATGCTCCAAGCTCATCTGGCAAGTGTTAGGTAAGATACAGTATACGGGCACTTCAAGATTCTTAATTTATTTATTTTTAGTTGAAGGCTGCGATCCTGCTTATGCTTATCTGGAGGCAAGTACTGTAGATGCATTAATGGGCCATAGGTCAGTGATAGGGTGCATGCTTTGGCATGCAAGAAGGTCCTCCTTTCACTCCCTGGCATCTCCTTTGATTCCAGAGAGGTGCTGCCAGTCAGAGTAGGCAATGCTGCCAGTCAGAGTAGGTAGTACTGGCCAGAGTAGGTAGTACTGGAGGAATTGTTGTTGTTGTTTCCCCTTTCCACAAGAAGCATTCCCAAGGTGGCTATCATTAAACAGTAACAGAGTGGGCGTATGGGAAAGCTGAATGCAACCTGTAGGATTTCATTCCTCTGAGTCTTCATGGTTTTCGTGATTCTAAATGTTTTCATACACAGGGCAAGTTCTTGCAACAACAAAAAACTCTAAACACAATCAGAGTGCAAAATTTAAATGTTACAGGAACCATCACCAGACTTCCTCCTTAAAAACTACAAAGACAAGTCCCAAGATAAAGGAAAGTGTTCAGTGAATGCATGCATCTCAAATTCTGATTTGTGTGTGTGTGTGTGTGTGTGTGTGTGAGAGAGAGAGAGAGAGAGAGAGAGAGAGAGAGAGAGAGAATGTGTGACACTATGTGCATGTGGGGTCACTCATGGGACTTCTGCTGGATTTTCCATAACCTCACTGAGACATTTTCCAAACACATCAGCAGGGGAGGAAGTGACTTTCTCAATTGGTTCCCAGAAGAAAATGGCCAACAATCCCCTCGTTTACTGATCCCGGAAATCAGGGTACAACGATCCGCACATCCGTGAAAATTCAGCTTCAGTGGCATGGATTTACATGGTTGAATGGCTGGGATGTTGCTGGAAAACATTTAAACCACAACCACGACCTCCTTCCCCTCGATACTCATTCCTTTTTCCCTTTCAATGAGAATATGCCACATGAATGGCTCTCACCATTCAGCTATCAAGGCTCCAAAACCATAAATGACATCTATTTCAGTAAGCCATGCTCACCACAGTGGCTAAGGCTGCAAACCCTAACCCCAGCTACCTGGGAGTAAGCCCCATGGGATTCAGCAGGACTTGAATTTGGTGTAGGCATGGCTAGGATTGCAACCCCAGAAAAGGAGCTGCAAGCTAGGTCTGAATCTTGCCTCTGACATCAGCTGGCGTCTATCACGTGTCACCCTTTGACAGCTCCTGGGGCTCAAGGGCATTGGCGGGGTCACAGGATTTGACACCTGCCTTGATCCTCCCACTCAAACATTCCCCAATCCATGGGATCATTGGGTGGCAGAAGATGAATCCATGCCCAGTATACCACCTTTCATTTTAAATTTCCCACAATGCCCCAGAACAGTGCTATGTTGGCAATATGTTGGAGCATTATGGGTATGCCTGCTATTAGTAAGCCTACTGGTGGTGAGTAGGTGATGTTGATAAGCAACATTGGGGAAGCCAGCAGGCAGTAATTTAGGAAGGGGGCAGCTGTGAGAAGATAGAAAAGCTAATAGTTGAGATTCCTGCATTGCAGAGGTTGGATGAGGACCCTTGGGGTCCCTTCATACTCTACAATTCTATTATTCTATTATCTACCCATAGCTGTCAACTTTTGGATTTGAAAATAAGGGATTTTTTCCAAACTTTCGGATTTGAAAATAAGGGATGCCGCGAGGGAGGCGCAATGGCACCAAGTAGCCTCGCCACCCTGTGCTCCAGAGGCTGCGCGCGAACGGGTGAGTGAAAGAGCAAGCGCATAGACGGCAGGCAGGCTGGCTAGCTGGCTGGTTGGGCATGAGGGTCTGGCTGCACAAGGCATGCAAGCTCCACCCCCAGTCGGTCTCAGACTCCTTATTGGCAGCCGAGCAACGCAGCTGAGGAGCCTCCCTGGCCGGCAGGGAGGGAGAGGAGCTGCTTCCTTTGAAATCCAGGAAATTTAAGGGATGTCAACAATCCGGGATAGCAGCGGGAAACGGCATTGGAATAAGGGAGTTTCCCACCAAAAAAGGGAGGGTTGACAGCTATGGATCTACCTTGCAGGGTTGTCAAACAGATCGCTGACATAGCATCTTTGAGGTGCTGTTGCTTTTTCAAATGTGCATCTTTTTTTTACTTATCAAATGTTTTACTTTGAAAGTTTCTAAACCGTGCCTTCGTCCAAACATGGATTCCAGGATGGTGTACACAAAGATTGCAAATATCAATGCAATATTTTAAAAACGAACGATAAAAACAAAATCCACGAAGTCATTTTAACTGTATGTAGAGGACTGAATTACTCTGCCGGAGTTTAAGTGCTATGTTTAAGGTTCAGATCTGCATTAAGCAGCTCTAAGGATAAAATGCAGGATAAAACATCACAGCGATGCATGCATAACTCAAGCTCATGTCATGTCATGAAGGTACTGCTTATAACCTGCCCAGCACGACAGCTGGTTTGCATGGTCACCAAGTTGATAACTCTAGTAGTCACGAGGGCCACTGATGCACCCCAGGCAAACCCCTTTGTGCCACCATAACTGTTCAGTTAATTTTACGTCATTTATATGTGCATTTGAACCAAGCCATGAAGCTTTACCTGGTCCCAGTTCAGGCATCAGATGATGAGTTTTATGTTTGAATTCTCCACTGAACCAAAAGGGGAGGAAATTGCATGCAGAAAACTCGGGTCTAAGAGAGAAGGGTTCAGCCCAGCTTTCTCCCTGCCACCATGCTCAGGCTGTTTGTTTTTAAGTGCAAGCCCGAAAAGGATTTCTCCCTGACACACACACACAAGCCACCATCATTGCCAACAGGAACATGAAGTGGTACAGTCCAGGAAAATCTTTACCGCTTGCTCCAGCTTCACATTAAAATCTTTCTCTGCTTTGCAAAGGACCAAGATCCCTTGCCTGCTTGCTTCTGCTAGCTGCCGCCCCTACTGCCATCATCATGCACTTGCTTCTCTCACCCTTGAGGCATCAGAGTACATGCAAGTGTTTTTCTCGGCTAGGGATTTCGCACCTGGTTTCTTACTCAAAACGCCAATGGTCCCCCGTGACGCTGTCGCACTGAGGCCATTTCTTAAAATAAAACCGCAAACAATCTATTGCCTAGGCCGCCTTTGAATCTGTGTGGCCATCACTTCCCGTCTGCCTGTATGCGTGTGTTGGTCACACCGCCCAGCGCACCGTTTGTGCTGAGAAGCTACATCTAATTGAGACAAATAATAACACACGGGCTGGAAAAAACAATGCTCTATACCAATCAATTTCCAATAGAGAAACCGTGACAGCTGCACTTAAAAGCCAAACTGGCCTTGCTGAGCCAGACAAAAGATCCGTCTAGCACAGCTCTCTGTGTCCAACAGAGCTCAGTCAAGGGCCACACAGCAGATCACAAGAGAGGGCATGATGGAGCTAGGTCTCCTCTAGCTGTTTGACCCTGCTGCCTCATAATCAATGATATATACTGCCTTGGAACATGGAGGTTCCAGTCCTAGCTGTCATAAAAGAACAACAGCACTCAGTCACTTAAACTCACTAATACCTCTAATCCTTTTAAAAAGTCGCCTCTTCCATGCATCTCAAAGCACCCTAAGAGGCTGCTCTCTGATTTTTCCATTTCCCGGCACATCCTGTCGATTCATTCAATATTTATGATGCAGAACAATCTTACCATAAGCCCACGGAGGCCTGAGTAGATAGATCAGTCTGGAGAGGAAGAGGATCCCTATCGCATTTTAATGCAAGGGTAAACAATAAAATTGCAGGGGTTTTGAAAAAAGAAATTTGTCAGAAGAGAGAGCCAAAACAAAAACAACAACATCCAGTTCACTACATTTTGAAATTACATAAATGACAGCTGGAATAGCTCAGTCAGTAGAGCATGAAACTCTTAATCTCAGGGTTGTGGGTTCAAGCCCCACGTTGGGCAAAAGATCCCTGCATTGCAGGGGGTTGGACTAGATGACCCTCGTGGTCCCTTCCAAGTCTATGATTCTATGAAATGCAATTTGGATATCCAAAGAGCTGTGGTGAAGTAGGAAGCTTCAAGTCTCACCACCGCCATGGACAGACTACATGGCCTGAAGCACTTTCAGCTCCACTCCTTCCATCCGCAATGTGGTGAATATTAGTAATTCTGACTTTTCCCATGGTGGTTGTAAGAATTACAAGATAAAGCACAAGAAGCCCTTTGAATACCTCAACAGAGCTATGCAGATGTTGCACATTGCTACTCTATGGCAAGGCTTACCCTGGATAATGTTTGTCAAAGCTGATAAAAATAAAATGTATCTTTCAGGGAGTCTGTCTGTCAGAGACTTGTCTGCTCTGCTTTCATCTCTCAGGTATGCCTTCTTTTTCCGATACAGAGTTGGCCCAGTTAGCATCCACGGTCTAAATTTGCAAGGAATACACAGAATCCGGTGCCTTTTATGATGGTGACTAATTAAGTGAAGGTTGTAATAATGTAGGATTTCTGTTCTCCATCCCCCAGCGAAGTCCATAAAACGATCGGCAAAACCAATAAGAAACAGGACAAAGTAATTCTTCCAATGGCCAGAAAAAAATGGGTACAGCGCTAACACCTTTAAACGCAACTTGCTAATTTCTTCCCTCTTCAAATAATGTACAGCACCACCAGACAGAAAAAATATATATACCCTCGTCAAATGGAAAGAAATGGCTATCCGGATGTAGTTTTCTCTGAGGCGCAGCTATGAGCATGATCTATTATTTCAATAGTATCCACATACAATCAGTTGCACAATTTTAATTTTGATATTTTTTGTGTGTGTGTGATGTCACCCGGAGTTTCACGTGAAAGGGCAACGGGCGAAACGACCGTTTCCTCCCGAGCAAAAGGAACCTGCTCTCTTTTCCAATATGGAAGGGCACTTTCACCCACAACACCCGGCTCAGATTTACTTCTTCGGCTGGGTCTCCTCCCCGTGGCCTGCAGAACAGCCCGGATACCCCAGCCATCGCCTCTCGCCATGCACAGCACTCTCCCCCTAATGCAACCCCTCCCTTATGGCGCTACTTTTTTGTAGTATCAGATTAATCTCCTTCCACAGCTGCAAGCTGGACTCCCATCTGACCGCATTAGATCCGCAGGGCTGCAATCACATTACTCCCCTCTTCATTGCAAGAGACCATGGGGCGGGGGGGGGGGGCGATGGGGCCGCTGCTGGTGGAATAAGTGGAAATGCCAACAGTTCCTATAGAGATATCTGCATAATATGACAGCTGGGGTGGGTCGGGGGGGGGGGCTAGTGGAGAGGAGGGAGTGGAAAATGTTTCCAGTGACAAAGCAGTAGCGATCCTCTCCCCCTGGCATTAAGAGGAAAGGGGGAGGGAAAACTGGACCTGATTTTCTGCAGGGTGGGGCTGTGGAAATGCCCAAGGGAGGGAGGGAGAGATTTTCATGCAAAATGTGTCCCAGAGAAGGAGGGAGGCAGGGAGGGATTCAGATGCATTTTGCTGCATTTCTGCCCAGGCATCAAAAAAGAGAGAGAAATATATATTTTTGGGTGGGTGGGGGGGACTTGGTGGGGAAGTGAAATAATTTAAGACACACATCTGATCCAGATTCTTCCCCCAACCTTTGACGCAGGCACACTCATGCTTCTGAAAATAATAAAGACCTCCCCAAGGGAGAAATCACAATGGAGGCAGGTGAGGGGTGGGGACAGGTGAAGGTGGGGAGTGTCCTCACATCTAATATAGATAGGTAAATCAATGGGCGAAAGCGACATTTTAAATGCATATTATGATCAGGAAGAATGCCCCCCCCCATCCGCTTTCCTCCTCTGTTCCCCAAGTGGATCCATTTGCACAAACCTGTTGAAGTATGAAGAGGGAGGGAGGGGGAGGGAGCTTGTCTGACCACCAGTCCCTCTCTTCCAAGCCACTGGGTGCAAAGAGGAGGAGGGCAGCGAAGGAGGGAGACAATGAGGCAGACCAGGGAGTAACCGACCACGCCTGTTTTGCAACCCACGGACCGTTACGCGAACCAGCAAACCGCCCAGGTCGCTCGCCGGGGATGCTGCGCCGCCGCGTCTCCTTTTATTGCGCCGTCTCCGGCTTCGTGCCACCCGCCTCTGCCGGACCTGGATCAACCCCTTATTGGCACCGATCGTCCCGGGGAGACACGTCGGGGAAACGGGGCGAGGCAGCGAGCGAGGGGGGCTAAGTTAGTCCTCGTCGCGCTGCTGCTCCTGCAGCAACGCGACGCTGGAAGCGTTTATTCGCAGGAGAGAGGCATCTCGCCCGCCGGGCACCGCGACCCTCGAGGGCGGGCGAGCTCGTCCCTGCGGAAAGGGCTCCACCATCATCCGCAGACGCTGCAGCGCCACCACCGCGGCCCCTTTCCACGCAGCGCCTCCCCGCGCAACCAGCCCCACGGCATTAGCCACCCAGACAGAGCCAGGCGCAGATCGACGGCCGAGTGCCAACGTCTCTGGGATCCCCTGCGCCCCGATCCACAAGAGGGAGGCAATGCCCGCACCCCAAATCTATGCATAATAACCTTCTCCGTTCTCGCCCCGTTTGGCAAGCTGAAATGAAATCGCCTACCTCTCCTGGCGAGGGTCGTGGTGCTGATGGGGGGCGGGGGGTGTCCGATCTCCTTCGCCCTCGTATGCAATGCGGCGCGCTCCCTCTCTCTCAGCAGTGGCGGCGGCGGCGAAGTGCAGGAGGAGGAGGAGGAGGAGGTGGGTGGGTGGCGATGATGATGGTGGAGGTGGTGATGATGCAGCAAGAGGCAGCAGCAGCCTCTCTGGCTGGAGCTGGCAGAGAGAAGGAGGGAGGGAGGGAGGGAAGGAGGGGGCAGGCTGAGAAGAGAGGAGATCCGAGCAGCAGGCAGCGGCTCCGCGGAGGAGGAGGCTAGCAATGGATGGCAGCGGGGTGGCGGGTGGCGTTTAGGGAGGAGGGGGGGGAATTCAAGGGAGTGGACGGCAGGAATCCGCAGCCAGCCAGCCGGCCTGCCCGCCCCCTCCGATGCCCGCCCGCACAGCGACAGCTGCACTGATTGAGAGAGGAGAGGAGGGGAAAGGGGGCGGGGACAGAACGCTCGTACTCCTGCGCGTACGCTCGGGCGCGCACATACGGACAGCCGCGCGCCCGCGCGCGCTTCACAATGGAGACGCACGCGCGCGCGCGCGGTTGCCCAGCGAATAAGGGAGCAGGGAGGATGAGGGCGCGCGGCGGGGGAAGCCGATGGCCGCGGAGTCAGGGCTCTTTCCCCGCTTTACGCAGCGGACGAGACTTCCACACGCATAACGCCCCCCCCCCCAGCTGCACGAAAACATGTGTGAGCCCAATGACACCAAAGGGGGGGCGAGGGTGGAGGCGCGGATTCTTTTACTCCCCTCAGCCGAGGCTGTGCTCGCCACGGTCCCGGAGGAGGACTTCGCGCCCTTGAGCGCATCATCCTTGGAGCCCCCTTCTGACTGGGCCAGTCCGGGAGGGGCAAGCTCTCGCGCCCGGCCTGGGATGTACCACATCTTCACGTTTCAGGTGGTGGGGGGCGCGCGCGAAGGAGGGGCTCCCGCGGCGGAATAGCCCTCCCCTGCGCGCCGGAGAGAAGGCGGCAGGCGCCAGCGGTTCATCATCCCCGCGCGTCCCGCGTGTAGGCGCTGCTTGGTGGAGTGGGGGAGGGATTGTTTTGCGTGGAGCTCGGGGTGACGCGGCCCAGCCACCGCTTGACCACTTCGGCGAGGGCCAAACCTTGTAAAGAGGCCAAAGTCCTGGTTTCCCATCAGCCCCTGGTTTTTGCCGCCGCCCCCCCCCCGCCCGTAGGCATCCAAAGGGGCTGCAGTATGAAGCAGAATCCTTGTGCGAAGGAGGGAGAGGGGCTTCTTGACCCTTTCATCGCTGGCATCCCCCCCCTTTTTTTTTTGCACTGCCTGTGTATTTTTATTATTATTTATTAAATTCCTATCATTCCTTCCAAGAGATTTCCTCTCGGAATCACAGAATGTACCCATATCACTTCCTTTGCTGGACGTAACAAATAACATTAAAATGTAAATGGTCTGTTGTGAGTGTTTTTAGTGGGGAAATGGCTCCAGGTTTGGGGTGAGCATGGGGGTTCCGTTTCCTATACAGCCACCTTGATTTTATTGTCACACAGAGAGAGAGAAGCTATATGCGATTCTGAAGACAGCATGGGATACTCATTTTGAGTAAACAAGGAAGCCGCTTTCACTAGAATGCAGCTTTCCCTGCTCTTTGGGGTTGGCTTTTAGCTCCAAAATAATATGTCCCAACTGCTCTTGAGCTCACATAAGGAAAATGTGGTGTATAAATGCCGCTGGCATCCATCCATTCCGAGATGGTGAAGTAAAAAACTGCTGTGTTGCCAGCACTGAAGGGATCTCCCCAGGGTGCAAGCCTGGGCAGGGTGCATGGAGGTCCCGGGCTGCCCAGTTAACAAGACCCCCCTCTCAGCCTCGCTGATATGGTCCAAAGGAAAGCAGAGCAATGCGTTTGGCACCACCTTGGCTGCAGGAGTTGCTGGAAGGAGGTGTACAAGATGGCACCCACTGGCATCGCAAGGGGAGCCGAGGGGGAGGTACGCCCCGGGTTCCAGACGAGGAGGGGGTGGCAGTTGGGCTGGCCCTGCCCTGCGCAGAGCCCGCCCGCCGGTGCCAGCACTGCTCCCGCGGCACCCTTGCAAGCCGCCGCGCCAAAAGCAGCAGCAGCGGGGCACACACATCCCGAGCCGCCGCATGCGATCGGTGGCTCGGGGGGGGGGTCGCTGCTGCTTTTGGCACGGCGCTTACCAAGGGCGCCGCGGGAGCAGCAGCGCCCCGGCGACGGAGTGCGCATACGCACTCCAACCGCCTTAGGGACCAACCACTCTGGATTTGTGTAGGGTTTACTCCTGAACCTTTTCTTCTCCCAAAGATATAGTGCAAGGCAGGTTTAGGGTCAGAGTTTTCCTTCTAGATGGGCTACCTTCCTAGGTTGACAAGTCCCATCTTCCCCTCACTTCCCTCTACGCCACGTGCTGTAACCACATTTTTGGCCCCTATTGGTCCTGTCTCTGCTCAATCCGCCAGAGCCTGTCTTTGCATGCAGGAGAAGTCCCTAACTCAGTGTTTCTCAACCTCCTTGGGGCAACGGCACACCTGTCCCACGAAAAAAATCTCGCGGCACACCACCACCACATGCACCCCGACCCCCCCGACCCGGGGGGCGGGGTGTCCGCGCGCCCTGGTGGGAGGGAGGGGAAGGACCCAGGCGGGCGAAAACAGAGCGGGAGATCGGCGGGCCAGGCGCCCGCCCCCCCTCCCGCGCCCAGCCCCCCGGCAGCACCTCCACCCGGCCCCGAGCGAGCCCGGTGGCACCGGCACCTCCCGCCCGTCCCCGACTGCGACCGGGGCGGCAGAGGCAGTGGGCGAAGCGCCCGGCAGCCCCGGCAAAGGCGGCGGTCGGCGAGCGGGAAGCGGAGCCGAGGCGACGCCAGCCCGGACCGACCCGGAAGCGGAAGCGGCCCAGGGCGGCACAGCAGCCGGTGTCTTCCCGCGGCACAGGAGCCGGTGTCTTGCGGCACACTCCTGTGCCGCGGCACACCGGTTGAAAAACGCTGCCCTAACTCACTGAAGGTTCGAGACTCATCAGCTACCGTCACCTGGTTTAGTCCAACAGTTGAAGCTGCTTCCCAAGGTGCGACCGCTGTCACATGCTGGCAGCTTCTAGGAGCTACATTTGAGAGCTGAATACAGGGTGGGGGGGGGTCAAAGGTGGACAAACTACCCCAGAAGGAGCATGATGTGTCACCCACCAAAGGTACTACCCCTCCCCTAACACCCCATTCATTTTAATAAACAATAAAAAGGCTGTAAACAAACACGCATATGGAGCTGTCAGCCCCAGACATATCAGAAGCAACATGCAAAAACAGAATTAAGTCTTGCTAAACATCTTCCAAGACAACAACGCCCACTTACACCACAAAGAACTCATTACCCATCTACTCTCAGCAGCCAGAAACATCATAACCAGACACTGGAAAGACCTGTCAGGAGCAAACATGGACCAATGGTACCAAGTAGTATGAGAAACAGCCCTACAAGAAAAACTAATCAATAAGCTAAAACTGACACGGGGACAAACAGAAGAAGACACCTTCATCCCGGTATGGCTCCCCCTCATCACACACACAGCCCAAATAGACAATGACAGAAATCTACCGGCAGCATACAAATCAATTTGGCTAACCTGACCAAAAACACCCACCCTTCTCACACAGGAAACCAAAGATCACCACAGCCTACCACAAATGAACAATCACACCCTACGCCAACCCTGACCTCTCTCACCACTAAAAGAGCACAAGCAAACAACAGAGAACCTGCACAAAAGACGCTGACACCTAACCCTGCATATATTAAGTAAAATAGAAATACCGCCACCCCATCCTACCCATCTCCCCATCCTACCCACACCTCTCCCCCTTCTCTCCCTAATGTCTCAACAAACGAAACTGCTGTATAAAAATGTTACATGGAAAGAACAAGAAAGAGACAATGCATATCCCTTTGTAAATCAAGAAAATCCTTAATAATAATAATAATAATAAAAACAGAATTAAGAGCTAATTTTAATAACCACTTCGGAATCCATATTCCACTTCCTTTGACGTTGGAGCAGAGTACCTGTGTGCTTAAAGTGATGAGGGAAGTTGTTGACTAGGTTCCTCGCAGCACCTTTGAGGAGCTTTAATGAGTCACCGTTGCTAACAAGCAGTGTGAGCCTCCCACAAGGCTCCGTCAAAGAACCGCTTATCTATACCATCCTCATCCCCTCAAGATTTCAGGGCATTTCTCAGCTGTGCTTGAGAGATTTGTACCTCTGTTCAGGCCCCTTTTCCCTGACAAGAGCTGTAATTGCTTGTGCACCCAGTCAAATGCCTGGTGCTGCTTTTTAGAGGAGCTCTTTGGGTCGTATGTCAAAGCAAAAGATGTGCAGAACAGTACATAGTTCAGTGGACTCAGCACAGGTCCAGTATACCTGAAGGAGCGTCTCCACCCCCATCGTTCAGCCCGGACACTGAGGTCCAGCGCCGAGGGCCTTCTGGCGGTTCCCTCACTATGAGAAGCCAAGTTACAGGGAACCAGGCAGAGGGCCTTCTCAGTAGTGGCACCCGCCCTGTGGAACGCCCTCCCTTCAGATGTCAAAGAGAACAACAACTACCAGACCTTTAGAAGACATCTGAAGGCAGCCCTGTTTAGGGAAGCTTTTAATGTTTAATAGATTACTGTATTTTAATGTTCTGTTGAAAGCCGCCCAGAGTGGCTGGGGAAACCCAGCCAGATGGGCGGGGTACAAATAAATTATTATTATTATTATTATTATTATTATTATTATTATTATTATTATTACTGGTGGGGGGGGAAATAGGGACATTCCAGGATCAAATCGGAAGTTGGGGTGGCTTTCGTAATTCCGTGACTGTCCCTAGAAAATCAGGACACTTGGAGAGTTTGTGCCAGCCGCTACTGCAGGTATCTTCTGTGTGTGAATCACAACCGCTGCTTTTTGCACACTGCTGTTTTACTTGGCTGTGGGAACTGTTGCATTTCCTTTTGAAACGTCTTGAAGCAGGCACATAACAGCTTATGTTTCCCTGTTTATCCGGATAACACTGGGCTGTATACTAACCCTGTACAATGATTAGTTCCAAATCCACCCAGAATCCTTTGTGGTAAATGCAACGACGCTGAAGTTTTAGTGTAATAAAACACATAAGGCTACAACTCAATTCTGCAGAAAGTAGACTTTTTACAGGCTTCATTTATTCGAAAGGGTGGTAAAAGTATTGGTTGGCTCTCATGGATAATTAAGGTTGCCATTATGAAAGTTTGAGGGGAAAGAGACAGGGAAATAGAGCATGTTGCCTTTCAGGAATTTTTTCAGCCACCTTAGGACATATTTTTTTTAGTGATGTTCATTCCCCCCAAAATGCAAATTCTGTGAGTATGACATGTGCAAGGTGGGCATTTAAATTTTTTTAAGTACAGTCGTACCTTGGTTCTCGAATTTAATCCGTTCCGGGAGTCGGTTCGACTCCCAAAACAGTTCGAAAACCAATGCACGGCTTCCGATTGGCTGCAGGAGCTTTGGACGTTTGACTTCCAAAAAACATTCACAAACCAGAACACTCACTTCCAGATCTGCAACGTTCGGGAGCCAATTTGTTCAACAACTAAGGCGTTTGACTACCAAGGTACCACTGTAGTCTCTAGAAATTCGAAAGATTCAAATCTGCCCTTTGAATGGCTGATCAACAACATTTTGGGCAAGAGGCCTAATAATATCCTGATTCTCCTGAACATACTGCCTCCCCACAGGAGGATATCCAATATGTAATTCTGCCATTTCTCACTGAGTTGTTATTTACAGGTAGGTAGCCGTGTTGGTCTGCTGTAGTTGAAACAAAATTAAAAAATTCCTTCCAGTAGCACCTTACGTAAAGGTAAAGGGACCCCTGACCATTAGGTCCAGTCGTGTCCGACTCGGGGGTTGCGGCGCTCATCTCGCTTTATTGGCCGAGAGCCGGCGTACAGCTTCCGGGTCATGTAGCCAGCATGACAAAGCCGCTTCTGGCGAACCAGAGCAGCGCACGGAAATGCCGTTTACCTTCCCGCTGCAGCGGTTCCTATTTACTTGCACTTTGACATGCTTTCGAACTGCTAGGTGGGCAGGAGCAGGGACCGAGCAACGGGAGCTTACCCCATCGCAGGGATTCGAACCACCGAACTTCTGATCAGCAAGCCCGAGGCTCTGTGGTTTAACCCACAGCGCCACCTGGGTCCCGATAGTAGCACGTTAGAGACCAACTAAGTTTGTTCTTGGTATGAGCTTTCGTGTGCATGCACACTTCTTCAGATAGTTGTTATTGGCATCTATCTGTCTCGGGAGACAATGGCGTACCCTCCAACATTTATCTGATGAAAAAGGGCCACCCTATTCAACAACAACAACATTTTATATTTATACCCTGCATCTTACTGGGTTGCCCTAGCCACTCTGGGCTGCTTCCAACATATATAAAAACATAAGAGAACATTAAAAGTTCAAAAACTTCCCTATACAGGGGTGCCTTCAGGTGTCTTCTAAAGGTTGTAACGTTACTTATCTCCTTGGTTCAGGGGTTGCATAACTCCATACCCTCCAACATTTCTCCAATGAGAACAGGTATGCCCTAAGGCAGTGGTGGCTAACCTTGGCACTCCAGATGTTTTGTGACTACAACTCCCATCATCCCTGACCACTGGTCCTGTTAGCTAGGGATGATGGGAGTTGTAGTTCCAAAACATCTGGAGTGCCAAGGTTAGCCACCACTGCCCTAAGGAAAAGCGGGACATTCTGGGATCAAAGAAGAAACCGGTACGGCTTCTGTAAATCCGGGACTGTCCCTGGAAAATAGGGGCACTTGCAATGGAGAAGTGTGTTTTTAGGGGTGAAAGTACTTGCTACAGAATGTGCTGGATGAGGGAAGAGGATGATCAACAGCCCAGATCTGGGAAGCGATGGTGTGCAGCACCAACAATTCCCATGACCTTGGTAAGGTCAAGCTGGGCCTTCTGGGTTGCAGCCTTCAGAAAGGCCTAGGCGGCTGAAAACAGCGAAAGATGCCCAGCGAATATTTGGCAGTTCTGCTTCAGCAATATTATAAACATCTCCACAAGAACATGGAAGAACACAATGGCTGGGCTTACCCTAGAGGAAATGGTACTTCATCAGGGCGTAACTTGTTTAAATAATCTCTTAATTAAAAGGGGGGGAATCTGGATAGATGCTGAATATCTTTTTAGAGCAGTAAAAATAATGGAATGGTCAACTCCCAAGTTCATGATATGCTGATGGCCCTACATGACTTATTTTGTTAGGCAAAACAAGAGGGTCAAAGAGAGAGGACATCACTCTTCCAAAAAGCATGGAGCTTGTACCTTTTCGTGAAGAGCTATTACCTGCTTCTATTACATCTATAACTATCAGATAGATGATAGATAGATAGATAGATAGATAGATAGATAGATAGATAGATATCCAGAGAGAGAGAGCACCCAGGTACTGTAGTATAATAACCACATTAAACAGTCATGCCTTCACCCAAAGAATCCTGGGAAATTTAGCTTGCCAAGGGTGATGAGAGTCAGTAGGAGACCCCTGTTCCCCTCACCAGAGCTACAGTTGTCAGAGTAGTTTAACAACCAATCCCTCTTCCCAGGGAACTTTGGGAATTGTAATTCTTCAAGGGGAATAACGTTCTCTCAGCAACCCTTAACAAACTGCCATTCCCAAAATTCTCAGAGCGGGGGAACCATGTTCAAAGTGGTTAAAATACTGCTTTAAATCTATAGTGCAGATGGGGCTCACTTCTGTGGACCAGCCTTGAGAGAGATGGGTCATCTCTTTTCAGGGCTTCTGTTCTCACTTGGCGGGGAAGGTGAAAAAAGAGGATTCCATCAGGAGTTAAGTGTGGGATTAATGCAATCAACCAGTAGATTAATCAATTAAAGTTTGGTTTTTTAAGCCTTGCTGTTGAATGTTAATTGATAAGGGCAGATTTTAACCCATGTGGCTGAGTTTATACTGGCTTGCTTCTGAGGCCAGCACATTACAGTAATGGGGAATAAAATATTAAAGATAGCCTTCCTTCTAACAAGTAATGGTAGCAGTAGCCTATTAAATTGTAAGTGGTTTTTATTATTTTTTTCCGGTACGTTACATGCACCGTCTGTGAGTTAGGGATTTCCTCTGCAAGTGAAGAAAAGCTCTCATGGATTGAGAGGATGAGACCAATAGTAGGCCCAACTGTCAAGAAAGTGATTCCTTCACATGCTGTAGAGCAGGCATGTCCAACAGGTAGATCGTGATCTACCAGTAGATCACTGGACGTCTGTGGTAGATTACTGGCTCCCTCCAAAGAAGCTAAAAAACTTTGGCTCCCCTAAAAAAAGCTCAACATCTTTGCCCTGCACCCCTAAAATGACCTGAACCACCAAAAATAGGGCTTTTCTTCCTAAATAAAACTCAACGTCACTTTCCTCTTCCCTAAAGAAGCTCAGCAACTTTTACATGAACCACCCAAAACAGGGCTTTCCTTCCTAAAAAAAACCTCAACAACTTTGATCTGAACCCCCAAAAGGGGGGTAGATCACTGCCAGTTTTTAACTCTGTGAGTAGATCGCAGTCTCTTGGAAGCTGGCCATCCCTGCTGTAGAGGAAATGAGGGGCAGATGGGGGTCATCAACCTGGGACGGTAGCCTATCTAAGAGGAGGAAAGCTCTGATCATTAACCTCTGCTGCCTTGTGGGAAATATTCAGGAGGAGACAAGGAGTAAACCCTACACAAATCCAGAGTGGAGTCCCTAAGATAGTTGGATGTAAGCCTCCTTCCGACAACTCCTGCAGCCAAGCTGGTGCCAAATGTATTGCTCTACTTTTCTTTTGACCACACCAGTGAGATCGAGAGAGGGGTATTGCCATCCAGGCAGTTATCTTTCCACAAGGGCCGACACTGATGCCGAAATCCAGCATCGCCTGAGCTCTGTGAGTGCAGCTTTCTCCCAATTGAAGTGCAGAGATTTTGAGCACCGGGATATTTGCAGGGAAACCAAAAGGTTTGTTTAACACTCTATATGATATATACTGTATAGTGAATCAACAGAGATGCCTGCCTTTTTTTACTCTCCTCGAGGCCATGCCAATGGTGTCTGTTGGAATAAGCTCCCACATTTCAGAATCTTGAATTCTTGTTTAATAGTCCAATGTTTGTTGACTCACCATCTTAGTCAAGGTGGCTTTGCAAATGCATCACATATTTCCCAGCTTGCAAGAATGAAAGATGGCAAAGTTTTGTATGAAGAACTTAAATCAGATTTTTTTAAACATGACAAGTAAAGCTATCTTCTGATGGTCGGTCTACAATGAAGGTTTATGTCGCGTGTATAAACCATATAACCCAGAGAGCATACACTGGAGGTGACATCTGAGGTGGTTGGAATACTTCCACAGGAAAATAATGTATGTTCATTTTAAATACATTTCCCATGGGAAGAAGTTTATTTCCATTGCAAACATAAAACCAGCTTTGTTTTGGCTAAAGCTCCATTGCAGAAGAACCCTTATCGTACAGGGCTTGGGTGTTTGGATGTAACTTTGATCTAAATTCATGCAGTCATAAAGCTAAAAGGGATGTGTTTATTAGTGCTTAGTTATGCCAAAACTTTCCCTGCTATGCTCTCAGAGTTGAAAAGGCCCTTCAGTATCTTCCAATTTCTGCTGGCTCCATTATATCAGAGTCAGAATTGGTTGCTCACCACCTTCTCTGGAACCTGAAGAAGCCAAACCAGATATATATCCGAGAACCAGAAAATGCATGGGGCTTCATTCAGTCCTGGAAAAGGCTCAGATCAAGCTAGACTGCAGGAGTTCATAATGCCTGGCATCATTTCACATAAGAGCTGTTCCTTGTTGAGCAGGAACCTAACAAAGCCAAATACACATAGCTGTCAACTTTCGGATTTGAAAATAAGGGATCAGCAGCCTCACCTGTCCCGGGGACAGTCTACGGTTCTCGGGGACAGTCCATGCCGCGGTAATCCCCCCAGGCTACAAATTAATTTACACCAGGCTACACACCATCATCTTTCCCCACCTCAGGGTCTCTTTTCCAGGGAGTCTTCTCTTCTCATGCGATGCTTCAGGATCTGTCCTTCCAGTGAGCAGCCAGGGCCGATGTCCTTCAGAATGGATCGGTTTGATCTTCTTGCAGTCCACGGGACTCCAGCACCACAATTCAAAAGCGTCAATTCTTCATGGGGGGATTGATCAGGTTCACTCTTTTGGCTCTCTGGCATCCATTAATGACTTATTATACAAACGTGTTGCAGACTTTGCATCCTTTAACACTTTCGGAAGGAGTGTATTTGTGGGCTGGGCCAGAGTGGTTGATTTTACATGCAAGCAAAGCACAAACAGTGCTGTTGTCTAATGGCATCCTATTCTCTGTAACTATTGGTGAGCAACGCAGCTGAGGAGCCTCCCTGGCCGGCAGGGAGGGAGAGGAGCTGCTTCCTTTGAAATCCAGAAAATTTACAGGATATCTAACAATCCGGGATAGCAGCGGGAAACGGGGCTGGAAAAAGGGAATTTCCCGCCAAAAAAGGGAAACAGCAAAAAACCCAAACCGGCACTGGAATAAGGGAATTTCCCGCAAAAAAGGGGAAGATTGACAGCTATGCAAATACATTGGATGAATCCTTTCCTGATTTCTTGGGAAAGGCACCCCTGTTTGATTTCTGCCTGTCTTGCAGCTGTTACAGAGGCTGGGTGTGTGTTATTTCATCCATGACTCCACACTGCAAATAGCAATCCTAACAACACATAGTGGCATACAAGCCCCGCTCCCCTCACTGCACCGGTGAGTACTTAGCTGTTCTTTAACAGAAATGCAACAATTGCAACAGCTTTTAAAGCATTTCAGCAGTATAACCAATTGCATAATTTCCTGTAATATTCCCATAGCTATTATTTCTTCTGCTTTTTCATGGTGCGCTGCCTTGCCCCAATAACTGTATCAAGTTGAGATAATCTTAAGCGTTCCACATTTGTGAAATCTATGGAGATGCGATTCTTTTTGACGGGCAAAAGTCCTGACAGACAGTTTGATTCTTCCTCTAGACAGATGCAAATAAATAACCTTTGCCCTTATGATCCAGTGTGTCCACTGTTTTCATGTCTCATGATAACGACAACTACAAAAACATAAGGAACATTTCTGAAAGCTCTAGATCAGCCTTTTCCAACTTGATACGTCCCAAATGCTTTGGACTACAACTCCCATCAGCTCCAACTAGTTGTAGTCCAAAACATTCTAGGGCACCAAGTGACCAAATGCTGCGATGTCCATCTTTTTATAACATATTTTTCCTTTATTTTCATCCTGTCTTCATAGGCAGAACCAGAACAGGGTAACCTCTGCTCCTGCAATGATGAACCCTCTGTGACGACTTGAAGGAAAGTCACAAATTATAAAATGTACCCTAAACATGCTTGTCATCCTTGGGCTAAACAAGATTCTCTACCCACAGTTTAAGTGTGTGGCTGTGAGAAATTGTTTCCCCAACAGCAGTGATATTACAGACAAATTTACTTAAAACAGGAAAACATGTGCCCTGCTTTCAGCCTTCCAAGAGGATTTGTCCATAGGACACTTTGCAATCTCCATTCAACAGATTTTCTACATGTAACATGGTTTGCATTTTAGTGTTCTGTAAAGGTAAAGGTAAAGGGGACCCCTGACCATTAGGTCCAGTCGCGGACGACTCTGGAGTTGCGGCGCTCATCTCGCTTTATTGGCCGAGAGCCGGCGTACAGCTTCCGGGTCATGTGGCCAGCATGACTAAGCCGCTTCTGGCAAACCAGAGCAGCGCACGGAAACGCCGTTTACCTTCTCGCCAGAGCGGTACCTATTGACCTACTTGCACTTTGACGTGCTTTCGAACTGCTAGGTTGGCAGGAGCTGGGACTGAACAACAGGAGCTCACTCCTTCGCGGGGATTCGAACCGCCGACCTTCCGATCGGCAAGCCCTAGGCTCTGTGGTTTAACCCACAGCGCCACCCGCGTCCCTGTGTTCTGTAGGAACAGCTAAACAATCTGAAACCCTCTTTCACCGTGAGCTTGTGATAATATGGAAATTATCTCTGGAAGGACGCAGGCAAGACTATATTTGCGCAGTTGGAAGCCATGTGTTTGATTTCAAGTCAGTGGTGGCACCAGAAAAAAATTAGCAACGAGAGGAGGAGAGACTTTGTGACTTATGTTTGATGAACTAAAACCGGTTGCTGTAGGTCTGAAAAGCAAGAGCGGGTTAATAGCAATCATAGGATTAAAAAGTGCACTCTATGTCCATATGGTGTTTTTCCACAATTTCGGTACGTGCACATTATGGAAGAGGGCTTCCATGCTCATGTCCTGTTTCTGAGCTTCCCAGAGACATCTAATTGATTATATAATGGAATTTCCCCCCTGGCAGTTACCTGAGTGGCTACTGTACATTTGGATATGATTTTCACCTGGCATTTCCTTGTCCATCCTCCCACAACTATATGACTTTGATTGTGATTCATTTTTAATTGTTTTGTTGTAGTGATTTACAGAAGAAGGTGGTTTTACTTATGACTTTGCAATTGTTTTGCTGACGATTTGCGGATTGTTCCATATGATTTGACATTGCAGTTGTGGCGTTCTGTTGTGCTATTGAAATTTATTGTTCGTAAGCCACTTTGTGACTCGTACAAGTGAAAAGCGGCATAGAAATACGTATAACAAATGAAATGAAATGAAACTATTTGCCGTCCCAAGCAAACCTGCCTCTGTAGAAACAGTTTCATGTTTTAAAAAGTCTGCATCAAACAACAAAAGAAAAGAAGAAAAGAAAAAGAAAAAGGACAAAAGGACAATCTGGTAGCAGCACGAAGAAGAAGAAGAAGAAGAAGAAGAAGAAGAAGAAGAAGAAGAAGAGGAGGAGTTTGGATTTGATATCCCGCTTTATCACTACCCGAAGGAGTCCCAAAGCGGCTAACAATCTCCTTTCCCTTCCTCCCCCACAACTCTGTGAGGTGAGTGGGGCTGAGAGACTTCAGAGAAGTGTGACTAGCCCAAGGTCACCCAGCAGCTGCATGTGGAGGAGCGGAGATGCGAACCCGGTTCACCAGATTACGAGTCTACCGCTCTTAACCACTACACCACACTGGCTGGATGCAGCATATATCATTTTCAGATTTCCCGAGGATAGAGAAGCTCTGGATTTAGCAGGGACAAAGTTTGGGGCAGCAGCTATTTACAGTGAATGTTGTATGGATGAGGGATGGTTAAAGGAAACATGTAGGGTTACATATTCCACATTAGACTGAGGTGTGGATGAATCCTTAGTTATCCTCTTCTTGGATATGGGCTTCCTTTGGTTTAGGCCAGGCAGCCCCAAACTGGCCTCCAGATGTTTTGGCCTACAACTCCCATGATCCCTAGCTAACAGGACCAGTGGTCAGGGATGATGGGAATTGTAGTCCAAAACATCTGGAGGGCTGAAGTTTGGGGATGCCTGGTTTAGGCATCAGAATGTTTTGCTTCTTAGCTTACCGCTGCTTGTACTGTATACCTAATACTGAAAAGTGCCCTGTTCTTACCAAGTGATTACCCAGCCCCTGCCTATCTTCCAGCAACCACGTGCCATGTTATTTTTAATTTGCAGCTGAAAGGGTATGCTGGGGAGGGTGGTGGAAGCAGGAAATAATCTTGCAAATAAACAAAAGATACATAACAGGGCGGATCCCTAGCCTGCTGTAAATGAAAACTTTCCTTTTGGAAAGAACAGAGTTATATTTAAATTCTGGTTCTTTCCCCAGGAGAAAACGAGAGGGGTGTGTCCGTCAGTCCGCTGCATTTCAAGATTCCATTTGGACAAAGAGCTCAGTCAGGAGGACCAGACAAAGAGTTGTGCCCTGGACTTCAACTCCCTCCGCTCCAGTGAAAAAATATTTTATCTTTCAAAAGCTAGAAGATCAGAGAAATACACACAGGCCACACCAGTGCGCTGCAATCACCACCAACAGATCAGATAAGCTCCTTGGCCAGGTGTATTATAAACATCATTTCAAAAATCTGAAAAGTGTTTGTTTGGTTTGAATCTGAATACTGAAAGAATAAGCTTTCTTGAAATGGCCCAAGTAGTTAAGACTCAGTTATATAACAGGCAGAAATGGTGTTTTGGGGAAGGGCTGTAGCTCAGGGTGTGAGAGCATCTCCTCTGCATGCCAGGTTCAATCTGTGGCATCTTTGCATAGGGGCATAAGAGCCAACTTCTAGAGGCTGTGGGGGCTTTGGCCCCCCCACAATAAAATATTTGAGGGGTCCGGGCCCCTGAAAAGCTGATGGGCATTCCCATCACATCACTTGGGGAGACAAGCAAACTAATACCAGTGTACTGGAAGAAGCAAAGATCACCAGTGTCAAAGCAATGATTCTTCAACATCAACTTCGTTGGACTGGTCATGTTGTTCGGATGACTGATTATGGTCTTCCAAAGCAACTACTCTGTTCCGAACTTAAAAATGGGAAGCGTAATGCTGGTGGTCAACAAAAGAGGTTTAAAGACTCTCTCAAGGCAGATTTTTAAAAATGTAGTATAAACACTAACAATTGGGAAACACTTGCCTGCAAGCGCTCCAGTTGGAGAACAGCCTCTACCAAAGGTGTCATGGGCTTTGAAGACACTCGAACTCAGGACGAAAGGGAGTAACGTGCTAAGAGGAAGGCACGCTTGGCAAACCCTCACCGTGATCAACTCCCGCCCGGAAACCTATGTCCCCACTGTGGAAGGACGTGTGGATGCAGAATTGGCCTCCACAGTCACTTACGGACTCATTGTTAAAACCGTGTTTATGGAAGACAATCTTACTCGGCTATGAGTGATACCCAAAGAAGAAGAAGTGCACTACGTCATGTGATCAATTATGCGGGGTAGGGCTTACCTGGGCCCCCACAATATTTTATTCAAGTTGACACCCCAAGGTAGGGGTAGGAGAAAACCCTGGTGAGCCACTTCCAACAGCCAAGAGGCCAATTTTTATTGTGCTTTCATGACGATTTGTGCTCACGATGCTCTCGGGGTGGTCACACACAATGCTGCTTCCAGTACTCTTTGTGCCTGCGAAACCTTTGGGGCTGGCTGCACTGTTGTTGCATTTCAGTCCATGCATTTTCCTGTAACTACCTGCTGAAATCATGAAACGCTTTACACCACGCTAGGGGCTGCCAACCCTGCGAGAGACACAACTATCTGAGGGTTAGCAAGTAGTTTGGTGATGAAGACAAACCTGCCCCTCCCACTTGCCTACTTCTTTTTTTCCTGGTGACGGATCATGGACAGTATTGGACCAGTCATATGGCTATGAATAGCACTGATCTTGCTTTAAATAATTCACAGGCAAGTTCTCATGCCCACTGGTGGATTGTTATAAGGGTCACTGACTACCACTGGGAGGAATGTGGTTGCAATTTGTAGCCTGGGTTTGTTTTGCTTTGGATTCCACCTGTTGGAACTCACTAAACCTTTTCCTGCTTGATCAAAGCAGTGGTTCCAGGGAACATTTGGAGGTCGTTCATGCCCCTAGGGCCTAATCCAAGGTCCCCAGTAGTCAAGCGGCGTTAGTTGGGTAGATGTTAATAAGCTTTGGATCAAGGCCATAAATATGCAAGGCCATGCCTGGGCGGAAAACAAAACGGCAGGAGTTCTAAGAAGGGAAAATGCCTACTGGGGATTGTCAAACTAGGGACAGATAACAGTCCCTCCCCCCCCCCCCCGTTTATATACATTATTTACACAATGGGCCCCATGTGATTGGCTAATTCCGGGATACTCCTGTAGGCCAATCAGGTTGCGGATTCACTTCCACCTGGAGCTGGATTGGGTGGCTCCTGCGGACCAATCAGACTGCTGCATTCTGGATCCTTTTGTTCTAGGACCAATCAGACTGCTGCATTCTGAATCCTATTGTTCTAGGACCAATCAGACTGCTGCATTCTGAATCCTATTGTTCTAGGACCAATCAGACTGCTGCATTCTGGATCCTATTCAACTCAGTACATAACAGCTGGCTGCTAGCAAGTGTGGAAGAAGTGGAGGAGGAGGAGGAGGAGGAAGAGGAAGAGGAGGAGGAGGAGGAGGAGGAAGAGGAGGAGGAGGAGGAGGAGTTTGGATTTGATATCCCGCTTTATCACTACCCGAAGGAGTCTCAAAGTGGCTAACATTCTCCTTTCCCTTCCTCCCCCACAACAAACACTCTGTGAGGTGAGTGGGGCTGAGAGACTTCAAAGAAGTGTGACTAGCCCAAGGTCACCCAGCAGCTGCATGTAGAGGAGCGGAGACGCGAACCCGGTTCACCAGATTACGAGTCCACCGCTCTTAACCACTACACTACACTGGCTCTCACACTGGAAAAGGGGAAGGGGGAGTCTCACCTCCGTCAGGATGCATTCATGTTGCATGTAGCCTCCAATGTAGGCACATGTGAAAAGTGACGCACTTACTTTGCATTACGAGAGTCGAACTCCTGATAGCAAGAATACAGAGCAAGCAGCAGAGCGAATGGGCTCCTCTGGTGAGCTGCACCCGCTGCCAAATTGTATAAGATCTGCCAGAGGCTAATGTTATAATTCTCAAATCCCCAAGCGTACAATATCTTTCTTAGGAAACCTGTCAGTTTCAGTTTCTCTCCGTTCCACCCCCCTTCCCCCAGTGCTCAGTTCAGTTCCTCGCATTTCGGCGTCAGCTTACGCGGATCGTCTCCTCATGAAAATATGTTGGCGTTTTTCTGTGAATTTCTTCCAATGTGCAAGGTTTTCTACGCAAGCAGATTTCTCTTAACGTAGTGCAATTTTGTATGTTGTTCTCACATATTTTATGCATACTTTCCCCTGATATAGGCATCGCTTAACACTTTTTCGATTGGCGGACTCCATCAAAAAATTCAGAGCAGTGCGAGTTTCAAAGGATAGCTGCGTTTCGGTTGGCGTGTTGTTTTGGGGAGTGGGAATTGGGTAGGTTGTCATTCAAATGTGAACCAAACTGCATTTCTCCCCCATCCTCTTTTCAGAGGATTTGCACAATCGTGCTCTTTTGCCTAAAGACTCCTGTCCTCCTAGGTTTTACCTGACTCAGGTGTATCATGTGCCATCAAAGCACACCAGCCAGATGCTGGTCAATCATATTTTTGGAGTAAAGGTAAAGGGACCTCTGACCATTAGGTCCAGTTGCGGACGACTCTGGGCTTGCGGCGCTCATCTTGCTTTATTGGCCGAGGGAGCCGGCGTACAGCTTCCGGGTCACGTAGCCAGCATGACTAAGCCGCTTCTGGCGAACCAGAGCAGCGTACGGAAACGCCGTTTACCTTCCCGCCAGAGTGGTACCTATTTATCTACTTGCACGTCGTAATTTCAAACTGCTAGGTTGGCAGGAGCTGGGACTGAGCAACAGGAGCTCACCCTGTTGCGGGGATTTGAACTGCTGACCTTCTGATTGGCAAGCCCTAGGCTCTGTGGTTTAACCCACAGCACCACCCGCATCCCATTTGTAGGAAGTGCCTTATTCACCTAGCCTTGCTCATCCAGGTGTGTGTTGGATAACACACCTTGAAACCCATTGATTGGAGTGCATAAAGGTCAACCAATCTGACTCGGCACAGGCTGCTTCTAGTAATTTTAATATAAGTTGGAACTTGAGAACAGTCCTTATAATGGATGTGTTTTGGTTTTGTTTCTTAGGAGAGGAAGATAGCCTGTTGAATTTATAGGCTATGGGGATCTGGGGGGGAAGGACCGCAGCTGATACTGGCAAAGACACAAGGAGCTATTTTGATTTCTCGCCCCACCTTTAGTTACGGTAATAATTTATTATTTATATCCTGCCCATCTGGCTGGGTTTCCCCAGCCACTCTGGATGGCTCCCAACAGAATATTAATGATAATAAAAGAGCGACGGAACATCAAACATTAAAAACTTCACTAAACAGAGCTGCCTTCAGATGTCTTCTAAAAGTCGGATAGTTGTTTATTTCTTTGACATCTGAAGGGAGGGTGTTCCACAAGGCGGGGGCCACTACTGAGAAGGCCCTCTGCCGGGTTCCCTGTAACCTCACTTCTCGCAGTAAGGGAACCACCAGAAGGCCCTCGGCGCTGGACCCCCGTGTCCAGGCTGAACGATGGGGGTGGAGATGCTCCTTCAGGTATACTGGGCCAAGGCCATTTAGGGCTTTACAGGTCAGCACCAACACTTTAAATTGTGCTTGGAAACGTACTGGCAGCCAATGTAGGTCTTTCAGGACTGGCGTTATGTGGTCTCGGCGGCCACTCCCAGTCACCAGTCTAGCTGCCGCATTCTGGATTAGTTGTAGTTTCCAGGTCACCTTCAAAGGGAGCCCCACGTAGAGCGCATTGCACTTAAATCTCATGATGTGTTGTTGTTTTTTATGGGGTACAGCTATGAACTTAGAAAATGCTGTACAGTATTCCGAATATGGCACTGTCAGGGTCTCAAGGGAGCTGTGTGAGGAAGAAGAGTTTGGAAGAGTTTGGATTTGCTATCCCGCTTTATCACTACCCGAAGGAGTCTCAAAGCAGCTAACATTCTCCTTTCCCTTCCTCCCCCACAACAAACCCTCTGTGAGGTGAGTAGGGCTGAGAGACTCCAAAGAAGTGTGACTAGCCCAAGGTCACCCAGCAGCTGCATGTGGAGGAGTGGGGACGCAAACCCGGTTCACCAGATTACGAGTCTACCACTCTTAACCACTACACCACACTGACTGGCTGCATCTGTAGTCCCAAGAATGAGACTTGCAGGAGGTTGTGTTGTGGGTCTCGGGGGCACCAAATCCTGGCTTCTTGCGGGTGCCAGAGCCTCCACCCAGGATGGAACCCTGGTGCGCAGATGGAGCGGCATCTTTCCAAAACAAAGCGGCTCGCTGCTTTTATGAACCCAAAGCCCCCACGATGAGAGGAGAGAGAGAGGCGAGCTGGAGGAAGCCACACCTGACCTCATCTCTGCTCTTTCCTCCATGCCCGTTGCCAAGCTGCAGTCTGGAAAGGGGGGGGGGAGAGGAGAGGGCAAGGATGGGGAGGGAGCTGCGGGCCAGCCGGCGCCAGGCAGCTTCTGTGTTTCTCTGTGTTTGTGCACTGTCTCTGGCCGCTGGTTCACAGAACAGCCAGCGCTTGTCATTCAGGGAGCAGCTGCCGCCCGGAGCCGGGAAGGAAACCTTCCTTTTTTCTGTCCCTCCATGCTGTTCTGTATCTCCAAGAAATAAGCAGGAGAAGGGCTCCTTTGGGCTGGAACAGGGCTTTTAAAGATTTGATCTTCAGCCAGTTTCTGGAGAAATGGACAATTGCATTTTCAGATTATTGTATACTGCTTGTATACACTTGTTGCAAGGGCCAACTTGATCCTTTCTCTTGCCCAAGGCAAAAATGGCCAGGAGTTCAGCCACACACTCAGAAGAATTCTGTGTGTGCAGCTGCAACCCGTTTGGGTCTTTGTAGCTGCGAATTTCAGGGGGTGACAGACCCGGGTCCTGCCAATTTGTCAGCAAGAAGAAGGCCAACAGTGAGAGTAGAGTCTCTTGACCGGCCAATGAGAGACCCCAACCATCCATTTATGATAGGGCCAGGGAGCTAGGGCTGGCCCTAGCGTTTGGCAGAGTGAGGCAGCTGCCTCAGGTGCTGCGTGCTGTAGTATGATGCCCCTAAGATTTCATATTCAGTCTACTTGGCTTCTGCATGTGAGCAAGCGCCTTCATGTCTTTCATGTCAGGCAGAAGAATGTCTCAGCAGGGGGCACCACTTGACCTCACCTGGCCTGTTATGATTAAGAAGATTCCTTGCCCATTTGAGTTTGCTGATTTCCCATAGTTTCCCCATTTGGTTAGTGCGGGTTGTAGACATAAGCAGACACCCCTCGTCGCATGTCCCAGGTTCAGGATCCATCGTACCATCGAGTTCCCCTTTCACAAAACATCTGCAAGAAGGGAGAAGAAGAAGAAGAAGAAGAAGAAGAAGAAGAAGAAGAAGAAGAAGAAGAAGAAGAGGAGGAGTTTGGATTTGATATCCCGCTTTATCATTACCCGAAGGAGTCTCAAAGTGGCTAACATTCTTCTTTCCCTTCCTCCCCCACAACAAACACTCTGTGAGGTGAGTGGGGCTGAGAGACTTCAGAGAAGTGTGACTAGCCCAAGGTCACCCAGCAGCTGCATGTGGAGGAGCGGAGACGCGAACCCTGTTCACCAGATTGCGAGTCCACCACTCTCAACCACTATACCACACTGGCTCTCAAAGGGCAAAGGGGAGTCCATGCTGCACCCACTAAACTAGCCTGCTGCCTCAGGTGTGGTGGAGGACTCTGGCCCACCTTGAGTGTTAAAGTAGGATTCAATGACATTCCACCTCCCTCTGGCATCAGACAGGCAGCAAAATGTATTCGGGCAAAGCAATGAATGATCCCAATGCTAATCTTAATGGATTGCTCCATGGCCGATTTCAGTCCAGATGCTAATTTAAAACAATGAAACCATATTTGAGCTATAAAATGAGAGGGTGTGGTAATCAATCTTCCCAAAATTTATGCCATCTTTTAAAAATCCCACCTGTATGATGCCCAGTAGGAGATTCCACACTGAAAAGGGAAAACCACTCTGTAAACCAGACTTCCTCAGTCTGTGCTCCACCCACCCCAGATTCTGTTGACTACAAATCCCATCATCCATGACCATTGGCCATGCTGGCTGGGGCTGATAGGAGTTGTAGTCCAAAACATTTGGAGGGCACCATGTTGGGGAAGGCTGCTGTACATGCTTAAGGTAGGGCTGCCATACATCTGGGATCGGCAAAATGTCCAGGAAAGTATGGCAACTAGTCCGGATTGGCAACCCTAGCTTAAGGATGCGATCTGATTTGTGTCCTGGCATTGTAAATAAGGCATCATGGGAACAAAGGAATCTGCCTTATACAACTTTGGACAAGTGATCCATCTAGCTCAGCATTTTCTACACTGAATGCTGAGCTAGATGGATCAGTGGTCTGAGATGGGATACGAGCTCTCTAGGGGTTTTGACAGGGGATTCTCCCAACCCTACTTTGAGATTCTGGGGGCTGAATGTGGGGCATCTGGCACACAATCTACCACTGAACTGTAACCCCCCCTTCCCCAAAGCAGTGTGATTCCAGTTTCAAATAAGTCCTGCATGAAATTCTTTGCTGACGCCGCCTTCCCCTTCTGTAGGTGCTCTCGAGGCCCAGCTGAACCACTTTTAAGTGTTAGTATTGAATGATCAACAAACGAGCTCTTACTTTTGGAAAGGTCAATGGTTCCAAGAACGAGGGCTCTAAATAGCCGGGATGGAGATAAAACGAGGGGCTGTGTCACAAGTGCACTTAGGCCAAGGGAGAAGATGGGAAAAGAGAGAGATGAGAACAGTAAGTTCAAAGTCGCTGATTACCCGACCTGCACAAGGTATGACTAATATATGGTGGTCAGTCAGTCACTCAGTACATCTCCTTATTTTATTTCATCTGCTGCAGTGCCAGGCAGACAGCAAAACCAGGGGTTTAGTCACGCCCTTGATTGGCTGCCATTTACAGCTGGGGAGCAGCATTTAGGTTGTTGAATCCTAAGTTTTGCAGGACTGGCTTAGCATCAGTGGTGATCTATGATATCCATGTATCTCAGGCGACAAGCGTACCCCATCTGAGTAGGGAACCAGGATGGGCCAGAGATAAGAATGGGTAGAGTCAAAGGTGCATAACCGCCAACACTTTGAAGCCAAAATCCAGGACATCATCTTCCTGGATGCCATCTTCCAATTTTTATAGCATGGTGGCCATTTTGGTTGCCATGATCTTGCTTGATTTCACACCGCAGCCCCCACCCCCACCCCAAAGCACTTTTTCAGGCACAGAGAGCCCAAAATGTGCATTTTGGGGCACCGCGTGAGATCACGGCGCCCCAAAAGTGTTTAATCGTGCTGCAAAATTGCGAGAGATCACAGCACCCAAAATGGCCATTGTTCTCTTGCAAAAAAAAAAAAAATGCTTTTTGAGGGACACTTTCAGGGTATGCAGGTGTGATTCTCACCTTTGTACAGTCAGTTGGAGGTTTCTAGGAACATTTCCATGTACACATATTTTCATACAGGCATGAAGGAGACATTATTACAGCATTATAACTAGGGCATGTTGCATTTTTCAACTTTCAAATTCCAAAAATGAGGGGTGTGCTAAAAAAGTTGCAACATGACTTGGGAATTCAAAAGATATTTTGCTTAAATTAATATAATTCAGTTTTGCTTGGTAAGTAAAATGCGTGTGAAATTTCATGGGAATCACTAAAAATGATCGCGGATTCTCCCCGTCATCTTATCCAATTCTGCATACTCCGTTAATTTCGCAATCCATTCTTCTTTTGTCGGTGTTTGTTCTCTGAAGTCTCTCAGCCCCACTCCCCTCACAGAGTGTTTGTTGTGGGGGAGGAAGGGAAAAGAGAATGTTAGCCACTTTGAGACTCCTTCAAGTAGTGATAAAGCAGCATATCAAATCCAAACTCCTCCTCCTCCTCCTCCTCCTCCTCCTCCTCCTCCTCCTCTTCTTCTTCACATGTCACCCAATTACAGCTTGTAACATCCTTGACCTTTGGCCATGCTGGGTGGAACTGATGGGAGTTGGACTCAGGCAACATCTAGAAAGCCACAAGTTCCCCACAAGAACATTCTTTCCAAGTCCGAAATAGTGTGATCAATCCAGACCCTGGACTCCTGTAAACCTAACCACCTAAGTTTCCCCAATGGAGATGTTAACGGGTGAAAACGTCACCCAAACAGTGATTTACAACGTGGCTACGTCCTGCCCATTTCACTGTTCAACAGGAAGTTAGCTGGAAGACAGGTCTACAGCTGCAAGGATCTTTTCTACGCCGAAGATTCAAGAGTCCATTTTTTCATGTGCCACTTGTGGCAAATCCTTAATTGCTTGGGTGCCCGACTCCTTCGCAACCCTCGCCTTCCCGCAGGTTGCTTGGCCAATTAGTTCCTCCCCAGTTGCCTGGTAACCTAGGAGACAAGAAAGTCACATTTCTAGGTAAGGAGGCTGCTAAAAGAGTTCTTTCTCTTTCTCTCCTACACTGAGAAAGCATCTTGGTAAAACTCCACACTGAAACTAAGGTTTCGGGAACTGGTACTTTAATAGAACCGGGCGTGATAATGCTATTTTGCAGCAGTTTGCCTGTGGTTCTTTTTATCTGGCCTGGGAAGAAAGCCTACTGATTTTATGGGGACCAAAAAGGAAAAGATAATAATGCAGTCTTCATATCCTTCTATGTCAACATGAAGCTGATCAGGGGCAGATCACGTGCTTTGTGCATGCAGAAGTCCGCACGTTCAATGTCCACGTCTCCAAGTGGAACTTAGGTAATTATCTTATACAAAGTCGGACGATTGGCCAATCTAACTCATTGTCTGTTGTTGCCTTCGACTAGCGGTGTCATGGACCGGTTGGATGCTGAAGAATGGTGGGGAGAACTAGCTGGGGAACCCCCAAGGGAAGAAGGCTCAGAGCCCAGGGATTCGTGGTGGGACGACAATGAGTGGTCAGAGGGAGAAGACTGGGAGGAAGAGGTGTCTGAAGCTGAAGTTGGTAACAGAACTAGGCAAAAAAGACAATCACGGGAATAACTGAATTACAACAAAGGAAGTCTTCACCGTGAAAGATCCCTGAAAAGAGATGAACGTATATTTATATAGTAATACTCAAACAAACAATATGTTTACTGATTCAAGAGCAGAATTGCTCAAGAGCAAAAATACTCAAAAACGTTATAAACTAGTTCAAAGAAATATAACTAACTCAAGAAAACCTTCCAAATAACTCCAAATAACAAAAACAACTCAAGATAAACTAACAAATGACCTTAACGAGTTGCCAGCTAAGATTCTCGTTTCACTGTTATGATCTATCAGTTTCCTCAGAAGGAGAAAAGTTAATGACTTTATATAACTCAAAAGCTTGTTTGCTATTAAATCTAGGGGGAGGATTAAAGAAACTTCAGAAAAGAAGAACACTCCCAAACATAAGTGGTAATTATCCAAACTAGGAATTCTAATTTTGCTTCCTCCAAAAGGTTAAAAACCTAAACTCAAATTCAAAAACAAGCTCCATAGCTTGTAAAACACGTCAATGAGGGGCTATGGAATCTCACACGATCTTATTGTAACAAAGCTATTGCAAAGACTGTTGGTAACAGGGCTTAGTGAGCTGGGAGAGTCGGTGGCAGAGAGCAGTCCAGAAGCAGGGACAGAAGCTGGAGAGGAGGGAGGCCACGAGGCAGAGACGAGTCTGACTGGTGCAGAGTCACAGATGTCTCCCACTCCTATGGTGACAAGCTTGATCTCTCAGGGAACCCCGTGCCCCAGCAATTTTGTTTGCAAAAAAATAAGGCTGCTGAATGGGTACGTCTCTGCTATGTAAAGCAGAAGGCCAAGTACAGGTGACTTGTTGCCATAGGAGGTAATGATGGGAGTTACCCCAGGAAGGAGGGCATTTCTTTCTTCATCCCCTACCCTGTTTAGAAGTGATGCTCCAATTGTCTGCACGCAAAAAAGAACAATACAATGGCAAAAAAAAAAAAAATCCTTCCAGTAGCACCTTAGAGACCAACTAAGTTTGTTCTTGGTATGAGCTTTCGTGTGCATGCACACTTCTTCAGATACACAATGGCAGTTTGATACGAAAGCAGCTCCATGGTGGGAGTTCTTAGAGTTTACCATCCCTGGTTGCATAAGAACCCGTGTTGCTGTCTGAAGTGGAATGGGAAGGAGGCCATTAGAGCCTCTCCCAGTGACCTGTGAGGACATAATGTCCCCTTTAATCTCCTCTTTGCCGCTTTGAAGAGTTTTCAGTTCGCACAGATCAATGGCCCAGCTGGAGAGTTTACTCAGCTGTTTCTGAGGTAATGCCTCATGTCTGGGTTCCCTACAATGCTTTTGAAATGTTAGAAAAAGTCACTGCTTATTGCAGAGAGACATGCAGATCCCAGGAGCTCGATGGCGGGGGGCTTATTATCCAATGCGAATAACCCTACAAATGCCAGGGCATAATTTGAAAGGTTTTCACCAGAGTTCAGAACGTTTCTGGAGAAAAAATGCCAGTGCTGCCTCGATAAGTCTTTATTAGATCAAAATTCCTAGCAATTAAACAACAACAACAACAACTCTATAGCCTAGGCATCTGTAGGTTAGGCGGGTCTGGTCTTCTCAAGTAAGGGAGATGTTTTTTGGGGGGGGGAATGTCTCAGACTGTGTGCACATTCTCATTTCCTGTACGTATGACATTAGCACAATCCATATCTATCCTGACACTTCTTCGGAAATACTGTGTTTCGATGCATTTCCCCCCAGAACCAGCCGGTAATGTGAATACACCATGAGCTGAGTTTCAGGAAGGCTTTTGCTATTACACCTAGAGGATTTATATACGGTATATATATTGCTGTCTGGTGATGAAAAGCTACATTACATTATGTGTCTCCTTATTCCTGCTGGCGGGCAGGAAGCTAAATTTGAGGCTCTGCTCTGAATGTTTCTTTTGTTTTCGTTATGGCATATAGCTAAATTATTGCAACTGCTATGGGTAGGTCCAGAATTCGGCACTGTATGTTATGTATATGTATTCTCCCCTCCAATAATTTGCATTGCTTTTCATGTAAATACAAGAACAACACATGACTACAGTAACTTGTCCAGTGGTACATGCTAATTAAGTTTCATATGAAGTACACAGCATACAAGCAATGCATCTATTTATGTATTACCAATTCAAATATCCTCCCCACAGAGGATATTCGTGTTGGGGGTGGAATAAAAGTATCTCCTGTCTCATTTACAAAGGAAAAGAAAGGTAAAGTGCCTTTAATTACCTTTCTGTGGTGAGTAAGGCGTTTGATACGAAGGGAACACTGTGGATGTAGCCTATCTTGATTTCAGCAAGGCCTTTGACAAGGTGCCCCATGATATTCTTGTAAAGAAGCTGGTAAAATGTGGGCTAGACAATGCTACCATTCAGTGGATTTGTAACTGGCTGGCTGACCAAACCCAAAGGGTGCTCATCAATGGCTCCTCTTCATCCTGGAGAGAAGTGACTAGTGGGGTGCCACAGGGTTCTGTCTTGGGCCCAGTCTTATTCAACATCTTTATCAATGACTTGGATGATGGGCTTGAGGGCATCCTGATCAAGTTTGCAGATGACACCAAATTGGGAGGGGTGGCTAATACCCCAGAGGACAGGATCACACTTCAAAATAACCAAAACAGATTAGAGAACTGGGCCAAGGCAAACAGGATGAATTTTAACAGGGAGAAATGTAAAGTACTACACTTGGGCAAAAAAAATGAAAGGCACAAATACAGGATGGGTGACACCTGGCTTGAGAGCAGTACAAGTGAAAAGGATCTAGGAGTCTTGGTAGACCACAAACTCGACATGAGTCAACAGTGTGATACAGCAGCTAAAAAAGCCAATGCAATTCTGGGCTGCATCAATAGGAGTATAGCATCTAGATCAAGGGAAGTAATAGTACCACTGTATTCCACTCTGGTCAGACCTCACCTGGAATACTGTGTCCAGTTCTGGGCACCACAGTTCAAGAAGGATACGGACAAGCTGGAACGTGTCCAGAGGAGGGCAACCAAAATGGTCAAAGGCCTGGAAATGATGCCTTATGAGGAACGGCTTAGGGAGCTGGGTATGTTTAGCCTGGAGAAGAGAAGGTTAAGGGGTGAAATGATAGCAATGTTCAAATATATAAAAGGATGTCATATAGAGGAGGGAGAAAGGTTGTTTTCTGCTGCTCCAGAGAAGTGGACACGGAGCAATGGATTCAAACTACAAGAAAGAAGATTCCACCTAAACATTAGAAAGAACTTCCTGACAGTAAGAGCTGTTCGACAGTGGAATTTGCTGCCAAGGAGTGTGGTGGAGTCTCCTTCTTTGGAGGTCTTTAAGCAGAGGCTTGACAGCCACCTGTCAGGAATGCTTTGATGGTGTTTCCTGCTTGGCAGGGGGTTGGACTGGATGGCCCTTGTGGTCTCTTCCAACTCTATGATTCTATGATTCTATGATAGAGCCACGTTCCAAATATTATTTAACCAGATTTCAATGGGGATAACCATTTTGCTTGATTTCAATGATGGATGCTGCTCACACTGCTATGTTGTTGTTATGGATTCCTCCTACTGCTGTCTTTATGGTGCTTCTGGTATATTTTAGTTGTTTTAATTATATGTTGGAAGTTGGAACTGACCCTAGAAGGCATCCTAAAATATTTTTAACAATGATTGTAACAGCAGCACGACTTCGGGGAGCATGATTTTCAGACGTCAGCAGCGACGGTAAGAACAAACTTAGTTGGTCTCTAAGGTGCTACTGGAAGGAATTTTTTGTTGTTGTTGTTCTGAATACAAAAATGTGTTATATTAGGAGAAATCACTTGCAAAAATGTGTGCATTCGTCAAAACGGCATACATGATTGCGTTTATTAGGAAACATTTGCACCAAAATGCTAAAGAATTTGTGAAGTTTTGTTAAAAAAACAACAACATTGCAAATTGCTGCAGAGATGTGTAGAATGAGAGAGAGAAAATGAGAAACTGAGAGAACCGAGACTGACAGATCTCTAAAGGGAATAGAGAAGGGAGAGGCATACTGTTGCAGCTGTAAACTTTATAGGCAGAACTGTAGAGAAAATGAAGACTCCCTGCAGGCCATCTGGTTGTTTAAAACACTGAAATAGTTTATGGTGCATGCAGCAGATATTGCTGAGCAACAGTGGGGACTCAGGCAACCAAAACTGCTCCCCCACCCCTCCAGAAATAGGCTATTTTTGAGCCTCCTGTCCCCTGTAGAGCATTCCTATGCCTTCTGATCTTCCATTGTGGCAGGGCCTTCTCCTGCCCAGTCTCTTCCTGGGCCCTGCTGCTTGCCGTGTGGAATATCTGTAGCCCCAGTCAGTTGCACCAGGTCAGGGAAGAACAGGGGCCGGGTGGGAACAGGCAGGAAAACTGCAGCTGCCTTGCTTCCTGTCGTATTTGGGAGGTTTTATTCCCCCCCCCAATTTTTTATTGATTTTAACAATTTTAAGCACTTAACAATACCGTTAAATTTTCAATCTTCCCCCCTCTCACTGAGGGAAGCAAATTTCCAAACCCCTCTCTCGCCGGGAAAACCATAAACATTGTACATTTAACGTAGCTAACATATTAAATATCATTGCTTAGGCCTGGCCCATTCCTGTGGGCCAGGTATTCCTCCTTTCCTCAATTTCATATTTCGGTTGATTTCCTCAAGTCCCCCTCTGTTGAATTCATTATCTATCCTCTTTATCAGTTTTCCAAATTCATCAACTTCACAATAACATAAAATACCAAAATCATTTTACTTAAGCTAGCTCCTTTTTTTCCATACCTCAGCATCTCATTAATCAAATCAAAGTTTATTGTGTTAGCCATTTGGCCATAGCACAAGTAATAAGTCCCGGCAGTAGCCTGCCATTCTTATACATTATACATTATATATTGGGTTACATCCTGGGACCACATTCACCCAGTGCTCTACCAGCTGCACTGGCTCCCGGTGGAGTACAGGATCAGGTTTAAGGTGCTGGTTTTGACCTTTAAAGCCCTATGCGGCCTAGGACCCTCGTACCTAAGGGACCGCCTCTCCTGGTATGCCCTGTGTAGGACCTTAAGGTCCTCAAATAATAACACTTTGGAGGTCCCGAGCCATAAGGATGCTAGGCTGGTCGCAACTAGGGCCAGGGCCTTCTCAGTACTGGCCCCGACTTGGTGGAACAGTCTTTCAGAAGAGACGAGGGCCCTGCGGGATCTGGCATCTTTCCGCAGGGCCTGCAAGACAGAGCTGTTCCGCCTGGCCTTTGGGTTGGTTTTAGTTTAACCCTGTTTGATTGGTGGGCTACTTAAAGATGAGGCTGCATTTTAAATTTTAAATCGTATTTTAACTTGTATTTTAATTGATTGTTTTGTATGTTGTGTAGCCGCTCTGAGCCCGGTCTTGGCTGGGAAGGGTGGGGTATAAATAAAAATTTTATTATTATTATTATTATACAGCATCTCATTACATCTCATTATTTGGGAGGTTTTAAAGGCACAGGAATGCTCTTTGGCTTCCAAACTAGCAATCCTGCACGTACAGCTTTTTGGGGGTGCTTCCCACGGCGGACATTTTAGCAGCACTCAATCATTGCTATGCTGAGAGCATTGGTAGAAGCTTGGGGAACAGCCTCAGTCAAAGAGCCCCAAGCACGTTTTCCAGCGCCTGTTGATCCCAAGCATGACTGGAGGAGTGTCCTGCGGGATGTAACCCAAGCAGTCAAGTACAACACTTCCTGTTTGCCCAGAGTGGACACACAAGGGGCTGTTACTCCAGCCAGGAGGACTTCCTGTCACACCTGTCTGGAGCATCGTCCCCCTGCCTGTGACCAGGTAGATGGGCGTGACCATGTGAAACCCTGTAAAAGGGCCAGTAACGCAGCCATCTTCCTCTTGAGGCCATGCTCTCTTTGACTGTTTAGGGAAGCTTCTAATATTTGATGAATTATTGTATTTTAATATTTTGCTGGAAGCCTCCCAGAGTGGCTGGGGAAACCCAGCCAGATGAGCAGGGTATAAATTATGATGATGATGATGATGATGATGATGATGATGATGATGATGACTCTTTGACTCTCTTCTGGTATTGATGTATTTTGCTGTCTGCTGGCTCTCAGCCAGCAGGACATGGGCTCATTCCCATATGGGATGAACTCAAATCCTTTTCTGTAACTACAAGCTAAAGCCTGCCTTCAGGGAACCTACTGTGAACTGAATGTAAGTAAACTTATTATCATTACTTTTAAAAGAAGACTGTTGTGTCTTTATTCTTTTTAAGAGGGATTAAAGGGGAATTTACCAGGAACAAACCCAATCTGGACAAGCCAGATTGGATTGCTTAAGAGATTCAAATGAATCTACCAACCGGCTTCCTGCAATATTCTGGGGAATGTTCTCTGCTACTGACTCACTAGCGTGAGTAAGGATAATATTTAATCAATATATCGTCCCCTACTATCCACAACATTCCCACAAGTCCAGTGTGGAGAATCCCTGTACACCTCTGCGGAAATTTTATCTGCATAACTATTAAAGGTGCTGCAGCCCTGCCCTCATCTAGCCACTAGAGCCCAGGCAGCCACCCACCTGTGGTTCCTGAAGGGGGTGGTCTTGGGTTGTGACATCACTATGCCAACGTTCCTTCCTAAGTACTTACCGGTGGGAGCTAAAGCGTTGCTTTACAGGTCACACTTTTTTCTCAGCCCAAAACATAGGATGCTGCCAAATACCGAGTTAGGCCATTGGTCCATTTTGCTCAGCATGACCCAGACGGGCAGTGGCTCTCCAAGATTTCGGAGGAATGTGCTCTGCTTGGGGCTACCTTTGAAGGTGACCCGGAAACTACAACTAATCCAGAATGCAGCAGCTAGACTGGTGACTGGGAATGGCCACCAAGACCACATAACACCAGTCTTGAAAGACCTACATTGGCTCCCAGTATGTTTCTGAGCACAATTCAAAGTGTTGGTGCTGATCTATAAATCCCTAAATGGCCTTGGCCCGGTATACCTGAAGGAGCATCTCCACCCCCATCGTTCTGCCCGGACACTGAGGTCCAGCTCCCAGGGCCTTCTGGGGGTTCCCTCACTGCAAGAAGTGAGGTTACAGGGAACCAGGCAGAGGGCCTTCTCAGTAGTGGCCCCCGCCTTGTGGAACACCTTCCCTTCAGATGTCAAGGAAATAAACAACTATCTGACTTTTAGAAGACATCTGAAGGCAGCCCTGTTTAGTGAAGTTTTTAATGTTTGATGTTTTGTCACTCTATTATTATTATTATTATTATTATTATTATTATTATTATTGACTGTCAATGTAGATTGCATACGGGAGACAGTCCATATATGTAGGTAGGACTGACAGAGTTCCTTATGGTGAAGACAAACCCTACACATATATAACTTGCATGCATCTAAGCTTTTATGCTAATTGCACATAGGAGGTGAGAGGGGCAAACGTGAGTGGCCACGATCCTGTTCCCCCTCTAGGCACATTTGCTACACAAGCATCTAGCATGTATAGCCTTAAAAAGCTTTTTAAAAAGAGACATATCCATGGAGGGGGAGGCATCAGTCCTGATAACCCCATGTACAGAGATACTACGCTTCTTTGTGGCCTGGAGGTGGCTCAGTTGGTTAGAGCATAGTGCTGATAATGCCATAGTCATGAGTTCGATCCCTATGTGGGCCAGCTGTGTATTCCTGCATTGCAGGAGACTGGAATACACAATCCTCTGGGCCCCTTCCAACTCTACAGTTCCATATTAGATGCTAGTCCACTGGGGAACAACATAATGTTTGAGGACTGGGAAAGGTTATGGAAAAGAGGAATGAAATTTACTGCATGTAATGCTTTAAAAGAAAATATGATGAATATGATGTATAGATGGTATTTAACCCCTGTGAAACTTGCAAAGATGTATCATACAAATGAGAGTAAATGTTGGAAATGTAAAGAAAAGGAAGGTACATTTTTTCATATGTGGTGGACGTGCCCCAAGGTGAAAGGCTTCTGGGAAATGGTTTATAATGAATTAAAAAAGGTGTTCAAGAACACGTTTATTAAGAAACGAGAGGCCTTTCTGCTTGGAATAGTTGGAGATGAAATGGTAATGGAAGTAAGAAATTGGACAACTGCTAAAGAAGTAAGGCATGGAACTTTAGTAAGGGAGGTTCAGAGGAAGTCAATTTGAGGTGATTTCAAGTGGATAAGAATTGAGGTTTAGATATATTTCTTTGTTTTGTTTTGTTAGGTATGTGTTTTATGTGTTTTATGTTTTATGTGTTTACAGTGTTTACGATTATAAAATGTGTGAGTGATATAAAAACCTGAAAAACCAATAAAAAGTTTTTTGGGAAAAAACCAACATATTAGATGCTAGTCCCAGATAGAAGAAGGCGTCCGTCGAGATTTATGCATTGCAGGAGATTGAACTAGATGACCCGCAAGGCCCTTTCTAACTCTACAGTTCTATGGTTCCGTGATTCTAACGCTGTTGCCTTTAAGGCCTGCTCCCTAAGTTTCTCCAAAGAATTTGGGCTTTACGGACCTTTGAGTTGGATGCAGTGACTTTCAGGGCTTATAGGATCATAAGGCATTGCTAAAAGTGTGAAATGCAAGGTATATAGCATTAGGGGTACCGTGAAGAGAAATCTGTATACAGGTTTTTAATCAGATCTGCAGCCCTGACCTTGAGAACAAATCCATTCCAGGAAACTGTTACAGCAAAAAGTGAAGGTTGCCGTAACGGCGCCCTTCCTGACTGGGCTGAGCAATGGAACATAACTTGCATTCTTATGGACATTGTCTCCTCTGTCACTGTTTCCGACAGAAATAACAATGGCTTCTGCTCATCACAGGATGACAACGCAGCACGTCCAAAAAAATTCACTACTACGATCTGCTTGCTGTTCTTGCCAAGAAGGCACACTTTATAAAGGTATCAGACAGGAACCCAAAACACCCCACCACCCAACGCTTGCAAATAGTCAAAATGTCGGAAGCAAAGCAACACAACTGCTGACATTAATTGCTCATTATTCATTAGCGGCGTCCTTAGTTGCTCTCGATATTCAGGAACCCTCCCCAGCAAACGAGCAGATAATCCAGATAATTTTGAGTTGAGGGTGCGGGTAGGGAAATAACCTAACTGCAACGGCGGAGAGAAACCATAATAAAAGATTCATAGGATTTTTATAGAGATACATATAAATATAGGACTCTCATTTTCAAGAGGCACCATAGCACGCTGCAGCTGTTGTTATGCAAAGGCGAGAGCGCGTTGCCTCAGACCGTTTGCTGGTGTCAGTTTGTGTTTGGCGTTACTGGAATTACGCCAGGCCAACCCCCGCACTTGGACCTAGACTTAGGCCTTCTGAATTTCTGCCGGAGACTGTGTGGCTTCGTGAACGGGGGGCAACTGGTCCTCCTGCTTTTTCTCAAGGTAGCCCGTCTCTGGCGGGCTGAGAGGCCTTCTCTCCCCAGAGGGATGGCCCACATCTACTTCCCCTGCCTGAGCAATCCCTGAACCCCCCTCCTGTCCTTTCTCCGGGGCCCCGGGATCTGTTTTGGCTCCTGCGCTGCTATCTGCTTTTGATAAGCGTAGGTTGGAGTCTGGGGGCGTCTCTGGGGAAACTGGCAAGCGGAGGCCGGCTGAGGTCACGCAGCTTTCCGCAGAGTCCCCTTTCTCCGCTTTGGGCTGTTCCAGCAGCTCCGGTCCCCCGGCGCCCGGCTGGGCTCTGGTCCCCTCAGGAACTGACTCCGGTTTTATCTGCGTCCACACAAAAGCGCCGCGTTTCTGGAAAGGGAAACAAGGTTGATGTTAAGCAGGGGGGACATCGGCGGTGAGGAGATGCAGCTGTGAGCTGAATTCATTTATTAGCTCAGGCGCCGGCGTGCCTCCCTCTTCTTGCCTCTCCTCTGGCCAACAGGGGCCGGGATGTAGCTGGGAGTGAACAGAGCGGCTGAGCCATCAGCTGGCCTGGTTTGCAAAACAAGGAACTGCGTCATGTGTGGGTGGGGGGGGGAAGGCAACAGGTGAGAACGAAAGAGGCAAAACCTTGCCAATGCCACTTCCTTTCCTGCCCCTTGGTTCTGATTTTATTTATTTGAAAATGGCTACGGTACTCTTGCAAACTCGCATTTTCTTTTCCGCAGGGTAGTGCCTATCCCCGTCAAATTTTATTTCTTGCCACACGGGTTGCTATGGATACAATTGCAAACCACTGGCTGATGCAGGCCAAAGATTTATGAGCGCTTGCCAAATGACTTTGGCCATTAAGGGTTGCATGAGAAGAATAAGATCAATTTGATTTCATCTATATAACAGCGGGGGTGAAAGACAACAAAAAGCCAAAGTGGAAACAAACAGGGCTCTGTTTTGTTGCGGCATGACTCCGAAAACAAGATTCTCCCATTTGGAAACCTGATTCAGTGGGAATCGCTCTCTCTGCTCCCACTCCTCCATTGTTGATCCTGATTCATCCCATAACCATTTCTTGGTTACCAACTCCGGGTTGGAAGTCCACTAAGTACAGAAGCACTTGACGGACAAAGTCAACCAGACAAAAATAATTATGTTAAGACATGGACGGACATTTAAAAAGATATGTTAAGGTAAAGGTAAAGGGACCCCTGACCATTCGGTCCAGTCGCGAACGAATCTGGGGTTGCGGCGCTCATCTCGCTTTATTGGCTGAGAGCCGGCGTACAGCTTCCGGGTCATGTGGCCAGCATGACAAAGCTGCTTCTGGCGAACCAGAGCAGCACATGGACGCCGTTTACCTTCCCGCCGGAGCGGTACCTATTTATCTACTTGCACTTGACGTGCTTTCAAACTGCTAGGTTGGCAGGAGCAGGGACCGAGCAACGGGAGCTCACCCCATCGTGGGGATTCGAACCACCGACCTTCTGATCGGCAAGCCCTAGGCTCTGTGGTTTAACCCACAGCGCCACCCACGTGTTATATGTTAGGATATGTTAGGATGGGAGAAATTAAAATTGTCTCTACTGGGTGGAATTTCTGTGATAAAGGTGAATATATTGCCCAGAATGATGTTTTTGTTCCAAACAATGCCTGTTATAGCTAATGACTTACCATTCAGGCAATGGCAAAATAAAAATGACAATAAAAAAAATCAAGTTTTTATGCCAAGGGAAAAAACACCACGTGTTAAAGTATTACAAGTTGCAAAGGGAAGGGAAGAATTGGCATACCAACGTAAAATTGTACTTTGCAGCCTGTTGTTTAATGTGAATGAAGGAGCTGAGAAATGAGAGGTTCCTGGAAATAGGACATGACTGGACGGAATAGGTATTTGTGGTACGACAAAATTAATGTGGACTTTAAAACCAGTATCTTTTGATAAAAGCGGAAGACAGCCTGTCATTTTTCACGTATCTCCAAATTAAAGAAAGGTTGATACTAGGAGATACCAAGGAATAATCAAAATTACCAGAAACCGGGTGGCTTTTCAAATAGGCAATGTTTGCTCTAAAATCAAATAACTAAATTATAATTTCACTGGAATTACGTCCCAATGAAGTTTTTGAAAGTCAGCTCCTACTAGACTGAAGATATTGAGTGGCCCTGGCTGCCTGTCAAAATGAACCTTTGGCAATCTCCAGCTCTGCAAACCCCTGCTTCAGAGAATCTCAGCGGAAGTTTAATTTCTTATCGGACTCCATGCCCTCCCTGGGGGTGGCTTACAACCATAATTGCAACAATGATGTAGTTGGGACACCAGAGGACCTACATTGGCTCCCAGTACGTTTCCAAGCACAATTCAAAGTGTTGGTGCTGACCTTTAAAGCCCTAAACGGCCTCGGTCCTGTATACCTGAAGGAGCGTCTCCACCCCCACCGTTCAGCTCAGCACCGAGGGCCTTCTGGCGGTTCCCTCACTGCGAGAAGTGAGGTTACAGGGAACCAGAAAGAGGGACTTCTCGGTAGTGGCGCCCTCCCTGTGGAACGCCCTTCCAGCAGAGGTCAAGGAAATAAGCAGCTATCCTATTTTCAAAAGACATCTGAAGGCAGCTCTGTTTAGGGAAGTTTTTAATATTTAATGCCGTATTGATTTTAACACTCGATTGGGAGCCGCCCAGAGTGGCTGAGGAAACTCAGCCAAATGGGCGGGGTACAAATAATAATATATTATTATTATGATGATGATGTCTGGGTTTTTAAAATCATAGAATTGTAGAGTTGGAAGGGGCCATGAGAGTCATCTAGTCCAACCACCTGCAATGCAGGAATCAACAGGTAATACTAAGGTGCAACACAAACACACACGGCTCCAATTTTAGCAACAACAACAACAACAACAACAATTCACTATTTATACCCCACCCATCTGGCTGGGTTTCCCCAGCCACTCTGGGCGGTTCCCAACAGAATACTAAAAACACGATAAAAGATCAAACATTAAAAACTTCCCTAAACAGGGCTGCCTTCAGATGTCTTCTAAAAGTCAGATAGTTCCTTATCTCCTGGACATCTGACGGGAGGGCATTCCACAGGGCAGGCACCACCACCAAGAAGGCCCTTTGCCTGGTTCCCTGTAACTTGGCTTCTCACAGCAAGCGAACCGCCAGAAGGCCTCGGACCTTAGTGTCCGGGTAGAACGATGGGGGTGGAGACGCTCCTTCAGGTATGCTGGGCCGAAGCCGTTTAGGGCTTTAAAGGGACTACATCAGGACCACAGCATGTGGGAAGGGGGAAGTTTAACAACAACAAAAAACTCCTCCTGCACTGAATTAAGTCTTTGAGGTGGAGGGTGGTAGGAACTCCTTGGTCCCTCACATTGCAATGGTAGCAGCTGCCCACCTCTTGCCTTCTGCTACAACATCCCAGGATCTTTTGTAAGGCAACCAAGTCGCAAGAACATGCCCGCCCCAATACTTCATTGCCCTGTCTTTCTAAGGCCCAAGGGCTGGTGCGACAGCAGGCACGCCGTTTGCAAATACCCAAAGCCGGCAACTGCAACGCACGCAATGACATTCCCTAGTCCCAGAACAATGTGCTGGAGGCCTTAGGGGTAAACAAATCCTTCTGGCTTCCTGCTGAACGTTCAGAGCACAGGATGCACATGGCCTTACCTTCCCTTGATAGGGGATGCAGGGGGTGGCTCTGGCATTGTAGTCGAATTTGAAAGTGATCTGCTCTTGGAAAATTCTCGGAAGGCGGCTCGGCGATGGAGGAGCTGCGAGTGGAACTGGAATAGAAAATGTACAGTATAATCTTGCTTCCAGGTGGTTTGCATGGCTACAGCTGGCATTGCATGCGGGAGACAGGAACACAGGAATCTGCCTTATAGTGAGTCGGACCACTGGTTCATCAAGCTTAGTATTGTCTACATGGAACGGTAGCATCTCAACAGGGTTTCAGAGGAGGGTTCTCTCCAAGCCCTACATAGAGTTGGCGGGGATTGAACCTCGGACCTTCTGTATGCAAAACAGATGCTCTACCCCTGAGCTACGCCACTTTCTTGATCTGTCCCAGGTGAATAATAATAATAATAATAATCTATATATATATAATCATTCAAGTTTGATGTTTGTTAATGATCGCCTTTCTCTGTAACCCCTTGATCGATTCCGTTCAAATTTGGACACAACATTCCATGCCCACATGGGAGTGATCATATTTACTTACATTGCACAAATGCCACACCTTTCCCAGGTAAAAATGTGATTTTGTGCAAAAAATATAGCGCCCTCCAGTGGATGTTAAACAGCACAGCGCAACACACCTGTTTCTGACCCCTCCTCCTCCTTTCCCAATGTCACTACCACCATCCAATCAACAGACAGACCGCCCACAAACACTACTGCTGGCTCCACCGGCGGGTATAGAGCCACGCCGGGAGGAATCGCCATTTTCGCGGTTTGCGACGTAGTAATAAACAGTTGTAGAAATGAAGACAAAAACGGGAGGGGCAAACGGAGAACACATAGACTGAACTTCAACAAGATAAGGTGTAAGTAAACATACGCTTTCTCTTTCATACCGTATCTTACTTTTGCATTTCACCAAATCAGCCACGGCAAGGCGTGGCCGGGTCAGCTAGTAATAATAATAAAGTTATTGCTTATACCCCATCCATCTGGCCAGGTTGCCCCAGCCACTCTGGGCGGCTTCCAGCAAATATAAAAACATAATAAAACAGCAAACGTTAAAAACTTCCCAATACAGGGCTGCCTTCAGGTGCCTTCTAAAAGTCGTGTAGTCTTTATCTCGACATCTGATGGGAAGACGTTCCACAGGGTGGGTGCCACTACTGAGAAGGCCCTCTTCCTGGGTCCCTGTAATTTCGCTTCTAGCAGTGACGGAACTGCCAGAAGGCCCTTGGAGCTGGGCTCTGAACAATCGGTTCAGCAGCGCTGATGAATTTTTTTAAACAACAACATTTAAGAAATGGCAAGCTTGCATCTTACTGAATTTCTGCCATTAGATAACTGCAATAGGAGACAACCTGTTAGATAACTTATTGAGGCTTCTGTTGTTCCACATTATACAACACCCTCACAACACGTATCTGAAGGCTCCCCGCATCACAGCATTTCTGGCTAGAAGCCTGAAAAAAAAGTCTCCACCGTTCAGAACTGGTCCACAGACACAGTTTCTTTTGTGGCTCAGTAGGTCAAAGCGAGGCTGGATAAACAACTGTCAGGAGTGGCTTAAGAGCTGGACTAGCAAATCCGGCTACAATGCATTCACGTTCGGCTTGGTGACCCAGGATGTCCTTTTCAGCCCCTGCGAAGCAACACTAATGCCCAGGGAAAGGTTAGCTGTCGGTTGTTTCAAAGAATGCAAAGCCAAATGCTGACCTACACATTCAAGGCATTGTCTCCAGCTCCTGTGAGAAATCTGGCTTGCAGGAGCCACGATGGATTTCTGCAGAATATTTCTTTGGGTGTGCATATAGCCCTTTAGGGACCAGTTTTGCCAAGCTGACGACACGCTGTCCCCTTGCCTGGAAGAGCACCAGCCCAAATCCAGACAAACAGCTGGCTCCATGTTGGCAGTCCAATAAACACGCTCATATATGGAAGCTATCCCCCCCCCCCCCCCCGTAAACATGGAAGTGTGACTGGAGTTGTCATGCTCTGGCTATGTGCTGCTTGCTATAGCTCAGCCATCCGTCATCGTTCGCAAACAAGCTGGATAGCTATTGTGGGGCTGAATTATGGCGGAGAAGTTGACGAAAGGCAGAACCAAAGGTCTCCTGGGAGGAGAAGCAGAAGGAAATACCGTGTTTATGTGAATCTAATGCACACCTCAATTTTCAAGACCTTGAAACCACAAAAAGCATTTGCTGGAGAATGTAAATGCGCCGTCAAATCTAATGTGCACTCTAATTTTTGCAATGTACTGTAATTTGGCCAAAAAAGGTGCACATTACATTGGAGTAAATACGGTACCTTACATCACTTTTTTTTTTTAAAAAAAAAGAGTTTTGCCAATCAATGGGAAACGAAGGCCACAAATAATGGCTGATGCAGACTGAATCGCCAAAGTCAGCAGAGCTTGCTTAAATTAATACGGCCATGAAGACTCTACTCCAAAATCTAAGGACAAGGAAAGACCTGCAAGCTAACATTGCAGCCTGATTTGGAGGGTGGGGGACAGAAAGCCTCCAAACTGGGAGCTACTGTTCTTCGTGTTTCATCAATCGAACTGAACTGAAAGGTGTCCACTGCTTGTATGATCAGGAGAAGGTGATTTAAGTGGAGAATGGGAATGGAAGAGTTGAAGGCACTGGAATTAGGATCGATGTTGCCTAGGGTGTAGAAATTAATTTCTACTATCATCTCTCTGGCTGCAAGCTTCTGAAGCACGCTACACAGAGCTGACGATGGGACGTGTGTGCAGATTATGGGGAACAAAGCCAACACCAAAATTTGGTGCTCCCCCCATAGCTGTCAACCCTCCCTTTTTTTGGCAGGAAACTCCCTTATTCCAATGCCGTTTCCCGCTGCTATCCCGGATTGTTGATATCCCTTAAATTTCCCGGATTTCAAAGGAAGCAGCTCCTCTCCCTCCCTGCCGGCCAGGGAGGCTCCTCAGCTGCGTTGCTTGGCTGCCAATAAGGAGTCTGAGACCGACTGGGGGCGGAGCTTGCATGCCTTGTGCAGCCAGACCCTCACGCCCAACCAGACAGACAGTCTGCCTGCCGTCTATGCGCTTGCTCTTTTGCTCACCCATTCGCACGCAGCCTCTGGAGCGCAGGGTGGCGAGGCTACTTGGTGCCATTGCACCGCCCTCGCGGCATCCCTTATTTTCAAATCCGAAATTTTGGAAAAAATCCCTTATTTTCAAATCCGAAAGTTGGCAGCTATGGCTCCCCCACACCTCTCGCCTTCCATTGCTCGCAATTGTTGCGGCACCCCCCGCAGTGGCCTCTTGGCTCAGCACCCAGTGTGGGGGCGAAGCGGTCGCACTCCCGCAAATCTGCCTCTGCTGTGTTATACCACCATCGTGAATCAGCTTGAAACCGGAATTCACAGGAGGTCGTTGAAGCTGAGAATTAGGAATCAATACATGTTATGTCAGCGAAATGTGCCCAGAATTTGGAGCCATCACTCAGCACATGGTCCGCCTGAAGGTGGCCTAAGGTTCAATAGCAGTTCAGTAACAGCCATGAGGAAGCCTGATTTTGTAAGCAAATGTACTACTGCAGAATGCAGCAATCTCCCTTTCCATCAAGCAGCACCTGACACCTGTTGGTTGTTTTCTGTTCCGACTATACCTGTGCATGCAACAGGTCATAGTTTCGACCACATCACATCAGCCAAACTCTGCAACTGAACCAACCCAGAACCTGCAATCACCACCTGAGGATTTCCTTTGTGTACCTCCTGCATGTGAGGTCCAGAGGGCAGCAACACAAGAACGGGCCTTTTCTGTGGTGGCTCCCCATTTGTGGAATGCTCTCCCCAGGGAGGCTCGCCCGGCGCCTTCACTAAATATCTTTAGCTGCCAGGCAAAAACATCTCTGTTCTCCCAGGCCTTTGCCTGGTCTAGACATTCTATGGCCTTTGAAATGTGTTCATGGGAGAGGGGTTATTGGCTCGCTTTTGTTTCATTGTGGATTTTGCGATCTCATTTTGTATTTTTTTATATTGCGAACCACCCTGTCATCTTGGCATGAAGGGCGGCACACAGATTTAATAAAGAATAATGCTTTTGTAGAAGCAGAAGCTGAACCACCATTATATTTTAACTCTCTAGTTTTGGTGGAAAGAGAGAAGGGAAGGGAAGTTTCCCCCTAAAAGTCTTACCTATTCCACGCGAAGGTTGCCGCTTACTGTCGAACTTAAGGGGCCGAATCAATCTACAGGGTGGCTTCTGGAAATGACTTCTTTGGGTGCTCTGCTTGTCGTAAGGTGGTTTAGGGCACGGCACAACAAAGGGCTCGCTGCTCGGCCACCAGTGATCCTTTGCAGGGAACATAAATTAATTTGTCAACAACTAGCCTATAGAGTTGCCATTATTTATACTTTTCAAGTTTATACATTTCATTAATTTTACAATCAATTTAACATTTCAAAATTTGACTTCCTTCCCCCTCTTTCTGCGGTTCCTTAAATGTATTTTAAAAAATATTTTCTGCATATCCAAATTCATTTAACTTGCTCCTTTCATTATCTACTCTAAATACTGTATATACTCTTGTGAAACTGCAGGTTATTACAATAATCCTAATGTTTTTATCTGTTTACAATTTATCTGAAAATATTCAATAAACCATTTCCATTCTGTTATTAAAAGTTTGCTATCTTGTAAGTTTCGCCATTTCTGCATATTCCGTAAGTTTTTGTATCCATTCTTCCTTTACTGGGACTTCTGCTCCTTTCCACTTTTGTGCAAGTAGCATTCTTGCTGCTGTAGTAGCATACATAAATAAATTCCTATGCAATTTAGGTAGTTCTGCCCCTATAATTCCCAAAATTCTCCCCCCTCCCTTCTGATGAAACCATGCTTTGGTGCATGGGTAGGGAACCTTCTTCAGACCAAGGGCCACTTTGCCTCGTGGGCAAGCTTCCAGGGGCCGCATAGCAATGGCAGGCGGTTCCAAAAGCAAATGGATGTGCCAATTACTTTCTTGCAGTAGGCTACACAATGCAGGAATTTGTGGTTCCTGCACACAAATATGCAAGCACAGCACTCCAGACTCCCTCCAGGAATGCAAAATGCATTATCACAATTCCAGAACATATTCCGGCCAGGCAAAAAACACTTGAGGGTACAGGGCAGGACCAATGAGGACTGTGGCCTGGGGAGAGTCCTGAGGGCCGGACAGAGAAACCGAGAGGCCTGAGATTCCCCAGTCTGGGTTTAGCACTGTGGCGAAACTGGACCATGATCTCACTTTCACTAAGCCATCCTCACCTCCTTTGCTTTTGTGCTGTCTGTGTCCATATACAATATTGGCTTATTTAAATACTTGGTGTTGAGCTTAATGCATTTTACGTGTATCGGCTGAGGGTTATTACGGCACTCCAGCTTATACTGCTGTTTCTTTGGCGTATGTTCCTCTTCGGTTTTAGCTAGCACCTGATACCTTTCTGGGAACTCGAGGTTAAGTACTCTGTAGGAATCTGGGCTGAAAACATTTGAGAAAGCAGGAGTGCATTTACTACCCTGGAAATGACACTGATTTTAAACAAACATACACAGAAAAACCACTTCCATAGGTTCAGCTCTAAAGTGTGGATATCTCCCTCAAGTTAAAACAGCAGGCCTTTTTTTTTTTAAAGTGCATGGATCTTTGGTAAAAAAAAAAAAAGGCCTCTCCATCACAATATCATTGTAACAACAAATGCAATATGTATTTGAGTAATACAGGTGAGGTAAAAAGGAAATAAAATAGAGTAGGTGGGAAATGTAATGGGAGTTCGGTAACATAGCATAGCTAGCAAGCAAGGAAAACAACGTTTCTTGGGTTAATTGGTGTATATATTGGCATCCAGTATCAGAATTAAGGTGCCTTCTTAAAACTCACCTGTCCACTCAGGCTTTCCCCGAAGGGTGATCCAGCTACGTAGATCTCATCAATCTGATCTACTGATTTGCGATGCGTTTAACGTTTGTTTTGCTGCTGTAAATTTATTGTTGATTTTGGTGCATGCAATCAGAACCAAAGCCATGCAGATGTGAACCGATGTGAAGTGCATGTGGCAGGCAGGGGGAATGAGCATTTTGCTGGGCTCCAAGACAGAAATGAGAACACCCCCTTAGCTCTGCCGGGCCTTGTCTGAGGCCTTCCAGCAACTGGGCATCCGAAATACCTCGTTCTTGATAAGAGTCTGTTCAGGAAGGGCTCGTTCTAAAATTAATGGGTGAGCCTGTCCCCACTCAACATTCCACCTTGCCAGGCTTCACATTCCTGATCCTCGCCCTTCCCCTCCAACAGCAACGGCCCTTCCTCCCAGATTTATCGGTAGCCTCTGAGCTCTGATACGGGAGGCTCAACTCAGCATCTCCATCACCTTGCCTCTAATGGGTTTTTCCTCCTCACCCCTGATAGCGTCCTCGAATAATGGCCCATATCCGCTCCTGGTGCCTGCTTCTCAGCAGGAAAAAACCCACTCCTTCCCCACTCCACCGCCCTATGGCCTGCATTTTATAGGCACTTAGTGATGTCGTCTCCACAGGGCCCTGCTACAAGGCAGTTTTCAAGCACCGCTCAAGGTCAATAAACTCTCAAGATATTGAACGTATTGCTAGATCTATCTATATATGCCATGTGCCTTGACGTGTGTGTGTGTGTGTGTGTGTGTGTGTGTGTGTGCGCGCGCGCACAGGATTGTTTTCTACTTCCGGGTTTCTGGACTCTTCTAAATGGATAGAACAGACTTTAAGTCAAGGCTGGCCCAAGACGTTTTGGCACCTGAGGTGGACCCAGATTGGAGTCCCCTCTCCCTATTGATGTATAGCCTGAATAAAGTATCAGCAGCGCGAAGCTTGATGTCTGAGTAGTTGCCCAGAAACACAGGAACAAACTCTGCTGAGCAGTAACTTGGTTCTTTGTAGCTTTGTAGCTTTATTATTTACTCCCTGCCAAGGAAGAAGGGGTGAGGGAAGATTGTTTTCTGCTGCTCCTGAGAAGAGGACACGGAGCAATGGATTCAAACTACAAGAAAGAAGATTCCACCTAAACATTAGAAAGAACTTCCTGACAGTAAGAGCTGTTCGACAGTGGAATTTGCTGCCAAGGAGTGTGGTGGAGTCTCCTTCTTTGGAGGTCTTTAAGCAGAGGCTTGACAGCCACCTGTCAGGAATGCTTTGATGGTGTTTCCTGCTTGGCAGGGGGTTGGACGGGATGGCCCTTGGGGTCTCTTCCAACTCTGATTCTATGATTCTATGAGATCTATATCACCAGTGTCAAAGCAATGATTCTTCAACATCAACTTCATTGGACTGGTCATGTTGTGCGGATGCCTGGTTATCATTTTCCAAAGCAACTACTCTATTCTGAACTTAAAAATGGAAAGCGTAATGCTGGTGGTCAACAAAAGAGGTTCAAAGACTCTTTCAAGGCAAATCTAAAAAGATGCAGTATAAACACCGACAACTGGGGAACTCTGGCCTGCGAGCGCTCCAAATGGAGAACAGCCTTTACTAAAGGTGTCATGGGCTTTGAAGATGCTCAAACTCAGGACAAAAGGGAGAAACGTGCTAAGAGGAAGACACACTTGGCAAATCCACACCGTGATCAACTCCCGCCCGGAAACCTATATGTCCCCACTGTGGAAGGACGTGTGGATCCAGAACTGGCCTCCACAGTCACTTACGGACTCACTTTTAAAACCGTGTTTATGGAAGACAATCTTACTCGGCTACGAGTGATTGCTAAAGAAGAATACCAGGAAGATCTACATCAGGAACATCAGGACAATTGGGATCTGCTGCCCTGGTGGATCCCTTGCCTCATGGGTAGGCAGGTCCTGCTGCTGTGTGAGGACAGAGAGGGGCATTTGTCCGTGCAGCAAAGAGGGAAGCCCCAGGTTTCATTTATCCCTTTGTTTTCAGGGGCCACAGGGCAAGAAATTGTCCCAAGTCACAAAAGCAGTGCCTTTCCGCATTCTGCTTTAAGTGCCCTCTCCTTGAAGAGCCAGAAGCAGCTTGGCCAGAGGGAGAGAAGAACAGGTAGCGATGGCAAGAAGAGAAGAATTATCCCTGACGCTAACCCAGGCATGCCTCTTTGGAAATATTAAGAGGAGGGACTCGTCGAGAGATGAAACAGGCAGCCCCTGCTGATGAAAAGCAGTTCTGCTGCACCTCTGCACCAGATGTGACTGGGTTATCCAATCACAGCTGATGCAGAGACATGCTCTGGAACAGCTCACGACAGAAGAGCATCGCTCACTGCGAGCAGGGAAAGCAAAATAAAATAAAAAAATATCTTCCAATAGCACCTTAGAGACCAACTAAGTTGTTCTTGGTATGAGCTTTCGTGTGCATGCACTTCAGATATTTCGTGTGCATGCACACTTCTTCAGATATCTGAAGAAGTGTGCATGCACACGAAAGCTCATACCAAGAACAACTTAGTTGGTCTCTAAGGTGCTATTGGAAGATTTTTTTTTTATTATTTTGCTTTGACTATGACAGACCAACACGGCTATCTACCTTTAACTGCGAGCAGGGAGTTTGGGTGGCCAGCAGTGGCCTTTTGTCAGTTGCCTATCATGACACGCTGTTAGTTTGGGAACAGCTGCCTGGGTGGACAATGCCAAGGGTTAGAGAGCAGCATCATTTTTCATAGCTCTTGTAAGCGAAGAAAATTGGTCTCAAATAACCGAGTGCATCTGTTCTAGAGGCCTGGCTATCTTACGAACTAGAAGGGTTTGTTTTTATTTTATGTACTGGAAAAGCTTTGGGGGCGGGTGGGAGGTATGTGTTTTGTTGGTTTTTTGGTAAGAAAAATATAAATGGTTTCATGAAATCGGTATCACCTGATGGAGGTTTAATACGTTTTGTAAGTTTGGTTTTAGTATAGGTATACTTTATTGCGGGTGTCGCTGTGGGTTAAACCACAGAGCCTAGGGCTTGCCGATCAGAAGGTCGGCGGTTCGAATCCCCGCGACGGGGTGAGCTCCCGTTGCTCGGTCCCTGCTCCTGCCAACCTAGCAGTTCGAAACCACGTCAACGTGCAAGTAGATAAATAGGTACCGCTGCAGCGGGAAGGTAAACGGCGTTTCTGTGCGCTGCTCTGGTTCGCCAGAAGCGGCTTAGTCATGCTGGCCACATGACCCGGAAGCTATACGCCGGCTCCCTCGGCCAATAATGCGAGATGAGCACCGCAACCCCAGAGTCAGTCACGACTGGACCTAATGGTCAGGGGTCCCTTTACCTTACTTTATTGCTGTTAAGTTGCTTTAGAAGTTTGCTTTTGCAGGGCGGGGGATAATGAGGTTTTGTTTGTTTGTTTGTTTGTTTTTAAAGAAATTAACCATTTGCCACAAATTATCCACAGAGGACCACCTGCACTGCTTTCACTTGTTGTGAAGATAAAACATGGTGGCTTTGATTTGAGACTGGTGTGAGAGCTGGGGGATAGGAATACAGGCAAAGCCTGTTACACCAAGAGTAAGGTGCCTTTAGTGCTGTGGGCCTAACTCCCTCCCACTAGAAATCAGGCAGGCACAGTCCCTGATATGTTTCAGGTGCCAGGTTAAAATTGTTTTATTTCACTATTGCAATATGGTGCAATAGTGCTGCAATATGGTGCAATTCAGGTGCTGCTCCAGCAATTGCCATCTTCTGATATTCCTACTTATGTTTTAAGTTCTGTGTATTTACTCTTTCTTTTAAGCCGCTTTGAGACAAATTGTGAAAAGCGGGGTATAAATTTATTGAACAAAACAAAATTATTTCTGCAACCGCATTCCTGGCTCAGGAACATTGCCACCATGGAATACACTTGAAATTTTTTACCTGATGCCCATCAAAAGCCGCGTCAGAAACTAGTACAGTGGTACCGTGGTTTACGAACTTAATCTGTTCCGGAAGTCCATTCTTAAACCAAAGCCGTTCTTAAACCGAGGCGAGTTTTCCCTAATGAGGCCTCCCGCCGCCGGTGCCCTTCCACCGTTTGGCTTCCATTCGTAGACCAAGGTAAAGTTCGCTAACCGGAACACTACTTCTGGCTTAGCGGAGTTCGTATACCGAATAGTTCGTAAAACAGGGCTGTTCTTAAACCGAGGCACCATTGTATGTGCTTAGAAGTAACCAGACAGAGGGCCTTCTTGGTAGTGGCGCCCTCCCTGTGGAACGCCCTTCCAGCAGAGGTCAAGGAAATAAGCAGCTATCCTATTTTTAAAAGACATCTGAAGGCAGCCCTGTTTAGGGAAGTTAATATTTAATGCTGTATTGTTTTTAACACTCGATTGGGAGCCGCCCAGAGTGGCTGGGGAAACTCAGCCAGATGGGCGGGGTACAAATAATAAAATATTATTATTATTACTATTATGCATGAAAATATAATATTATTTTAAACACAGCTTTAAAATTGGTTTTTTGTCTTATTCAATAAGTCATAGGTACAGTACAGCAACAATGCAGAAAGACTGCAATACTGCTTCATGACATACGGCCAAAGGAATACTTTGAATTATTAGTTGGAACGAGAGATGGAGACTTGGAAAACAGAGCGACCACCTCCTTACAATGAAGCAAGACTTTGGAGCCTTTTAACAGGTAACAGGAAAGCAGGTGAGGCTCAGGAAATGATGCCTTTTTATGCAGGAAACAATGAAGCTGCAGTCCTCGACTTACAATGGTGTAAGCCCCAACTAAAACCACTGTGACTTACTTCCGTGTAGACACCTCAAACCTACCTGTCCTAGAGCTCTTCAGGGCTGAGAAGCTCTGGCAGGTCTCACTTGTTATTTTTTAAAGTAGCAAACTTTTAAAGATTATTTAAAAGCTTTAATTTTATTTTATTTTATTTTTGGAAAACAGCAAACTTTCAAAGCTCTTAAAACCGTGATCACTGCCCCTTTTGCAGAGATGATCACCGTCAGGGCCGGATTTAGGTTTGATGAGGCCCTAAGCTACTGAAGGTAATGGGGCCCTTTATATGTCCAGCTGTCCTTTGTCAACAACAAATTGTGGCTGGTTTTTTTTTGTGTTGAATATATGCTATATATGGTAATTTATGGACCTAATTGTTATCTAAAGCCATTTGCACATAACAAAATATGTATTTTATCAAAGTATCTGTTGAACTGAAATACAATTAAGAAGAAGTATATTATTAGTGAATTTTTCGGGGGGGGGGAGAGAGAAAGAGAGTGGAGTCCTAAGCCAGGGGTCAGCAAACTTTTTCAGCAGGGGGCCGGTCCACTGTCCCTCAGACCTTGTGGGGGGGGGGCGGGCTATATTTTTTTGGGGTGGGGGGGAATGAACGAATTCCTATGCCCCACAAACAACCCAGAGATGCATTTTAAATAAAATGACACATTCTACTCATGTAAAAATACACTGATTCCCGGACCGTCTGCGGGCCGGATTGAGAAGGCGGTTGGGCCGGATCTGGCCCCCGGGCGTTAGTTTGCCTACCCATGTCCTAACTTCCAAGAGACTGCGATCTACTCACAGAGTTAAAAACTGGCAGTGATCTACCCCCTTTTGGGGGGTTCAGGTCGAGGTTGTTGAGCTTTTTTTAGGAAGGAAAGCCGTCCATGTTTTGGGGGGTTCAGGTGAAAGTTGAGCTTTTTTAAGAAGAAAACCCCGGTTTGGGGGGCTTCAGAGCAAAGATATAGAGCTTTTTTTTAGGTGAGCCAAAGTTGCTGAGCTTCTTTGTGGGGAGCCAGTGATCTACCAGCGATCTGCCACAGACGTCCAGTGATCTACCGGTAGATCACGATCTACCTGTTGGACATGCATGTCCTAAGCTATAGCTTGTTTAGCTTATACGTAAATCTGGCACTGCGACAGTACCCTTCACGCAAATCAGCCCAGGCACCCTCCTGGCACGAGGGTGGGCTGAATATCGGGGGGCCTTTTAAAATAAACACCTCGTGACTCCGGGTGCTGGATGGAAGGGGGGGTGCCTCTGCAAAGCCAACTCCCGCAGAGCCCCCTGACAAGGGATGCTGCAGCAACTTACATAAACTGCGGCGGCCCCTTTTTCCGCCGCCCCATCTGCAGGATCTCGTACAACATGGTGCTGGCCTGGCACGGGCACCCAAGGGGGATAGAAGCGGGAGAGGAGCGTGGGAGGGCGCGCAGCTTCGCACGCCGCGCCGGGGAGCGGAGACTTCAGAGGCAGCGCCGCGCTTTGATGCCGGATGGTTGCTAGGCGACCGCAGCCCGGAGAAAGGCGGGGACAGAACGCGGAGGGCGGAATGTAGGCGGCGCGCGCTCCCCTTGGCCAATCAGAATTGCCCCCGCTGGCCGTCGGATACTATGTACCCTGTTCATGCTTTAAAGCGGGGCAGAGCCAGGGACAATCTCCTGCGCATTTACTCGGAAGTAAGTCCCGCACCTTGTGCATTCGGGCTGGATCTCAGTTAATAAGTGTGTGACTAGGATGGAGATATTCAAGATAAGGGTTGCAAGATAAGGGTTGCAATCTCGTGGAATTATTCAAGGGGGACTTGGCTTTGAGTAGCCCTACAGAGGGTTGTGTTGCAAACTGCATCTGACCTACGCAGCCTGCGCACCATAGATTTAGAACACATTCCTTTCCCCCAATCCTGGGAAACATAGTTTCTTAAGGGTGCTGGGAATTGTAGTGCCGTGAGGGGTAAACTGCAGTTCTTGGGATTCTTTGGTGGGTGCCACGTGCCTGAAATGTGACGTGCCCGCCCGTCCTTTTTATGCCCCTTCTTTAAAAACCTCGAAATTAAGACGTTTAAATTATTAAGGAGACATCTATTAATTAAGTGACGTTTTCAGCCTCGGCACTTACTTTTGCTCCTCCCCTGTTCAGGCTGTAGCACAGAGGCGAGTGCCTCAGCTGGTGGGTTTTGGGTGCCATGCAGACTGGAAGCCGGAGAGGCAGACAGATCTGGCCCGCCGGACATAAGCCATTGTGTTGCACAAGCCCCAGGGAACTTCCCAATGGATTGTGCTTTGAGTTAATTAGTGGGGAAATCCATATTGGATAATATTTATTTCAGGCTGGTTGCGCTATACAGTAGTTTGTTAACTGTGTTGGCGAGTGTAGCTCTGTGAGGGATAAACTCCAACTCCCAGGATTCATGGGAGGAGGGTTTTAAATGTATGGTGTTTGTGCCCAGATCTCTTGGGGTGTCCCAGAACACGTCTCACCTCAGATCTATATAACTGGGCCAACCAAATCAAAATCGCGCGGCACACAGTTTTCATTCTTTATTTAAAATGACGGTTTATTGTTTTGTGGTGACAGAACAGCCGAGTCTAATGAAGAATCCCTAATTTGCCTGCAGAAATCCCTTCATCAAAGCATTGTGGCATAGCACTAATAAATAAACATTAGCTTCCCTGGCACGGAAAGGTTGCCTTGCTCCTTTGTTCATCCGTAAACTCATTCCTCACGGCAGACAGATCCTGAAGCTTAGGCTCCAATACTTTGGCCACCTCATGAGAAGAGAAGACTCCCTGGAAAAGACCCTGATGTTGGGAAAGATTGAGGGCAGAAGGAGAAGGGGACAACAGAGGATGAGATGGTTGGACAGTGTTCTCGAAGCTACCAACATGAGTCTGACCAAACTGTGGGAGGCAGTGAAGGAAAGGCGTGCCTGGCGTGCTCTGGTCCATGGGGTCACGAAGAGTTGGACATGACTAAACGACTAAACAACAACAGCCCCCTAGTTTTATATAATCACAGCATCCAGGAAGACATCCACTAGTGAGTTTGCCAGGACCAGCTTCCTGCTGTAAACTGATTTTTTCATGGATTTCTCACCCAGCCGGTTCCAACGTCCATGTTCTCCAAGGGGTGGAACATCCCTGCAAGTGGAAGTAACAAAATGACGAGAGTCCATCTGCCTCTGTACTCAGTCACCCATAACCATTTATTTTCGAGTTTCCACCAACTCACTCCCCACTGCTTTTATTTTATGCAGGCTATCAGTCTGTGCTGCTTTTCTAGAAACAGATTGCCAGAAGACAAAACTTAGACCTGGTCCACAGCAATGTCCTGTTCGAGCAAGGTCTTCAGGTGACCAGCTCTCTTATTACCTATGACAATCAAGTGGAACATCTCCCGTCCAGAGGCAGTATATCTGTGTGTATTAGAAACTGGAAAACAAACTTCTGGAGAAGGCTTGTGAGTATCCAGAGGAATCTAGTTTAGTCCATACCGTGTCCACTTTCTGGGCACCACGAGCTAAGAAGGATATTGACAAGCTGGAAGATGTGCAGAGGAGGGCGACCAAGATAATCAAGGGTCTGGAAACTAAGCCTTATGAGGAACAGTTGAAGGAGCTGGATATGTTTAGCTTGAAAAAGAGGAGACTGAGAGGAGATATGATAGCCATCTTCAAATATCTCAAGGGGAACAAGCTTGTTTGCTCCTGCTCTGGAGGGTAGGTCTCAAACCAATGACTTCAAGTTACAAGAAAGGAGGTTCTGACTAAAGATCAGGAAGAACTTTCTGACAGTAAGAGCTGTTCAGTGTGGGATGTGTCAGTCAAGTCCAACATTCCAAGAAGGAATAACTGTCATCTCTGTGTCAGTTTGTTTGGTCCGTTGAACAGTTAAGCTGCTGCTGCTGATAGATGCTATGGTGGAGTTGTTAAGACTCACTAATATGTAACATATAGTTTATTTTGGAACGTAAGTATGAATCTGACAGTAAACTAGTTTGTTTTATTATCACACAGATTCATGTGTATTGTTTTTAAGAGGGATTTAAAAGGATTTGCAACTAAGAAAGACTCTAACGAGTCAGCAAGTCGTTTGCTGCTGTGCAGACCTCAATAAGGAAACGTTTAACTCTGCAACTAAACTATATTATAAACGTTCCTACATTCAGCAGTGGAACAGTCTCCCTTGGCAGGTTGTGGACTCTCCTTCCTTGGAGGATTATAAGCAGAAGTTGGATGGTCATCTGTCATGGATGCTTTAGATGAGATTCCTGCATTGCAGGGGGTTGGACTAGATGACCCTCGGGGTCCCTTCCAACTCTAAGATTCTATGATTCGATGTTGGAAACAAATTATTAAGTATATGTGATGATCCAGCAAGACTGTTCATATTGTTAGCAAATATCCCGCCTGGGGCAGTTTGTGAGACTGCCCCAAAGCCAGAGCAAAGCCGTGTGCGCACATCCCCGGCTACTGGAGTAGTCCAGTGGCGCAGTCATATGTGATTGTTCCCCAGCATGAAGAACAACACACACAAGCCATGATTAAGGCTAAACTATTTATTGTAGGAAAAGTGCAGAGAGAATCTCTGCTGCCATCTCAGTAAGATAGAGCTGGCATAAATGCATCCGTCCGGCATCTTGTCTAGCCAGAAAAGAGAGCACAAAGGCTAGGATTACAATAGTACAGTGAAACGTAAACATCACATGTAGGAAAACAGATAAGGCAGCTTTCTCACGGCTTAGTGAGACAGGCAAATGTCAGACCATCCTCGCTGCAGCTGTTTGTCCCTCGGCTTGGACAAAAATCATAACACATATATCCATGGAATCCAGCAATGTTCTTCATGGGATCACAAAATGTGTGTGTGTGTGTCTTTGTGTAGTGATGTCACAACCAAAGTTTATATGTGCCTCACTCAGTACCTGAATTTCCCCAGCTTGAAATTCTTTTCTGTATTATGACTGGTGCGATCTCCCTCAAGACTTTCTTCTCTAGCTTGGGATGCAAACTCCACTTGCAGGAGTCACTGAGGGGCTCTGAGGCACGGAGTGTGTCAGGGGGCTTGAAGATTCAGTAGGGACACCAGGTGCCCTAGAAACTGAGGCCGCACACTCATGATGCACAGTGAAAGCGCATGGCTTCCCCCAAAGAATTCTGGGAAGTGCAGTTTCCCCTCTCATGGTTCCCATGATCCCTAGCCCACTCAACAAACAAAGAGTTCCCAGCAATCTTTGGGGGAAGTCACATCCTTTAAAAGTATGAATAAATAACAAGATGAAAGATGAAAAAATCTTTTTTAATAATTCCAGATGACCAAAATTACCAGTAGCTTTAGTATGTATAATGGGACATGAATCCAATATCTCTATTCAGACCAGGTCTCTCCATATTTTTTAGTTTGGTAATAAGTTGTAACTCAGCAACTTCTCTTTCCAGTTACAGGTAGGTAGGTAGCCATGTTGGTCTGCCGTAGTCAAAACAAAACAAATTCCTTCCAGTAGCACCTTAGAGACCAAATAAGTTTGTTCTTGGTATGAGCTTTCGTGTGCATGCACACTTCTTCAGATACCTTTCAAGTATATTTCTAAAATTCTTTTGCAATAAGACAGCTACTTTAAGATCCTGTACAGAAGGTCCTGGGAGATTGAAGTGTTCTCCTATTGGTTTCTCTGTTTTATGATTCCTGATGTCAGATTTATGCCCATTTATCCTTTGGCGTAAAGTTTGTCCTGTTTGTCCCATTATACATACCGGTACTAAAGCTAATTTTGATCATCTGTCCCTTTAAAAATCCATTGCCTGTCCCTGTGGAACCAACTGCCATAACAGTCACCAACAGTTATAAGGTTGAACCGACCTCTGCTTCAGAGTATCTGGCAAAGTGTGCATTACACACGAAAGCTCATACCTTGAAATATTTAGTTGATCTTAAAGGTGCCACTGGAATTATTAAAAAAGGTTTTTTCATCTTTCATCTTGTTATTTATTATGACTATGACAGATCAACACGGCTATCCACCTGAATCTTTAAAAGTATGGTACTTGTATCCAGGGTTGCTTGCACCTGAGTTGCTAAATCGTGTCCTCCCTCAAAGAGGGCATGTGTTGCGGTGCGACCTGGCAACCAAACCCTGTGTTGTGGGTGGGGTCTATTGGATAGCCACAATACCCTATTGGTAGGTCCCTCATTGCTGGGGTGTATTCTGACCAATGGGATGCTAGCAAATTAGATTGAGGGAGCTACAAAAGCCCCATGCACATGTTCCTGAGCTTCCTCTTTGGGCCAGTGCATCGGAACACCCGCCCACCTATATTTAGTACTTGCGCTTGACCTTGCTATGCCATCGTGTGTTGCCTGTTGTTGGGACAGGGGCATGGCAGGAATTTTCCCCACTTGGCTGATTGGCTGGTGCCATTTGGGTTTCGCCTGCCGCATAGCAAATCGTCATAACTTGTAAGGTTGCTGATAGGCTCTGGTTCAGGTGATAGGGATGGGAGAACGCTCTCGCCATCCCTATGCGAAGGGTATTCCGTTAAAGGAATCCAGGGACTCGATGGTTTGGTCAACCCTGAGAGGGGTTGTGCCCGTGCCTGAGTCCAGGGGGACACCTGGGTGGTGGACTAGCCTGACCCCGGCTTTCCGCTGTTCCAGGTGTTTACTCTAGGCTGACCCATGCTGGTGCCCTGGGTCAGCGCTACCTGCCACAGTGCAGGGAGCTAGTCGAACCAGAGCTATTGCAACCACTCACTTGCTGTAATCAATAAAGTTGTGGCCTAAATTCTGCCAAAAACCAAACCAAAAATTTGAGTCTTGTCTGAATTTATTTGGGTGGGGTTAAAAGGTCTAAACATGCAATGAGTAGGCTCACCAGTGTCACATTCAGGTGTGACCAAGAGCCAGCATGGAGGTAAACTGATGGGGAATGGTTTGCCTGCTACATTTCTGTGGGGCACAGGCAGGACCGGTGCCACGGATTTTGGCGCCCTAGGCAAGGGGGCGGGCCACGTGACGTCATTGCGCATGACGTACGGTGCCCCGCCCCCTGCCCTGCCGGGCGCCCCACGCCACCACGGTTTTCGCCGCTGGTTGGGGCGTCGGCGGGCGGCGAGGGGCAGGCTGGCCAGCACCCCCTCCATTTTGGCGCCCCCGCTGCCGCGGTTTTCGCCCCAAGCTGCTTGCTCCGCCGCTGGTTGGGGCGGCACCGGGCGGGGGGCGGGGGCAGGCTGGCCAGCGCCCCCTCCATTTTGGCACCCTAGTTCGCCTAAATGGAAGCGCCAGCCCTGGGCACAGGCTAAATTGGCTGAAGGAATCCTAATCGAGAAGCTTAAGCACAGTGGAGCAAGTTAAAGGTAAAGGTAAAGGGACCCCTGACCATTAGGTCCAGTCATGTCTGACTCTGGGGTTGCGGTGCTCATCTCACTTTACTGGCCAAGGGAGCCGGCGTACAGCTTCCGGGTCATGTGGCCAGCATGACTAAGCCGCTTCTGGCGAACCAGAGCAGCACACGGAAACGCCATTTATCTTCCTGCCAGACCGGTACCTATTTATCTACTTGCACTTTGACGTGCTTTCAAACTGCTAGGTGGGCAGGAGCTGGGACCGAGCAACGGGAGCTCACCTCATCGTGGGGATTTGAACCGCCGACCTTCTGATCGGCAAGCCCTAGGCTCTGTGGTTTAACCCACAGCGCCACCCACAAGTTATTGCGTGTTAAAAACCCTACAAAGGGAACAGGAACAGGCTGACCGCTTAAGCAATCGTACTATAAACTGCCTTATTATTACAGCTATATATATTTTTTCATGCTAAAAAAAAAAAATCCCCCCAAACAAAGAAGGCGTTTTATTTCAATTTGCACATTTATTTTTCCGTGGAGGACCTTGTGTTCAAAAGGATAGCATCTCGTCCAACAAGCTAAACCCCATTTTCTCCTTCAGTGTGTTCCTGTCCCTCTGCCCCCCCAACCCACCCCCGGCTAGCCAGTCTCTGTTATGCATGCTTGGTTACAGGGATTCCCTGTGGCATTATGCTGTCAGAGAACATCTTCAACATATACCCAGTGGTGTGTGCTGGAGCGTAAATATATATAAAATCCACAGATAAACCCTTTCGCTGCAGAGGTGTGGCGGCTGTCATGGGTGTAGCCAGGATTTTTGTTGGGGTGGGGGCAGGCCTTTTGTTAGGGAGGGACAGAACCTCAGTTTGCTATGTATTTTTATTGAATATTATTGATGGGGGGCTGCCCCTCCCTGCCCCCCCAGCTATGCACATGGTGGCTGTTAGTGTGTGTGTGTGTGTGTGTGTGTGTGTGTGTGTGTGTGTGTGTATGTATGTATGTATTCCAGCAATAAATAGCGTCATGGCCAGAAGGACGTTATAAAATAAATAACGGCATTTTTCTCTGGGCTGCCTTAAAATGAAATAATCTGGATCCTTGCTCAGCCTCCTGGAAAACCTGGTGTAAAACTCAGCAGGAACCCCCCCAGAGGGCTCTGCAAGGGGTTCTGGGAGTTTTTTCAGGCTACAAAATGCTTACTGACCTCACACTCGAGAGAAAGATTCATCAGCCTTTGGGGAAAGAGGATGTCATACTTGGCTTAAGATAAGTTTGTATGCAGATCTCTCTTTTTTTTTAAAAAAAAAATGTGCACGGTTTAGGAACGGTTGCAAAACAATAGATGATTTAGCTTTTGTAATAAGATTAATTGCCATCTTCATTGAGTCCTCTGAACTAAGCACAGAGTATTGAATTACAAGCAATTTATTTTATCCTAAATGCTGAGCCGGGAATTCGGGTCACAGGCACGCAATGCATTTAAACGTCCCTCAAAGGATCCTGGGAAATGTGGTTTGTTAATGGTGCCAGGTAGAGTAAATTACAGTACCCAGAATTCTTTGAGGGAAGCCATGACTGTTAAAGTGATCGCTGAAGCCTCCTTTCCGATGTTGCGTGGCAGCAACTTCTGGGTTCAGGCAAAATCTCGAGAGCTCTGTGTTGTAGCGTGGGTTATTGATTTCAGCAAGTGATTTCAGCTCTCGGACATAGCAGGCAGGAGACAGCTTCTTCATGTAACAACTCTTTATTCAGGCAAGCAAGACTGAGGGAACTGAGGGTAGGGAAGCTACATTTATAGGGACAGAGGACTGGCTAGGAAAATATACATTTTGGAGGGAACAATCTCAAGCAATCACACAACTGCTTTTTGGTGGGAACCAATAAGACTGAGGATCCAAATGCAGCAACTTGAATGCACCAATAGTAACTGTTCCTTCTGGGACAGGAAGGCAGTTACTTTACCCTAATGTGATTACAGACAATAGTAATGCAGATATGATAACACTTTGAATCAATACACAACACCCTGCAAAATCTTGCCAGAATGCAGACGCCTTTTCCTTGCTTCTCCAGCGGCAGCAGGGGTTGCCCCACCATCACCAAGGGAGAAGTGAGGAGAAGCAGGGGAAGGGGCAATACCTTCCTGGAAGCTGCCGCCACTTTTCTCCGCTTCTCTGGCGGCAGCATTGCTCCTGTGGGATTCCGCCGCCCAAGGCGGCTGCCTCTGACCACCTCATGGGCGGGCCGGCCCTCTTTAAATGGATGGTGTGGATTTGAACTCGGGTCTCTGAACGGGGATCCTTGTGCAGCCAAAACAGTGCAAGAGAGAAGAATCCGTACAGCAGGCTCAGGGGTACCAAAATACTGCAAATATTTTCGGTGGCGTGGAACTAAGAGGCGGCAAGCCCAAAAACAGCCCGTTGAGGATATGACTTGTTTAGCGGCCACAGAAAGTTGGCTGGTGATTAGAAAATGAGAGGCAGAAGAGAGATGGAGTACCTTTCCTGACCTGGTTGAGTTTCTAAAACTGTGTTTTTTAAAGAACTTCCAAACATTTTGGAGTGATTTCACCGTTAACCACTCATTCTGGGGATGTCCCCTCTTTTGAAATCAAACACAACTGTGTTGGGTTTCCTTGGCCATTGGCCATTTACATGTATATTTGATTTTACAGCAATATGGCCATTGCTCCCAACTGGCTCAACAACGCTTACATATTGTACCAAGTCCTGGGCGCCACTCAGGATTAGTCCCAGGTTGCATGGCATAGACAAAGTGGACAGAGGGAAGTTTTTTCCCTTCTCTTTCTCAGAATATCAGAACCCAGTGAGGACCGCTAGTGATTCAGAATGCTGAATGATGCAAGATAGTCAAAAATATGTAGCCCGACTCTTTGAGGGCAATTGAAGTCACCCATTATTACGTCTCCTCTTTTGGATTCTTTATTGACTTAATTCTTGGCGCTGTGGTCTAAACAACTGAGCCTCTTGGGCTTGCTAATCAGAAGGTCGGCGGTTCGAATCCCCGCGACGGGGTGAGTTCCCATTGCTCTGTCCCTGCTCCTGCCAACTTAGCAGTTCAAAAGCATCCCAGTGCAAGTAGATAAATAGGTACCACTGCAGCGGGAAGGTAAACGGCATTTCCATGCGCTCTGGCACTCGTCACGGTCCTCCATGCACCAGAAGCGGTTTAGTCCTGCTGGCCACATGACCCGGAAAGCCGTCTGTGGACAAACACCGGCTCCTTTGGCCTGAAAGCGAGATGAGTGCCACAACCCCAGTCACCTTTGACTGGACTTAACTGTCCAGGGGTCCTTTAGTGTGCATGCACACGAAAGCTCATACCAAGAACAAACTTAGTTGGTCTCTAAGGTGTTACTGGAAGGAATATTTTTATTTTTTATTTTGTTTTAAGCATAGTGAGGTTATGGAATTTGCTCCCACAGAAAGTAGTGATGGCAACCCACTTAGATGGGTTAAAAAAACAAAAACGACAAATCAGAGGTGGATTTAGGGCAGCGTAATAAGACACAGGGGCCCAGGTGGCTCCTTCCTTCATCCTTCCCAAAGTCTAGTAAGCATTGGGCTTTGAGGGGCTTTGAGGGTCCTAGAGTCCTCCTTCCTCCTGCCTGATGCTTGCCCAGTTTTGGGGAGGAACAAGGAGGACTCTACGACCCTGCCAGAACCTCTTACCTTTTCTCAAAGCCTGGTGGTGTGTGTGTGTCAAATTTTGGCCCCACACAGGGGGCCATATTACCAAGGTCCGCAACCTGGACAAATTCGTGGAGGATAAGGCTTTCAGCGGCCGCGAGGGTTCTCCCACACTTCCCTTTGTCCCGCGGTTTCTTCCCTTTGTCCCGTAATTTCCAGGCACTACTGGTCCGAGAGAAAGCAAAATCGCTCAGATTGTTGCCTAGAAATCACAAGAAAAACGGAAGCGTAGATGGTCCTTTAAGCCATGATCTACCTCCACTGCTGGAGGCGACGTTCCTCCTCGGAATGACAGTTTCTGAGAATTACAGGTGGGGAGAGTGGCTCAGGTTTCTGTTTGCAGTCTTCCTACGGCCACCTGGCTGGTCACTTTGAGAATAGGAAGCTGGACTAGATGGGCCCCTGAGGGTGGGAGAGGTAGCAGGAAGCTATGGGACATGCACTGATGGGAAACCAATTTTCTGTTGCAGAATTTTGTTTTGCATTTGATTTTTATATATAATGGGTTTGAGACATGTTGCAGGCTGCTTAGAGCAGGCACCGGCAAACTCGGCCCTCCAGATGTTTTGGGACTACAACTCCCATCATCCCTAGCTAACAGGACCAGTGGTCAGGGATGATGGGAAGTTGGGAAGTGTAGTCTCAAAACATCTGGTGGGCTGGGTTTGCCGGTGGCTGGCTTAAAGAGTCTCGTCCCCTAAAAAAAGCAGTGTGTACACACACACACACACACACACACACACACACACAGCAAAAGAACAACAAATAAATACATAAATAACTGACATAGATTAGGCCTGGGAGGGCAGGATTTCAGCATGGCTATCTAAGTTTGCTGACTCTTCCAAAACAAAATGATGACAGGCTGCAACCAACTTCCAACAATAGGCAGCGGGGCAAGAAGAATAGGCTGCTAGGCGCTATTTATCAGAGTTAAGCTGCAGTTTCAATACAGCAATGCTGATGACCTAAATCCATTATCTGGGCCCTGTAATCTTGCAGTCCCCTAATGGGCTGGTGAAAAGGAATGTACTTTTTGTACTCGTCCCGGACAGAAGGAACAGTTTGCAAACGCAAGATCTGTCCCATGCAGGGTGTGTTGACGAAACATGGTTAGAGGAGAGAAATGCTTCCTTTCGTCTCCAAAACGACAACTGGACTTGGGGTTCCCTGGTGAAACTGGCTGGCAGCTCAGGGCAATGCCAAAGGAGCCAGCTGCAGCTACGAGTTTTGATGGTTTTTGAAAGAATCAGACATGCATGAGGTTGTTGTTGTTGTTGTTGTTGTTGTTGTTGTTGTTGTTAGGGCTCATTAGCCATGGAAGCCCAATGGAGCCTCCTTCTGCAGTAGCAGTATACCATAAAAAGGGGAGGGTCTGCTTGCACAATCTGGCTTGCAATGTTGCTGTTCGAAGGCAGCGTATGCCCTTTTGTGAGTCAAGTCAATGAAAAAATAACGAGAAGCTTATAAATACATTCATATTTCTCTAAGGAAAAGAAGGAAACCTCCTTGGCTGCTTCTCCTGAGTTGGAGTATAAGCAGGTCCACTGACCTAAGGTGTGTAAGAGGCCTGTCCTAATACATTATCCATGGGGGCTTCCTTTCTGGAAGCATATTTTATTTAAGGTTTTTTAGATTCGGGCATTGCAAGTAGCGATGCCAGAGGGGGAGCCTGTTACAGAGCCTTGGTTGACTTAGAAATTGTCCCCACCAGGAAAAGCAAAGTGAGTGATTATGAGGAAGAGACTAGCTGATGTCACTTTAAAAGATGGAGGTCCACCGCAAAACAGTCCAGTGTGTTGCTCATTTAAGCCACATTCGTGCAATACCACTTTAAACAGGCATGATCAGGGGCGTAGCAAGGGGGAGCGGGGGACGCCCCGGGTTCCACCCCAGAGGGGGGTGACACTTTAAATTTTTTTTTATTTTATTTTAACTTCATTGAAAAAAAGAGATAATAGACACACACACACAACCCCCCACACCTCACAAAGTGAAACCATCAGAGGGGGGTGACACTTTTTAATTTTTTTTTTTTAATTTATATCAATTTTTTATTATTATTATTATTTTAACTTTATTGGAAAAAAGAGATAATAGACACACACACACACAACCCCCCACACCTCACAAAGTGGCACCATCAGAGGGGGGTGACACTTTTAAAAAAAATATAATTTTTTTTACCGGTAATTTTTTTATTTTTTTTTTAAATTTATATCAATTTTTTATTATTATTTTTATTTTAACTTTATTGGAAAAAAGAGATAATAGACACACACACACACAACCCCCCACACCTCACAAAGTGGCACCATCAGAGGGGGGTGACACTTTAAAAAAAAATATAATTTTTTTTACCGGTAATTTTTTTATTTTTTTATTTTAACTTTATTGGAAAAAAAGAGATAATACACACACACACACACACACACACACAAAACCCCCACACCTCGCAAAGTGACACCATCAGAGGGGGGTGACACTTTTTAATTTTTTTAAATTCTTTTTAAATTAAAGTGGGGGGGGGTGACAAAAAAAATTCCGCCCCGGGTATCACCTGGGCTTGCTACGCCTCTGGTCATGATTATGGAATTCAGGGAGATGTAGTTTGTTAATGGTGCTGAGAGAAGTTAGAACTGCCCCCTATTCTGCTCACAGAGCCAAAGTTCAGACTGGATTAAGAATCCCCTTTCCCAGGAAATTCTGGGAATTCCCTGGGAACTCTGGGAATTGTCCTGCAAGATTTGGAGGGCCACCGGCTCCGCCACTCATCCTTCCCCTCTTTCTTGATGTCAGCTTGCGGCAATGCAAAGGATCCTGGTGGTCTAGCGAATCTATTTGAAAGACTGTCAGAGGACAGTCCTCTATCTGGTGCAAATCTGGTTTAACAATGTTGAACCAAAGGATGGGAGATCGGAAGGAGCCCTGAAGTTGCCCATCAACAGCAGACAGAGCAGGCACTCAGATCACCTGAGCGCAGTTTTCTCTGCTGCCGCAGTGTATCTCTGTTTAATTATGGTAATTATTTCTAAATGTGCATCCGTATCTACAAATTAGCACACACAAACGTTGCTTAAATCCCTGTCCTCTTTGTGTTTTGTTTCTGTGTTGTTTTTAACAGTGGACACTTTGCAGTCGGGAGGAGAGGGCAGCCCCATATTATTAATCAGTAAAGCTCTCCGGACTAATCCCGTTCTCTCTCTCTCTCTCTCTCTTTCTCTCTCAGAGTAAGAGGATTCTGCGAGCAAACATGCACACAGATTTCTAAGAATAAAAGGAGCGCCAGGAAAGGCTCCGGGGGACTTCAGGGAAATGAGACGCGACAGATTGGTGTCACGTAAGGGAAAGTACAGCAGCAGATCCCCGTCATGGGGGACGTGGCTGCAAATATGTCTTCGTTGCTTTGCGACACATCAAATACTGTAGGAATGTCAGAGGCCCAAACAGGTTGGACTTGGTGAGAGTCCTCTCCTTGGTCAAAGGCCCCAAGCTTGATTATGTGGGCTAATGTTCTGGCACCCAGCTGTCTTCTACAGCAGGGTAGTGGGCAGTCTGTGTTCCTCCAGGTGTTACAGGACTACAGCTCCCACAATCCCTCACTCCTGGTCATGCTGACTGGGGCTGATGCGAACTGGAATCCAATCACATGTGCAAAGTCACTGGGTCTTCATTCCTATTCTAGGAGGCTTTAAGGACCGCCTCTCCCCACACAAACTGTCCCAGACTCTGCGCTTTTCGTCTGAGGTTCTTTTCTATGTCCCCGCCCCCCACCAGAGAAGTCCGGAGAGTGGCAACACAGAAATAGGCCTTTTCTGTGGTGGCTCCCCGGTTGTGGAAAACATTCCTTTTTACCCAGGCCTATGTCTATTAAATAATCTATGGCCCGTAAAAGTGTGGGGTTATTATTTTATGATTAGGCTGGCTGTCAGCATGCTTTTCACTATATTTTTATTATGTTTTTATCATTGGTGTTCTGTCATGTGTTTTCAATGTGGTTCACTGCCCTGGAATCTTTTGACAAAGGGCAGTATATAAATGAATGAACGAATGAAATTTGTGTTTCCTTTCCTGATGCCATTTTCCACTCCTCACAAGCTTGGTATCTTCCTGTTTGTTGGACTTCAATCCCGTCAGCCTCAGCTAGCATGGCCAATGGTCAGGGAACAACAACTTGTAGTCCAACAGCTTCTGGAGGGCATCGGGTATGGGGAAAGTGCCTCATGCCTTGGACTGCTGGATGCAGAGCACTCACATATTTCATGCATCTCTTCATCCAAAGCCATGATATAATTCCACCTCTCTCTGTGCCTGCCCTTATATTACTCTCCCCTGGTAGCTGATGTGCTCATTTCCTCTACTCTTGCTTACTCAATTCCTTGATCCCATGCTTCTACACGTCTAATGCATGCAGTCCTCTGCTGATCATCTGGCCGTATTTCCCAGTCCCTCCTGAGCATTTGGTAGACAATCTGATTATTCTTCTTGTATGTGCACTGCAATCTTTGCACAGGGATGAGAAGGGCTTTGAGTACTACCAATGGTAGCAAAAAAGTGAAACCCACGGAAGAGCTTACTTAACACATGTATATTAGCTGTTCGGCCTTCATGCCTTAGAGACTCCTGTAGAACTCAGTTTAGACATGTCCTTCATCTTTTTATCCCACACAGCAGGAACTGGGAAGGTGGGATAGCTCAGGTGGTAGAGCATGAAACTCTTCATCTCAGGGTCGTGGATTCGAGCCCCATGTTGGGTGAAAGATTCCTGCATTGCAGGGGGTTGGACTAGATGGCCCTCGTGGTCCCTTCCAACTCTACAATTCTATGATTCTATGGTATCAGGATATACTAGTAGATCTCTGGGTGATTTGCAGTGGGCCTTGTAGGTTTGCAGCTTGTAACTCCCAGTTGTTTAACAATAGCAACAAGCAAACTACCGTATTTTTCGCTCTATAACGTGCACCGGATCATAACGTGCACCTCGTTTTTAGAGGAGGAAAACAAGAAAAAAAATTTTTTCTGGTTTTCCTCCTCTAAAAGGCTGGGAGGGAGGGAGGGAGGGAGGAAGGAAGGAAGAAGAGGGGGGAAGCATCTCCCTCCCTCCCTCCCTCCTTGTGCTCTCCAGGGGCGGGGGAGGAACGGACATCCTTTCCCCCCCTCCTTTCCCACCCCGTTCTTTTCCCCCCACCCCTCCGCGCCCGCCAGGACAGCGGGAAAGGGGGCGGGAAAGGAGCAGCGCTGTCCGTTCCTCTCCCGCCCCGCCGGGAGCCATGGCTCCAGTGGCAGAGGCATCCCTCTGCTTAGACTGCAGTGGCAGCCGAGGGATCCCACTGCCAGCCAGTGCCTTCGCTCCAAACGCGCACAGACTTTCCCCCTTTTTTTTTAGGAGGAAGAAAGTGCGCGTTATGGAGCAAAAAATACTGTACTTTCCCCACCTAAATTAGGCTGCGGACTGAAGCAAGCTAACCAGAAGTGGCCTTTTCGCGGGACAGAACTGGCTTCAGTTCTAGTACTGAAAACAAATCCCTCGGCTCAGGACGTGCCCAGAGGCACCACATTCTTTCACTGTATGTCTTCTGCACCTGGTCAGTAGTTCTTCGGGTTCAAATAAAAAAACAAAGTAGCTCCACGAAGCCTATAGTCTGCCCACCCCCTGCCTTACACCACAGCACAGCGATAATGAATCGTGGAAATAACACGTTGAGCCGTTTGTGTCACAGCTGTCAACTTTCGGATTTGAAAATAAGGGATCAGCAACCTCACCTGTCCCGGGGACAGTCTACGGTTCTCGGGGACAATCCACGCCGCGGTAATCCCCCCAGGCTACAAATTAATTTACACCAGGCTACACACCATCCTCTTTCCCCACCTCAGGGTCTCTTTTCCAGGGAGTCTTCTCTTCTCATGCGATGCTTCAGGATCTGTCCTTCCGGTGAGCAGCCAGGGCCGATGTCCTTCAGAATGGATCGGTTTGATCTTCTTGCAGTCCACGGGACTCCAGCACCACAATTCAAAAGCATCAATTCTTCATGGGGGGATTGATCAGGTTCACTCTTTTGGCTCTCTGGCATCCATTAATGACTTCTTATACAAACGTGTTGCAGACTTTGCATCCTTTAACACTCTTTCGGAAGGAGTGTATTTGTGGGCTGGGCTATTGGTGAGCAATGCAGCCGAGCAACGCAGCTGAGGAGCCTCCCTGGACGGCAGGGAGGGAGAGGAGCTGCTTCCTTTGAAATCTGGGAAATTTACGGGATATCTAACAATCTGGGATAGCAGCGGGAAACGGGGCTGGAAAAAGGGAATTTCCCGCAAAAAAAGGGAAACAGCAGAAACAGGCACTGGAATAAGGGGATTTCCCGTTAAAAAAAGGGAAGGTTGACAGCTATGGTTTGTGTGTGTGTGTCCTGTAACTCAACATCACCATCATTCTGGCTCTGGATCACAGTCTCCAGCCGAAGGATATTCCGGCTATTGAACAAGACCTACACTTGATCTTTGCCATTTTGCATTTCAGTTTAACAGGGGTCACCCTCTAGGAACTCAACAAAGGATGCCTGTGGGTGATCACAAAAGCTGTGTGTATCTGGAACGATAACAACTTATTAGCAACCCAGGCAAGAACTTGAAGGAAAGCCCCAGGGCTAGGCATGGACAAAAGACCCAATGAAAATAAATCCAATAGTCAGAAGGAACAGTGCTCTTCACACACATGCTGTTCCGCCACGGCAGACCATTTCTTAGTTATTTTTTTAAAAAAATGAATTCGTGCTTTATGAATGACATCAGTAAAACAGTGCTGGAGAATGACTCCTTTGGTTCTACATGAGAAGATGCATCCAGACTGTCGCTGTTTTGTAGGAAGAATTCAAGCACGTCCTGGAACTAAGTTTGTGCAATTAAATGGATGAAAGAGCTCTACCAACCTAGCCCAAAAATCCACTTTTAAGAAAGAAAGGGACATTTTGCAGTTGGGGAATGCATCGGAAAAGTACAGAATGAGTGAATGATTAAAGAAAAGATGTATGAACACCCTGCAAGCAAACAAAGATGAACGCAGGGCAAATGTTCATTATCATATAACCACCCTGAATGTTACATAAAGACTGGAAGGAGTCTAACCTCCCTGGTAGTTTTGCGCAGGCAAATAAGAACGAATTCTCCATAAACAGGTCATCTGGAGGAGACCCAAGAGCCAGTGTCCTTGCATTCTTGTTACATGGCATTGTCACAAAGGACAGTGAAGATCTCAATGAGCAGCATCTTCCAGTCACATCAGGTTGACTATGGTGCCTCAAAATCTCCATCATGTGTGCTTATTTGTTGTTGTTGTTTAGTCGTTCAGTCGTGTCCGACTCTTCGTGACCCCATGGACCACTCCTGTCTTCCACTGCCTCCCGCAATTTGGTCAGACTCATGTTGGTAGCTTCGAGAACACTGTCCAACCATCACGCCCTCTGTCGTCCCCTTCTCCTTGTGCCCTCCATCTTTCCCAACATCAGGGTCTTTTCCAGGGAGTCTTCTCTTCTCGTGAGGTGGCCAAAGTATTGGAGCCTCAGCTTCAGGATCTGTCCTTCCAGTGAGCACTCAGGTCTGATTTCCTTAAGAATGGATAGATTTGATCTTCTTGCAGTCCATGGGACTCTCAAGAGTCTCCTCCAGCACCAGAATTCAAAAGCATTGATTCTTCGGCGATCAGCCTTCTTGATGGTCCAGCTCTCACTTCCATACATCACTACTGGGAAAACCATAACTTTAACTATACGAACCTTTGTGTGCTTATTTATACAAGTGCAAAACAACCATCAAGATTTCTGTTCCTTATTTTCACATGGCACGTTCAGTACATTGCTAGGGTTGGTAAGGAATTTGTATGAGGTAAAACAGAGATAAGACTGAAATACCTTTTCTATTTTCTTTTTATTTAATTCATTTTCCACATTTCCATCGGGCCATTGTAAACTGGTTCCCCCGCCCACCGCGTTATAGATGGATGAACCCTGGATCCAAGCAATGAAGGTTCACGAGGAAGAGCAAAGCAGGTTTTGCAGTTGGCAGTTCTGATTGGCTAGTGCCACTTTCCTTCCTAGAAAGAACTGTGTTCTTGTTGCCAAATGGCCTGCGGCTACTGCAGCAAAGGAGTAGTCATTCGAACAATGGCTACCAGCCAGAGAACTAAGGGCATTGGGCAGTTTTCATATTGTTTTAGCATTGTCTAGGTCACTTGGATCAGAATGCAAGGTAAACATATTGAAAGATCGGCCGGAGAGGGGGGGAGAGAGAGAAGGTGTTGTAGTTTCTGTGATGTGAAGCCAGCCAGATATAGCTGAGGAACCCTATAGTGAAGAACTCAGCACTTACCTGGGAGTAAGCAGCACTGGATGCAGTGGTACTTACTTCCAAGTAAAGATGGGTAGGGTTTCTCTGTCAATAAACACACCAATAACTGCCAAGGGCACAATCTGATGCAATTATGCTTTGGAGTTCTATTGGAACCAGTGTGCTTAATGCTTAGTTATGAGTTGGACTGTGGGTCAGACTGGATGGGATCTTAAATGCATTAATGTACCATGTTTTCTTCCAAGCAGCAGCCATGGGTGGTGGGATGATCAGGATTGAGAGCCTGGTGTGTCAACCCTTATCGCATTGCCGTATTCCCAGCGAAAATCACATCCCCAAACTGCTATTAGCCTCAGGAGGGACACTTCCATCACAACCTCAATTCCCAACCCTACCCAACTGTTCTTTAGAAGAAGGAAACAGCCACGTTAAATGCAATCACACTTTTAGTTGGGCTGGCTAAGAACTTGCCTCGAGAGAGGCTCCTATTTGCCTTTTTGAAATCTGTAGGGACAGCTTCAGCTTGGGGGATCCAGTGGTTGTAAAGACGTCATTTTTCAAAAAAACGTCTCTCTAAAATTACAGCACACAGCAGTTCCTACTGAATGCAAATATAGGAGAATTGCTACATTTCCCTAACATTCAGGAAGGTTCTAAAAAGTGGGATCGTGCACTTCAGAGAAGCATGAAACATTTATCATGTAAAAGCAGAAACCTAACAATATATAATAATAATCAGTCAATCAATATTATAATTATTATTATAGTGTTTCAATTAAGTACATAAAATAACGCTAATGTCAACAATAACTTCAATTAATTAATTACTATAAGCAGTACAATAAGCTTGGCGTTGTTGTATTTGGCTAGTATCTTGTGCTAAAGCCGGTGAACTCAAGTTTAGTGATCTCTTTCTCATTAGCAAAATTAGTCCGATCGATGCGTGAGCTTGGGCTTCCGACATTGGTCAGCCAGGCCTTCCTGCAAGGAGAAAGTAAAGGGCAGAGAGAAAGTTAGAGCACTGCAAGATTTCCTGTATAATACTCACTCTGCTTGTGCGTTTCATGGGTTCCCTTCAACTTCGAAAGACCTCCTATCCCTGTATAGACCTGGAAAATTCCTGCTGATTTTAATGGCGCTGGAGCTCAATCAATGCGTAGTTCATATAGTGGGTTGTTATGGATTTAACGAAACCCTCTCTGCAAACACCGATATAGCATATAAACACACACAAATACATTATCATCACTGTGGTCGGAAAGGTCTGGCAGGGTCAACACATTAAGTCTCAACCAGAAAGCGAACGAAATTAAAAAGCATGTTATTAAAATTCAACAATGGGCACCAAAAGGTTAGGAAATGTCAGGATTCTGTCTAGTCTTAATGCAAAGCCTTTGGGGTATATATGCAGCACAATATTTCATCAAAAAAATCAATGCTCTCTCCTTCTTTGCTTCCATTACGTGGATTTTCAGCACCGGCTAAGTGAGAAATTTGCAACCTATTTACTCCAGAGAAACCCTATTAGTATCTTCCATCCTGTGGATTGGTGGTTTACTTCTGCGCTCTGATTCCCCCAAACACATGGCATATGAAAGCAATGCAAACAAAGTCAGTGATTGCTTACAAACCATGAACCATGAGTCTGAGCAGATCGTAGTAACTACCCATTGTTCAAATAAGCTTTCCGCACACAGCATGGAACATTCATGGTAAATGTTATTAGGCAGTTTTCAGTCTTGTTCTTAAACCTGCAAACACTAGAGACACAGGTTGCCATGCTAGCTGGGGCTGATGGGAGTTGGAGTCCAACAGCATCTCATGGGCACCATGTTGGCTGTCCCTGACTTAAGACAATGGGCTGTGTCGCAAAATTACTCCCAGATCATTATAACTAAGCACTCCCTATTCAGACTAAAACTTTCCGGGGAAGAGCTCTAGTCTTCCCTAGAAATTACTACGAAGGGTGATCCTCTTCATGTCGCGAGAAGCATGGACTGAAAGGAATTGAATGTGTCGCTCTCAAGACTTGGGGAGCCTTGTCTGCTGAAGCGGAATGCTTTCATCTGCCGGTGCCATTAAAGTCAAAATCTGCCTGTCTCTGCTGCCATGGAAACCAAATTCACCCGTTTGGCAAAAATGGGGAGGCTGGTGTTAAGGTTTCCATGCCTCCTCTTTCTAAAGGATCGAGGAAACCCAGGACGCAACGGCGGGTAAAGCTTACGAGGCTATTAATCACATGAGATCACAGGGAATACATGACATCTCTCTAGAGCGGAGGTAAGCAGAATGCAGAGAGGAGTCTACTGGAACATCTCTGGATGATTTGTAGTAATGGGCAATAATTGTTTGTTTGATGAGGATCGCGGTGGCGGCGTCCCCTGCACGAGGATCGTGGCAGAAGCGGCCCCTGCGCAAGGATCACGGTAGCAGCCTGTGGGCAGGTCGCCCCGCCCTCACCACACCGGGTACCAGAGGAGCTAGCTACGCCCCTGCTTCCAACAAAAGATTAAAAATACATTAAAACATCAGTCATTAAAAACTTCCCTAAACAGGGCTGCCTTCAGATGTCTTCTAAAAGTCAGATAGCTGCTTATTTCCTTGACCTCTGCTGGAAGGGCGTTCCACAGGGCATGCGCCACTACCGAGAAGGCCCTCTGTCTGGTTCCCTGTAACCTCACTTCTCACAATGAGGGAACCGCCAGAAGGCCCTCAGCGCTGGACCTCAGTGTCTGGGCTGAGCAATGAGGGTGGAGACGCTCCTTCAGGTATACTGGGCCGAGGCTGTTTAGGGCTTTAAAGGTCAGCACCAACACTTTGAATTGAGCTTGGAAATGTACTGGGAGCGAAGGCAGGCATTTTCCTAATAGATAAAAGGCAAGGTTCAATCAGGATGTATTTATTTATTTATTTATTTATTTATTTATAATTATAATTGTAATGCTGGCCTCTAGCACGCACATGCCCAGTAGAAACCTTGCTCAGTTTCTTATAGTGTCAGGCTTCCGGGACTCGGCTTCCTCCCCCCCCCCCCCTTTTGGCCGTAGATAAGCAGGACAAAGCGAGAATAGTCGCTTATCATTTAAAGAGTCTTTAATGATCACAGCAAAAGAACAAAGCAGCCATTCTCAGAATGATGGTGTTCCCAATTAAGGTTTCCACCCACTTCCCCCCTAGTCACTTCCGCGCCTTGCAACCTGATCTCGCAACCACCATGCTTTTTCTGTAGCCACCTTAACTGTTCTACATGACCTTGGACTGATAGGCTGGACACTTTCCAGCAAGAGAGAGTCTGTTAGCGCACTCTCTCTCTCTCTTCCAGTTCTTCTTCACTTTGCTGTTCACCCCCCGCCCCAGTTCGTCCCAACTTTTGCCTTCAGAACTATGCCCCTCTGCAAACCGCTGTTCCAAATCTATACTGCTCCACTGCTCCTGGGCAGCTTCAGGATCCTGGTCAAGGAGGGCGAGGCTCCCACCATTCCTCATCAGAGCAGCACTCCTCAGCCTGGTCTCTTGACATCTAGGCAGCTGCCTTGCACTGAATCAGACCGCATATTTCTCTAGCTCAGTATTGTCTGCAGCTGAGGTGGTTCATCTGTGGTCCTCCAAATGCTGTTGGACTCCAACTCCCAACACCCCCCCCCAGCTAGCCTGGCCAGTAGTCAGGGATGATGGGATTTGTAGTGTACAGGGATGGTCCGCAGGTTTGTGGCTGAGCATCTGCTTGCATGCAGAAGGTCCCAGGTTCAATCCCCTTGACCTCTCCAGGTAGGGCTGGGAAAGAGTCACCGCCTGAAACTCCGGAGAGCTTCTGCCAGTCAGTGTAGACAACATTGAGGTAGATGGACCCATGGACTGACTTGGTACAAGCAGGGCCGGCGTGTCCATTAAGGCAAACTAGGCAGTTGCCTAGGGCGCCAAAATGGAGGGGGCGCTGGCCAGCCTGCCCCCCGCCCTGCCCCCCGCCACCCCAACCAGCGGCGGAGCAAGTAGCTTGGGGCGAAAACCGCGGCGGCGGGGGTGCTTGCCAGCCTGCCCCCCGCCCCAACCAGCGGCAAAAACCGTGGCGGCGCGGGGCGCCCGGCCGGGCAGGGGGCGGGGCACCATACGTCATGCGCAATGATGTCACGTGGCCCGCCCCCTCGCCTAGGGCGCCAAAATCCCTAGCACCGGTCCTGGGTACAAGGCAGCCTCCTATGTGGTCTAGCAAGCTCTGGAGGATCACAGGTTAGCCACCTCTGATCTAGACTGGCTGTCTCAAGGTTGTAGAGCAGAGTCTTTCTCAGCTCTTCACAGAGGTACCAGGAACTGATCCTGCCACCATTTGCATTCAAGTCATGTGTTCTGCAACTCAGCTGCAGCACATAGACAGGTTTTCTGTGCATTCAGCAAAGTGTGCATTTTCCTGAAGGTCAACATGCTCACGATCCAGAATTACAAAACAATTTAAGGCAGGAAAGGGGGATTTTTTTCACATATTATTATCCGTTCTGCATCCCACGCTCCTTTGTACAAGCTTAAACTGAATGCCGCACTGTGTGATTTACCATTTAAATGAAGTACATCAAACAGCATTTGTTAAAAAGACCTAGGCTGCAATCCTGCCTACAGTTGTAAGCTGCCAAATCCTACCACAGTTTTCAGCGTAAATTATGTGCTTTGCAGGAATGTCGCCCTAAGGGAGAGCCAATTCCCTATAGAAATATGTATCATTTTACAGTCTGTAGCAAATATTATTTTAGCAATGCCTAGAAAGAAAAATCAGGATCCCTACACATGTAAATGAAAAGAGACTCTTTGAATTAATGAATACGTCCTTATATCGTTTCCAATAAAGCCTTACAATTAAATTCAGATTTCACTTGGAGAGAAAAAGCACTTCATTAATTGTATACAATTATATCAAAACAAACAAACAAAAAACAGCCCCCAAGCATTGCAACTAGCATGAGTGGAAGCGGAATATTGATTTATTGCGCATTAATGCTCACAAAGAACAAGGCCACTAACGAATTTGATTCATTATCCCTTGTTTGAGTTCTTGGCCAATTATTATTTTCCACAAAACTTCCATTGGCCTGGGGTTTACCATAGCTAAAGCTTATTCTGAACCAGGGATGGGAAACCCAGTCCTGAAAATATTGGGACTCCAGCTTTCAACTACCCCGGTTAGCACAGTCAGTGGGCAGGGTTAATGGAAGCTGTATTCCATCAACAATCTGGTCTCCTGCCTTTGGTTTAGAACAAAGCAGGGCAAATGATATCTGGAGTAGCTTATCTGATCTGATAAATAATACAGTATCTGATTAACATAGTTGTAAAATGACATTTTTAAAAAACCAGGATCTGATAAACATTATTTGAAGCTCCCAGGCCGGGGAACATTAGTTGGATCAAACCAATGAAACCGATCAAACAAGTTAGCCATGACTAACTCCCATCTAATTTTTAATGGGTTATTTGTGACAAGTAGTAATTGCAAGCTCAGGGTCATCATCTTCCAAATCTCAGTCACACACACACAGTTCAAGCACCACCCATTAATGAGTGAAGGCAGCCCTGTTTAGGGAAGTTTTTAATGTTTGATGTTTTATCATGTTTTTAATATTCTGTTGGGAGCCGCCCAGAGTGGCTGGGGAAACCTAGCCAGATGGGTGGGGTATAAACAAAAATTTATTATTATTATTATTATTATAAACTTCTACAATTTTTGGCCATCACACCGGTAAATTAAGAATACACAATATTATACCAAGAGTATGACTTGGAGTGCAAATACTACTGCTCTGGTAAAGAAGGCCCAGCAGAGAATTTATTTCCTCAGACTTTTAAAGAAGAACAATCTGAGTGAGAGACTGCTGGTGTCCTTCTACCGAGGCTCCATAGAGAGCATTCTTATATACTGTATTTGTGCTTGGTTCTCCAGCTGCACAGCCAGGGAGAAGAAGGTACTTCAGAAGGTCATAACCACAGCCAAAAATATTATTGGTCATCCTCTCCCATCTCTGGAAGAACTATACAGTTCCCGTTGCCATAAAAAGGTAAACAATATTTTAAAGGATCCATCTCATCCAGGATATAGTCTCTGCACCACTGCCTTCGGGAAGAAGATATAGAACAATTAGATCAAGAACAAATAGATTGAAGAACAGTTTCTACCCAAGAGCTATAACCATCTTAAATGCTGTAACCAGATAATATGACCTTGGAGAGCTGTGATGGGTGTATGTATGTATGTGTGTGTGTGTGCGTGCGTGCGCGCGCGTGCACGCGCGCATATGTGGCTTTTTTTGGTGTGTGTGTTTTGTGCTTTTTTTTCTTTTTCTTTCTGGTTTTTACGGGACGGCATGCAATTTCGTTGCACTTGTATAGCGTTGTGCTTGTACTTGTGCAATGACAATAAATAAATTATCTTATCTTATCTAAATTTACACAAGTCCTGTTTGTAAATTGCAGGTTATAAGCCAAGGAGATGGGTTTAACAGCACTCTCCTATGTGTCTCCACTGCAAAGCAAGTTCCATTGATTTCAATGCGGCGTAATGACACGTAAGCAGGTATCGCATATCCCAGGGGTCAGCAAACTTTTTCAGCAGGGGGCCAGTCCACTCACTGCCAGAGGAAGAGGAATGTGGGGGGAGCGCACCGCCCCTGGCAGCATGATCCCGGTGGGGTGCCATCACGGCTGCCCCCCTGCCTGCGCTGGGCACCACGCCCCCAGGACGCGTGCCACGCCCCCAGGATGCGCGCCAGCCTCGGCCCTGCCTACTCTCCGCCCCCGGGGCCAGAGCATGAAGCTCCGCCACTGGGTCCACCGTCCCTCAGACCTTGTGGGGAGCTGAACTATATTTTGGAAGGAAAAAATGAACAAATTCCTATGCCCCACAAATAACCCAGAGACGCATTTTAAATAAAAGCACACATTCTACTCATGTAAAAACACGCTGATTCCCGGACCGTCCACAGGCTGGATTTAGAAGGTGATTGGGCCGGATCCGGCCCCCAGGCCTTAGTTTGCCTACCCATGGTATATCCTATGGGATAATTTTGCCATGCACAACTGTTATAGGGTCTTCTTGGTTTGCTTTTTATTTTCTCTCTCTGACAAAGTACGTTGGAGGAGATGGTAAGCAAGGGAGAACTTTAGCTCTAACGGATCTTCCGTCCTCCTGCCCTGTTTTCATGCGTTCGCCATCTTGGCCTTGTTATGGACAACGGTTGGTCGCCTGTTGAGGGGGCCAGATAGGAATTTTCCCAGATGGCAAATTGGCACCAGCCATGTGGTTTTCACCTGCCTCGTAGCTATCGTCACAACTTTGTAAGGTTTGGCGGTTAGGCATTGTTAAAACCTGGTTTATGGGAGGGGAGGTTCTGGCCTTTACCTGCCCCTCCTCTTTAAGGGTATTCCGTTAAAGGGATCCGGGGGTGTAGATCTTGTCCGAAGTCCAGGTATGGCCTAGGGCAATGCCACGACCCCATCGGGGACCCTAGGGGAGCATCAGCAGGGCTCCCCCTACTTGTGGTTGACCCTTACTAGACTACCTGCATGGTGGGCAGGAGTCAGATATAGTCGGTTCAATCCCAATGCCTAAGACAATACCACTCACATTCTGTAACCAATATGTGGCCTTAATTATCCCATTAACCCAAAATACTGGTGTCCGTGTGTTTTATTATTCATCAAATAGGAGGGGCGTGGGGCCTTGACATGCAAATAGGGCATAACACCAGTCCAAATGGCACAGCTGGTTGTCACTTGATGACAACTTGGACTCCATATGGGAATGCGTCATCACAGATTAGACACCGAGGACCAAGGGGCTGGCAGATGTTGCCGGACTCCAACTACCATCATCCCTGACCTGACATCATCCCGGATGCTGGCTTGGGCAGAAGGGAGTTGGAGTCCAACAACATCTGGACAGCTGCAGGTTTGGCTATTCCTGCCTTGAGCCAAACTTCTAGATCACTTCAAATGCAATGACTTTCTGTTCAGCTGGCTCCTACATTTAGCCTACATTCTCTGCCTCCAAGTCCGAGCCCCTCCCCAGGGAAAAGGGGACATATTGTGTGTGATTTCACACATCAGGCATGTGCATGTGACATTGCGCATCCACGTAGCAGCAGCGGGCACCCACAATCCTGAGGGAGAGATGGCACCCCTGAGTGCATAGATAACCTGTGGCAAGCATTCTCCAGTCCAGGGATGGTTGCAGCTGACAGATCAGCTGAAGGTGGTAAAAGGTCCTTTCAGCCACCAAATCTGGATGCTCAAGTGTCGTAACAGCCAGGTCAGAAAAGCTGCAAAAAAAGAAAGAAAACTTGTCTGGTGGCCCAAGTTTAATCCGCCAGACTCATAGCAGCTTCTGCCATTTCCTTGTGCTTTATTTATTTATATGCTAAATAAATGATGAAGGGCTGTTCACATTATATAAGTGATATCACGTTTGGCTCTTTCGTTCTCCGAGCAGGAGGACGCGACTATGCACTCCATGCTCGGTTTCCAGGGACAGTTTCCAACAGGGGCTGGAAAGAGGCCCGGAGTATTTCTGTGGCTTTAGAAACTCAGAGGTGTCGCCTCCCATCGTCTCTGATCAGGGATGGGGAGGAATTGCATCAAATTCGCACGTGCTGAACCAATGCGCAAACTGAATCGCAGCTATCCCTTGAAATTTGCACTCCTCTAACCAAATAAATGGGTGCAGGAAAAGTGTGCATTGGGGGAAAGTGTGCACAATAATGCTTATATTAGTGAAGGCAGCATACATAAAGGCATTATATTATGCAAAATGGCATACAATGATGCATATACCAGACCAGTTTGCTTACGGGACTGCCTTGCCCCATTCGTGCCAGTCAGATCTGTGGAACTTGCACTTCTACAAGTGCCACACATTGTTTTCCATGTTTGTAAGGAAACATTCCTTTACTGTGGCATTCCTTTACCTTTGGAACTCCCTGCCTCTTGATACTAGACAGGCACCATCACGTAACTCTTTGAGCCATCTGCTGAAAACCTTTATGTTTCGGGGACCTGTCCAGACACGTGATTTGGTGACACCTCTTTTTAAAATTTCCTTTAAACGCTTGATTCCAATTGTTTTCATGTGTCTTTAATGGGTTTTTAATTGTTTGATTGCATTTCTTATTTCCGTAATTGCATTTTTAAAATCATAGACGGGTTTTGCTGTCCTGGGCTTCTTTGGGAGGACGGATGGAATATGATAATAAATGCATACATGCAATGCATACATACATGTTAACTCATATGTGCTGGCGGGACTGTGAGTTTAAAGATGTAAGGGAAGACCTATAGCTCAGTGTTAGACAGAATGTCCCAGGTTCAAACACCGGCATCTCCAAGCAGATCTGGGCAAGAATGTGTGCCTGAAATCATGAAGAATAGCTGCTGGTTAGAGGAGACAGTGCTGAGCAAGATATACAGTGGTACCTTGGTTCTCAAACTTAATCCATTCCGGAAGTCCGTTCCAAAACCAAAGCGTTCCAAAACCAAGGCACACTTTCCCACAGAAAGTAATGCAAAATGGATTAATCCGTTCCAGACTTTTAAAAACAACCCCTAAAACAGCAATTTAACATGAATATTACTATCTAACGAGACCATTGATCCATAAAATGAAAGCAATCAACAATGTACTGCAGTCACATAATCAATCAATCAACCAACCAACCAATCAATCAATCAGTAGCTGAACTGGGTTCCACACAGTCACAAAAAAAGAGCCTCATAAACAAAAACGCAAAATAAATAGCAAAAACCTCTGCATAACACTCAAAACGGAAGTGTGGCACTCAAAACAGAGCACCTTTGGCTTCTGAAGAAAGTTCACAAACCGGAACACTTACTTCCGGGGTTTGCAGTGTTTGGGTTCCAAGTTGTTCGAGTACCAGGGTGTTTGAGAACCAAGGTACCACTGTACTGTGCTTCTGACTCAACACAAGGCCGCACCCTATGTCCCAGGAAGATATGAGACAAGAGCTCAGGACATTTCAGCAAAATCCTGTAATCCATCATCACTTAGCGGGAATATGCCTATTGTGATTTCGCCCCGATATGTTTGAAAGTATAAAACATGCATTCAAGCATTTTGTTTCAAATCTACTGGCAGGCAAGGGGTCCTCTGCCATCCCACCCCCCACTTACCATTTCTAAATGGCCAGGGTCCAATTTCAGTGTTTGTTGTTTGTTGTTCTCTTTGTGAAGGGAAGCAATTTAATTTTTTTTTTTTTAACCCCAAAACGATTCTAACTTAATTCAAAAAAGAGATCTTTTCAGGCTTGGAGCCCAGCACAGGAAGTTACAATCCAACCCAAATATTTTTGAGCTTAGCTGTAAACCCCTGAAAAGTAAGAGTTTATAGGAGTGAGTGCTGACAGATCCTCTGCTATTGTGGTACAAATGGTTCTGCTCCGATTACATCATTTTCCTTTGTACTCATGTGGGAGAAACGGCCCTTTATTTATGCAGCGTTTGGTTCTTCAAGCTGAAATTGTGGCAGAGAAATTGCATCTAACTCCACCCTGAATCTGATACGAATTATTGCACTTTAGCAAGAAGAAGGTGTGGGCGGGCGTTTTGGATTTCACCTACTTGCAGATATTCGGTCTCTCCTATTTATTTTCTTTAAGCTTCCATGTACTCATGTAGCAATGTATTACATACCCTGCAGAGATCCCAGTAGACATGGGACTCGCCCACCCAGAAAAGGCTCCTTGCAAGATTTCGGTGGAGGCAACAACTTCACACAATGCTTTCGTACAGGTGGAACTGCCTTAAAGTCTCTCTTAAAATAAACAGGGAAGGTTGAGGGTCTGGGTTAGAGAAGGGCTTGAATCAAACATTAAGAGAGAGCTGTGCTTGCCATTTTCCCCACAGGATATGTGGCTCATGTGGAAATTTCCTGTATCAGTGGAGCGCCTGCTTGGAGGCCAGCATGGAAGATGCTGTAGGTCTTGAACTCGGGACTCTGCAAGCAGAACCCATATGTCTTGAACTCTGTACCACTATGGTTGCCTGTAAGGATTGCACTCTGCTGTGCTTCAGTGTCACCACTGCAAATTGCCAGAATGTGTTATTGTAGGCACAGAAACCCTCCACATGTCCCTATTTTCCAGGGACAGTCCCAGATTTACAGTTTCTGATTTAATCCTGGAATGTCCCGCTTTTCCTTAGGATGTCCCTATTTTCACTGAAGAAATATTGCAAGGGTTTGAGGTGACACAAGGGGCTTCTGACTCTATCTGCAGAGGCCCAACCTGCCAGCGTTGAGCACACGTGAGCATGCACTTCATCATTCATTGCAATGGGCAGACCTGATTTGAATGTTCAGAAGATCAGTGGGCTCCACTGGGATTAATGGGGAAGCTATGTTCCGCAGACAAGCTGTATGGAGAGAAGTTTCTCTCTCTTGCAGCTGACGAGGACAGGCAAAAGGAAGTCCTTCACACAGTGTGGAGGAGCCATCTCTAGGGGGCCCCGGGGCCCCAAGCACCCACAAAATTTTTGTTGTGGGTGCTCTGCCCCCACACCGCAGGGCCCCTACGCTACCTCTGATGCCTTGCGAAGCACCGGAAGTCACGTCCGAGGGTTTGCAAGACCTCGGAACCTGACTTCCAGTGCCACCGGGTTCTGAGGCCACGTGACGTCATGATGTCACACCACACATGACATCATGATGTTATGTCACGTTGGGCACCCATAACCTGGGGCCCAAGTTGGCATCCCTGGATAGTGAAAGTAAAAAAATTGCTGTTGAAAGGTGTGGCGACGGCCACCAACTCAGGTGGTTTTAAATGGGGACCGGCCAGATTCATGCAGAATAAGGCAATTTATGTCTTATAGTAATTATGGCTGTATATTACCTCCAGAAGGAACAAGCTTGAATACCAGGTGCTGAGGAACAATGGGAGAGGGGGACTGATGTTGTGTCCTGGTTGCGGGCTTCCCGGAAGCATCTGCTTGGCCATGCTCAGTTGGTAGAGCATGAGACTCTTAATCCTGAGGTCGTAGGTTCGAGCCCCATACTGGGGCAAATGATTCCTGCATTGCAGGGGGTTGGACTAGATGACCCTCGTGGTCCCTTCCAATTCTACAGTTCCACGATTCCACGACGCTGGACCGGATAGGCCTTTCGTCTGACCCAGCAGGGATCTTCCTACGTCCCGCTGAGTGTTCGGGGGCTCCTTGCGCCTATCAAAGTTCTCTTGGCAATAAGCAAATTTATACGCATGATCCTGATTAATGCATGATGGTGTGTTCCCCTTCCTCCCAGTGAATGTTTAAATAATACATAGCTGCCTCAGCTGTCCTGGCTCACAGCACTTTACCTAGGAAATGTGCAAACAATCAGATCATAGGATTTGCTAGTGCACCCTTGGAGCGTTAATTGATAGACATTTCCGATCCTGGGAGTGGATTTCTGACATTCGTAAACCACACAGGGGGAGGGACATCTAAGGTTCCTCACACACAGTTTAAGTAAGGCAACTGTGCAAGGCTTAGATCTAGCTACGTGCACAAAGAAATCAAATATGTATATGGCGGCGAAAAGGAAGCGCTCTTCTTTATCAAGACAAAGGCAAATCACGTGGTTGCAGCAGGGAGTTGGAGGGATCTGAGTCAATTAAATATTAATAGATACTACTTTTCTAGTTTTCTCTAAAGCCGTTAGATGCAATATATTTTTAAATGCACCAGGAAGTGGAGAGAGATTTAAAGCAGAGATTTTTTTTTAAAAAAAACTTTTAACCGCATGCATCTATAGTTTTAATTGAATCAAGGCAAGCCCAGGTTTATTAAAAAAAAAAACACTTTGCAGCTCTTGGGACTGAGAACTATGAAAAATTGGAAATATTTAGGACTTGTGGAATGTAGCAAAAGAGGAGGGTCTCCAACCCCAACTTTAACACTCTGCTTGTCTGTTTCTGCCCTTTCTCCAGTTGTCTGCTCCTTCCTGCAGTCTCTCCATTTGAAAACTGAAGTGTGGAATCAAAGGTTACTCTGGCTGTCCTGGAATTTAAAAGAAGAAGCTTCAGATCTGGCTTTTAAAAGCTAGACCTTTGAATGAATGAAAGGCTGTATGCAGGGAAGAAAAAAAAGGCAGGCAGCAGCAGGAGAAGGGATGCATGTCAGAATGCAGCCAGCTGATCTTTGGTCTCCATAAAAACAGCAACTACGTTAATCCATGCATAAGGTGACCCCTTGCACAGTACAGTGCCTTAAATCAGACATGTGAGTATTATTTGCATCTACGGGATGACAACACAAGTCCGGCATCTGGTAAACGGTGCAGAGTTTGGCAGCCTTAGAATCCCAGTTTTCTTTTTTGTTGAAAAAGACACAAGTTTCCAGACCTTAAGGTTGTAGAGAAAAAAGCTTGGAAGTACGCCTGATCACATATCCTTTCTAAATGATCATTTTTACAGTGCAAAGAATGTCCTTTTTTAATAATTTACTCATTTGTTTTCATTTCAGCTGAACGTTAGGAGAAACCTCTTGACAGTAACAGCAGTTTGACCTTGGGTCCAGTTAGCTAAAGGGATGGTAGGCTCTTGCTCAAGGGAGCTCTTCAAGCAGAAGAAAGACAGCTTTGCTCAATATAAATAATTTCTGTATATTATTTTCACAAATATATGGTTTTCATACACATCCCCCCCCCCAATATGTGTTTTTCTACACGTCGGGAAGAGCGGAATAGATGGACCCACCTTCAGTTGTGGAATGAATAGAGCTTCTCCTCCATTCCTGGAGTGAGACCCCTCTTCTTACTTCTAAAGTAACATGGGATGCCCAAGAAAACGAAGAACTGAATGCGGAAGTGGACTGTTGCACTAAATCCGCTGTGCCACACCTGCTCCAGTTGGGACGCATGATCAGGGCCGTCTTAAGCATATCCGGCGCCGTGGTGCAAAGATCCCTCCGGCGCCCACCCTGGCAACTCCAAAACAAGGGAGGGGGCAGTGGAAAATGTTGTCTGCCTCCCCCACCGCCCCGATCCCTGGCGGGGTGGCGGTGATCAAGCAGGAAAACAAGCTGGCGGACATGCTCCCCAGCATCGGGGCACCCGGGAAGGCTGCACGCCACCTTTTGCCAGGAAACAGGAGGAAGACAACGACTGGGAGCAAAGCCGTGCAGCCCCCCCCCCCACTCGCTAGGGCGCCCCTGAGAGGCTGGCGCCCTGGCGCAACGAACCACTAAGACCAATGGGAAAGATGGTTCTGCGCATGATGCTCCAGTGGGCACATGCAGCTGCTATATGAACAGGCTTTCCCATTTATCCCCATGGCCAGGGCAGCTCTGTGCATTTTTCTCAATGGATAAGCAGACCTCTCCCCGCACCCCCAGTTCAATTTAGTTACTGAAGTAAATGGGGAAGCCTTTGCACGTGAGGGGACCTTGCGCCCTCATTCGCGCCCCCCCCCCGTGCCTGATAGAAGAAATGGCCGCTGGAGTGCCGGAAAGGAATAGGCAGAGCATACTTAAGAGGATTCTCCGGAGGTCCTCTTAGTGCTATTGTTTCATGCTGGTGCTCCTCTGAACAGCACTCAAGGTGGCAGGGAGGAAGGGAAACGCATCTCGGACTGAAAGTCCTCATTCATCTAAAACTGTCAAGGCAAAAAGCTTTCAGTTCTGACCCTTTTTACACGCGCCTCTGCCTTCCCCCTGACGCCTCTGCAAGGTTAGCTCAGGGCACCCATAAGACTGTCAAGAGAAGCATCCCCTGGGCTCTCTTAAGTGTTTGGATAAGGTCTGAAACTTGTTAAGTACTCCGAAGGCATCACTTTGCCCAGAGCTATTGGTCCTTGGGCCGGAAGCGCCAAGTGATTACGTAAAAAGATATTCCAGGAAGGCGAGACACATCTTGCAGAGGAAAGGAACACACGTACGCACCACAATCCATCCATGTGCTTCACAAGCAAAATAAGTGCATGTGAATCTGGGGCCAGAACTATGTGGCAAGCTGGTGAACATTTGGATTAAAATCCACGGCTCGCAACTAGGGAGGAGGGTGGGAACTCGGGTCAATTCACATTTTTTATGTGAACCTACCTGATTTGCAGGGACACGGGTGGCGCTGTGGTCTAAACCACTGAGCCTAGGGCTTGCCGATCAGAAGGTCGCGGTTCGAATCCCCGCGACTGGGTGAGCTCCCGTTGCTAGGTCCCAGCTCCTGCCAACCTAGCAGTTCGAAAGCACGTCAAAGTGCAAGTAGATAAATAGGAACCGCTCCGGTGGGAAGTTAAACGGCGTTTCCATGCGCTGCTCTGGTTCGCCAGAAGTGGCTTAGTCATGCTGGCCACATGACCCGGAAAGCTGTCTGTGGACCAACGTCGGCTCCCTCAGCCAGTAAAGCGAGATGAGAGCCGCAACCCCACAGTCGTTCGCGACTCGACCTAACGGTGAGGGCTACCTTTACCTTTACCTTTACCTGATTTGCACTTACTAAACAATACATGAACATGGGGTGTAAACTGAATAAAACAAACATGCAAATTAACTGAAAAACCTAGTATGGGGCACCCCAGAAGCATGCACAAACAGTTTTCTGGGAATTTGATGCTTGCAAGGGGGGAGGGATCCTGCTTGCCTCCATTTATGTTCTGCTTGTGCATCCATGAACAAAGATCACAAAGACACAGAGTCATTAGCACTTTCTCACTGTCTTTTGGCCACTGGAACGTCTCACCCTTCTTGCCTTGTATGGTGACCTCAGTCGGGGGAGACAGGGGAAATGTGTGCTTGTCAATTCTCCTCGACCTCTCAGTGGCTTTTGATACCATTGACTGAGTTAGGAGTGGGTGGCACTACTTTGCAGTGCTTCCAGCCTACTTGGGTGGTCATTTCCAGAGGGTGATGCTTAGGGAGTGCTCTTCGGCCCCGTGGAGCCTTCAGTGTGGGGTTCCTCAGGATTTGATGTTATCCCCTGTGCTGTTTAACATCTACACGAAACCGCCGAGTGGCGTTATCCAGAGTTTTGGAGTACATTGTCAGCAATATGCTGCTGAAACGCAGCTCTCTTTCTCCTTTACATTTGCAGGTGAGGAGGGATGTGCTGGACTATTGCTTGGCCCACTAATGGACTGCATGAGAGCTCACAAACTGAAGCTCAATCCAGATAAGAAGAAGAAGAAGAAGAGTTTGGATTTGATATCCCGCTTTATCACTACCCGAAGGAGTCTCAAAGCGGCTAACATTCTCTTTTCCTTTCCTCCCCCACAACAAACACTCTGTGCGGTGAGTGGGGCTGAGAGACTTCAAAGAAGTGTGACTAGCCCAGGGTCACCCAGCAGCTGCATGTGGAGGAGCGGAGACGCAAACCCGGTTCACCAAATTACAAGTCCACCGCTCTTCAACACTACACCACACTGGTGAGGCACTGCTAGTGGGCAGTTCCCTAGACCAGATGGGTGGGAGCTTGCCTGCTCTTGAGAGAGTTACACTCCCACTGAAGGAGCAGGTACGTAGTTTGGGGGTACTTCTGGATCCTTTGCTGTTGCTTGAGGGTCAGGTGGTCTCAGTGGCACAGAGTGCTTACCATCAGCTTCGGCTGGTGGCCCAGCTACGCCCCTATCTGGACAGGGATAGCCTCACTTCTGTTGTCTACAGTCTGGTAGATTACTGCAACACATTATACCTCTGAAGATGCTTCACAAAATTCAGCTGGTGCAGAAATCGGTGGCCAGGTTGTTCACCGGGGCAAGACAGTTTGAACATATTACACAAATTCCGGCCCGACTGCACTGGCTTCCAGTTAGTGTCTGGGCCCGATTCAAAGTGCTGGCATTGACCAATAAAGACTCAAACAGCTCAAGGACTGCCTCTCCCTATATAAACCAACCTGGACCCCGCAATCATCTTCTGAGATTCTTGGTTGTGTGTCCCTTCTACATGAGGTCCAGAGGGTGGCAACATGAGAATGGGCCTTTTCTGTGGGGGCTCCCTGTTTGTGCAATGCTTTCCCTAAGGAGGCTCACTGGTGCATTCATGGTACATCTTTAGGCGAAAACATTCCTCTTCAGCCCAGGCCTTTGGCTGATTAATGTTCTATGTCCTTTTTTGTAGGAGTGGGGGTTATGGGGTTGTTTTGTTCTTGTTCTTATTATGTATTTCGTGTTTTTATTTTTGTATTTTTTATTTTTATTTTTGTATTTTCTGTATTTTGTATTTCTGCATTTTTATGCTGTGAACCGCCCCAAGTATCTTCAGATGAAGGGCGGTATGCAGATTTAATAAATGATTAAATGAATAATAACAACGATCGGTGCTTTATTTCTGGGGGGACGCAGGGGTACGCATACCCTAAATATTTTTTGAATCTAAGTTTCGCCTCATTGAGGGGCAGTATTTCAATATTAGGAAAATACCCCTAAACATTTTTTGGGGGGAGGGGAAGCACTGACAACAATACTTTGGGAAGCAAAGTTAAGGAGACATCAATAGAACACAATTGCTCCATCCAAGAAGGGAGAATGTCCTTCTACACATGCAGCTATTGTGGGTGTAAGTTTGCATCTAGAAGTGCATTTGCCCCATAGCTGTCAACCCACCCTTTTTTTGCCGTTTCCCGTTGATATCCCTTAAATTTCCTGGATTTCAAAGGAAGCAGCTCCTCTCCCTCCCTGCTGACCAGGGAGGCTCCTCAGCTGCGTTGCTCGGCTGCCAATAAGGAGTCTGAGACCGACTGGGGGTGGAGCTTGCATGCCTTGTGCATCCAGACCCTCATGCCCAACCAGACAGCCAGTCTGCCTGCCGTCTATGCGCTCGCTCTTTCGCTCACCCGTTCGCGCGCAGCCTCTGGAGCGCAGGGTGGCATGGGCGTACCCAGGGGGCAGGGGGGCAGCTGCCCCCCCCTAGAAGGCAGCTGCCCCCCCTAGAAGCAAAAATGATCAGCGTCCGTTCAAAGCAAACCTGAACAACCATGGCTTGCCCCCCCCCCTAGTTTTGATCCTGGGTACGCCCCTGCAGGGTGGCGAGGCTACTTGGTACCATTGCACTGCCCTCACGGCATCCCTTATTTTCAAATCCGAAAGTTTGGGAAAATCCCTTATTTTCAAATCCGAAAGTTGACAGCTATGATTTGCCCCTGTATTACAATGCTCATCTGGGTTCCAGTGAACCGGCTGGATGCGTTGTTTGATGCAACTGGGGATGTGCTTAGACCCCAGAGCAAAGGAAAGGATAATCAGAAGCCCCACCTCAGTACAAAAAGCCAAAACAAGGAATTATCTCCCTATGCGGTAATGACGCAGGCACTGTTTGCACATGAGGTTGACTGCTGAATACTGAACACTGAGCCATGCAACAAGAATATCAGGAATTAGCAACTCACTTGTCACTAGTATTTAAATAGCACTCATTCCTGGCTTCATGGCATGAATCCCTAGGGTAACAGAACACAACTGGAAGTCAACTAAATTTGAGAAGCAAGTAAAGTAAGGCCAACTGTGGTGAAGGGCTTGTGGAGCCCAGCGATGGATTCCAGGCATTCCAGTGCCCACAGATAATGGAAAACCTTGATAAGGTGATTGCTAGAGGCTGCTAATGTTTTGGAATTTAAAAAAAACCAAAAACATAGAGAAGGTAGGAGGAGAAAACTGGCAGGTGGCTGAGTGGCAAGTCCTTGAAAGAATCAAGAGACGCTCTGGAAACTATCATGCCTCTTTCAACCTGTCGTCTGGACAAATAAATAAATAAATAAAAATTGAAATATGATCCCACAGTTTAGGTATAAAAGGCTCCTATGTTAGGGTTGCCGTACGTCCAGATTTTCCCGGACGCGTCTGGGAATCGGACAGCATTTTGGCACGCACAAAAAGGTGTGGCAAATCACATTCTCCTCTCTTTCTTTCCACCAAAAGTCTTTACACATGTGCTAAGAGACACAGCGGAAAAGAGGTAGTTGTTACAGCATAGAGCTGTAGTCTGTCATTCTCCTGCTCGGCTTTTGCACATGTGCAAAGATTGTGCAGGAGCAGAGAACTGTACAAGCTTAGAGTGCAAAAGCTGCTCTCAAAATGGAGAGATGGGTTTTTTCTCTAGCAGGGAAGGTGAGTAGAGAGATATTTGATTAAGTTTGCATTTAAAGGCAAGCCTACCTAATTTGAAACAATATGGAAACTGAAACCCATCCAGCTACCTGTCAAAATTTGCACTGCTCCAGATTTCGCAAGGCTGCTCTCCAGCCACGCATTGTGTACAATCAAAGAAGCATATCCTAGAGTAAATTTCAGATTTGAAAAATGAAAAGGCCCTATAGACAAGGCATTCATCTCCATAGTCAAGTACATAGCAAAGCCTGGTTACTGAAGGGGATGGCCAAAACCAATGAATATGCTATTGTTTAGCACCTGGATAACCTAATCAGAGTTTCCCAACCTTTGGTCTCCAGCTGTTTTAGAACTACAATTCCAACCATCCCTGACCACTGGTCTTGCTAACTAGGGATGATTGGAGTTGTAGTCCAAAAACAGCTGGAGACCCAAGGCTGGGAAACACCTAAATCACCTAGAACAGGGGTGAGGATGCAAGGAAATTCAGGCGAAGGAACACATTTAATGGACCATCAACAGCTTGAGAGAACTGCTGGGGTATTATCGAAACAGAGTTAGTAAAGAAGTTAAGAGTATATATATATATATATATATATATATATATATATATATATATACACCACAAGAACTGTGTGAGACAAGAGATAAAGGAATTAAATGTAATGGCATTAAGTGGAGTTCCCCCACCCCTGACCATTACTAACTTGAAACAATGCACCCTGCTTCAGTGAGTCTATATCAGGTGTAGGGATCCAGCCCTCCAAATATTGCCGAATTGTTGCCCTCTAGGGCAGTGTTTCCCAACCAGTGTGCCTCCAGATGTTTTGGGACTACAATTCCCATCATCCCTGACCACTGGTATTGCTAGCGAGGGATGATGGGAGTTGTAGTCCCAAAACATCTGGAGGCACACTGGTTGGGAAACACTGCTCTAGGGGTTGCCATTGGCCATGCTTGCTGGGGCTGATGGGAGTTGTAGTTCAGCAACATCTGGAGGACCAAAGGTTCCCTACACCTAAGACCAGGCACCCCCAAACTTCGGCCCTCCAGATGTTTTGGACTACAATTCCCATCATCCCTGACCACTGGTCCTGTTAGCTAGGGATGATGGGAGTTGTAGTCCCAAAATAGCTGGAGGGCCAAGTTTGGGGATGCCTGATGTAGCCAATGGCACTAAGCATCATTGCCATGTTTGCTGGGTTTCAATAAAAGTGGTTGCTTGAAAATCTGTGTGTGTTCCATGCCATTCTTTCCCTTTTAATTAATGCCTTCATCCCCTTAACATGTGTGTGAATAAGAATCCTCTGCATGTTCCGGTGAAAGTAGGAATGGACTGTTCAGTCTATTTTCTGTCCGTGCCAGCTGTGCATGTGTTCATCCCTAAATCTAATCTGTCTTGTTTCCACATTGATCTGTGATATATTTTTTTAATGTGCCATAGAGCCTGTTGGACATTCAGTCAGCTGCTCAACTACTGTAGGGGTGAGGGCCCCATCTCTGCTTTGTAGCCAGTGCTACAGCCAGAAGACGTACATTGGCTGGAGGTGCAGAGGTCACAAGACTACTGCTGCTCTCAGCTGCTGGGGATGGCTTGCCTAGTGGTGAGAGGCTCCTCAGCAGGAGGAAGGGGGTAGTTGTAGATCAGGCATCCCCAAACTTCGGCCCTCCAGATGTTTTGGACTACAATTCCCATCATCCCTGACCACTGGTCCTGTTAGCTAGGGATCATGGGAGTTGTAGGCCAAAACATCTGGAGGGCCGCAGTTTGGGGATGCCTGTTGTAGATGGTGAGAAGATTGAAGTCTCTCCTATGACCCCCCCCTCCTGTTCGCCTCCTTGCTGCAAACAGCAGTCCCTCGGTTCATGGACTTAAAGGGGCTTTCCTCTTCAAGGACATATTCCAGCCAAACAAACAGACCTGAGGAGGACAAAGGGCAGGGCTAGAGAGGGACATGATCTAGGAAGAGGTATTGTGGCCTGGGGAGAGTGCTGAGGGCCAGATAGAGGCCAGAGGAGGGGGGGCACATTCAGCCCCTGTTTGATATAGAATGATGTGCCATCCCATTCACTCGGTCCAAGCACACTGCAAGTCCACACAGCCAAAGAGGCACCATCCAGATCCCTCAAGAAAAAGCTTAAACCTGAAGCACTCGATTGCAGCTGGCCCAGGCAAGAAATGTACAGAAAATGGTGATGTTGGTCACAGATGAGCTCCAAATCAAAGAATCATGCTTGGTCTTCACTCCGCAAGGCTCTTCAGAAGCCCCACACCAATATTAAGGGCAGGAACCGAGAATCAACCCAATGGACGAAAGAAGGATCTAGAATATGAAGTCTATTATCATCCAGCAGTCTATGCTGGTACAGTGACATCTAGTGTAGGAATATAGAACTATTAAGTTTTATATGATACATACTAGAACACCTGCCCTTTTTAATGTAAAAAGAAAAGGAAATACTTCAGAAGCACAGATCAAGGCAAGCACTTCTGCTTTATATTATCAGGGGCTGCTTCAAGCTCCTGGTATTTTCTATCCTATGTTTACTTATAGCATTTAACCTTCCCCTTTTCCTCTCCTGGGAGAGAAAGGATCCAAGCTGGCTACGACGTGAAAAAGAACGAGTCCTCATGCAGTGGCAGAGCAGGGGGAATGGGGGAAATGATGTGATGCCTCCCCTTCCCCTCCCCACTGTCTCCATACTTCAGAACCTGGGAGAAACAGCTTGGATCCACCCCACTGGTACAGCCATTCAGCAGCTGATTGAATATCCAACAGGCTATTTGGCACATTAAAAGCAGCTACAGCTTTCTTGTGTAGTGGGGGGAGGTTTATTGGTAGCAGCCGAGGTCAATGAACTGATTGTAGCCTACCTGCTAACCTCAGGTGCGATGGAGAACCTGAACTGCCTGCTGGATCGGCTCAATGGCGCATCTGGTCATTGGCCAACCAGATGTCCATGGGAAACCAGCAAAGCAGGATTCAGGCACAAGAACACTCTTGCCTCCTGGGGTTTCCAGCAGCTGCTATTTGGAAGCAATGCTGTTGACCCCCAGTCAGCACTCATTCCCAGCCTCTCTCCTTATTTACAACCAGCCTAGAGGTGGAGCACTGCCTGTTAGCCTCCTGTTGCGAACCCCCCTTTCTCTAGTCAGCCACTCCGTTACTGATTTATGATTTTCTCAAGGTGCGCAGGATATAACCTTATCCCCTTCCACCTTAACCTCCGAGGTTCGACTTTGTAACCGATCTCCCTTTAAACTGAGGGGGTCCCTGTAACGTGAGTGCTCCCGTCCAGCTGCCGTGGCCTGTTATATTTCTTGCTCTGGGCTGTTAAGATGAAAAACCCCTATGCCTACTGTCTAGGGCCTCCTTCACTCTGGATCCCTCACTGTATCAGCTGCCTAGCCACCGCTAGCAACTCTGTGGCATGTCCAAGGTTTCCACCCTCTAGCCCCTCCTTAGTGCAACTCCAAGACACAAACTATCCCCCTCAGGTCAGTTTTGCCTTTCCACTGAGTTCACTCTATTGAGAGCCTATATATAACGTGCTGGATCAAACAGATGACGATACTTCTTTGCACAATAAGAACAAGACTTTATTTTCCAAAAAGCATAACGGTTTCAGTATTTCATTGTTATTGAGCTTAGTTTCATTACAGCTTAGTTCTCTACTAGTTTCACAAACATTAACTAAACCTATCCAAAACCTCCCTCAGGCTATTCTATCTCCTCCTTCTCCTTCTCCTATCTAACTCTCTCCCACAAACACTCCACCCCAACCAACGGCTGCTCCCTCCTTTTAAACCTTAGAATGTTCCGCCTCCCCAGAGCGAGCTGCCATTCAAACAGTGTTAAAACTTAACCCATAAAATGCTGGGAGAAACTAAACATTCTTCTTGCCAAAAGGGCTGATCCATTACACCTCCTCTCATGTTGACTTTGTAGAAGTCATCAGGGAGGATGGGGACGAAACCAGAAATAGTTGGCTCCACTTGCAACTGACCTCTTTGACTTCTGCCCTACCAGTGCCAATGGGCACCAGCCTCCACTGAGTCACCTGCAAGTTTAGTTAGCCTTTGAACATGGACTTTAGGGGAGCGTCACCTTCCCCTTTGCCCCAGGCGGCAAAACGTCTTGACCCTGCTCAATAGAAGATTACTCAAAGCAGGAATTTGATTCTAGGCTTGCTACATACAAGCAAATAACATGTTCCCTTCAGCACACTGGCTTTTATGTCCAGGGAGAACTATAAGAGACCTTGAACTTTCCTTAGTTATGACCTGCTGAGATAGCATTGGGTGTCATAGCCCTGCCACACGCATTTGAAATGTATATCGGGTGCTTTATTTACATCTGATTCCATCAGTGGATCAATCCTGGGGATGTGGAAATCTCCAAGATTACTTCTGCTCAGGTGACAGTGACGCAACACAACAAGAACCGTTTCAAAATACAAGTTTGCTCCTGTGGATTCACATGAAGTTGGGCTGCTGCTTGCTAAAATTAGCTGCATCTTCACAATCATAATGCATTTGAAAGCCTGTATTGGCATACAGTGGTACCTCAGGTTAAGAACTTAATTTGTTCCAGAGGTCCGTTCTTAACCTGAAACTGTTCTTAATCTGAGGTACCACTTTAGCTAATGGGGCCTCCCACTGCCGCCGTGTGATTTCTGTTCTCATCCTGAAGCAAAGTTCTTAACTCGAGGTACTATTTCTGGGTTAGCGGAGTCTGTAACCTAAAGCGTCTGTAACCTGAAGCATCTGTAACCCGAGGTACCACTGTAACTGCTTTATGCATTTATGCTGCTGCCATAAAAAAAACAAACGGGGGGGGGGGATCTACTCCTAGACCTGTCAGCTCTGACTCTCTTTATGCTGCCTGTTATTATGGGTAGGGCTGTTGGAGAATTCTGATGAGTATGGAAATAGGAGCAGAGATTGCCGCTGTTTGTTTATTTGGCCCATGTCTGGAATGGAACTCAATCCAGCGAGTAGATTATTATTTTCCTTGTGGCCCCTTCCAACTACAATTCTGTGATCCTTCTGCAACAAATGCATTCACTGGTACAGTGGAACCTCAGTTGTCGAACGCTTCAGATTCCAAACAATTCGGAACCCAAATGCCAACAACCCAGAAGTGAATGCTTCCATTTTCAAACAATTTTCATAAGTCGAACAGCTTCCGAGGCACGTTTCTCCATTTTTTCAATAGAGTTTGCCGATCGGCAATTGCGCCTCGGTTGTCAAACATTTTGGAAGTCAAACGGTCTTCTGGAACGGATTACATTCAACAACCGAGGTTCCATTGTAGTCTAAATGTGCAGAGAAGGATCGATCTGGGTGGAGAATTCCACAACTGTGATGCCACCAACCAAAAAAATCCTGGGCTTAGTACCAACCAACCAAATCCTCGCTAGTGATGGGCCATGAAACAGGAAGCTCTGGAGCTGATCTCAGAGCTTTGGTAGGTTTGGATGTGTGCAGGTGTCTAATTGCATGTCTTTTGTGCCTGGCTCTGTTTGGCGGCTCTTGTGGCTTGAGAAAACGACAACAAAGTAGACCTCACAAGGCTGAAGTCTTCCTGGCCTAGGTGGGGTGGGTGAAGCAATGCTTCACAACCACTGGCCCCACCCTGGCTACAAGCCCTGTAGAGCCTGTTGATGCCTGGCTTACCACACTGGCAGAATGATGCCTGGCCTCTGCATGCGGCGAATTATCACACACTCCTCCCTTTGCCCACCCTTGCAATGGCCAGACAACATCTATTTGTTAAATGGCCCGTGCTCTCTTTGTCTCTTGAATCGCACGCCAAGCTGCCACTTTACGCCTGATCAATAACGATTAATAATTTGGCGCCTTCCATTTGTTGTGTGTGTGTGTGTGTATGTTCCTTTCTTCTTTTGCACCATTACTCCAGAGCCCTCCCCAAGAATCTTCGCTCTGAACACACTGTGCCTTTTCTTTGCAATGAGGCTACAAGCCATTTATTATCTAAATAACTCCCATGCACTCTTGAGTGCCTTTGTGTCGGAGGGGCAGCAGAAGGGGGGGGGGACCGGGGCGGGTAGAGGCTCCGGCAGCTTTAAGTGAGCCTCTTTGTTAGCTACTCCCCAGCAGACATTTAAGCTGGTAGGACTGGAGTGTCCTAAGGAAAACTGAGTGAAAGCACTGTCTTGAGCCCATATATCTGCATTAGCTTTGGTAGTTCTGGCAGTGACTTGTGCCATTGCATCCAAAGTGGCGTTGTAAAGGCTATATCCATCACCAAAGGAAGCCTAACAGAAAACATAAGAGGAGGTCTGCTTTATCAGGTCAAAATGCCCGTTTGGTTTGCAGTGGCCAACTAGATGCCAATGGTAAGCCTGCAAGCAGAACCTAACCGAAACAACCCTTGACATTTCCAACATCTGATATTCAGAGGCATGGTGCCTACAGCAGTGGAGGTAGAACAGAGCCCTCAAGGCTGCAGTCCATAGACACCTTATCTTCTATTAATTTGTCCAATCCTCATTTAAAGCCATCAGAGTTGGCGGCTGTCGCAGCTTCCTCTGTCAGCGAAGTCTGTAATTTAACTATAAGCGGTGTGAAAAAGTATTTCCTTTTATCTGTCCTGAATCTTCCAAAATTCAACTTCGTTGGATGCCCACAAGTTCTGGTGAGGACAGTTTTCTATCCAATTTCTCCATTCAAGGCATATAATTTCATAAACTTCTATCATGTCACCTTTTCCTTGCCTTTTTACAAAGTCCCAAATGCTGCAATCTTTTCTCGTGGGAGAGCTGCTCCACCCCCTTGACCATTTTGGTTGCATTTTTTTCTGAAGTTTTCCCAGTTCTACAATCTCCTTTTTGAAGCCAAACGACCATAAATGTCTACAGTATGTGGTTGCACCATAGGTCCTTGTGGACCACAAGCTTAACATGAGTCAACATTGTGATACAGCAGCAAAAAAAGCAAATGCTACTCTAGGCTGCATCAACTACAACTAATCCAGAATGCAGCAGCAAGACTGGTGACTGGGGTTGGCCGCCAAGATCATAGAACACTGGTCCTGGAAGACCTACATTGGCTCCCGGTATGTTTCTGAGCACAATTCAAAGTGTTGGTGCTGACCTTTAAAGCTCTAAACCACCTCGGCCCAGTGTACCTGAAGGAGTGTCTCTACCCCCATCGTTCAGCCCAGACACTGAGGTCCAGCTCCGAGGGCCTTCTGGCGGTTCCCTCCTTGCGAGGTTACAGGGAGCCAGGCAAAGGGCCTTCTCAGTAGTGGCACCCGCCCTGTGGAACACCCTCCCATCAGATGTCAAGGAAATAAAAAACCATCTGACTAGAAGACATCTGAAGGCAATCCTGTATCAGGAAATTTTTAATGTTTTACAATTTTTTATGTGCTGTAAGCCGCCCGGAGTAGCTGGAGAAACCCAGCCAGATGGACGGGGAATAATAATAATAATAATAATAATAATAATAATAATAATACAGAAGTATAATGTCCAGATCAAGGGAAGTAATAGTAACACTATTCTGCCTTGGTCAGAACACACTTGGAGTACAGTGTCCAATTCTGGATGCCACAATTTAAGGAGGATATTCACAAGCTGGAAAATGTGCAGAAGAGGGCAACCAAGATGATCAAGGATCTGGAAACCAAGCCTTATGAGGAACGGTTGAAGGAGCTGGGCATGTTTAGCCTGGAAAAGAGGAGACTGAGAGGAGATATGATAGCGATCTTCAAATATCTTAAGGGCTGTCATGTGGAAGAGGGAACAAGCTTGGTTTCTCCTGCTCTGGAGGGTAGGACTCGAAACAATGGCTTCAAGTTACAAGAAAGGAGATTACAACTAAGCATCAGGAAGAACTTTCTGTTAGTAAGAGCTGTTCGACAGTGGAACAGTCTCCCTCAGGAGGTTGTGGACTCTGCTTCCTTTGAGGTTTTGAAGCATAGGTTGGATGGCCATCCATCATGGATGTGTTAGCTGTGATTCCTGCATTGTAGAGGGTTGTACTAGATGACCCTTGAGGTCCCTTCCAACTCTATAATTCTATTATTTGTATGGCAGGAGTTATACAAATCAGGAGTTATAGATCTGCAGGGGTTGACTTTTCATTTCTCGGGACCATGTTGTATGTTACATTCTGTTCTGTATACATCCGTCCCATAAAATGAAGACCCCCAAATGCAACAACATCGAAATATATTAACTGGCTCACATTCATCCTTTGTTATCATTGCCCTTCCTATTCCCAGGCCAGAAAGGAAGGCTGGTGCTTGGAGTCAGGAAGAGAACTATTGTTTCATCAATTGCAGAAGCTCAGGCTGGGAACCAATATAGGACCAGGAGGCCCCACCCCGTCCAGACTCTCAGTCATGTCAGGGCCCATGACAGGTTTTTCCATGTGCTTTGTTCCATGTAACTATTTGGACTGATAATTATTAGCTATGGGGAAGAATTTGATTCAGTTGACAATTAAGGCAAATCTACCTAATTCACACTTTCTGGAACAGCAGAAGAACAAAAACACAGCCATACTTTGAAATTCATGCTTCTCTGAATTTTGTAATGCAGTTCTTCGGCAAAGTTATGTGTACCAAAATGCAAATGCTAGAATAAAGCATGCACAAAAAGGCATATATTAGTGAAAACATACAAAAAAACTCATTATATTAGGGGGGTTAAGGGAAGTGGCATACGAATGTGCACAGTAGGAGAAATTAGTACTAAAATGTTGATGAATTTTCATAAGGACTTGGGGGAGAAAAATCTGGATTTAAGATTGGAAAAATGAGGAACTGACTGAAACCAAAATCGGCAGATTTGCCTGTTCCTAATACCTTTTTGAATCATCCATAAATCTGTCTCACCCTTAAATAAAGAGAGAAACTATCTATATAAGAATGATCCTCAGCCTTAAGAGCCATGAAATTACAGGAACTAGCTGTGTGATTTTAAAAGGATGTTTACTACTACGTGTGGCTTTCATTCCCACAGCTAAATGTGAAATTGACAATAGTAATGGGTAACAGGAGGCCTGTGGGTGGACTAAGATGGAGACCGAGGCCTGAGAGAAAAAAATATTTCAGCGTTCTGAGGACAAGCAATTAATTTTACTGCTGTTTCCAAGCTATGTTTGCCTAGCTCCAACTATGAGCATCAGATTGCACACCATGTTTTCCCTCTCATAAGCATAAGAATGCATGAAGAACCCAGCTGAATTAGGTCGAAGACTCAGCTCGTCCAGTACTCTGCTCTCACAGAGACCAACCAGCTTGAAAGCTTATATCTGAGCACCAGATCACTCTCTCCATTTGTGATCCCCAACAACTTGGATACAGAGACATACTGTCTCTGACAGAGGAGGTAACACACAGCTTTTGAGGTGAGCAGTTCTCCACTTACTGCATCTCCCATCAAACTACCTATCTGTTCTGACTGCTAAGAACACCAATTATGACACTTGGCTTGATGCTGACTGTTGTAGCGTGGGTTAATGATTTCAGCAAGTGATTTCAGCTCTCTGACACTGCAGGCAGGAGACAGCTTCTTCATGTAACAACTCTTTATTCAGGCAAACAAGACTGGGGGAACTGAGGGTAGGGAAGCTACATTTATAGGGACAGAGGACTGACTAGGAAAAGATACATTTTGGAGGGAACAATCTCAAGCAATCACACAGTTGCTTTTTGGTGGGAACCAATAAGACTGAGGATCCAAATGCAACAACTTGAATGCACCAATAGTAACTGTTCCTTCTGGGACAGGAAGGCAGTTACTTTACCCTAATGTGATTACAGACAATAGTAATACAGATATGATAACCCTTTGAATCAATACACAACACTGACTTTGTGTAACGTCAACCGTCCCTGCACGAACTTCTCTCTGCTGCTGGGATTATGCATGCTTTCGTAGCAAAAGCTGAATGATATAATATTTGCATTATCAGCAGGCTAAGACCCGTGATCCAACAGAATGAGGAACCGGTGAAAAACCAGGAATCCCCCAAGATTATGTGTTGCAAGCATGCAAAAAATAAAATAAAAAATATGCATTCTCCTGGTCCAGGGAGGGCGGATGTCAAACACTTCTTCAAATGCTAGAGGAAAGAATAAGGATGATCCAAGAAAGGAAGTTGCTTGCAGCTGATGCTTTCATGGATGGGTTTGGGAGTTCCCTGGTACGGATGAGTAACATGCCCACCCACTGAAGACCGAGCTGCTATTTACAGCCATGCCCTTTAAATGCTAACTTCCGAGAGAAGTTGTTAACTCAGAATGTCAGAGATAACACATTGGAAGCGGAAGGATAAATGTCCTAGTCACAATGCTACACCGTCTCCCTCTCGCCAGCAAAGTCAGGTCAACAGCCCATCTGCTTCGCCATCCTTTTCACACAGTGGCCAATCAGATGTCTGTGAGAAGCCCACAAGCATCATAGTACTCTTCCCAGCTATGTCCCCAGCAACTGGTTTTCAGAACCACACTGACTCCAACAGAAGAGGGAGAACACGGCCGTGGTGGCTGGTAGCCCTATCTGCCATAAAATTATCTAATCCTTTTTGAAAGCCTTCTCAAGATGGTGGCCATCACTACTTCTGGTGCGATAATACCCGTGTTTCTCCTAAAATAAGACACCGTCTTATATTTTTGTTCCCTCAAAAAAACACAGTATGGCTTATTTTCGGGGATGTCTTATTTTAACCGCTCCGCGTTTGTACGCTGCATAGCCACGCCTATCCAGGCCGTCTTAAGGGAGAGGCGCTGCGTCACTATGTCTTATTTTCAGGGTATGGCTTATTTTCGGGGTATGGCTTATATTTCACAAATGTGTAGAAATCCTGCTACGGCTTATTTTATGGCTATGTCTTATTTTAGGAGAAACAGGGTATATATCCAAACTTTGCCAACCTAGTGCCCTCCAGATGTTTTGAATGACAGCCCCAGCCAAGGTAGATGTTTATATAATGGAGGATTACAAATACCTAGCAATGGTATTCCTCTCCCTTCATATCTGGGGACATAGTTGCTGTTCACTGACCACCTTTAAACAGTGTGAACCTGGAAGATCTGCTACCAAACAGTAGTGGCTAATAAACAGAGCTGCGCACCAGAAAGTCCCTGATTCAAATCTCATCTTCTCCAAGATCTCACTTTGGCAAGCCCATCACAGTCCAAACCTCCTCCTTAGCCACTGTGTTAATTTTATGGTTGCCCAGCTCCCTCCCTTCCTTCCTTTTCTTTCTTGAAATTCATCTCCCTCCCTCAAAGGCAGATGTGAACAGAGAGCTGATGTCATTACAGTTTAAATTTCATGTTGTTTCATGTTAGGTTCTGTGTTGTTGTTATTATTATTTGTTGCACTAATAAGGTTTTAATGATTGGATTGGATTGGATTTGCCTGTTTTATTGATTTTTGCAAACTGTTCAGGGAACTTGGCTGATGGGCATCTAGAAACATAGCAAATGCAACATGGAGATCAATAACACCTGCTGATCTAGCACAGAAGAAATGCTAAATTTTATTATTGTGGTGCAGCAGTTGGGGTGTTGGGCTAGGATGTGGAAGACCTGGGGAGGCCAGTGTTCAAATCCCCACTCAGCCTACTGAGTGACCATGAGCCATTTGGTATCTCTCCGCCTAACCTACCTCACAGGGTTGGCGTGAGGATAAAATGGAGAAAGCAAAGAACAATGGATTCTTATGCCATTCTTTTATCATTTGGCAGAAGCCACAAATAGCACTGTTAACAGTGCTAAATATTTATTATAAAAGATTAGGCCTTGGCTGTCATCTTTATCTGCAACATCACACATGCAAACTTTCATATACAAGTTGGGCAAGAATACAAAGGATTTGGTCCTGCTCCTACCTGCATCCCCAGAAGGAACCTCACAGAAAAGAATCCGTATCTTTTTAGATAGTGTGACATGTTTTATGGTGCCCTAAAGGCCAGTGTTATTCACACTGACAGTGGCTTTTATTGGAAAGGTTGATTTATAGGGCATGTGAGCAGTTGCAGTCTGAGGTGAAAAGAACTGGATCCCCTTCAGTCAAAGCAATTAGCGTGTGCAAATCATGTAAGTAATCCTCTGATGAATGATTCTACAATACTATTTATAGGGCCGGCCCTAGCACCAGGCAAAGTGAGGCAACTGCCTCAGGCGGCAAATGCTGGGAGGCAGCAGGGATAGTCCTACTTAACAACAACAATAGTAATAGTAATAATTTTAATTTTCTTATTTATACCCCACCCATCTGGCTGGGTTTCCCCAGCCACTCTGGGCGGCTCCCAGCAGAATAGTAAAAACATGATCAAACATTAAAAACTTCCCTAAGCAGGGCTGCTTTCAGGTATCATAACCACTTAAGTCATGCCCTGTTGTTGGACAGAAATGTATTTATGCTACATGGTCTGTCCTGCACCCCTCATTCATTCATTCATTCATTCATTTAATATACTACCTTTCATCTGAATATCACTGGGCAGTTTAAAACATAAAAATGCAGAATAAAAGCAAAATACATATTAGCAAACAAACATTACCTCCCATAACCCAACCATCCCAAGCTGTTGCCCTCTGGGTTGGCTACCCTATTGCCATTACTGAAGTAAGATTCCAATATCGGTCCAGTATTTTTCTGGACTGGAGGGGGGCACCAACTTGCCCTTTCCCTCAAGCAGAAATGTATCTTGTGCTGACCCTAGCTTCTTTTGAAGAGCTGCGGACTGAACTGCAATCTTTAAATCAATGAGCTGTACTAAAAATAAAATAAAACATGGATGTATAGTAGGGATGGATGATTCTGTCGATTTTGGTTCCTTCCCATATCTCCTTTTCCCACACTTAAGTTCGGTTCTCCACATCAGTTTGCTTTTTTTCAATTACTCGTGGAAATTCATCCGTTGACTGCAATTTTTTCCCTTACGTACACATTTTCGTATGTAATTTTGCCTAATGTGCTTATTTTGTTTTTTTGCAAAACAGTTCTCCCCAGGGCTTTTTTATTCAGCTGGAACTCATCGGAAGTCAGTTCCGGCACCTATCAGGGGGTGCTATAGCACTGGTTACCCCTAATATATAATGTACTTTTCTACATTATTTTCACTAAAGTGTGTTTTTTCCGGATGCTTTACCCCGATATATTCATTTTTGTACCCCTGATTTGGCTGGAGAACTACACTGCAAAATTCAGAAAAGTGTGAATTTCAAAGGCTGGTTGTGTTTTCGTTCTCATATTGTTTTGGAAAGAGCAAACTGAGCATCAGGAAGAACTTTTTTGATGGCAAGAGCTGTTTGACAGTGGAGCAGACTTTCCTCGGAAGGTGGTGGACTGTCCCTCATTGGAGGTTTTTAAGCAGAGGCTGGATGGCCGTCTGTCATGAATGCTTTAGTTGAGATTCCTGCAACGCAGGGGGTTGGACTAGATGACCCCCAGGGTCCCTTCCAACTCTATGATTCTATGAAATTAGGTTAGGTTCATGTTTAAATGCAAATTGAAATGAATTTCTCCTCCAGCCCTACCATGGTCTCACACACATCTATGCACCTTGTTAATGCCACCCCTAAATTCACTTTGATTTCACCCCCACTTCCCACTAATATAATAGGCACAGTATTTAACAGCATGCACAGACGTCATTAATGCCATAGATGGTGTATTATTACCATTATGTTCATCAAGTATCTACGTACACCGTTCCTGCTTGGCTATATTTGGTAGGTGCTTTATTGCTTTTTGGATATAAAAGAGTTGCTGTGAAAATAATAAGCATTGGGAAATGACCTTTGGTTATGGTTGTTGTTGTTTTTTACTCATTTAGATTTCTGATATGTTTAAAAACAACATTATTGGATTGCTGCTGTTATGTTGTTAGTGGTCCCAGCTCCTGCCAACCTAGCAGTTCGAAAGCACGCAGTGCAAGTAGATAAATAGGTACCACTCTGGAGGGAAGGTAAACAGCATTTCTGTGTGCTGCTCTGGTTTCGCCAGAAGCGGCTTAGTCGTGCTGGCCGCATGACCCAGAAAAACTGTCTGCGGAAGTGGACAAACATCGGCTCCCTCGGCCTTTAAAGCAAGATGAGCGCCGCAACCCCAGAGACATTCGCGACTGGACTTAATTGTCAGGGGTCCCTTTACCTTTACCTTTTAAGCTTCCCATCAGTGCAAAGATTTATGCTAGCACAATGGGTCATTCTTTCCTCTTTTCCTACTGCATACCCCTTAAATCTGTTTGGGAGATTACCCCGACCCCCCGGAGCAGATTTGGAAAAGGCACAGGGCATGCACACAAGAAGGGAGGAAGTCTTATTGCACAGGCAAAATTCCTTGCACTGACAGTACGGGGGAATTGGATGCCATCTTTTATTTTCTGCAAGCTACTCTGTGTACAAATATTATTTGTGGAAGATTTGGTATATAAATAAGCCTGACTTTGACTCTAAGAGGAAGAATGAACAATGAAGCAATAATACGAAGGACTTCATTGCAGAGAGTGGATTGTTTCAGGATTTCTTCCAGAAATTTTAAGTCCAAAAACACTCTTTGTTTCTTTTCTTTTCTTTTTTAGGGTAGATAGCTAGAGGCCCACCCTGTTAAAGGAGTGGACCCTTACTGATAGGAACTCCACCTCATGCTGTAAATCATCCAGAAAAGTAATCTCAGTTGGCCCAACTTGAAGTCCCTAAGTTTCGCTTTCTTAGAAGAGTACATTTGAAAAGAATTTGCTCCACCCTGCATTGCTTGCCAACCCAAGGAAGGCTCTGTTTCATTTCCCAGAGGTAATGATTCTAGGAAAATTGTCCCGGTGGCTCGGAAAGCAGAGAGCACAGGAAGTGAGGATTTTGAGACCTGCCTGAGAACTGAAGCCAACTCACTGGAAAGAAGCCATTGGACACATGTTAGATAAAACATTCCCTTCCTCTTCACCAAGGATGACTGCTTAGGGAACAAAAGAACTTAACGAGCGAACATTCCCCACATATGAAATCAAGGGTTTAGAATGGTTTGTCTTTTTCAGTATGAACTGTGAACTTGGGAGTAGGAGACCTTCTTTTTCATTCATCCAGGGCAGCCTTCCCTCAGGGGGATAATTTGTTGAGAGCTCCATGCTGGAAGTGGGCGAGCTGGATTTCCCCACTCTGGGAATACTGGCAAACATTGAAAAATGGTACACCCTTTGTTCACGGAGGAACCAGGACTTCAGTTTTTGGAAGCAGCAGCTTTCCTCACAAACCACTGTTGGGGAGTTGCGGTTAAGGAGATGTTGGTAATGTTCTTTCCAGCGCAGTGCAATAGCTTCCACAAGGGCTGACACTGATGCCGAAATCAAGCATCGCCTGAGCTCTGTGAGTGCGGCTTTCTCCCGATTGAAGTGCAGAGTGTTTGAGGACCAGGACATTTGCAGAGAAACCAAAACGCTTGTTTACAAAGCTACTGTACTACCAACCTTACTGTATAGTTGTGAAACGTGGACCACTTATAAACGCTATCTCCAACTCCTCGAAAGAGTCCATCAACGGTGTCTCCGAAATTTTTTACACATCACTTGGGAAGACAGGCAAACTAATGCCAGTGTACTGGAAGAAGCAAAGATCACCAGTGTCAAAGAAATGATTCTTCAACATCAATTTCATTGGACTGGTCATTGTTTTGTGGATGCCTGATTATCGTCTTCCAAAGCAACTACTCTATTCCGAACTTAAAAATGGAAAGCGTAATACTGGTGGTCAACAAGAGGTTTAAACACTATCTCAAGGCAAATCTTTTTTAAAAAATGTAGTATAAACACCAACAATTGGGAAACACTTGCCTGCGAGCACGCCAATTGAAGAAGAGCCTTTACCAAAGGTGCCATGGGCTTTGAAGACACTCAAACTCAGGATGAAAGGGAGAAACGTGCTAAGAGGAAGGCACACTTGGCAAATCCACACCGTGATCAACTCCCGCCCAGAAACCAATGTCTCCACTGTGGAAGGATGTGTGGATCCAGAATTGGCCTCCACAGTCACTTACGGACTCATTGTTTAAACCATGTTTATGGAAGACAATCTTACTCAACTACAAGTGATCACCAAAGAAAAAGAAGAAGACTGTTGAGGAAATTTGAAAAGCATATTTAGATGTGATGTCTTTCCCAATCAAAAGTAAAAAAAAATACACACTCAGTGAGCCTAAGTCCAGAAATGTGTCTAATGTAGATCTTCGAATCTTGGTAACTGCAGAAACAGAGTATACCGGTAGTTTGAAGACACGTGAGGCCATCGCTTTCCTGGAGCTAAGCAGGTCAGGATCTGGTCAGTGCCTGCATAGGTGACTACCTGACAAGCACATGCATACTGACTTGGGTTCCATGCCAAGTGGGATATAAATGTTAGAAAATAATTAAATCCACAGTCTTGTGAATCAGTTTCCTCATTAGTTTTCTGGTCATCTGATCTTTCTTTTTTTAGTAAATGTGTTGTTAATGATTTGTTGTGCAGCTTCCGAGTGTCCCCTCTACAGGAAGTGCCTCTGCTGCAAGGGCACAGTATTTCTGCTGGATGCAATGACGTTGCTGCTGGGGAAATGCAATTCTTCCTCTAAGTAGCATGTCCATTTCTGTTGAGAGAGCTGCATCAGCTTAAGATCAGACATAGATATTCGACTTACGTGGGGGGAAGGAGTAAAGGGGAGGGAGCGAGGAAATGTTGCAAACTGAATTTAAGGCTGGAATAATGAGGCACTTAGGCGAAACGAAAATTGATAGGATTTGTCCATCCCCTAAATAAGACCACCGGCCCAAATGGCTTCAGTTCTCCTTGCAACTGCGCAGACAGCCATTGCAACCCGGCTATCCAAAATACCATTTCATCTGGAAAGGACAGGGATTAAACCAGGACTTTCTGTATGCAAAGCAGTTGCCATGGGTGTATTGGGGCCCCTTTCATGTTCTTCCCTTTAAAGGGCAGCTTCTATAGCTCAGCTAAAGAACACAAAGGCACTCCAAGCTGGGGAAAGTGCTGACACAGGGAACAAGCTGACTAACGCACAAGTGCATTGAAGAGCCTTCGACTACAGTGGGCTTTAATTCATGCCCTGACACTGCCAGCGCGCTCTGCATGCCAAGCGGCGCGGGCTCTTGACTCCTGAGTGCTTCTCCCCGGCCTCCTTCGTGCTATTGCCATCAGTCTCCTCCTTTCCTCTTTTCTCCTTCGCGCTTTCTCAAAGGGAGTGGGATGGAGAGCCTGGAGCCAAAAACAACTGATGGAATAATAATAATGGGGGTAGGGGGGAGTTCATAGCCAGGGCAGCCTGATCCTCACAGCAACGTAGGGGGGTGGGGGTGGAAAGATTGCAATGGAGGCCTTCTGAGGGCACAGGGATGAAAATGAATAGAATCATAGAATCATAGAGTTGGAAGAGACCACAAGGGCCATCCAGTCCAACCCCCTGCCAAGCAGGAAACACCATCAAAGCACTCCTGACAGGTGGCTGTCAAGCTTCTGCTTAAAGACCTCCAAAGAAGGAGACTCCACCACACTCCTTGGCAGCAAATTCCACTGTCGAACAGCTCTTACTGTCAGGAAGTTCTTCCTAATGTTTAGGTGGAATCTTCTTTCTTGTAGTTTGAATCCATTGCTCCGTGTCCTCTTCTCAGGAGCAGCAGAAAACAACTTTTCTCCCTCCTCTATATGACATCCTTTTATATATTTGAACATGGCTATCATATCGCCCCTTAACCTTCTCTTCTCCAGGCTAAACATACCCAGCTCCCTAAGCCGTTCCTCATAAGGCATCGTTTCCAGGCCTTTGACCATTTTGGTTGCCCTCTTCTGGACACGTCCCAGCTTGTCAGTATCCTTCTTGAACTGTGGTGCCCAGAACTGGACACAGTATTCCAGGTGAGGTCTGACCAGAGCGGAATACAGTGGTACTATTCCGCTCTGGTCAGAGAGGGAAGGATAGGTGAGCATTCCATAGGAGCCTGCGGGGAATCTGGGAAACACAACACACACACACACATAGATGAAAGATAGTGTCCTATAGTGGTTAGAGCACATCTTTCCAAACTGTGTGTCGGCTGCAGGGTGTAGGTGTCACGCAAACACTCCCCATGCTCCTCCCGGGGCTGGAAAGGGGTTAGTTGAACCTCCGGTTTGCTAGGACAACTGAATCACTGTGTCGCGAAAAGATGCATGTCTAAAAAGTGTGCCACCAACGTGAAAGGTTTGGAAAGCTCTGGGTTAGAGGGTTGGACTAGGACCTGGGAGACCAGGGTTCAAATTTCCGCTCAGTCCTGAAGCTCACCGGGTGAGCTTTGGCCTGTCACTGACTCCCAGTCAAACCTACCTCACAGGATGGGCAAGGTTACAGCAGAGACATGGTGGCTCTCACCTAAGGATGCTGCCCGCATCCTCAGGCTCCACAAACTGAAATGCTTTCATTGTCACAGGACAAGCAACAGCCAGATACATCCAAAGGACCTGATTCAACCACAGCACTCAAGTCAGAGCGGATCCGAGCAACTTTGTCTGCAAAGTGTGCTGCAAATTTTTCACAGCGGGCTGTCGAGTGGGCTTCTTGTGGGCCAGGGTGCATAGCCACATAGAAGTAACTCCTGTTGAGTTCTCTAAGGCTTACACCAAGGTACCTGGGTACAGGGACTGCAGCCTTAAAACAGTTGCTTAATTCTCCCAAGGAAATCAACCAGACATAACTCTTTGGGCTAGATTAGACTGTTTGTTACCAGTATTAATATGGACATGCTCTTTGAAGAGGTGTATGTCCAAAATTGGGTGTGAGACCCTGTAGAAAAAGATTAATATGGAAGATGAGCTGGAAGTAACATTCGTTAAACTTATGGAAGTCAATTACAGATTTTGAAATAGTTACCGGTAATAATGGATTTTGGGATGCACCTAGGAACATAAACTCCACAACTGCTGTGAATGCATCAGAAAATGGGGGGGGGGGCTAATATACAATTGCTAGCTAGCTAGCAAAGCTTGTGGCATTTCCATGCAAAATGACCTTTAAGAGCCAAGAAAATGTCATGATTCAGCTTCTGCGAGGAGACGTTCTGCAAAATCCTAATTAAGAGATTGTATTAAGCCTTCAGCTGGCAGAAAGAATGTTGTCACATTCATACAAATGAGGGACAGCAGCTCCGTGGGAATTTGGTTTCCATGAATTTGGAGAGAATTGTTAAAATATGTTGATTACTTTAATTGCCAGCATTTAAAATGAGTACACAGGCCTTCAAATTGGGCGCAAACAATATCAGACAAAGTTTAAGAGAATGGGAACATAGAAAGATGACTGTTGCCTGGGGGTGCTATTTGTCCAAGGGACGCGGATGGCGCTGTGGGTTAAACCACAGAGCCTAGGGCTTGCCGATCAGAAGGTTGGCGGTTCGAATCCCCACGATAGGGCGAGCTCCCGTTGCTCGGTCCCTGCTCCTGCCAAAAGCACGTCAAAGTGCAAGTAGATAAATAGGTACCGATGCAGCGGGAAGGTAAACGGTGTTTCTGTGCACTGCTCTGGTTCGCCAGAAGCGGCTTAGTCATGCTGGCCACATGACCCGGAAGCTGTACGCCGGCTCCCTCGGCCATTAACGCGAGATGAGCGCCACAACCCCAGAGTCGGTCACGACTGGACCTAATGGTCAGGGGTCCCTTTACCTAGGTTTATTAAGCATCAAGCCTCCTCTTTCCAAGGCTTTGGTACAGTGGGACATGACCAAAACAGAAATCTAGCATTGCCAACTTTTTTTGGGGGGGGTGCTGCTCCTGTACCTTTAGCAGCAGCTTGCTCCACAGACTAGTGATGCTTCTCTGCAGGCATGCTTCACCTGCTTTTTTCAGACCAAGGTACTAAGAGAGTGCAGACAAAGCGCAGGCCAGGCCATTTCTTTCCTGGTCAGTTTGCAACCCTGCTGGAATTATTAGTGAAAATCCCAATGGTGTTAATTCAGCTGAGGTGCAATATTCATCAATTGCCAGCTCTCTCTTCAAATTTTCCATCAGGCATGATACCCCTTAGGCAACACGGTTACTACTTATAGCCTCTGGCAGGAACAAAGAACAGCCTTTTTCAATCGCTTCTAAATTTACATTTTGTCCTTGCTCTGGAAAATAAATTTACCTCCACCTCCAGCAAGCTTCCTACCTCCTGCTCTGGAAATGAGAATTATGCTGCGACGTAAACGTGGAACAAGCTCCGCACCAAAAAAGGAAGGCCTGTCGTATCATGGCAGGTTACTATAGCAACAATTGGAACAGCTTCATTTTTGGACTACAGATCAAAAAGCACAGCTACGAACGCCTCACCATTTGTGCCTCTCCAAAACAAAAAGCAAAAATCAACCAAACAGGAGTCTTCTCAGTTTTTGCCCTGAAATATTTTGAAGTAGTTAAATGATAAAATCGGTTTCGTCAATCACAGGTCCCTAGGTGCTGTTGGACTACAAAACCCATCATTCTTAACCAGTCTAGCCAATATTCAAGGATGATGGGAGTTGTAGTCCAGCAGTGTCCAGGGACCCAAGACTGCAAAGCACTTGAATTGACTATTAAAACTTCATGCAAGGGATGTCTCAAAGTCTAATAGCTAAAGAGGTTTCCTTAGTAAGCTCTAATACCTTAGAGAGGATCATAGAATTGTAGAGTTGGAAGCAACCCCAGGGTGATCTAGTCCAACCCCTTGCAATGCAGGAATCCTGCCCACAGCCATCCCTGGGTGGGCTCAAACCACCAACTTTCTGGTTTAACAGCCAGATGCACTGACTCATTATGCCACAGAGAACAACCGTTCAACAACTTTGATGGCTGGTGCCTACCAGCAGCTGAGCATCTCTCTCTACCTCCCTGAGGGCTGAGCTCAAAGAGAATGAGAATGAGGGTATATATAAGTAAGCACCTCTTCCATCATTTGCCAAACCATGCCTTGAGATCTGCTGGACAGACCCTACTGAAGGTTCTACCTGCAGCCATGACCTTTTCAACATTCACTGCAGAAGTGCTTGTTCAGTTTAGCCTTTGGGGACTGTGGATACAGATGGGGAACTTCAGGCCTGGGGACCAAACAGGGAGCCCAGGCCACACTCTCCAGAGCCATACTCCTTCCTCAGCCCTGCTTTGCATCCTCCTTGAGTACTTTTGCCAGGATGGAATGTATCCTTGAGCTCATATCATGCCTCTTGCTTCCCTGGATGGAGGACAGGGAAGGGTGGGTGTCGGAACAAACCTACTGTACCAAAGTGAAGTTCGCATTTGTTGCCCCGCCCACTTTTGCCCCTGGCCCTCATGGGCATGTGGCCTTCGGAATGTTACCCATAAGGGAATGTGGCCCTCGGGACAAAGACATTTCCTCACCCCTTTTCTAAGGACAAGCCGTTGGCATTTGGATGCATTAACGTGGGCTATGCTTTAAAGAACGGCCATGTCTTTCTGTGTGCTGGCTTGACGTGTGCGCTTAAAAATAGCAATAATAAAGGGCATGAAACAGGTGGCATTTTGGTGATGCAAGAGTCCAGTATCCTCTCCTCACTCTATAAAGGACGTCCCTTCTGAAATGCTCTGCCCCTAAGAAAAAGGAGGAGCAGAAAGGTGCACATTGTATTGCTTGTGGCAGCATTCTGCTGTGGTGATATATTTACCATGATTATCTCCCCATAATCAATGAAAATAAAAGGGGCTATAATAACCGCTGCTTCTCTTAGGAAGCTGTTTGGTCGGACCATTGGTCCATCTAGCTCAGTATTGTCTACACTGAGTAGTAGAGCTTCTCCAGGATTTGAGGCCGGGTTCTCTCCTACGCCTACCTGGAGATAAGGGGACGCGGGTAGTGCTGTGGTCTAAACCACTGAGCTCTTGGGCTTGCTGATCAGAAGGTCGGCGGTTCAAATCCCCATGACGGGGTGAGCTCCCATTGCCCTGCCCCAGCTCCTGCCAACCTAGCAGTTCGAAAACATACCAGTGCAAGTAGATAAATAGGTACCACTGTGGCGGGAAGGTAAACGGCGTTTCCATGTGCTCTGGTTTCCGTCACAGTGTTCCATTGCGCCAGAAGCGGTTTAGTCGTGCTGGCCACAAGACCCAGAAAGCTGTCTGTGGACAAATGCCGGCTTCCTCAGCCTGAAAGCGAGATAAATGCCGCAACCCCGTAGTCGCCCTTGACTAGACTGGACTTAACCGTCCAGGGGTCCTTTACCTTTACCCTTTTTTACTGGAGATTGAAACTGGGACCTCCTGCAAGCAAAGCAGATGCTCCACCACTGAGCTATGGCCCTTTTTGATTGGCAACACAGGGACTATTAAGACGCAGTAGGAGGAAAAATCCCATGTTGCGGGAAAAGAAGAGATTGTCTCAGGAGGCAGCTAAAAATAGGTGAAGATCAATGAGAAGTGTAGTGCATGTTACCATTACCCATCAAACAGCTCCACCTAGAGCTCAGAAAGTTAGGTCCTTTGAGAAGCCATGCTACGGTAGTTCAGCTTCAGCAAGACTTGTTTATCCATAAGCTTTCTAATTTTATGTTCGATAATACTTATTACTTCCCATCAGTTTTCCTAAAACAGGTGTTATGCTAAACAAACTGTAAGTTCCTGGATCCCCCTAAATCCCTTTTTAAAAATTGCTGTTACACTGCCCGCTTTCCAGTCCTCAGAGGGTGATCTTTGAGACAACGTACTATTTTTATTAGAAGATCAACATTCTCGCATTTTCTCGACAACTGTCCATTTACATTCCTGCACTGCAGAGGGTTGAACTAGATGACCCTCAGGGTCCCTTCCAACTCGACAGTTACGATTCTATACATATCCGTTAAACCAGATAGCACTGTGCTCAATATCGGTTTAACAACACCTACAGCTTGCATCAGCTCCTGAGTGGCACTTACCGTAAGTCCAGGGTTGCTGAGGGGAACTGAAGTTCAACCATTACTCCAGCATTTCCTCTTTAGGATGCTTATTCGTTTTCATTCTCTATCTCAAGGTGACCCTGAGCGTTTTGGCCAGGACAACATGCCTCCTCCAGCACTCAATTATTCTTGGATCCTGGTATCACCACCCACAGTGATTCTGTGGGGTTTCAAACTTGCTAAGACTCTATGTCCTCTTTCACATACAGAGCAACACCACCTCCGAAATGCCCTTCTCTGTCCCTTCCTATACAGTTTATATTCAGAGATAACTGTGTCCTACTGGTCCTCTCCAATTCACCAAGTTTCCTTTATGCCCACTGTATCTATGTCTTCTCTAAGACCCAACCCTCCAGCTCACGCATCTTGGCTTGGAAGTTTCAAGCATTAGCGCAACAACACATAAATAGGTCCCCTCTCCAAATATGTCTGACACATGCATTTTACCCTACAGAGCTTTGGCTCTATGAATTGCTGCTGTGTGCTCCTGCCCTCTAAGAGTCTAGTTCTACCTCACCCACACCTGAACAATCATAAATATTTTCCCCCTCAACCTGATGATTTGTTCTGAATCAGCTCCTCTCGACTTTCCCCCTGCAATCAATTTAAAAGCTGCTCCGCCACCCTTTTTAAAGCACTGTATCCCTGGCTCTATATCTGCGTCCCCAGACAAAAAAAAAATATGAATTTCCTATCTTGAAATCAAAACAACACATAAATTAACGGCCCCATCACCTATTATGCGAAACGATCAGCAATCTTGGCAGAAACACAGCATTTCTACCAAACAAATTGCTTCTAATCAGCCTTACACAACAGAAATTAGAGTGCCTTTGATTTATTGCATTCTGTTTCCCCAGCATTACTCACTACTCTCTTCTTCTTCCTTCCAAGTACTAGACTAACAAGCCTCCACCCTCTGCCCTTACCCTTTTCATCTTGGCACCTGGCCATGTTTGGAGTTCTGTTTTTACACTGTTATAAGAGCAACCTGCAACAAAAGGGACTGCACTCTCACCTCCCAGCAGGACTGCTCAAGTTATTCAGGATCCATCCCAGGCCATCCAGGATGTTCTCTGGGGATAGCCAATATGGAACCATCTTGATGTTGTTGGACTACAACTCCCACCACTCTTGAACACTGGCCATGCTGGCTGTGGATGATGGGAGTTGGAGTCAAATAACCTCTTGAGGACACCATATTGACTATGCCTGCTATATAATGAATGCATGTATGCCATGAATATGCAGAAATTCAGAATGTGGTTCGGGGTGCAACTTAATAAAAACCCACCAGGTTTCTATCCCTCATTTTTTGAAGATTTGTTCAAAAGCGTGTGAGCAGCAGCTGATGAAATCTCTGCGGTCAACTTAATAAAAACCCACCAAGTTTCTATCCCTCATTTTTTGAAGATTTGTTCAAAAGCGTGTGAGCAGCAGCTGATGAAATCTCTGCGGTCAGAGGGGTGTGTGAATACAATTCTCAGTGATTGGGGATGGGACTTCAGTGCCAAGCAGAGTTCCTTGACCCACGAGATTAATTATCACAACCAAAGTAAATAAAGATCCATAGTAAAAACAGCAGGACAAATCATGCAAAATAATCACACAGATGTGTATCGACCTCGGCTGATGGGAGTTGCAGTCTAAATATCTGGAAAGCATCAGGCTATCTGCAAAAACAACTCTATGGAACTCAGAACTCTATGGAACCCCTGCTCTCCCTATGGTGAAGATTCAGTTCATTCTTCAAACAGCTTTGCAATATTTTCCAATTAAAAAGCTCCACTCATTGTTTCGTCTGACTCCTATAGCTTAGGCTTGACCCATAGGCACGACTGGGTCTACTGATGATGTATTGCCAAATGGGTGTGTGGGGAGCTGGTTGCGCCCAACCTTCTCATCAAAGATCACATGTGCTTGCCTACGATGCCATTAGCAAGCTCCCAAACCGAAAGGGATCTCAGCAGGCCCCCAACTCCACCTTGAATGCCATCCTTTGCTTGGGGCCAAGAGACATGGGCTGGTCGTCCACAGATCCCCGTCTCCTGCGCTTTAGAAAGCTGGAAACAGCCATATAGCAAAGGAAGGAGGAGTCTTAATAGGAATCCTTAACATTTCCTGGCAAATGTAAGCTCTAAGGGGGTCTTCTATCAACAGCCCCTCTTTCTAAAGGGCTTGGGCAGACTTCAGACGGTTTAGGAAGGTGGGCATCCTCAGAAGTCACATGTCACCTTCATAAAATGAAGCCACAGCTGCAGCAATTATGCTGGTTCCCTTAATAGGAAACCATTTGGCGAGCGACCGTTCTGTCTCTGGGCGCTTGTAAGCCATTGCTATTTTCAGGCGGAATTCAGTCATATGCCAGAAAATCCAGGTGGTACAATTAAAACAGATATGGAGCTCTTGTACAGCACTGGGAGAGCAGGCTTCAAATCCCCACTCGGCCATGAAGCCAGTGGCCCAGTCACCATCTCTTAGCCTAACCTACCTCACAGGGTTGTTGTGAGGATGAAATGGGGAGGAGAATCATGTGCACCGCCCTGAGATTTTTGGAAGATAATAGTGGTATACAAATGTGATAAATAATAAAATAAAATATCAGACATCTGCAATAAGAAGTGTGACAGGGAAATGCACTGAAAAGTATGGGGTGATAATTATTTGACACAATGCTGGAAAACCTCCCCAAGAAACACATCAGAATGAATGCTCGATAAACAGCCAATGTTGTCTAACTTCCTCTACATACTTTGTGCAAATGAATTAGGGTGAATGCTTAATAAGCTGGTCATCTGGAAGTGACAACAGAGCCAATCTCTCTAATTTACACATCTAGGGCACTATCCAACGTAATAGTTTCATGTGTGCAGATTACCACTAGCACAATGGGAACATTCTCCCTCTTCTCCCTCTGCACGCCATCCCCAAATCTGATCCAGAGGGTTGAGAGAATCCCCAGAGCAGATATAGGGGGTGCTAGGGAATTGGGGAGCTCCACTGTGCTAACAGACATCCTTGGCTTGACCGAACTACTTACTTAACGCAAGGTTGAATATAAGTCCAAGTGAGCAAATTGTTTCATTTAAGACCTGGAGGAAGTCCAGTTTAGAGCTTCAGTATCATTTCCCCAAACCATTTTGTTAATCGGCAGAAGCGTTTTAACCAATCCAGCAAGTTAGTGAAGCCAGCACAGCACACATTTCAGGAAACGCTGTACTTACATCTCCTGTACTTTATCTTCTGGACCCTGTACCTGGCCAGTAACCGTCCCTTGTCTGGTATTTTTAACCCAGCCAACTACTCCCATTTTCCTAGCTTTATCTTCTGTATACTGGTTGAGGGTAACGGGGGGTGGGGGGGGATGGAAAGAAGAAGAAGATACACAGGTTTTATGCAGTATCTGAAATCATATAATGGAGCTCAGCCTTAAAACATCACATTTCTTTCTGCACAATTTCCCCCCTAAGGATTCAAGAGGACCAACAGACATGGAGTTGCATCCCACAAAAGTCGTATCTCACTTTGCAGAATGTCTGAATGCCGTGTGGAAGTCTCAAGAGTTTCCTGTTTCATCCAAACCAAGAAATTATGGTTACTGGCTGTGAAACAAGCCATGATTCAAAAACCAACTTTATAAATGATCATTTAGGATCCTGGCTTGTATAGAAACTGCCCATCATAGTTTCCTGGTTCAGCAAAACAGGAAACTATGGTGAGTTAGCAATCTTTGCTTTGCATCCAGGTGTGCAACAAAGAGAGGAGCAAAGGAGTTGTGTACTGAACCAAAAGGCTGCTTCATATCTGGCTTATTAAACACAGATGTAAGATCATCCAAGTGTCACAACAGAGAGGAATGGGTTGACATGGGTGCTTAACTGCACTGTGAATTTGAGGTTACATTCTCCTACTGCTTGCATTTCTATTATGTTCCTGTTAACATAATTTGCAAGGCATCTTAAGTTTAAAAGGACAAAGTTGGACTACTAAGGGGAAAAAGACAAGTTGCATGCTGCAATAAGCCAGGAAGTCTTCATTTAACTTTCATTCATGGTTAGCGTTCAAACTGGGAAACCGTGGTTACCAAGTTCAGGACAAACCAGAATCTATCCATGATTTGAAGTTGGCGTAAGAACCTGGCTTGTTCCAAACTTGCTCACCACAGTTTCCTAGTTTGGACAAAAGTGGAAACTGTGGTTAATTGAAGACTTCTGGGTTTGATAACAGGACACAGAGAAGGAGAAGGTGCTGCATGTGCCAGAACAAAGCTCATTAGTATCTGAATAAAGTTATTAACTTGCTTTGGGCACATAGAACATGTTGCACAGTTCATTGGAATCTACTAAAAAGAGAAAACTGAATTAACATTAGATCAGTACCGGTATATGGTTTCCGACTTCCCATCTTGAAAGCATGTATCATTTTGTTTCCAAAGCTCCCCCACCCCCAGATGTTCAAAAGTGGCAAAAGACAATGGGTGGGATCTTAGCTGCAAAGAGCCCAGCTATTAAGAAAGAAATTAAACCATTAAGGTCCATTTCTTAAATCACTTGCAAATCTCTGGAGCTCTACTTTCATTTCCAATACCAGCATATAAATAAAATCATTTGCTCAGACCAAGATTCAAAGGCTAACATTTTCCAAAGAAATTATCAAGCTATCTACAAGCTCTCAGTAACACCACTTAAAATTATCAGATGGACCTCTGGCCCAGAGAGAGACCCTCCACAAGCTTTGAATAGAGGCAATAGAGGAATAGAGCCTTGTATAGTTTTCAAGGGCATTGTATTTTAACAGGAACATGCGTCCACATTTACAGTATTTACAGTAGAACCTGATTTTCTGAACTAATTGAGGAGATAGGAGTTCATAAAATAAAGTTCAGAAAACTGTGCTTTTGAGCATTACAGCAGCTATAGTGCTTTGAGTGAGAAAGACAAACTGAAATGCTTATTGATTTATTTTTCAGTCATACAGTGCATTATCAACAGCAACAGATCTATCATTGGACTATGTCAAGAATCAAGTTTTTATTATTGTCTTTTCTTGCTGCCAAAAGTTCTGATCTTATTTTTGTTTGAGAGAATTCGCTATCTTCTTTGCAGCCAAATCTCTCAGGCTTTTCAAAAACAGGAGCTGTACCACATCGCTTTCTTCTTGATCTTCCAGCCACTGCAGAGCTATTTCTAATGCGTTGTAAGCTTCCGAATGTGAGGGTCCAGGAACGACAACGGTGTTGTAAATGCTCTCGGCGTCAGAGTCCTCCTCTGTTTTGAAATCTGTAAATTCTTTTTTGAGGCACTGAGCGGCTGGCTGATCAGCAGAAAGCTTCTCATGATGAACACCAAGATGGTGAATCCCGTGGCGAGACTTGAACCGCGCCAGCCATCCTGAGCTAGCCTTGAAGTCAGGGTTGCCGTTCAATTTCCTGTTCATTTCTAAGGCCTTTTCACATAGAAGTGGGCCTGAAACTGGCTCGCCAATATTTCTCATGTGGGAAAACCAAGCATAGAGAGCATCTTCCAACGTCGAGTTCTTTGCGCACTTCATCGTCTTCCGCTTCTTTTTGCCATTTTCGCTGCCCATCGTTGAGACAAAATGCAGGAGTGTGTCTTTGTTTTTCTTGAGTTGCGAAATCGTGGACTTCCCAATTCCAAACTCCTCTGCCAACACTGTTGCCGTTTCGCCTTTCTCCAACCTTTCCACAATCTCTATTTTGCTTTGGAAAGTGAGCACAGTTCGCTTTCGTTTCTTGGTCACTGTGAAAAACGGTGTGTTGCTCATACATAATCTTTCCATGCTGTATGTTTGGGAGTATGGGCCACGGGAAGATCAAGGGGCCCTTGCACAAAGTTCATGCACATGTACCGTGGTGCTTTTTTCTCATCTGGTTGAGTAAGATGGCTCATAAATGTATTGTTCATACAACTAGTTTTCATAAAATCAGGGTTCTACTGCATTTTATAAAAAAGGATCTCCGTTAAAACACATACCACAGACAAATAATACTTAACTGTTCAGATTAGCTTTGAAAACTTGGCATTACAGACTCTTGGGGTCTCTGTACAGGCCACAGGCCTTATTTTTATTCTTAGAAATATGATACAGCAGCGATGAAAGAGTGATGTACTTCATGTTGTCTTACCATTCTGAAACATACACCTAGGAAAGAATAAAAAGAACATTAAAATAAATAAATGTTTTTTTTATTCAAACTAGTACAGCAACATTTTAGCATGTTCTGGAAACAGGTAGCCAGAAACACTGGTAGTAAGTGGTGCACATTTGCCACAAAGTTTTTGTTGTGCTCGATATAACTATTTGCAAATTGACAGATGATTATGAAGAACTCCTATATCCTCTGATGTAGCAAGCGAGATATAGATCTGCAGTAGAAATTGGGGGGGGGGGGTTCCATCATAAACCTCAGCTGTGTGCCACTGATCTTTATGAATGTGTCTGCTGAATTTCATGGAGATACACAGCCATATGCAGGGGGCATTTTTATCTATAGGTTTTGATGCAGTTGTTTTATATTTTTTAAAGGTTTGCTGGTTATTTTACTTGCTGGGTTGGTAAGAATTAATGAGCTTACTTGTTGAAGTTGTTTGTGTGACATGTATGTAAATCTAAAATGAAATAAGTAAATAAATGTTTGTTTTTACAAGAATCTTATATAATTTATTTTTGTCAGCATTTGTGTGGTTTTATTTGTGATTTGTGTATGTGTGTGTGCACGCATCAGCTGCCCAGAAAGTCTCATTGAGCCAGGATATATAAAATAAACATAATTGAATAGTTATATGCAACAAGAGTTGAACTGAGACCAGAGAATGTCATTTTTAAAGCTTTTCTTTTGACTAGCCTGTTTTCTGCAGCTGGGGGAAAAGGGTGAAGCCAGTACCATGCAGGAAACATAACAGCCACAATTATTTTTGTCCACTACCTGGTGCTGTTGCATTCATTTTCTCCATTCTCCTCCCTGATTATCCTGCTTCCTAAGGCCAATTAGCAGGAGGGAACAGACAGCCCCATTACTTTAAATGGCATATGCTTTAGGTAAAGGTAAAGGGACCCCTAAAAGGGACCAGGTGGCGCTGTGGGTTAAACCACAGGCTTGCTGATCAGAAGGTCAGCAGTTCGAATCCCTGCGACGGGGTGAGCTCCCGTTGTTCGGTCCCAGCTCCTGTCCACCTAGCAGTTCGAAAGCACGTTAAAGTGCAAGTAGATAAATAGGGACCGCTCCAGCGGGAAGGTAAACGGCGTTTCCGTGCGCTGCTCTGGTTCGCCAGAAGCAGCTTTGTCATGCTGGCCACATGACCCGGAGGCTGTCTTCGGACAAACGCCGGCTCCCTCGGCCTATAGAGCGAGATGAGCACGCAACCCCAGAGTCGGACACGACTGGGCCTGATGGTCAGGGGTCCCTTTAAAGGTAAAGGGACCCCTGACCATTAGGTCCAGTCGTGACCGACTCTGGGGTTGCGCGCTCATCTTGCATTATTGGCCGAGGGAGCCGGCATACAGCTTCCAGGTCATGTGGTCAGCATGACTAAGCCGGTTCTGGCGAACCAGAGCAGCGCATGAAAACACCGTTTACCTTCCCGACAGAGCGGTACCTATTTGTCTACTTGCACTTTGACATGCTTTGGAACTGCTAGGTGGGCAGGAGCAGGGACCGAGCAACGGCAGCTCACCCCGTCGCGGGTATTCGAACCGCCGACCTTCTGATCGGCAAGACCTAGGCTCTGTGGTTTAACCCACAGCGCCACCCGCGTCCCTTACAGGCATATGCTTTACTTCCCAGTAAAATCAATGGGATTAAATATCTCTTTAGATGTGTCTTGCCCAGTGTATGAAACTGGTTACCATTCCTTGTATCTTACACCATAATAACATAACATTATTTGTTTAGCCAACCAGGCAGTGTGCAGCGTTATTCACTGACGAAATACGCGCTGAAGGGTTCTTTGAGGCAGAGGTTCTTGCATTTCCTCTCCTTAATAACAGCAATAACAACCCTATTAAGCCATTAAAAAAAACAAAAAAACAGTTGCAGTCTTAGGCTGGGGGGGGGAGATCCTCCTGAAACCAGCAAACGATGCACGAGAATGAATGTGTGCGTGCGTGTGCGTCTTTGGGGGGGGGGTTCTTACAATCGAAGCAACGAAATCAATTGGCGTTAAGATACCCAAAGCAACCACCTTGCACGTTTTCGCTTTCCCTGCACGTTACGCATGCGCAGCAGAGTCCCTGCGTTAGGGTGGGAAGCTCCACTTCTGGCCTAGCGGAGGAACTCCGAACGTTGCCCGTAACCGCACATGCGCCTCGGGCGTCTGTACTCGCGCATGCGGATTCCCTCCCTTTCTCGCGCCCCCTCTCGGTAAGCTTCCACAGCATGAGGGAACCTCGCGCATGCGCCACTCTCTCCCTTTCCCCTCTCTTCCCCTGGTAATTCGAATACACTCCCCCTCCCCCTCATTTATTATTATTAAATAATAATAAATAATAATAATAACCCGGCCGCTGCTCACCCTGCACCCGGCCGAACACTTCGTAATCCACCGACTTGAGGATCCGAGACATGATGAGGGAAGCGTCAAACCGGCACCGGAGACCACCCGCCTCCCCTCCCCCCCCCCGCCGCGCAGCGTCACCTGTGAGGAAAGGGCAGCGAGAGCGCCGAGGAGAAGACGCGAGAGCGGCTCCAGCAGCCTCAGCGGGCGGAGGTCGCGACGGAAAGTCGGGAGGCTCAAGCTTCGCGGGATAGCGCCCGCCCGCCTAGTCCGGGAGCGCAGCCGCCACCGGCATCCCTTTCTCTCCCCGTGGAGAAAGGAAGTTGGGAGAGCCTTCGCTTCTCCTCTCTGCTGGAGGGATGGGATGTGGCCGAGGGGGAAGAGATACAGGCTGGGCCCCTTACGACAGGGATACCGCCGTGTTAACTCCCGCTCCGCATTCTGCTAAAGAACCCGGTCGCTATTGGCTTAGCGTTGGCGGCGCCTGCCCTTTGGAACTCCCTGCCTCTGGATGTAGAGAAGTGCCCTTTCCGGCCTCTGCTTTGAAAGCCTTTCCTGTATCGAGCATATAAGATCATTTTCCAGGCATGGGCGTTGCCAGGGGGGGACAGGGATTTTTTTTGATAAAAATAAATAAAAATACTTAACTAACTGAGGTTCTGCCGCCCCGCCCCCCCCCGCAAAAAAACCCCCATAAAGCCTCTCGGTAAGTTCCTGCTTGTACTACTGCAGTGCGCTCTACGTGGGGCTACCTTTGAAGGTGACCCGGAAACTGCAATTAATCCCGAATGCAGCAGCTAGACTGGTGACTGGGAGTGGCCGCCGGGACCACATAACACCGGTCCTGAGAGCTCCCAGTACGTTTCCGAGCACAATTCAAAGTGTTGGTGCTGACCTTTAAAGCCCTGAACGGCCTCGGCCCAGTATACCTGAAGGAGCGTCTCCACCCCCACCGTTCAGCCCGGACACTGAGATCCAGCGCCGAGGGCCTTCTGGCGGTTCCCTCACTGCGAGAAGCAAAGCTACAGGGAACCAGGCAGTGGGCCTTCTCGGTAGTGGCGCCCGCCCTGTGGAACGCCCTCCCAGCAGAGGTCAAAGAGATAAACAACTATCTGACATTCAGAAAATACCTGAAGGCAGCCCTGTTTAGGGAAGTTTTTAATCTGTGATATTTTAATGTATTTTAATATCTGTTGGAGGCCGCCCAGAGTGGCTGGGGAGACCCAGCCAGATGGGCGGGGTACAAATAATAAATTATTATTATTATTATTATAAAGCCCGCCCCCCCCAACAATTATCCTGGCCACACCCATGTTCCCAGGGCAGCTTTGACTGACGCCACCTCTATTATTTTCAGTGCCACGTTATTATTTTTAATAATAATAATAATAGTGGAACTACGGAACTCACTTCCACAGGTGGCAGTGATGGCCACCAACTTGGATGGCATTAAAAGAGGGTTGGGGAAAATCATGAGGAAGGCTATACAGAATAATCTACTAGGAACCTGGGGAGAGGGCTAGCTCAGTCACTGTTGGCATAAGCTCCCTCATCCTTGGGGCCTTGGATACTAGGTAAGGAAGTGGTAAGGAAGTAATGGATGAATATTCCAATTAACCAGAATGGCCCCCAACTAATTTGGCAGCTGTTGCTTTTTTAAATAAGAATTTTAAAAAAGTATACACAATATGGGAGTCTTGCCCTTCTCTCTCATGCAGGAGGAAATGCTTTGATACATAATTCCCAGCATTTCAAAAAGGATGTGTTTTCCTTAATTCTGAAAATAACACACACACACACACACACACACACACACACAAATGTATGCAGATTTCATTGGCTAATTTAAGGAAGGCATATGATTAGTTGACATTATTTAATCAGGTACTATCCGAAGATAAAATTAGGGAAAGTTTCTAGCAGAAATCAGAGCTGAGTTGAGAGGAAGCGGAGGACATCAGATAAATTTAGAAGCAATACCAAAGAAATAACCTTAACTAACACCCAAAGAGTATTCTAGGCATCCTGGAGACTCAAAGGTCGCACTTTGCATACTGTACTAAATTCCCTACCAACAAAGGTCAGTTTTCTTCCTGAAGCACATGCAGGGTAAACTCCCAGTTTGTTTTTGTGAGTACAAAATAATATTGTGCAGAGAGCTCCAGATATGGCTGGTGTAGGATGGTTGGGAAATGCTTTGTTGGTTGCTGCCCCTTGCTAGGAATGCATTGCAAGTCAAACCATGTAGAAATTTTAGAGGCGCAATTGACAGCTTTAAAGGAACAGCAACCACCCCCTTCAGCTCAACAGGTACATGGGACCCATATTTTTCAAAGGTGATTTTGAGTTGGACACAGCGGAGGAATTAAAGGCAGGCATAGGCAAACTCGGCCCTCCAGATGTTTTGGGACTACAATTCCCATCATCCCTGACCACTGGTCCTGTTAGCTAGTGATGATGGGAGGTCCAGGTATGGCCATGCCTGGGCTAAGGGGAGGGGTTGAAACAGGCAAAACACCCCAGCAACCTCCTCCTATCAGCTCCGGCCAGTATTGCCAATGGTCAGGGATGATGGGAGTTGCAGCCCAACAGAATCTGAAAGGGCACAGGTTCCTCACCCCTCTCCTATGGGCTATGCCTGGGTTCTGCCATTGGAAGACAAAACTAAAGGGACCCCTGACCATTAGGTCCAGTCGTGTCTGACTCTGGGGTTGCGGCGCTCATCTCGCTTTATTGGCCGAGAGCCAGCGTACAGCTTTCGGGTCATGTGGCCAGCATGACAAAGCCGCTTCTGGCGAACCAGAGCAGTGCACGGAAACGCCGTTTACCTTCCCGCCGGAGCGGTTCCTATTTATCTGCTTGCACTTTGACGTGCTTTCGAACTGCTAGGTGGGCAGGAGCTGGGACCGAGCAACGGGAGCTCACCCCGTCGCAGGGATTCGAACCGCCGACCTTCTGATCAGCAAGCCCTAGGCTCTGTGGTTTAACCCACAGCGCCACCTGGGTCTACCGGTACCCAATATAGGCAGCAAGAACTGTGTATAGTCGTACCTTGGTTCTCGAACGACTCGCGACTTGAACATTTTGGCTCCCGAACGCCGCAAACCCGGAAGTGAGTGTTCCAGTTTGCGAACTTTTTTTGGAAGCCGAATGTCCGACGCGGCTTCCGATTGAGTGCAGGAAGCTCCTGCAGCCAATCAGAAGCTGCGCTTTGGTCGTCGGAACGTTTTCAGAAGTCGAACGGACTTCCGGAACAGATTCCGTTTGACCACAAACGTACGACTGTACATAGATATTCAATTAGCATAATAATAATTCACCATTTGAGCCTAACCTAATTTCATAGAATCATGGAATTGAAGTTGGAAGGGACCATGGAAATAATCTAGTCCAACCCCCTGCAATGCAGGAATCTCAAGTACAGCATCCAAGACAGATGGCCATCCAACCTCTGCTTTAAAAACCTCCAAGGAAGGAGAGTCCACAACCTCTTGAGGGAGTCGGTCAAACAGCTCTTACTGTCAGAAAGTCTTCCTGATATTTAGATGGAATGGGCAGTGGCGGAGGAACCCTCTCCAGCACCCAGGGCGGCGCAGCCCGTACAGACTGCGCATGTGCGGCATCCTGAGTGTGCGCACTCTGTATGGAATGCCGCACATGTACACTTCGTACGGAATGCTGCACATGCGCACTCCGTACAGGCTGTTGCTTGCACGCAGCGCCTGTACAGGCTACCGCGCGAATGGCATACTGTACGGAGTGCGCACGCGCGGCAGCCCATACGGTCGCTGTGCGAGACGCAGCCCGTACGGACAGTGCACGAGAGCGGCAGCCTGTACGGACTACGCGCGCCCTCGGCCGCTCTACAGCTGGGGGGAGGCAGGGGCCATCTTGTCACCCCTCCCAGGGTGGCACCCGGGGCGGCCCGCCCCCTCCGGCCCCCTTCCTACGCCCCTGGGAATGGGCTGCTCCTGGGTTTTTCTATCACTGGAAGATGGTAAGCAGAGTTTCCATCATCAGAGACAAAGACAGACTTTGTCCATCACCATCCTATTTGTCCGAGGTGACTCTTGGGAGAAAGGTACACCTGGGTTCTGTCACGGTATCCGAATCAGATAAAGTTATCATTGTCTCAGGCTTTGTACAGGTTCAAATATGCTGAGTTTATGGGAAGCAACTCTAAAAGGTGTAAAGATTAGATGGCTCTGTTCGTCCACCTTGACACGCCATGTGGAATCAGGCAACTATGTTCCTCAATGCCTTCCTTGTGGGGGGTTCACAGTCAACAGGAGCCTTTGAGAAGAGATGTTGACTTTTGATGTTATGAGAAGGGGCTTTTTGTTAAAGCGATCAACCTTTTTTTTTTTTTTTTTAAGCATCTTTTAAAATCCTAACTAAAAAATCATGAATTCCACACTCCAATCTGGATCATAAATCCAGAAAGGAACTAAAACTTTTGTAAAGTTTGCAATCCTGCTGCAGATTGGATTCCCAGAGACTCAACTTTTGGGGTTATTTAAAGCCATCAGAATTGGTACTTGGTAGAACCGTTGTTTCCTAGGAAATGGGGGGATTAATTGTTGCCCTTTTCACACTGTGATGGCAAACCAGGTGGGAGTCATGGGACTCATGAAAGAACTAAAGCAACAGGAAAGTGTGTGGGTTGCCCCAGTCGTGGCTTTAAGTAGTGCTGGGTTGCCAGCAACTACATCTTGCGAAGGGTTGACGCTGTTTAACGCGTTTTCATTAACGACATGCGCCCTGTGTTTCTTCCTAGAAGCAACAAAAGAAACTCTCATTAGCAGCTCAAGATTGCGAGGCATTAGGACTCTTCCCAGCAGGCATTTCAACCAAATCTTGCTGAGTGGATTCTGTGATTGACAGAAAACTTCAGACCACAACTTGGTTTCACGTAATGCATTCACTTCCATAGGACAGCAGCTCCAAATTGAAATCTTGTGTTGAAATCTTGTGTGTCTGACACCAATGGAACAAATGATATTTTATTCAGGTGTTATTGGCTTTTAAGTGAATCTTTATTAAACTTTAGCTCCAACTGCATTTTCAGGGCAAACCCTCACAGTGCAGCTTACAATAGAAATGTTAAATGCAATACAAGCAAAGGACATTGCTTCCAGGTCTTTAGATCATATCCACAGTATGGTCACTGTTTGCAGGCTTTTCAGAGTTGTTGTTGTTGTTTTGTAACCATGAGGACTAGAATCACATTTCTGTGCATTGACTGCCATGTAGCTGAATTAGTCCCCATTCAGCCACAGTGTTGTTGACTACATGCTTGCATTCCATTGTCTAGAATTGTAGAGTTGGAAGGGACTCCAACTGATGATGAGGGTCATCATCTAGTCCAGGCATGTCCAACTCCCAAGAGACTGCGATCTACTCCCAGTATAAAAAAAACTAGTAGTGATCTACCCATTGTCATTGGAGGGAGGAGGAGTGTGCATGGGGTGGGTGGATTGCCCAGAATTGTTGAGCTTTTTGTAGGAGGGAAGTGCCCAGAGTTGTTGAGCTTTTGGGGGGAGGATTGCAGAGTTTTTTTTAGCTTTTTCCCGTAACTTTTTGTACACAATAAGGATCCCGCCATCTACCAGAATCAGCCGGGGATCTGCTGGTTGGTTCACGATCTACTGGTTGGACACCCCTGATTCTAGTCCAACGTGAATCTTTTTCCCAACTTGGGGCTCAAACCCACGACCCTGAGATTTAAGAGTCTCATGCTCTGCTGACTAAGCTACCCAAGATGCAGCAAACTACAGTAATGAGTAGGTGGTGGTTTACAGACTAGCAGACTCGCCAGATTTCTGCAGGCTAATTGCTGGTATTGGTCCACCAGAATGAAGTGGTGCTTATTCTCACAGCACTTTGGAAAGAGGTTCTTTTGGTTTGGATGCACAAAAGCTTCAGCCCATAGTGGACTATCTATGTAGTGTACAGGGATGGTTGCAGAATCAGCTCAAGCTGTGCAGTCTGTCTTCCCATTGTACTTGTAGAGATACCGAGAGGGAGGGGGAAATGCGTCTCAAAGGAACAGTTTGGTTCACTGCTAAAAGAAGATGGCACACAGGCACATTGTCACTATTGGCACTATCTGGATGGATGGCTATTGAAAGATATGGGGTTGACATTTGCTTATCAAGGAGAGAATAATGGATAAATAGTTATGGCCCATGGTGTATTTGAATTTACTCATGCCTACCTTCCTAGGTTGATTTTGTGATATGTTAAAATTAGTTTTGTGGGCTAGAGGCACTAGCACTCAGGAGGCTTGCCAAAATAGCATTTTAGAGGAAGCCTTCCAATTGAAAGTATGACGAGATAACCGTAGGCGGAAAGTAATATCAAGTAATTTACAGTCTGATCCCTGGGCACGGTTGAGTGTTAATTTCTTGTGAGTCCTGGAATTGTAGCATGCAGAGAAGGTGTTTATTTCCTAATTGCTGTAATAGGAATTATTAATGGAAAGAAGGTGTTTGCCTAGAATGCAGCTGAGAATCATCACATCTTGTAGGCTGGTTGAAAAACTTCCTAAATGGAAGGTGGCATTGATGGCTCTGGTGTGAGTTGAGCTAAAGCAGCAAGCTGTCGAGTGCAGAAATGTGTGGACAGTTTTGCCCTGCTGATAACCAGCAGCGCTGGAAATTCTCTTCAATGGGAGGGTTGTGTTTCCTTCACAGTTCTCAGACTTGGATCGCTCCATTTGTTCTCCAGCTTGAATGCCAGGAAATGCCAGGTGGCCGTGCTATTTCGAATACTATCAATCGGTATTCCTCCCACTTAACAAGAAGGAAGAAGTTAGGGTTGCAAGCTCTGCAGATTTTCAGCTCAGGATGTGAAGCTCTCCGTTATACGAGTCCGGAGGAACCAACTGCGCCTTTTTCATGCCAACGGCAACCAAGATGTGGTGAAAACTTGACAGATGGATTTTGTACTGATTCATAGCCTGTGAAATATTTATCATTGAAGGTATTGCCATTTCCCCAGTGGCCCTGTGATGCAGCAGCTAAAAAAGCCAATGCAGTTCTGGGCTGCATCAATAGGAGTATAGTATCTAGATCAAGGGAAGTAATAGTACCACTGTTTTCCGCTCTGGTCAGACCTCACCTGGAATACTGTGTCCAGTTGTGGGCACCACAGTTCAAGAAGGATACTGACAAGCTGGACCGTGTCCAGAGGAGGGCAACCAAAATGGTCAAAGGCCTGGAAACGATGCCTTATGAGGAACGGCTTAGGGAGCTGGGTATGTTTAGCCTGGAGAAGAGAAGGTTGAGGGGTGATATGATAGCCATGTTCAAATATATAAAAGGATGTCATACAGAGGAGGGAGAAAGGTTGTTTTCTGCTGCTCCAGAGAAGCGGACACGGAGCAATGGATTCAAACTACAAGAAAGAAGATTCCACCTAAACATTAGAAAGAACTTCCTGACAGTAAGAGCTGTTCGACAGTGGAATTTGCTGCCAAGGAGTGTGGTGGAGTCTCCTTCTTTGGAGGTCTTTAAGCAGAGGCTTGACAGCCACCTGTCAGGAATGCTTTGATGGTGTTTCCTGCTTGGCAGGGGGTTGGACTGGGTGGCCCTTGTGGTCTCTTCCAACTCTACGATTCTACAATTCTATGATTCTATGATTCTAGTAGAAGCTTGTTGGGAGAAGAGAGGGGAGTTTACACCATTTCATTTTTTAAACAAATAATGTGCCCCTAGCAATAATAGGTTTCTGAAACATTCAGCTTCATCAATTCAAAAACCAAACTATTCAGAGCTCTGCATTATTGTTAACAGCAGACCCTGAGGCATTTCTGCAGTGGTTCCCCGTTTGTGGAATACTCTCCCCAAGGAGACTCGCCTGGCGCCTTCATTATAAATCTTTATTCTTCTTCTTTGGCCATCACTCGTAGCCGAGTAAGATTGTCTTCCAAGAACAAGGTCTGAACGGTGTTTCCTGTGGAGGAAAGTGAAATACTGGTGGACAACAAAAGAGGTTTAAAGACGTTCTCAAGACAAATTTATATTTTAAAAAATGCAGTATATATCTTTAGGCACCAGGCAAAAATGTTCCTCTTCAACCAAGCCTTTGGCTGATTTACAGCCATTGCCCTTTTAAATGTGTTGTGGGAGGGGGTGTTATGGGTTTGTTTTCGTTCTTACTTTTATTATGCATTTTGTCTTTTTTATATTGTACTTTTATGTTGTGAACCGCCCTGAGATCTGCGGATGATGGGCAGTATACAAATAATAATAATAATAATAATAATAATAATAATAATTTTTTAATCCTCTTTTAAAGCCATACAAGCTGGCCATCCTTGCCTCTTGCGGGGGCAAATTACAGAGTTTAACTATGTGCTGTGTGACGTTATTTTCTTTTGCCTGTCCTGAAACTTCCTCATTTGCCTACCTTTTCAAACACGTTGACTTCAATCCTAAACCAACCTTCAGTACAAACCCACCCTTTTGCAACCTCTGAAAATCTTTCCGTTGCACCATCTGAAAAACAAAAAACCTGCAGTCATCAGTCATCTGATTCTAAATATGCCCTGCTTTATTCTTCCAAACAGGTATACTTAAGATTGCAGCCTTAGCCTTATATTGACAGCAGCTTTTGACCTAAATTTCTGTAGTATGTCCTTGTCTAAACTTGCAACTGAACACTGCTGAGCTGTACCTGTTGCTGTCATCCATTTTAAGTTGCATCGCCCCAGAGCAGAGTACTGCTGATTTTTCACTTTGCACTAATAATGTAATATACTGGTGATTGGGTTTTTTTAGGGTGGGATAAGTTCTGTTTGCCCACCACCAAATAACCACTTTTGTTGAGAGACTGTAACGCAACAGACAGTTCCCAACTGGTAAAAACAAGGTGATTGTTATAGTACTTAGTGCAGCTTATTTTTTATGAACCTTAGAGCACTGATTTTCAACATTTTTAGACCAGGGGCCCACCTTCAGCTTGAAAATGCATAATGGGAGCTATTGCCTTAAAAAAGAAAATCAATATATCTGGCAATAGTCATGCTGGTGGGCCACACAGTTGTAGGATCTGGCTGAAGACCAGTGAATGAATGAATGAAACTTTATTTGCGTCAGCCATTGGCCATAGCAACAAAAGAACAATGCGATATACACAAATAAAAAGTCGATTATATAAAATACAGTTTAGGGTCCTGAATCAGCAGTCAAATAGTGGACCTTATCTGATTGGCCCAGCTAAAAACCTTGCAACCTTTGCTGTCATCTACTCATCTTGATCTGCCAAGAGAAAGGTACCGGTAGGTAGCTGTGTTGGTCTGCCGTAGTCGAAACAAAATAAAAAAATTACTTCCAGTAGCACCTTAGAGACCAACTACCGGTAAGTTTGTTATTCAGAAGTGTGCATGCACACGAAAGCTCATACCAATAACTTAGTTGGTCTCTAAGTTGCTACTGGAAGGAATTTTTTTATTTTGTTTCGACTACGGCAGACCAACACAGCTACCTACCTGTAACTAGAACTATGGAAGGCACCACATTGAGCCACATGAAATGGATGTCCATCAACCTCACCAGATATCTGAAGAAATGTGCATGCACACGAAAGCTCATACCAATAACAAACTTAGTTGGTCTCTAAGGTGCTACTGGAAGGATTTTTGATGACTTAATTGCTTTATGTGTTCTTACCTGCCCTGACACTTCAGACACAAGGCAGGTTAAAAATCTTACACCCTCTCACAATATTTGTGGTCCTGTCACTTAACAGAGCACAATGGGGACAAAACAGAGGAACTGTCAGTTTTACTTTTACTTTTGATATGAATGAATACGCAAATTGAGATAAACAATGTAAAGTAGATAGCAGCTTCAGCCTGTTACGTTTGTGGTGTATGATATACTAGAAGTATGGAAGGCACCACATTGAGCCACATGAAATGGATGTCCATCAACCTCACCAGATATCTGAAGAAATGTGCATGCACACGAAAGCTCATACCAATAACAAACTTAGTTGGTCTCTAAGGTGCTACTGGAAGGATTTTTTTATTTTGTTTTGCCAAGAGAAAGGAAGGGAAAGCTGAAGACCAGTGTTTTAGAGCAGGGGTAGAGAGTTTTTTCTTCCGAACTGAGGGCCACATTCCCATCTGGGCAATCTTTAAAGGGCCGTATGACGGGTTCAGAGGCAAAAGTGTGTGGAGCTACAGGTGCAATTTACAGCAGGCTAGTTTCTACATTCAGACACTCCCCTCTATCCAGACAAGCAATGTGCCGCATTAGAGTTCAGAAATGCATTCCAGCTAGGCAAAAACACTCAAGGTGGGTGCAAAGCTACCGTACTCGGAAGCAGCATTTAAAAAAAGGGGGGGGATGCTTCATGATAAACAGTAGGTATTCATTTCTCTGTTGCTTGCTAAAAACATTTTATTTTACTTATCAGGCTTTTCTTTTTTCATTTTAGAAAGGCAGCATAATAGCGGATATGCATGCACTCCATAAGACAGCATACCGTCCAACATTCCTCAGATGAAAATAGGGACATTTCTCAACCCCTCAGTCTCCCCCAGGCTCAATTCTCCAGCATTTACCCACAAGGCTGGCTCAGAGAGATGCATGTCTGAATCTTTGGGAAACTGTTACCACAACACTGACAGACCAATAGCCTGGCTCGTTAAAAGCATCCTGTGAGGGGAGAGGATGTTGTCACACCATTGGTGAAAAACCTGTTATGATTTCGCCTCAAATGTTTAATCTCTCTTCACCCTGTTATTGCCATATTAAATTGTGTGTCTCTTCAGCTATCTGGCTTCTTTCTCTCACCTGTCCCACCCCATTCTTATAGAAAAGGTGTTATTAAACACCGTGATATGTAAAGGAATTTGCCAATGCAATAGATTGGCAGAAGTATTAACAATAACCAGAGGGATTCCAAGTGATTAATACTTTCAGGTTCTTCCCACACTCAGCTGCAGTAAGGAGAGAAGGTGTATATTATCTGTGCGCCTTTGGCATTCGGGGCAACAAAATCTTGCTGAACTGGTCCCTGCTAAACTGTAAAGAAAAGACTTTTCCTCTTTAAATAAAATCCTAAGTGAGGGGTGTGAGCAGCAAGCGCCTCTGAAAACCACCCCACTTGTTCAGCCTACGGATTGTCTATTTCATACATCACCAAAGATGCCTGGAAACGATGGGAGAGGGAAGCAGTGAGCAAGACAACTCTGAGTGGTTACACACAGAAAGTTAACAAGGCCAACGTGATTGCAACAAGTACATTCAGACCTGAAGCTGAATAACCGAGAACTGCTCATGCTCATTTTAATTAGGTCTTCTTTCCTGTCCTGCCCTCAAGGAACATGGCAGGTTATAATATTTCCTAATCTCATTTGAGCCTCATTTTAGGTTAAGCTGAACGCAACTTGCCCAAGACTACTCGCTCAGCAGCGGCACAAAACCAACTCTCTTTCAAAACTTAGGATGCTTTGCAACTGAAGACTGTTTCTGAAGTCTCAGAATGACTCGGACACATATCTGAGCCAACTCAAATGATGCATTTGTGGTGTTGGAGCTGCTGTGGTATATTTGGCTTCACGGGGCCAACCCCTGTGCTATGGCATGAAGTTCTTTGCTGTTCTGATTAAATGGCTGATAATGTTCATTGGAGCTTTTAACCGGTCTAAATTACTGCTATTTCTTCTTACGTAGTATCTTATACAGCTCTTTTTTCTCTATACTTGCAGAACAGAGACCAGAGGTGCGTAGATACACCTGCTTGGGAAACATTCAGGAAAGGAGGAGCCTTAGAAAGGGTGGGAGGTAGGGACTTTCAGTCCTGGCAACTGCTCTATAGGGGCAAGACCTACTGGGAAGTGTTGCTGAGTTGTATGTTCATTTCCTGGAATAAAGAATTAACTTGACTAACAATGGTGCTCTGCCTCTTCCATGCTGACCTGTGTCTGACTCCAACACAGATATACCAATATTGTTGTTCTCCATATTGCATGAGGCCAGCTAGAAATTTGCATCTGAGACAAGATTTGCCATTACATTGCATAGTTTATCACTACTTCCTTCCTACTTTCTCAAAGTCAGCCTCTCGTGAATTTTTGACTGGCTTCCTGTGATCATTGTGACTTTCTAGGTAGACTTCACCTTGTCAGGTGGATGAGACTTACGGTAATCTTATTTTGTGAATATTGGAATCTGATGTGGGAAATGTTAAATGGAAAACTATAAATAAAATAATAATAATAATAATAATAATAATAATAATAATAATAATAATAATAATTTAACTGTGAAAGTTAATGTGAATAAACCTTAATTGCTTAGGTAAATTGTGCTTTGGGATGCCTGCATCCTGCTTAAGAGCACTGAAAATAATTACATTTACATATTTTAAAAAGAGGTCTCAGGATGCAATCCTAGCTTTTCTTACTTTGTAGTAAGCCCCATTGAACACAGTGGAACATACTGATGAGTAAATGTTGGTAGGATCAGGCTCCGTGTTTTAACAGCCTCTCTTATTCCACACCCACGGCCAGATCTTCAACAAACTCTTATTTTCATTTTTAACAATTGGTTAATTCAGCTCCCCTGAAAATGCAATTTCAAGGGATGATTCATAGATATTTCACCCCCGTTGTGCCATTCAGTTTGAGTAATTCTGTCAGCAAAATTTGCAATTAGAAAAATTATCGTGCTGCTTTATTTTCCACACAGAAGAGAATGACGGTTTTTGCAGCCATTAATACCATATTTGTATGCAAGATGCAGAGAGAAGGGTGAGCACGTATACTCCCACGTACTCTTTGTCACACTGGGTCAATCTGGCAGAAGCACTATTTAAGAAAAGAGAGAGAGAGAGAAGAGAGTCTAACTTTTTAATGCAAATATTCAAGCAAAAACTTTACTTGCAAAGGTGAAAGAAACACGAAGTCCTAGATGAAAACATTAAGAATTCTGGGACCAGTCAGTAATGTTAGGTATTCAGGCAGATTTCCATGGAATAGTTGCCATGAAACAGATTTATACACTGTTTATTTTGGAGGGGGTGTTGTTTTATTTTCTCCAGTGGAACCAAACAAACAGTATTTGCTTGCTCAAACCCTCTGATGGATAACTAATTTGAGGTGACCAGTTTCTTTTTATGTATTCAGTGTTATTCTGAATCCATTCAGTTGTTATTCTGCTCCATTTCTGCTTGTGGAACGGGGCCTCAATTCTGCATCCACATAGCTAAAAAACATAGGGTGCAGTAGGGTGCAGGCCCTTACACATTCCATGAATGTATTTAAAAAAGATATTGTCCCTTGCTAGTGATTCTGGGAACAGATTGTGTATTCATGCTTGGAAGGTATTGACAGAATTGGGAGTCAAGATGACCTTAACAGATTGGAGAACTGGGTCCAAGCTAACAAAATGAATTTCAATATGGACAAACATAAGGTTCTGCACTTAGGCAGGAAGAACCAGATGCACAAATTTAAGATGGGGGACACCTGGCGTACTAGCAGTACATTTGGAAAGGATCTAGGGGTCTTGGTGGACCAAAAGCTTAACATGAGTCAACACTGTGATGCAGCGGGGGGGGGGGGCAGCTAATGCTACTCTAGCATGCATCAACAGAAGTATAGTGTCCAGATCAAGGGAAGTACCGTAATAGTACGACTCTATTCAGCCTTGGTCAGACCACACCTGGAATACTGTGTCCAGTTCTGGGCACCACAATTTAAGAAAGATGTTAACAATCTGGAACGTGTACAGAGGAGGGCAACCAAGATGATCAAGGGTCTGGAAACCAAGCCTTATGTGGAGCTGGGTACGTTTAGCCTGCAAAAGAGGAGACTAAGAGGAGATACAATAGCCATCTTCAAATATCTCAAGGACTGACACATGGAAGAGGGAGCATGCTTGTTTTCTCCTGCCGTGGAGGGTAGTATTTGAACCAATGGCTTCAAGTTACAAGAAAGGAGATTCCAGCTAAACATCAGGAAGAACTTTAAGGCAGTAAGAGCTATTCGACAGTGGAATGGAGGTTGTGGACTCTCCTTCCCTGGAGGTTTTAAAGCAGAGGTTGGATGGCCATCTCTCATGGATGCTGTAGTTGAGATTCCTGCAGCAGTTAGCACAAACGGCCTCAGAACAAGTAGGTACACTTCCCCAATAATATGATTTTTTTCTGCTAATTGACTAGGTTAGTCCCAGATAATAAACAACTGGGTAAAGAAGGTACTAAGAGTGCCTTTTATTGAGCCAGGTGAATGTATGGCACTAAAACGAAAATCAGTAGCTGCTTCATGTTGTCTGAACTTGGCTAGTCTTCTTTAGACCTCAGGTGCAAGAAGAACTGAGTATATATACTGTACTATGTTAGGTTTTTTAAAAAGCCTGGATTTGTTCAGGGAACTTAGGTTATGGTTTACTTTTGCTCAGTGGAAGTTACTTTTGATTCAAGGCAAACATTTCACTTGCTTGAGGATGCCGAGAAACGAGGTGTGAAAGAATGAGTCACATACCGGTAATTGGTACTATGGTTTAACTGTCTGCCATAACAATGTACGAGTAACATATTCTAGAGCGGTAACCGTTTTAGTTTGTTGCAGCAAAAACAAATGAGTCTTGTAGAACCTTAAAGAACACAGCAGTAGTTGCTCCAGGACTGTCCACATTGCTCCCTTTCACGCTTGCTCCTTCAAGGTGCAAAGAACTGCTACTGAGTCTTCAGTAATGATAATTCAGAATAAGTGATGAATCAACATATAGACAGTGGTAGTTCTGGAAATAGCTCCAGCAGTTAACCAGGGGCTAAGAGCTAGGGTGCATGAATCTTGGCCATGAACAGCCACCCAAAGGAAACTGCCTTCAATATAAACGTGTTTGATCCTTACAGTTACATAGCTACTCAGTCTTACCTCATTCCTCTTCTCCCAGGCCTTTAGCTAATTTAATCATCCATGGCCTTTAAAACTCTGTCTGTCTCTCTGAGCGTGTAGGGGTTATTGTTTTCGTTTGCTATTTTGGTGTTTTTATATTGTAAATCGTCCCGTTATCCTCGGAGGAAGGTGGGACAGAAAATTAGTATATCATTATCATCATTAGTGTGTGTTTAGGGTTATTGTTTTTGTTTGCTATTCTGGTGTGTATTTTTGTGTTTTTATGCTGTAAACCGCTCTGTGATCCCTGGGTGAAGGCTGGGATAGAAATTTAGAAAGTCATTAATAATAATAATAATAATAATAACTAGTAGATATGATGCCCGTTAAAATAACGGGCGCTAGAAGGTTAGTCTGCCCTGTGCCGCCATAGCCTCGGCCCCGGCCGCCTTTGCCCTCGGAGCGTCTCGGAGCAGCCGCCGCCGCCGCCGCCGCAGCCGCGCCGGCCACCCCCGCCCGCCCGCCCAACCGCCCCTTCCCGCGCGTCGCCTCACAGCCGCCGCTCCTCTGTCCCCTCAGCCATGTTCGCAGCCGCTCAGCTCATCCTCCCCAGCTCCTCCGCGCTGCCCCAACTGACGTGCGTGCGCCGCCGCTGCCTCTCGGACACGCCCCCCTCTCCGCCCGCTCCAATCCCTGTGTCCGTGAGGCTCATGCACAGTAGTGCAATTCCACTGACACATGGACTGGACGCAGAGACACAGGGACTTTATTATATAGGATAAGTGTATATGTAGCAGGGATGTTACTTTTGTTTGCTACAATGGCATGCAAAAAATTTTATGCTCTAAAATCCCATGAGCCTCGGATGAAGGTGGGATAGAAATTTAGTAATAACAATTAACAACAACAATGATGATGATATGCGTGTGAACGGTTATTGTTTTCATTTGCTATGATGTGTCCTTTTTAAGCTTTTATGCTGTAAACTTCCCTGCGATCCAGGGATGAAGGGCGGGATAGAAATTTAGTATGAAATAAATACAGTAATAAGGGAAGGACCCAGGTGGCGCTGCAGGTTAAACCACAGAGCCTAGGGCTTGCCAATCAGAAGGTTGGCAGTTCGAATCCCCGCGACGGGGTGAGCTCCCGTTGCTCGGTCCCAGCTCCTGCCCACCTAGCAGTTCGAAAGCACGTCAGAGTGCAAGTAGATAAATAGGTACCGCTGCAGCGGGAAGGTAAACGGCGTTTCCGTGCGCTGCTCTGGTTCGCCAGAAGCGGCTTTGTCATGCTGGCCACATGACCCGGAAGCTGTACGCCGGCTCCCTTGGCCAATAAAGCGAGATGAGCGCTGCAACCCCAGAGTCGGACACGACTGGACCTAATGTTCAGGGGTCCCTTTACCTTTACTAAATAATAAGGGGAGTGTGTGTGTGTGTAGAAATTTAAAAAAATGAAAAATAAAATGAGATTTTCCCACAGAGGCAGCTGTGGGGCAGACTGTGAGGTTAACAACAACAACAATAACAACACAGTAACAATAATAATAGTTGTTGTTGTTGTTAGGTATTATTATTATTATTATTATTATTATTATTATTATTATTTTATTATATTAAGGCCCCTCCGTTGCCTGCTCTGCTTCCCGCCCCCTCAGTGAAGGCCCCTCGCGCTCAGCCTCCTCTTCGCGGTTCCCCCTCAGGCGCCGCATCCAATCAGCCGCCGCCCTCCTCCCCCCTCCCCCCTCCCGCGCGCTCCTCCTCCCCAGCCCCCCCTCCCTCCGGTCCGCGCCGCCTTCCCTCCCCCTCCTCCCCCTCCCCCTCCCCACAGCGGAAGTGACCTCGGCGCCTCCCTCCCTCCGTCCGTCCCTCCCTCCCTCCCTGCCATCAGTGCCTGGCGGCGGAGGCCGGCGCTGGTTGCCTCGTTCGCTCCGCCGCTTCGTCACCAGGCGCCGCTGTGTGACAGACGCCCCAGGGAGCCGAGCGAGTTCGGTGGCCGGAGGAGCAGAGGCAGGAGGAGGAGAGGCCTTCTCGAGGGAGGGGGGCAGCGCCGGCGGCTGAGGGGGGGGGAGAAGGGGCGTCGGGAGAGGGCGAAGGGAGCGAGGAAGGGGCGAGGCAGGCGGCCGGCCGGCCGGAGCCATGGCCGGGCCGCCGCCACCTCCTCCGCCTCCTCCTCCGCCACCTCCTCTTCTTCTTTCTCCTCCGCCGCCGCCTCCTCAGAAGGAGCTGGTTTACAACAAGCTTCTGCCCTATGGCGACAAGCTGGAGGCCGAGGCCGGCCGCCTGCTCTCCCGCATCAAGCTCAACCTCAGCTGGGCCGTGCAGCTCCAGGAGCTCTGGCCCGGAGGCCTCTTCTGGAGCAGGAAGCTCTCCACGTGAGTGGGGCAAAGGGTTGCGGGTTGCGGGTGGGGAGGATTATTAGGGGGGGTCTGTTTCTCACCCCCCCCCTTAATATTTAATTTTCAACAGTCAAAGCACACATTCGCCTCTTAATTTTGTCGACTTCCCCCTCCTTCCCCACCCCGGAGTTATGTTTTTTTCTCCCCTTCTGCTGAGCCCTATCTTCTAGCTATCAAATCAGAACCGCAATATTTATTATTGGGGTTTCTTGGGGGGGGGGACCGTCTAGGTCAGGACGCTCTGAAAGGTGGGGGGGGGGAAGAAGTGTTGCAGTGCAGTCCAGCCCTTTCCTCCAACTCTTTCTCCGTGGGCTTTGCCGGTGTTTGGTGTAAGAAACACCCCCCCCCCCTTCGGGGTTTGGGGAAACAAATGCCACCCATTTACACCCACCCATATAGGCAGGCTTTATGTTGTGGGGTTTGGGGAGAGAACCCTAGTTAGATAAGTATTTTTATTTATTTACTTGGTTGCCCTCCCCTCCCTTGGCTACACCCATGCACCCCCCTTTTGTTTTATTTACAAAAAGGCAAGCCTCTGTTCTTGTGGGTGGGGTTCCCTCTTCTCTCTTCCTCTTCTCTCTCCCTGAGGCTGGGGGGGGGGGGAACGGCCTAGGGGTGGCACTTTGTCCTCACCCTACCTCAGGCAACCTGGAGTGGGAAGGGGAAAGGGGAGAGCACCACCATTTGTAATCTGGAGATTTAGGAAACGCCATAAATATGCCTTAATGAACCACAAGAACAGTTGCTCTAATGAATAGCTGGAAGGAACCAGGCAGGCGGTTTTGAGCTGGGTTTCTAGGGAGTTAAGCCCTCCCACCCCGCAATTACATTGGGATTTAATCTTCCCTTGGAAAAGAAATATGTTCTGGATTGTAGACAAAAGAGTCCTGTGGTGCTTGGAAACCTAACAGCTGCCCGGTGTTTCCCTGGTGTTCGCGTTTCGCTTTGTTGGGAGGGCATGGCAGCAGTGTGTCAGTTGTACTTGGGGTAATATGGATGTCTCTCTCCCCTCCACCCCAAATGAGGGTAGTAGGGTTTGGTGGGGTACGCATTCTTCCGAGATGTAGTTCCTCTGTTTTGTCCCCATTGTGCTCTGTTAAGTGACAGGACCACAAATATTGTGAGAGGGTGTAAGATTTTTAACCTGCCTTGTGTCTGAAGTGTCAGGGCAGGTAAGAACACATAAAGCAATTAAGTCATCAAAACACATGCAGAAAAAACATCCTACGTGCCTCTTTTTGGGCGCCTCAGGGTAACTGAGCGGTGCAGGCTGTAGAATCTGCCAGTGATCGGCAAAATGTTGTTTAATTCTTCCTTCTCTGGAAGTTCCACTTTGTTGGGCATTGTTTGATTGCTTAGACAATTTGTGGTTTAAGGCACACCTTATCCTGTCCTCCCTACACCCCCCCAATACAGAAGGTAGATATTTTTAAATTGGGAGCTGAATAAACACCGCATTAACTCCTTACCTATGCCAGTTTCTGGTAGCAAAGTACATTTAAGGTCCCGGGTATTTTAAAAAGCCGTTTCTTTCAAATCTGGCATCTGAGGCAAATGGGCAACTGGCCTCTGTTAGGGGCAGTGTCTGGTGGCACCCAGGTTCTACACTTCCCTGGATGAAGGAGTAGCCTGTGCTACCTCTTTTACATTCAGCAACTTAGTTCTATGCCACGTGTCTACCATTGTCTGCTGCTGTCTGCATGACTCCAGCTTCCCCAAGGCTTTGTCTGGCACTATTTTTGTAAGTGTCATGATCAGCAGGGGGCTTGGTTGGGCTTTGAGTGTTTGTAAGATTGCAGCTTTGCTTCTGAAGGAGATCTTCTGACTGGGGCATGTGCCTCTGGGGACCTTTTTTTTAGGAATGAGCAGCCACCCCTTCTGTTTGTGCAACCTCCTGTGTGGACTTGTGTTTGGGAAGTGTCATTTTTCAAGGCTGCTTGAGTCTTGGACTTTGGGAAGAGGAGGGTTTTGTTAGCTTTGGTGATGGTAGTCGTTCCCTGAGCTTTCTACTTATGCAGCTAATAAATCATACGCAGCTCATTACTCCTAAAAATAGTTTATCACTCTTTGTTGCCAAAACTAGCGCATAGGTTTTGTTCAGTGACTTCATAAGCTACTTGCAACTGTCCTTGCCTTTTTAAACTAGATTACAAAATAGCATTTGCATTTAGTTCCAAAACAAGCACTGCATTTCACTTTCACGGTTCAAAGCCTAGCTAGTAACTTGCAGAGTTTAATCTCTTACTCATCCCACATAACGTTTGTTCATACTGCTGTGTCAGCAAAGGAAAAAGAAAAGTGTGTTTTGAGCTGGACAAGGGCAAAAGCACCAACTTCTAGTTCAAGGACTTCTTTGTCTTCTGGGGCACTGATAAAATGTTTTTGCCTTGTCATTGTGCTGTCCCTACAGAGAAATATTAAAAGCGAAGCTGTGTTAGTCTGTAGCAGTTTCTTTCCTTGCTGCTATAGCATCTTGGAGGGGTGACTAGTTTATTGTGACATGAATTCTTTGGAATACATATCTTGCTTTCTCTAGTAGATGAATGTAACAGACCTGACTACAAAAACTGATGCTGCAGCAAACCAGATAATTGTCAAGGTGGTAATACCGTATATCTATTAAGCACCCAAACCACAGCTTGGAATACAATCAATAAAGTAAGACTAAAATGATGGACATACCCAAAGGCTTACAATCTAACAAAGGTACCACAGCACTTTCTGCCACTTCAGTTCTAGACCTAATCTCTTTCTAATAGTGACTTAAAATAAAATGGACTGTGAGGATACTGTTATAGGGGGGGGCAGACACCACGTTTCATTAACATTTTACACTACTAAAGAGAGAAAACTAAGGCAAAGGTTTAATTGGGCGCAGGGTATACTAGATTGCCTGTTTTGAATCTGTTTGTGCTATTACGTATTTTTCAAAAATAATGTAAAGAGCAAGCAAAATGTGTAAAGAGCAAGCAATAATGTAAAGAGCAAGCAAAATTTCGGTTTTGTGCCTATAGCATGCTCAACAAACCTGCTTACACCTGGAACTGGGTGTGGAGAGTGCAGCTGAATGAGACAGTGTTGTGGGCAGCCTGAGGATGTACCATCCACCTTGGACTTGCTCATAAAAAGCAAGTCTTGTGTAAGAGACTAGGGTGATGCCTGCAGTTTCCAGGAACTTTTCTCATTGTGAGATTCTTATGGGTACTGTAATCTGAGAGTTTGTTTGAGCCCTGGGTGAGAACCCGGAGGCTGAGAGGGAGGGTATGTCAGAAGTAAAATGAATTGATATTGATTTATATATATTAGAAAATTTGTATTAATGGAACATTTTTATATGCAACTCAGTTTTTGTAATATTTTGTTTATATTGTTCTTCCTTCAGTTTTTTTGTACACGCCTTAGAGATATTTTAAATATATTAAGTGGTATAGAAATTAATGAATAATCAATCATACAATAAAAAAGTTAGTGCCTTTCATTGAGCCTTAAAATCACTTGCTTATGTTTAGACATGTCGAGGTCAGCTGTTCAATGGAAATGGTTTCCAGTTTGTGGTATTTTTGTATGTTTCAACCATGTTTATGTGTTCTGCTTATTTTTAGAATGTTCAAAACAGCTTACAGAGGTCTTTTAGTGTTCTCCCATAAGGGCTGTGTCTCAGTCCACACTAACATATGTGCTACAGCATTGGTTGCTCTTAGGCTATTCGTTTCCAAAAGACATTCTGATTGTTGCCAAAAGGCATTCTGATTGTTTTAATATATTTTTAATAGAACTATCTTGCTGGGACACCTCAGGTGGTAGAGCATGAGACTCTTAATCTCAGAGTTGTGGGTTCAAGCCCTATGTTGGGCAAAAGATTCTTGCATTGGAGGGACTAGATGACCCTTGTGGTCCCTTCCAGCTCTACGGTTCTTTGATTTTATAATTAAACTGAGGCATCCTAGTGTGTGAAGGGAAGAGCAGCCAACTGTGTGCAGGGGAATGAAGCTTGTTCATATGCCATCTTGTTAAGATGAGATATGATTGTTCAAATGCAGCAATTAAGAATCAACCTTGCTACTGCATGCATAGTGTCCTCCTGAGTTTTAGTTAGAAAATTTATACCCCATTTTTCTCATATAGACTTAAGGTGACCTATAATAAATATTGTAAATGAGGACTTTATGATACAAATTCATACTTCAAAATTCTTATTTTGGTACTCCATTTATTTGCCTTCGCTGGCAGCTTAATTTGCTTTGATCCAAGTGCCACCAGAGACTTATGAGTCTAGTCTTCACAGTTTCATGTGCAAGTCACATGATTTGTTAGGGACCAGGAATACCATTAGACATTTCATCACTGTTACAGATGATGCAGCAAAACTGCATCAGAGGAATGAAAGATACTGTGCTTCCAATGTTCCCCATATGCCTGGAGACAACAGTCCATAGGGCATTGCTGTTGTTGATGATGTTCTAGCGGCTGGTTGAAAATCTGGTTAGAGACAGGATAGTTGTCGAAGCCTCTGAAGGGCATGACTGTGACTCCATGCTTGCCCAGGCTCAGCTGGATTTGGCTCTTAGCTCGGTTCAGCTTGGCTGGCGAAAAGAGTCAATGCGGGAACAGCAGTCCTCCAAGCCCTCGCACTTGACATATTGGTGTTCCAGATCTGTTTCTTAGTCACACCAGAGTGTAATGGAACTTGGGAAACTGGCAATGTACATTAGTAAAAAAAAACTTGGGGGGCGGGGGGGTTGTTTGGCAGAATATCAATCTGCTTTTTGCATCATTGGAAGTGACTTTGTTTACTAGGAAAGATTCTTAGATAGGATTACTTCACTAGATATAACATGACTCACATGATTGCCTTACAAGACATCTTGAACTTGAGTAGACATAGTGTGACACTGTTTTTCCTTTAACCATCTGCTGCTACCTCAGTGTTGTTTACAGTGAGGCCTGTTTTCATTCTAGTAGGAGTTATGTGGTAATGCTGTCAAAACATGTTGCCTAACAAAATCATCAGGGTTCTGAAAAGCCATGTGATTTTAGAAGAAAGCAGAACCTGCTCGTTTTAACCCTTTGCAGTGTATCATGATAGTATATGACTTGTCATTCTGTTTTTATGAATGATGTTAGTATGAAGTAATGGAATGATCAAGCAGTATGGCTTGGTATGTTATGTTTGGGAAATTAGACTTGTACCCATCTCAGTATCCTGCATCCAGTAGTGCAGGCTTCCTCAAACTTTGCCCTCTAGATGTTTTGAGACTACAATTCCCATCATCCCTGACCGCTGGTCCTGCTAGTTAGTGATCATGGGAGTTGTAGGCCAAAAACATCTGGAGGGCCAAGTTTAAGGAAGCCTGCAGTAGTGGCTGGATCCAGATGTTTTAAGAGCTCTGTTTTTCATAGTCCATTGCAAGATGCTTGTAATTTAATGTTTACAAACTCCATGTCATGATGATCAGATTCCTGGCAGGCATACTACCTAATAGTTGTTTAAAATCTGAAACAAATGGCGGCTCTGTGACTTAATAAAATCGTAATACAGCATAGTTTTCATAGATCAGACTCTTTCTTCAGATTTATTTATTAGATTTAGTTTTTTTACAATGTCTAGTTTAAATAATTTACAATCTTTCTGTTTATTTATTTCATAAAATGTATACAACACTTGATTGTAAAAAACCTCAAAGTGATTTACCAAAAGATAAAACAAGAAAATCAACAAAAATTAGCAACCCTACTTATAAATAGCTAGCAATATATAGCTAGCATTACATGTCAATACATTGCTTCAGTGGTATACCATGCTAATTGGCTGACTCTGTGCCATACACAGATGCAATGAGTTGGCAATTGTACAGGAAGAACATGGGAGAGCCACCTTCTTTCTGCCCATAGCCAGATTCCTTGTGGGCAACCTGTCAGAAGTTGCTTGCATCAGTGGGTGGGGCCAAAGGCAGCAGCGGATGGGGTCACCCTTCTCTCTCCCTCTTCTTTCCTATCCAGGAAGCTGACAGAGGAAGTAGCAGATCACTCTTGACAAAAAGTGTGAAGTAATTGCTTGTAGATGGCTTTTGAAATTAGATTAGCCACTGCATGACAGTAAACCCAGAGCCCCACATGCTGCTCACCTCTGGTCTAGAGGGTGAAGAAGTTAAGAACTATCATTTGGGAGGGCATGCTTCAAAATTAAAAGGGGAAATCATGGCTAGGAAATCAAAAGTGACATGCACTGTGCTTCATGAATGTTGAACTTGTATTTGGAAACTACCGGTATTCAAACTTGCTCCTCCAGTTCACTGTTTGGTGTGTCATGATAAAGAGCAGGAAATAACTCTGCCTTGAGGGAACAGCAATTTGATGGCATACCTGAACACTGACACTTCTGTTCCACACCCTAGTGCAAGGGCACATGGCTTGCTCAGCACTGAAGTGCTCAAGGGAAATAGTAGCTAGAGGCCTGCTGCTAATCTGCACCTTCTGTGTAATAGAGGATACTGAGCAACAGTACGCTGAGCCAAAATGTTATTATGAAGTATTGCCTGTAATATAAAACAAAGTTGAGTGAGCACTTGAAGAATTGGAGATAATGGGCGGTATCCAACTAACACATCCCATCAGTGCAAGGATTTACACATGTGCAATAGAACTTCCACACCTGCTTCCAGGTGTGTGCCCTGCACCCTCTCCAAATCTGCTTCAGGGTTTAGGAAACTCTTAGAAAAAATGGGGGGGGGGAGTTCCATTTCACAAGTGGAAATTCTTGCACTGATGAGATGTGTCAGTAGGATCCCACCTAAGGAAGGTTGGAAAAAAGACATATGAAACAGCAAATGCCACCCTGCTCATTCAGCAGTTTTAGAAATTGGGCTTTTACCCCTTCACATTTTGGGTTTGTAGATGATTGCAAAGGATTGTAAACATATGTAAGCCTTTCAACATATGCTGCTCCAATAATACTTACATTTCAACCTTTTCCTTCTATTATGTGTTTAATTCAAAACACCCTTTCATGAGTACAGAATATGAATGCTGGACAAAGAGAACTCTTAGTCAAAACCTTATGAAAATATGTTCAGCACTGGTGATGCTGCGACCAAGCTATGTGCATCTCTCCAATCTCCCCAAATTTAAAATAGCTGATGTTTAAAACTATGGCTGAAGAATGCTGGCTGTCCAGGAAAACAGCAGAGTCAGCCACTGTTGTCTCACAAATCACGGTTGTAATTTGCAAGCCTAAGAGGTTTAGAGCACTGGCAGCTTCACAGTTTTGCTGAAAATAAAAAGATAGGTTAGAGAATGAAAAGCCATCAATGATGGCTTTAAAAGAATAGTTCTCATACCTAAGATAAATTACCATGTTTACAATATCCTTAAATAAGTATCTTAATTGTGATATAATATTGGGAGTATTATTTTCTGAGCTCTGGGAATTTCCCTGGTACTGTGTGAAGAAAGTTAAAAAATAAAGCAAAGTATTCAGCTTGAATAGTTACAATTGAATGGATTAAGCAATCAAAGCAAGTAGCTAAATATTTTACATAAAAAGTACAAATGGAACCACCCACCTGTTACTATGATGTCATAGTGATGGCAGGTGATTGGCAGCTCTCAAAATTGGTCGCCATAACTACTGATCATTGAGCAACCTCCTTTGAAGATGCTCTTTCAGCACCAGCCAGTGGATTAGTGCTAGGAGTGTGCTGCCAAAGATGCTGCTCCCTTTAAATCAATGATCTATCAGTTAGGGGGATTCAATTTGCAGTTGCTGCAGAGGGGAAAATGTTCCTAAAACTGGAGTATTCTTCCTTCTGAAGAGAAGAGAAAGCAGCTATGAATGGCTTCCTTTTAGAATCTGCTTATTAGTGTGTGCTTTGGAAGTGCCCTGCAATGGTGTTTGCAAGCCCTGTGGTCTTGAACTCATTGCAGGGTTTGCAAAGTGCCTCGTGCAGAATCTCTGCAAAACCCCTTTTGACCAAGCTACCCCTCCCTTGATATTTTATATGATGGCAGGTGGCTTTATTATCATTATTATCATTTATTTATTTATTTAATTTGTATACCACCCGTTAGGGCAGTTCACAATATAGAATTACAAAATGAGAACACAAAATAAATAATAAGACAAAAACAAACCAATAACCCCCACCTACCATAAACACAAGGAAAGGATCCAGGAGTAACCCACAAGCTACATATCCACTCCTTCAGAGAGGGAGTGTAATCCCATCAAGAGCAGGCAGCCTCCAAGCCATCCAGTCCAGGGAACTGCCCACTAGCAGTGCTTCAGTACTTATCTGGATTGAGCTTCAGTTTGTTGGCTCTCATCCAATCCATTACTGAGGAAAGACAACAGTCCAGCACATCTCCTGCTACACCTGCAGATGTAAAGGAGAAGTAGAGCTGTGTGCCGTCAGCATATTGCTTACAGCATATGCCAAAACTCTGGATGAGCACACTCAGTGGTTGCCTGTAATAAAATCGAACCCTGAGGAACCCCACATTGAAGGCTCCACAGGTACAAAGTGCATTCCCCATGCATTCCCCTCTGGAAATGACCATCCAGCCACCACTAGGCAGTGCCACCCACCCCTAACTCAGACAGTTGCTCCAGCAGGGTACCATAGTTGACGGTACCAGAAGTTGCTGAGCCTTTTCAGTGGTGGCACACAGCATTTGGAATGCCTATCTCAGGGAGGCTCACCTATTATTAAATCCAGTGTCTCTGCACCTTTTTATTTGCCCAAGCCTTTCAGTATGTTTTGAAAACATTGGCTTTCGCTGTATTTTTCTGCTGTGCTATGTGTACATGTTGTCTTGATATTTATATTTTTATCTTCCAAGAGAGCTTGTTTGTTGAAGGAGGGCATATTTAAATAAATAAATGTTTTCCACATTATGTGTTGTTTCTTCTTCTTCAAGGTATCTCCGGCTCTATGGGAGAAAGTTTAGCAAAGAAGACCATGTCCTTTTTATCAAGCTCTTGTATGAGCTAGTAACTATTCCAAAGTTGGAGATCAGCATGATGCAAGGTTTTGCACGTCTTTTGATAAACCTGCTGAAGTAAGTTACCATTTTCATTGCTCCTGTGTAATGGAAGTATCTTACGTCCTGTGGAAGAGTAACTTGTAAAAAAATAGCAGACTTTGAGGCTGGAGACAAGCCTTTTTAGTTAAACGGGCCCAAAATTTGGATTGGCTTCTGTTGGGGGTCTTGTGTCTTTCATCATGCTGGATTTTGAAGGTACTCAGAAGTGTCAAAATCCAGCATGATAGCAGGTGTCCCTGCCCTTTCTCCATGTCTGGTAGAAGGAGGGGTGCTGATTTCTGAAGTCGCTCAGTCTTGCTGTTTCAAAGAGCATTTGAGGCCCAACACAAGGTCCAACACCATTTCTCACTTTTTTACTTGGCACTTTAAAAGAGGGACTCACTTCTGGCAAGCACATTTGTTAATGTAACACTGAATTAACATTGGCAATAATCTCAGCTAAGGTTAAGAGTGGCCTGTACATGTGCCTTCCCTTCTGACATGTAAATTCCCTTCCCTGCCACTTGTAAACTATGGTTAAGTATTCTATCAGCACAAACAAACAATAGTTTCCCTTCAAACAGAATTTGTTAACTTCGATTCAAACCTGGTTTCAAATTCCTATTAAGAGAGAAACCTGGTTAGTGCTATGTAATGTGTAGTTACATCTACATCTAAACTATTGCTTCAACTTTGTCTAGAAAATGTCCTGTGATAATTTTCTTGGCATGTTATGGATTACTAGGAAGCTGTGTGAAAGGGGTGATGACTAAAGCAAAGTTGCAGCCAGAGTTTCTGTTGTGCTATTTTTGGGTATGAAAGATACATCCAGTTGTAATTAATCATTAATCTTAAACTGCTTTTTTAACTTAGGAAAAAAGAACTTCTTTCAAGGGATGACTTAGAGTTGCCATGGAGGCCACTGTATGAAATGCTGGAACGGATATTGTACTCTAAGACTGAACATCTTGGATTAAATTGGTTTCCAAAGTAAGATTTTTGTTTTAGTTTTTAAAAATGTGAGATAGAACAGGTTTACCCTTATATTTTAAACATATTTATAAGATACTAACGGGATGATGCTTTGTTGATCTTCAAGGATAACAGACAAAAAGTCAGAATTTGATTGTAGGACTAACTTGTGTAGGGACAGCTTGCAGGAACTGAATGGGTAAAGCCTAAAAACTTAAAATAGCCCACCCAACAAATATTAATTTCATCTTGCTGGTTTTTCTCAGCTCTAATTGTGCAGTTTATCAAATATATTTTCTTCAGTCATCTGAACTGAAGATACAGTAACAAGATTTAGACTCTGCTTTTTGTTTTACTGTGGGTGCTCACAGTGCCTTCTATTACTCATGTGCCTTTTCTGGTTTACAAACAACTGACATGATTACCTTTGATGAGATGAATAATCTGACTAGTCTAAGGTTTTAGAAAATACTGTTTGATATCTCTGAGCTGTGAATGAAAACTGGCCATTCACAAACAGAAAATGACACAGTGTCACCCACTTCTGAAAGGTGGCACTGCTTTACAGACAAGCCATAGCTTAGTTGTGCTTTGCATGTGTAGTGGCCAAGTTTCAGTCCATTGCATCTCTAGTTAAAATCATCAAGGATGGCAAGATTCTCAAAGACCTCGGCCTCAGGCTCTGGAGAGTTGCTGCTAGGTGGTCGATTGATCTGATTTAATGTAGAAAGCATCTTATATCTGTTCACATTAAGAAAATTTTCAGCTTTATACAGATGGAACAATAGCCAAGTGGTTAAGAGTATGATGTTCACTCAAAGAAGGTCCCCAGTTTGATAACTAGAATCTCTAATTATCATAAAGTCAGTGTTTCAAGTGGCTAACATTTCCAACTTGTTTCCTGAGGTCTTTTAAGCCAGGGGTGCCTAAACTGTGACCCTCCAGATTTTGATGGACTATAGATCCCATAATCCCTGACTTTTGGCCATGCTGGCTGGAGCTGATGGGAGTTGGAATCAATGACATCTGGAAGGCCACAGGTCATCCATCCCGGTTTTAAATAGAGATACCAGCAGTTGAATCCTGAACTTCTTACTGTGAAGCATGAACTATAACTTTTGAGCTACGTCACCTCCCCAAATTTAATCTCACACCTCAATCTGGAAAGCGAGTTGAGGTACGCTTGTGATCTTTGGTGTGCCCAGTTTGACTTCTAATCTTTGAGGAGCAGATCCCCATGTACGTACTGTTAATTTCTTTCTAGTGTGTGCGCACATAGGCACTACTAGAGGAAGGTGCTTTTTTTATCAAGCATGTGTTTGGAGTTTGACTCACTGTGAGCTGTGGCCAAGCAATATTGCATCTGATGTAAAAGCGCAGGGCATTTTCAAAATGTTTTAGGTAAAAGAAGGTTTAAAGTGTGTAAATTGGAAAAGAGACCTGAGGGGGAGAAGTAAGCCCCGTAGCAAAAATTTTAAGGTCGACTAGACTAGAATTTAAAATTGTGCAGTGCGACTTTTTCTCTCATGGTGTTTTGGCAACATTGTATAAAATATCTTATTTCAGTGTTGCCCCTTCTGTTAAATTGGGAAGGATAAATAGAAAATGAAAGAAATAGGATTGGAATCATTAGATTTGTGTGTGCCTGTTTTCTGAGTCATTTTGTTTGCAATTCTACAATTTCCTTTTTCATCGTTTGTTTTTAAACCTTTCTTCTTTATGTTCAGTTCATGTCGACCAGGCTTGTCTTCACCTAAAACATTTGTGCTTAATGTTTTACATAGGTGGTAAGGACAATATATATTTTTTGTTTATTTAGTTCTGGCCGAAGCATTATCTTCTTGCATGGCCTGTTCAGTTGTAACACTTGTCACATACATGTAACTTTTTTAAAACTGGGAAAAAAACCAATGTTAACATTACACCACAGTTTATGGGAATGTCGCACTGTATTTAAACCTACTTGTGAGAAAATACATTCTGTGTGAAGTGGCTGAAAATATGGCTATCTGCTAATTTCTGTTGACTAGTAAATGTATTATTTAAAAGTTATGGTGAATGTAGTGCTTTAATTATTAGGCATAATTTGCACAAAGCTTAGAAATGCATGAATTTAACTTTCCACAAAGCTTGGTAGAACGCTAAAGGAGAGAGAATGATGAAGAGAGTTGGTTGAATTTTTAAAATAATTTTTGGGTTAAGACTTGCAGTGTAATTCTGTGCATTGGTTTGATGGATTTTATTTCCTAGTAAGTATGTTTAGGATTCCAGCCTTAAAATAAAAAAAAATTGATATTGTTCGAGAAGGTTCTGTAGTTTGTAAAATCTCTGTTCATGTTAACAACCAAAAAGTGTTCAATCAACCTTTTTCCGGAGCCGTTCCTTTTTTTATTTATCTAAAGCAAGTTTTTCCCCCTACAGTACTGGGAAACCAGCAGCATTTTTCCCAGAACTCATTAACTAAACATGAAATATTTACACATTTGTTTGACATACATGGGATTAGTAATTTCCAAAGGTGCAGGTTCAATTCTGGGAAATATATCAAAGTAAGTTATATATTTAAAGCATCCTTGGTAGAAAAGTGTCACTGGAGCAGACTAGGGTTCCATCTTGTCCAGCGTCCTGTTTCTCACAGTGGCCTTCGAGGAAGCCCACAACCAGGGCAAGTCAGGAGCCCTCCCACAGTTTTTGTCCCCCACCAACTAGCATTCAAAGGCATACTGCCTCTGGACATGGAGGTTCCATTTCCTCCATGAATTTGGCCCATGTAAAGCCAGTTAAGCTACTGGCTATCATCACATCTTTTGGCAGTAATAAGGTATATAAACAAACAATTAAAAGACTTTTGAAATCTTTGGGCATTCCATTTCACTGAGTGACTTCAGCTTTTCTCTGGGAGCTTAGGGCAGAATACGTGTTCTCCTCCGTTTGATCATTGTATCAACAATGAATTTATTACTGCAATTCGGCCCATCAAGGACAATTTCAGATTGTTCCAGATCTCCAGATCTTTCTTTATCTCATTCCATACCTTTTCGTAATTATCTTTAAACAGATTTTGATTTCTCGCAGTCATATTAACGCCCAGATACTTTACTTTTTTTGTAAACTGTAGGCCTGTCTCTTTCTCCAGATTTTCTTTTTCACCTTGTGTCAGGTTTTTCCCTAGAACTTTGGTTTTGGCTTTGTTTAGTTTAAATCCTGCTACTTCCCCAAAGTCTTGTATCACCTCCAGTGCCTTTGGGGCACTGGAGTCTGGGTTTCGTAGTGTCAAAACTAGGTCATCAGCGAAGGCTTTTAATTTGTATTCTTTGGCCCCCACCGCCACCCCTTTTATCTCTGAGTTGTTCCTTATCATGTTTAAAAGTACCTCCAGGACTGTGATGAAAAGTAACGGGGACAAGGGGCAGCCTTGTCTTGTTCCTTTCTGTATTCTGATGCTATCTGATACCACGTTGTTGATGATGATTTTGGCTTTCTGATCGGTGTATATCGCTTCAATACCATTCATAAAACCATTCCCCACCTCCATATGTTGCAAATTCTTTTTCATAAATATCCAGGATACGTTGTCAAATGCTTTTTCGGCGTCCACAAACATCAGGATTGCTTTGTCATTCTTATCTTGTTCTAGTTTTTCAAGGATATCCACCACATTTCTTATGTTGGTATTTAAATGTCTCTCCGGTAAAAAGCCGGCTTGATCCTGGTGGATAACCTCCTTTAGAACCTTCCTGAGTCTGCTAGCCATAATGTTTGCAAAAATTTTATAATCCACATTTAGGAGGGAGATAGGTCTGTAGTTCTTCATCTGTGTGCGATCCACCTCTGGTTTTGGTATCAGTGTTATATATGCGTCCTTCCAAGACTCCGGTGCCCCTTTTCCCTTCAAGATTTCATTACAGACTTCCATTAATGGTTGAGTTATCCAGTCTTTCAAAGTTCTGTAGTATTTTGCTGTAAGTCCATCAGGTCCTGGGGCCTTATCCATCTTCATATTGCTGATTGCAGTTTCCACTTCACTTGGTGTTATGGGGTGGTTTAGGGGGCCTTTCATACTTTCAGGGATTTTCTGTAGGCCGTTTTCAGCTATGTATTGCTCTATTTTGTCCTTTTCCTTGGTCTCTTCTTTGTACAACTGTTTATAAAACCTCTCGAAGTTTTTCCTTATCTCCAAAGGGTTCACTACATTATTTCCATTAATTTTGATGTTTGTAATGGTGTTCAATTTCTGCCTCTGTCTCAACTGCCACGCTAGCAGTTTCCCACATTTATTAGCTGATTCAAAAGTCTTTTGCTTCAACATTTTAATTTTCCATTCAATTTCGCAATTAGTTAGTTTAGAGAATTCAACTTGTAGCTGCTTTATTTCTTTTTGTATTTTAATGTCTTTAGGTTTTGTCCTCAGTTGCTTTTCTTTCTCCTTCAATTGTTGCAGAATTAAGTCCTTTTTCTCTCTTTGCAGCTTCATTTTGATTGCCTTTTGTTGTATTAAGAATCCTCTCATTACCGCTTTGCTTGCGTCCCAAATGGTTCTTTTTTCCATTGTCGTATTTGAATTTACTTCAAAATAGTCTTTTATTGTTTTCTGGGCTTTTTCACAGATAATTTGATTTCTAAATAATGAATCGTCCATTCTCCATCTGAAGGAACCCTTCGGGTTTAGTCTTATATCCAGTTGTACTGGATTATGGTCTGAGCATGTCCTTGGGTGTATTTCAGACTGGAGCATCCTGGGGGTTAATTCCCTGGATGCCCAGATTTGGTCAATTCTACTCCAGGCTTTGGTTGATTCACTGAAGAAAGTTGCTTCCAAATCAGTTGGATTAAGTGTTCTCCATGCATCGATCAAGTCTAGATTATCAGTCATCTCAAAGAAAGTTTTTGGTAGCCTTCCATCGTTAGTGAATTTTACTCTTTGCGATCTGTCCATGAGTGTTGAGGCTACCGCATTAAAGTCTCCTAGAACTATTAATTTGTAATCCATGTATTCCATCAGCCTTTCGTGGATCTCCTTAAAGAATTCCGATTTTGCATCATTAGGCGCATACAGTCCCAATATCAAAAGTTTTTCGCCTTCCACTGTTATTTCTATTGCAACAAATCTTCCATCCTCATCTTTGAATTTCAATTTAGGGTTGTATTTCTCTTTGGCATAAATTACTACTCCTCTTTTCTTCACTTTTGCTGAAGATATGAATTCCAGGCCTAGTCTTTTATTTTCCAGTAATCTCCTGTGTAATCTTGTTATATGAGTTTCTTGAAGGCAGATAATGTCCAAATTTTGTTTCTTTAAAATATGAAAGGCCTGGTTTCTCCGTGGCCGAATGTTCAAACCGTGAACATTCCATGTTAAAATCTTCAGTGCCATCTTTATATCAAACTCCTCCTACCGCTCCTTCGGCTTCTTCTTCTGGTGTCGGTGCTGGGCCTCCAGCTAAAATTCCGGGGAATTCGTCCAAATTATCCTGTATGAACTTGATTTTGTCTTCTTTTGATTTGATTTTGATAAGTCTTCCTTTGAATCCAAAAGCTAGGCCTTGAGGGAATTCCCACCTGTAGTTGATCTTCTTCTTACTTAGGGCCTGTGTCAAGTCGGTGTAACTTGGTCTTAAATCCAGGAAGAATTTGGGGATATCCTTGTAAAGAATGACCTTCTTTGCTTTTACTTCCAGGTTGTTTTCGTAGTGGAGTTTCAAAATCTCATCTCTTTGGCTTTTTGTTTGGAATTCAATTAAACAGTCATTTACTGTCTTTGTGTTCTTCCTATCCTTTGGTCCAAAACGATATGCTCTGACGATAGTACTTTCCAGTTTTTGTTGGTCCAGTCCCCAATATTCTCCAAATGCCTTGACTACGTAGGCCTTCAAATCTCCTTCTTGTTCTGGCAGGTGTCTCAGTCTCAAATTTGTGGCCCGTTGCTTCATTTGCATAAAAGCAAGAGATACCTGTGTGTTGTAGTGGTCTCTGATGTGTGTCTGCTCAAGAGTTTGAACCTGGGACTCAACTTTACTGACCTTTTCTTTGGTTGATTCAAGGTCTTGTTGGAATTGGCCGATTTGATCTAATTGTGTTTTGATTCCTGCAATGTCTTGTTTAAGGTCTTCCGTATTATCTTTAATCTCTTTCCTTAATGCCTCAAAATGTTCAAGTAGTTGATTCATAACTGTAGAGTCCACTTGTTGAGACAGTCTTCTTTTGTCTTTAGAGGATCCTTCTACTGATTTTGTGACACTCCTTGTTGTCACCCCTCTTCCAGCACCTCCAGACATTTATTATTAATATTTTTTTAAAATCTCAGTCTCTTACTTCCAATCTCTTAATTCCAGGTCAGTTCAGTTAAGTAACCCAGGCCTCAGTTGCTATGGAGACAAACTTTTCTATCCACACACTACAGTTCATTCAATTCCCACAGCTGCTGTTGCTTTTATCACCAAGTCAAACCAAAACAATTGCTGCTCAAGGTCAGTTCACAGCAGGCATTTCCTGCTGATACTTGCTTGCAGAAGGAACAAAGGAATTTTCAATCTATGCTGGTCTACAATGTTAGTTTCACTTTTAACAGGAGTAGCAATTCTGCCTGTTCTCAAGGATGTAAGAAAGTTGCAAAGTCCAATAAATTGTATCCACAAATTGTAATCCACAGGGTTATAGCAGGTATCAAACAACCAATTGCCAAAAATTAGAAACAGTAACCACAAAAAGTAGCAGAGTTTTTAAAGTATCTTCAACCCCTGTACTGCCCGGCTCATCCACATCCAGAGGTGACAGTGGGTCTAATCCACTCGTTAATATCTTCAAATAACTGTATATCCCTTCAGTTCCATCCCTCCTACCAGGATAGCTAGAGGAGGTTTTTGACAGCTGTCAAATGTCAAAATTTTAAAACACACAAAAAAAGTTCCAGACGTTTATAACTAGCGACTTGCTTCTAAAATTACACAGAGGGGAAAGGTGGACCTCCTTTTTTCAGCCTTTCCCGTGGCCAAATTAAAAAAGTCTAATTAAAACACCAAATTGTTCCTTTTACTCACGGTTCCGATGCAAATTGAATCAGTTCTTTGAAAGGAGGTGTTCTGTGCTCGCCGCAGCCTGCTACGCTGCTTCGCTGAAGTGGCCGTTCGCGGAGCCGCAGTGCCCAGACCTCAATCCGCTCTTCCTTCTCAGACCCCTAACGGGGTCTTCCGAAGGTGGGGAGAGGTCCAGAGGGGCACAGCCGGCTCTCCAAGCCTTCAGGCCGCCCTGCCTGAAGTTTCCACGGGAGTTCGTCACGCGGTGACGAAGCCCCCAGCCTTTCTTCAGCCGGTCCCCCGCAACGCGACGGAGACCCAGCTAGCTGCGCCGGCACGAGAACCGGAAGTCTTGGGCATTCCATTTCACTGAGTGACTTCAGCTTTTCTCTGGGAGCTTAGGGCAGAATACGTGTTCTCCTCCGTTTGATCATTGTATCAACCCTGTGTGGTAGGTACTGGCCTGAGGTCACCCAAACCTTCATTGCTGAGTAGGCATTTGGACCTGGTTATCTCTGGTCCTAGTTGAGCCACATGGAAGAATCTCCCCCCCCCCTACACTATGCATATTTTGAAAACATTTCCATGTCCTCAGAATGCTTTAGTCTAGGATTTTTGCATATTTATATTGAACCTCGTTTGCAGTTTTCTTCCCCTTTTCTCCCAGTTTGGAAAGATCCTTGGTGCTATTTGTAGAGTACGTGTATTTTCACCATCATGAATAAGTTGGCTTTGTCTATAAATTTGCTTATGTCACTTCTCACCTCTGACTCCAAATCACTTATCAATGTTAAATGGTGTATGATTCAGTACAGACCACCAATGCTTGTTTACCTCTCTTGTGAGATCTGTCGATTTACTCTCACCTTCTGCTTCCTGTTCATCAACCAGTTATAATTCTGACCTGCTGTCCTCCTCTTTTATGATGATAAAGTTTGCGTGGGAGTCTTTATTAAATATTTTTCAGAAGTCTAGTTATATAATGTTTATTGGATTGCTCCAGTATTCCTGAAGGATTATCTTGACCTATAATTCTCTAGAATTTTCTTGGTTAACAATCTGGTGTGCTTCAGCCTATCTGTCTCATGGCATATTGTGACTCCACTGTACACCATAATAAATTAGTTCATCTTTAAGATGATCCAAAAGTCTTTGTTGGCTGTGCTTCAGCAGACTTTATGACAGCACTTGTAAGTAGAATCTGGTGTTCATAAGCTCTGAGACATCTCCACTAGTATGTTTAATTATGGAAAGGTGAGAGGAGGCAGGATTCCTATTCTTCAATTCCATGGTGATAGACGAGCATGAGCAGCTGTTGAGAGAGGTCTAAGCCCTTCCTGTCCTTCATAGAGCACAGTGTTTATAACCATATGGATACCATGAAATGAGACACAGATGAGTAGGTGATGTGAGATCTTCTATTGCACCAACTAGTTGTTTAAAATGCTGCTAGCTCTTCCACATTCTTGAGGCTTTGCTAGAAATCCACCATGACTTTCAGAGCAAAGAAGAAAAGTACCGGTACATCTTGATATGGCCATGCTGTTTTATCTTATTTTTCCCTGTTTGAAAGCATACCTTGTTTCAAACACTTTACTGGTCGCCTAATGGATGTTGCTGCATCTGTTATGTCCCTCCTTTCATTCTAAAGCAAGAGCAGAACATGGGACACAAACACGGGGAAGATCTACTAGCAGGAAAAAAGGAGGGGACAAGCCTTAGCCTCCACCTACCCTTCCTTCTTTCTCAATCCTTTGTTCATTCTCAGGGTTTGATCTTGCTCACCCCTCTTACTATGGCAAGAGGGGAGTCAGGGTCTGCCAAACAAGATGTTACCTAGCATGATCATCCAATATTTATTGACTCAAATGGTTCTGCATTTGGGCCCTTCTTTCAGCCTTTTTGCCACCAGGCTCTTTATTGTTTAGCTTCCTTAACTCCCAAAATTTCTAGTCTCTGCCTATCACTTCCGTGAAGTTTTAATTTCCCCTGAAGTGGCAGCTTTCCCTTTCCTCAGAGAAGCTGAATTAAAAATTGCCTTGTCCGCTTAGCAGCTTGAATAATCCAAGTCAACCACTGTCAGAGGTTTCACCTTCACAAATGCACTACAGTGTAGCTCTGAATAGCAATGATAATCACATTACTGCTTATTTTTGCTCTACTTTTTATATAACTTTAGTAGTTTATAGATGACATTCAGGGCTAACACTCTGCATTTCTTAAACTTTCTGTGTTTATGATTACAGTCATACCCTGGGTTGCGAACACCCCATGTTACGTATGTTCGGGTTGCGCACTCCGCAAACCTGGAAGTGTAACATGGAGCGCGGACGCTTCTGCGCATGTCCGCACCGTCTGTGGATGCGCAGAAGCATTATGCACAGTTCTCGCATGCGCAGAAGCGTGAGATCATGAGATCTCGTGCATACGCAAAAGCGCCACCCAAGTTGCACATAGTTTGGGGTGCGAACGGCACCCCGGAACGAATTATGTGCGCAACCGTATGACTGTATTGGACAGAAACAGCCGATGTCATAGTACATGTGTTCATGTCTTCTGGTTACAAAGCCTAGAGAAATGAGTTAATTAAAAGTCAGAAACGTTGGCAGGTAGATTTGTTTTTAAACATCTCTACCCAGCTTTGCCACAGTTCACTTTAACAGCATCAGTTCAGTTTTTGTATATTTGTGCATCAAACTAAAAACCCAAAATAAATGCTATACAGACGAGCAGCAGCAACTAATAGACAGCAGCTACCAGGAGTCTTACTGGATGGGCAGGCTCATATTGGGAAATACAGCCTTTAAAATGCTCCGGTCTTGAACAACTTAGGACTATAAAGATCAAAAACAACATTTAAAATTGGACAGAAACGTGGATAACTAATATATATATTCTCAATATTCTTGTAATGTGCTTAGTGCAGTATATCCTGTCAATCACATTGTCAACGTATTGTGAATCAGTTAAAATTTCCCAAACACTCTTCAAAGGTAGACCTTTGCTTAACATGTTACAACAATCTACTGTAACCTTGACATTTCAAGAGCATGAATCACTGTGGCAAGGTCATCTTTATCCAAGAAAGGGTGTAGCTGGCACTCCAACCATAGATGAGAAAGGGCACTTTGAGGTATAGAAGGCCATAGACAAAGGTGGAAAGAAAAGGATCTGCCAAACTATGACCCTGCTTATAAGCAGGAGTGCTTTCCTCATCCACAAGCTCTTATCATCTTAGTCACCTGTAAGGTTTAGGAATAAATGAATCTGAGACCTGGACCATTTTGTCTTTTATTTTTTCTAGTGTTGCTTCTTTCTGCTTCACTCTGCCTTGGTCCAGCTCCATTCTTGCCAAAACAAAGCAAAAATGAAAATGAAATTAAAAAAATGAAAATGAAATACTCATGACTGATGGGTCAAATTACTAAACCAACTAGAGCAGGTTATTTTCGTCAGGTGAAAATGAAATGCATGTTTGGTAGGTAGAGTGTAAAGTATTATTGTTAGAGAAATTATTAAATAGGTTCTTCTTTACACAGAAATGTCTCTCTTGGCTCATTTTGTCTGGTAGAGGCATTGATTAAAGATTTAACTCCGAGGGCTAGCATGCTCTTATTCAGATTATTTTATAGTAACTTAATTATTCTTTAAGAGAAGCATTGTATCCAATAAAGAGGATATTTGCAGTCCATCAATAGCTGTCATCAGGGTCCAGGGATGACTTATTCAGGAGGTAGACACATTTTCTGTATTAGGTTGAGCTGATGCATTTTAGAAATATACCTTAGTAATACAACATACATTTTAGTCAACTTATTTTATCCCAGAGCTCTTATCGACTATTATGTGACTTCTCATTCTCTCTTTCAAAACCTGATTAAGTTGCTTAGTTCAGAACATTACATAATCAAATAAGTTGTTATATTGGTGGTTACTCTTATATGTCCCAACAGATATTCAAGGAGAAGCAAAGAGCAGAGTCAGGAATCGGGCAGATCAGCGTTAATCCTTGTAATTAGGTCTGTAGAGTAAAGGAAGATTAGCTGCTGCATGCACACAAGAAGATGTCTAATTGCATCAGTACCATCTTAAACTTTGCCCAATCAGGCAATTGTCTTTATATACTTAGCTTGAAATAGGATGATGTTATTTACCTAACCTTTCTCTCGCTCTCTCTTTCTTTTTTTAGCTCTGTAGAAAGTGTTTTGAAAACCCTCGTGAAAAACTGTAGACCGTAAGTACTTTTAACAGCTTTCAAAGCCATTATGTATTTCTTAAAGAGAAATATTTTCTCTTTAAAGCCTTAAATGACAAGATAGCTCTACATGTGCGCGGGGGGGGGGGCATTCCTGTTAGTCTTTTATGGAAGCGGGAGAAGTCCTGTGTGTTTGTGGGGTTTTTCCATAAGCAGTGGGCAACAGAAGCCCTTCAGATACTGCACTTTTAAATTCATGAAGCTACTGGTGGAAAATAGAGCACATGTATCCCTGAGAGATTGAATTGTGCAAGTTTTTTTTAGGCCCCCCCCCCACTTCCTCAGTAGTGAAGACTATAGTTATTTGTGGTTAAGAAAGATGTCAGTTATGACATGAACATATTTTTGTTTAGAAGACTCCTTGTGTTAAGAACCACTTCTATCTCATTCATAAACAGAAGTAGTTGGGTCAGATTAATCTTAATCTGACATATTGTAACCCTTTCATGTAATAGTAACTGTGCTGTTCCTTATATTTTTCATTCCCCAAGATGCATTCACGTATAATGTGCTGTTAATTTTTCTTTGATACTATTATGCTTGTATATTTTATAGACGGAAATGCATTCACTGGTCTTCTGCTGACATACTTAAAGTAAATCTTTCCAAATGAATTATATCCTCTCAGATCTTGTTTGGGCCACTATCATCTCTACCATTGGGGCAAGCTAAACACTGGTCTCAAAAAAAGAGAGTCCTATTGTTCTATTCTTGTAGTTTGGGAACTAGTGCATAAAGAATGTTGTCAGCATTGTATAAACCTGGCGTACTGTTGATGACACAAACTAATTTTTTATTGTGAGATTATCTTTACCGCCACAAATTTTATCAGCAAAGTTAAAGTTTTGTTTTCGCCAAATGTGTGGCTGTAGGGTGGGAGCATGGCTTCTGGGCTCTGCTTGGGAGACCTGGCTGCACATCACTACAATCCCCTCATGAACTTTTTAAATGCATGATCTCTCTATCTCTCTCCTGCTTCCAGTTCTCATAAGAACATCTGTTTTGTCTTTCTGCACCAGGCCAAAGGTCCATCTAGAATAGCAGCCAGCCAGGTACCTTAGGGATGGCCCCAGTCAGGCCATGCAAGTGATGGCATTCCCTTCTTCTTTTGCCCCCTCCCTCCGTTACTGGCTTTAAGGGCTTATTGCCTCTGTACACTGAGGTCCTGTTTAGCTACCATGATCACCTTTCCTTCATTCTCTCCAATGCTGTTTAAAAAGACACCTGAGCCTAGTGGCTTCTATCGCTGCACCTTGTGTCAGTGAATTCTGTCCATCTGATTGTATATGTTGCTGAAGTACCACTTGTGCATATGAGCCAACCCATCACACCCCTCTTTCCCTTTAGGTATTTCCCCGAAAATGCAACAGCTGAGATGCTAGATGAATGGAGGCCGCTAATGTGCCCTTTTGATGTTACTATGCAGAAGGCCATCACTTACTTTGAACTGTTTCTGCCTACCACTCTTCCTCCAGAACTCCACCACAAAGGTTTTAGGTGAGTTGGTCTTAGGTACTTCAAGATGTTCTCACCGAACAATCTATTGCATGGAAGGCTTTTGAATAAATTATATATGTAATGAACTGCACCACGCACTTCATTGTAGTTGCATTCTGAATGCCTGTTTATAACAGGAATGATCTAATCAGTTTACCTGAGAGATGATCTCCAGAATTAACTGTCTTACAATTGATTCTCTCTCTCTCTCTCTCTCTCTCTCTCTCTCTCTCTCTCTCTCTCTCTCTCTATATATATATATATATATATATATACACACACACACACACACACACACACTCAATTAAAGTTCTATTTCTTGAGTGGGAAGCAAATGAGTTGCTGATATTGAGCAGCATTGCCTGACTCTTCTTTCTACTGCAAGAATACTGTAGATACCATTGCTTTTTATTGACTGATGTACCAACTCTAATAACTTGATTCGGGTGCAGAATCATATTGGAGCCCTAAGCCTTAAACCAGGCATCCCCAAACTGCGGCCCTCCAGATGTTTTGGCCTACAACTCCCATGATCCCTAGCTAACAGGACCACTGGTCAGGGATGATGGGAATTGTAGTCCAAAACATCTGGAGGGCTGAAGTTTGGGGATACCTGCCTTAAACAAACCAAGCCTTTTAGTGTCTAGACTTTCGGTTCAGGCTCCAGAGCCTGTCTCCAAAGGGAGCTAAGGCTGTGCATTTGCTGGTAGCTCAAAACTGGCAAAATTCCCATTATCCCAAGTGCACTACTTTTTTCATATTGCAAGATGCGCTTAGAAAGGTCAGAGGCAGCATGAGAGAACTTTTGTTTGCCTACCTTACCTGTTCCTTGCTTTGTTCATGGACTCCCACAATCCTGGAGCTGGCATTCCTTTGATTAAAGGGGTTCTGGTCATTGACATGTGTGAATAGATTTGGCATGTTTCAATTTGGTTTACAATTCCTGCACATTTCAGTGCTATAATAATGATGCCGAGGGTTTACAATTTCTAATGAATGGATTGTGGCTCTTTTGAATCTTTTTTTAATTTGTCAGCAATGAAATATGAAGCAGGTTTAAGGGAACAATGCATTGATATATTTGCATGACTAGTTGCGTCTAAAGGTGCTTCAGGCTTGCATTTCTCAAACAGAATATCCCTGTGCTACTAGGCAAGCTTGTTTTGAATGAGGAGAGTTTCAAAAGCAGTTTGTGATGTGACATTGAGGCTTGCAATTCAAGGCGGGGCGGAGAGTAAAAATATTGCCTTAGCCATGCACTAGAAGTTGGCCACACTTACAGAAGCTCATTGTATCTCAGCCGTGGCTTCTTGAGTGATCAGGATCTGTTCCCAATGTACCTAAGCTGCAGACTTTGGCATACACGTATTTTATTCTGGCTCCTTTTTCAGAATTTCCAGCTTCTTTATCAAGCAACTGTTGCTAAAAGATTGGGGGAATATTTGTACATATACGTATGTGGGGGGAGTAATTAGAAGTTGATAGGTGGGAGCATTCCCCCAGTGGATTTCTTAGCAGAATATGTCTCCAATAAGTTTGAAATCTTGCTTAGAATCTGAGCAAGGGTTTTGCCTCTTTGCAGGAACAATAATCTCTGTTTGTAAATTGTCTCTTAGAAATCACATGGTAGGGAGTGGAGAGAACGAAATCGAGCTGCATGTGTTAATATAGATGCAGCTATGGAATACAGTCTATAGTTGGATAGCGAACTGTACAGCTAGGCGTAATAGGCATTCAAAAACTATGCTTCCTCATATTTTCTGCCCTCATCAATTGAGACAGCACCATATTTATCTCCAAGCTGTTTCAGGCTGTCCTTGAATGTTCTCATTAAGTGGCTTCATATCTCAGTTCTGTTTCTCTTTGGGCTTATCACTTCAAGGTCATATTAAGCCACACTTACTCAAGTGCCTGTCCCCAGAATGCCTCCCCTCTGGACTGTGTTCCATCCTTGAGTTCCTTGCATAGCTTTATAAGTGGTTGCTTTCATCCTGATGGGTGGTAAACAGTGATAAGGCACACCCCATCATAGCAAACATATATATTTGGACTTCCTAGATTCAAGGAGGCTGCCTTTTCCATATGGACTCACTCTGTTCTATTGATATCATCAGTGTGTGTGTGTGTGTGTGTGTGTGTGTGTGTGTGTGTCACATTGTTTACCATACTTTCCTGTTTTTTGCGTTTTGAGGCTTTTGCTTTGTTTTTATGTCGTATACTGAGCTTACATTGTTGCTTTTTAGCTTCTAATGTTGACAGCACTTCCTTCAAGCAGGAATTCGTTCCAAGCACAGGGGTCTAAGGTTGGGTACAAGAATGATTGTATGGAAAAGTGATTTTGTGCTGCTGGCATCTCACCTCTCTTTGAAGTCCTCAATCAATTTTACAAATCTAAAACTGTTAGTAGCACTTATACACATACCTACATGCCTACATACATACACCACTTGTAACACAAAACAAAACAAAACACCCTAACGTTTGTAACATTTCCCCACCTGATCACCTGGAGGCAATTCTTACTTGTCATGGGTGACCAGACAGTGGCTATTTTGCAAGCCAGTCGGTTGACAAGTTCAGTATGCACTATAGATTTATGTTTGCTTGTTTATGAGCTTTGAGTTGCTTTAGGCATGTCACCATCTCTATAAAATGGAACAACAGAATGACCTCCTTATAGTTAGTATGAAAAAAAGTCATTCCCTTTCCCAAGTCTCTGAATACCAGCTTTCTCCTGTCATGTTTCCTGCTAGTTACAGGTAGGTAGCCGTGTTGGTGTGCCATAGTTGAAACAGAATAAAAAAATTCCTTCCAGTAGCACCTTAAAAGGTAAAGGGACCCCTGACCATTAGGTCCAGTCATGTCCGACTCCGGGGTTGCGGCGCTCATCTCGCTTTATTGGCCAAGAGCCGGCGTACAGCTTCCAGGTCATGTGGCCAGCATGACAAAGCTGCTTCTGGCGAACCAGAGCAGCGCATGGAAACGCCGTTTACCTTCCCGCCGGAGCGGTACCTATTTATCTACTTGCACTTAGAATCATAGAATCATAGAGTTGGAAGAGAACACAAGGGCCATCCAGTCCAACCCCCTGCCAACCAGGAACACCATCAAAGCATTCTTGACAGATGGCTGTCAAGCCTCTGCTTAAAGACCTCCAAAGAAGGAGACTCCACCACACTCCTTGGCAGCAAATTCCACTGTCGAACAGCTCTTACTGTCAGGAAGTTCTTCCTAGTGTTTAGGTGGAATCTTCTTTCTTGTAGTTTGAATCCATTGCTCCGTGTCCGCTTCTCTGGAGCAGCAGAAAACAACCTTTCTCCCTCCTCTATATGACATCCTTTTATATATTTGAACATGGCTATCATATCACCCCTTAACCTTCTCTTCTCCAGGCTAAACATACCCAGCTCCCTAAGCCGTTCCTCATAAGGCATCGTTTCCAGGCCTTTGACCATTTTGGTTGCCCTCTTCTGGACACTTTCCAGCTTGTCAGTATCCTTCTTAAACTGTGGTGCCCAGAATTGGACACAGTATTCCAGGTGGGGTCTGACCAGAGCGGAATACAGTGGTACTATTACTTCCCTTGATCTAGATGCTATACTCCTATTGATGCAGCCCAGAATTGCATTGGCTTTTTTAGCTGCTGCATCATACTGTTGACTCATGTCAAGTTTGTGGTCTACCAAGACTCCTAGATCCTTTTCACATGTACTGCTCTCAAGCCAGGTGTCACCCATCCTGTATTTGTGCCTTTCATTTTTTTGCCCAAGTGTAGTACTTTACTTTTCTCCCTGTTAAAATTCATCTTGTTTGCTTTGACCCAGTTCTCTAATCTGTTAAGGTCATTTTGAAGTGTGATCCTGTCCTCTGGGGTATTAGCCACCCCTCCCAATTTGGTGTCATCTGCAAACTTGATCAGGATGCCCTCAAGCCCATCATCCAAGTCATTGATAAAGATGTTGAAGAAGACTGGGCCCAAGACAGAACCCTGTGGCACCCCACTAGTCACTTCTCTCCAGGATGAAGGGGATCCATTAATGAACACCCTCTGGGTTCGGTCAGTCAGCCAGTTACAAATCCACTGAATGGTAGCATTGTCTAGCCCACATTTTACCAGCTTCTTTACAAGAATATCATGGGGCACCTTGTCAAAGGCCTTGCTGAAATCAAGATAGGCTACATCCACGGTGTTCCCTTCATCTACCAGGCTTGTAATTCTGTCAAAAAATGAGATCAGATTGGTCTGACATGACTTATTTTTCAGAAACCCATGCTGACTTTTAGTGATCACAGCGTTCCTTTCTAGGTGCTCACAGACCGTTTGCTTAATGATCTGCTCTAGAATCTTTCCTGGTATTGATGTCAGGCTGACTGGGCGATAATTGTTTGGGTCCTCTCTTTCCCCCTTTTTGAAAATAGGGACAACATTTGCCCTCCTCCAGTCTGCTGGGACTTCGCCTGTTCTCCAGGAATTCTCAAAGATTACTGCCAGTGGTTCTGAAATCACCTCTGCCAGTTCTTTTAATACTCTTGGATGTAGTTCATCTGGCCCTGGAGACTTGAATACATCTAAACTAGCCAAGTATTCTTGTACTACCTCCTTACTTATTCTGGGCTGTGTTTCCCCTGCTGTATCATCTGCTCCATATTCTTCAGGAGCAGAATATGCTCCTGAAGAATATGGAGCAGATTGTTTTCTTTTTTGGAGAAGACTGAGGCAAAGAAGGCATTGAGGAGTCCTGCCCTTTCTCTGTCCCCTTTTTGCATTTCACCATCTTCTCCTCTAAGTGACCCCACTGTTTCCTTGTTCTTCCTTTTGCTACGGACATACCCATAATAGCCCTTTTTATTGCTTTTAACCTCTCTAGCAAGCCTGAGTTCATTCTGTGCTTTAGCTTTTCTGACTTTGTCTCTACACGTGCTGGCTATTTGTTTGAATTCCTCTCTGGTGATTTCCCCCTTTTTCCCATTTTTTGTACATATCGCTTTTAAATCTTAACTCAGTTAAAAGTTCTTTAGATAGCCACCCTGGCTTCTTTAGGCACCTTCCATGTTTTTGTCTCATTGGTACTGCTTGAAGTTGTGCTTTTAATATCTCCCTTTTAACAAACTCCCATCCATCATGGGACGTGCTTTTGAACTGCTAGGTGGGCAGGAGCTGGGACCGAGCAACGGGAGCTCACCCCGTCGCAGGGATTTGAACCGCTGACCTGATCAGCAAGCCCTAGGCTCAGTGGTTTAACCCACAGCGCCACCTGAAAGCTCATACCAATGACCAACTTAGTTGGTCTCTAAGGTGCTACTGGAAGGAATTTTTTTATTTTGTTTCCTCCTGGTAGCCTCGCCACATAGCTTGCAGGTGTGTTACCATTTGAGTTTCCTCCTTCAGATGTGATGGATTGTTGAGTGATTGAACATCACAATGGATTCTCCAAGCGGCACCTTGCTGTTGTTTCAAACACTCTGTGACCAGTAGTGGCAAATACTCCTTAATAGGCATGCGTCAGTGTCTAATATAGCGATGGTAGTCTGGAGCAGCTATAAAATAATCAAATTTCAATTAGCCAACATAAATATTAAAGCATTGTGTGGGTTTAGAAATGATTTGAGTAGGAAGGGGACAACAGTGCCAAGGGATAAAGCAGTATTGATTGTTGGAGGCCACGGTGATTAAAAAAAAAGGCATTTCCCTCAGGACATCTTTTGATGACATTCTGTATGAGACTAGGAAAAGTGCCTGAAACTTTCAGTCAGAGTCAGAAACACCCATTTTAATTTCTTCTTCTTCACCCATATGCTCTCTGACTGGCCTTAAGCAAGCTGCTCTTAACAGTCTGCCATCTGCACTATAACTAATAATGACTGACATTATTGGATGGTGTAATGATTTCTGAGATAATTATGTGTGCCATTTAATATTTATATAGCACTTCATATTTTGCATACCGAGCATTAATTGTTACTGTGATTAGGGTGGGAGCAGTGTTTATTATTATGAATGGGAATGATGAATTTGGCATAGCAACAAATCTGTTTGCCTGATTTCATTGTCTTGCAGGCTCTGGTTTGATGAGTTTCTAGGCCTGTGGGTTTCAGTTCAGAATCTTCCGCAGTGGGAAGGAGTAAGTATTCCTGCTTTGGCTTCTTTCCCCCACTCCCCCCGGTCACCATAGTGTTGTAATTGGACCAGGGATATTATTTCTAGGGTGGGTTGTGATTATTTAGGATTCGTATGTGCCCATTAGTTGAATAAAGAAGCCCATAGTTGGTTGGGTTCTTCTTCCTGTTTACATTGTTAGTTGCTCTCTTGCGAAATTTTCATTTTGTAACCTTTTTGTAATGTTGTTTTTCCAAGCTGAAAGTCAAAATCTAGGCCATTAAAATGGGTGTGCTTTCTAATTCTTTCAAATCACACCAGTTTACTATGATCTTTTAATTTGCAGAGAAATCATATGGCTCTGGCAAAGGGCTCTATTTTTGTTTTCCATAAATATTAATTGAACTGTATTTAGTCAGAGTTTTGTAAAGTAAAGAATGAGATCAGGCACTTGAATTTTTTTATTTCTCACATCAGCATTGTGTTAGCTTTCAAACCTGGGGCAGACAGAGGCTGCATGTGAACATCACGTTAAGCTGTGGTTTAGTATTACATGCACAAGCAGCAACAAGTCTTTGGTGTGCACACCCCTTCCTCCCATATGCCCTGAAGGAGGAATTTGGGAGAGTTTGCTTCTAGCTATGATTAGTTTCAGACAAGTAAATTACAGAGGGCCTTCTCGGTAGTGGTGCCTGCCCTGTGGAACGCCCTTCCAGCAGAGGTCAAGGAAATAAGCGGCTATCCTATTTTTAAAAGACATCTGAAGGCAGCCCTGTTTAGGGAAGTTTTTTAATATTTAATGCTGTATTGTTTTTACCACTTGATTGGGAGCCGCCCAGAGTGGCTGGGGAAACTCAGCCAGATGGGCAGGGTACAAATAATAAATTATTATTATTATTATTATTATTAACCATGGTTCCTAAAGTTGGCTTGTTGAAATTAATCCTAGTTAGTATTAACCATAATTCTGCTCCCAGATTACATTTTATACTTTAGTACAGTGGACCCTTGACTTACGAATGTAATGCTTTCCGAATGGCCATTCGTAGGTCGGAAAAAATCGTAAGTCGAGTCCCCATAGGAATGCATTGGGAGAAAAATATCCGAAAAAAATTGTAAGTTGAAAAAAACCGCATCTAAACTTCGTAGGTCGAGGAAACCGCATCTAAAACGGCAACGATTTCCATTTGGAGGTCGAAAAAAATTGTAAGCGCGCGGCCACTTTTTTCACTCGTAACTCGAAAAATATGGAAGTCGGGTCATTCGTAAGTCGAGGGACCACTGTATTTACAAAAGTATTTATGTACCACACACTTGCAAAGTGCCAGGACAATGTACAACAGTGTAAACTCTTATTAAAATGACTGTCCACTCGAGAGACCTGAAAGTCAAAAGTGAGAACGTTGCAAGCTGCATATAACTAAAACTAGAAAGGGAATCTCCTAAATTTCTCCTCTTTTACCATAGAGGAGGAGAAGGGAGTGCAGGCTAAGAGTGTTTGACACACACACACACACACACACACACACACACACACACACACACACACCGGGCTAAAGTTGAAATTATCTTTTGATCAAGTACCCTTGCAATTTGGTTGGTTGAAACATTTGGCCATGTGCAGTTAATCCCATTTTGTATGTGCTGAAGTTCTCTTGTACGACCTCTGTTCAGTTCAGGGAAGAAGCAGGAGCAACTTTTGTACTGAAAAATGTTATCTGTGGTTTCTTTCTTTCCAGCACCTAGTCAACCTTTTTGCACGCTTGGCCACTGATAACATAGGCTACATCGACTGGGATCCCTATATTCCAAAGGTAATATCTAATATATAGAAGGAATAATATTAAAACAAGGATAACATGAGAATTGTTCGCTTGTTTAGTATACTTTTACTTTACTGACAACCCCTGCCTAAGTAGGTAAGAAGAGCCAGGCTGGATCAGGCCAAAGGCCCATCTACTGGTAGTGCACCATCTTGTTTGCTGCAGTGGCCAGCTAGATTCCCCTGGAAACTCATAAGCAGGACATGAAGGCTATAGTCCTCTCCTGATGGGATTTGTATCCCTAAACGTCTAGAGCAGCCTTTCTCAACCTTGGGTCCCCAGATGTTTTTGGCCTACAACCCCCATCATCCCTGACCATCATCCTTGACCACTGGTCCTGCTACCTAGGGATGATGGGAGTTGTAGGCCAAAAACATCTGGGGACCCAAGGTTGAGAAAGGCTGGAGAGGGCACTAGTTTGGAAAAGGCTGATATATGGGGAGGAACTACATCCCTCCCTCTGTTTCGTCCCCCTGCCTGCTGCAAGTGTTTGTGACTCCCTAATTATATAATTTTTAATTACCATCTCTCATTCTTATAGCTTGTTCTAAATTGCTTCTGTAAAAATGCCTTGAGGCCTTTTAAGCCTTACTTAATCATAACAATTGTTCCGTAGTTTTAAAACTCTTCTGGAACATATTAGCTTGCTACCAGGCCTCTCTCAGGGTGCACAGTAATGTAGGAAGCTGAAGCGTGAGATTTAGTGGACACTGCTGAGAAAGTGGGTTTTTGCTCAGCTTTAGTTGACTGACTTGCAAGGTTAATTTCTGGAGGCATGGCGGGACTTTTATTTTTTCAGCAACTCATAAGTAGATGCTTTGCGGATGCTAACAAGGGATGCAGCAGGGAGAAATTCCAAACCAATTTGCAGAGATGTGGACTTTCTGTGCAATAGCAAATGGTACATAAATTGAGGGAGATCTCAAGATGGATCAGGTGGACAATAGATAGTTGCATTGAAGTGAAGCTACAGACACTTCCTTACCTGAAAGTTTTCCAGGATCCATTCTGAAAGCACCGTGCTAGTGCTCTGCCACTTTTCTTACACTCTGTAAGAAATACCAAACACCGTTCATAATGCATTTCGGTTATTTGATTGTGGAATTACTTTTTCTACAGATATTTACCAGAATACTGCGAAGTTTGAATCTTCCAGTGGGAAGCAACCAAGTGTTAGTTCCACGATTCCTAACAAATGCATATGACATTGGGCATGCAGTCATGTGGATTACAGCCATGATGGTAGGAACCTTTAATTTTCTCTACACCTTTCCTCCCTCTCCCCAGTTAGCCAGACACTGGCATTTAAGCATGCTTTTGATGATAAATATTTTGGCTGGCCCACAAGCTTGGGAATAAATAAAGTTGTGCTGTATAACCAAGACCTGGTGTGACTAGCTTCTTAGGGGAGAGAATTCTGTCCTGGGCTCCTACCGGTACTACACAAATCAGTCCTGTCGTAGGTGACCATACTCAGTAATTAAGCCATGACCACATAGCCGGAAGCATCCCAGGAGGCATCATGTCCTCTGGTTTGCCCAGGACTTAATAATAATTAATAATAATTTATTATTTATTATTTATTATTTATACCCCGCCCATCTGACTGAGTTTCCCCAACCACAAAAAAGCCCCAAGAGACACGTGGGATTTATCTCACTCCTGAAAACAACTTTTTCCTTTATGAGTGAAACTATCAGCAAACCTCTTAATCACATACTGGTTTATAAATCAGTTTGGCAGGGCTGCTGGGGTCAGATAAAACTGCTGAATCTGATGTTGGCAAAGTTTCAGGTAGCCTCCACAGATCTCTGTTGTAGATTATGAGAGCATATCCTTTGCTCTCTGTATGCTTGCGTGTTTAAAAAGTAGTGCTCTGCTCTCACAGCTGATCTGCCAGAGAAATTTCTAGGGGTCTGTTTGACGGGGGTCCCCAATGGAACGGCAAACAGACACAGGCTTGAAGTAAAAACTATGCTTTTATTGCTACAAGGGTGAGCCTCTCTGGGGAGAACATTCCACCCTGTGGACCTCTTGTGGAGGGAGCACACAAGGAAGGGATTTAGATGATGATTGTAGGGTCTGGGTTGGTTCATATGAGGAGAGGTGGTCCTTAAAGTATTGCTTTGGTGAGCCATTTAAGGCTTTATAGGTCAGAACCAGCACTTTGCATTGGCCCAGAAACTAATGGGCAGTCAGTGAAGTTGGGCCAGGATTGGTGTTATATACTTAAACTGCCAGGATTGGCGTTATATGAGCAAGCTGGCTGCTGAATTCTGCACCAGCTGAAGTTTCTGAACTGTCCTCAGAAGCAACCCCACATATAATGTGCTGCAGTAATCTAACCTAGAGGTTACCAGCGCATACACAGCAGAAGATAGGCTGTCTGCTAGCTTCCTCTTTCATTTATGTTGGATTAATATATCCATTCTTCAATTGACTTCAAGATTAAATGCAATCGTTCCACCTAACTGATCTCCTAGCATTCCTTCAGTTGTTGCTATGGTTATTGTCTTCAGAGATTAATGATTCATTCTGTCAATGTACCAGGACACCGGTTTCTCATCGTTCCTACCAAAGAACATTTTTTTTCCTACTAGGAAGGGTTAGTTAAGAGTTCATACACCAGTGTGATACAAAATGGAGTCAGATCAAAACGAAGAAAAAGGAAGTTTCTCCTTTGAATTATAACCTAGTATGAGAATGTTTTTGAATTTGTTTTAACTAGTACTGGACAGATAGGTCAGATACTTGTTTTTAGAGGGTGAATTAACAGGAAAACTACATACAGTACATTGCATCTGTTTTGTGTGGGTTTTGGTGCTAGCTGCCCCACAGTGAGCCTGTAAATTCCAGCCTTCCATTTTGGAAGTTGGAACTTCTGTAGTTCATATGTTTGAAAACCTTTTGAGGGCACAGTTTAGATAACTGAGAAGGTTGGTCTCCCCTACACATGATTGTCAAACATTATACATACAGCAAGTTTGGGTAAGCACTTCCATAAAAATATTTTGTGCTGGGTTTGGTGTTTCACCTCAGTATGTTCACTGCTACTGAAAAGAACATGATACGACTCTAACCCTTTATTAATCCTTTATCTTGGGGCCCATTAAAATTGAGTGGTTTATAACTGCATTTTGGCCCTGTTCATGTTCTTTGAAGTTGTATCAAATAACTTGGTTTATTTTTGTTTCTGGACAGGGTGGACCAAGCAAGCTTGTACAGAAGCACTTGTCTGGGTTATTCAAAAGCATTGCATCTTTTTACCATCCCTCAAATAATGGCCGCTGGTTGGTAAGGATTTATGTATATACTAGTGGACGTTCAGCCCGTTAATTTAACGGGTGCTAGAACATATGTGGTCCCTCCCTCCCTCCGTCCCTTTCTCTGTTCTTCCTTCCTCCCTCCCTCCATTTTTCCGTTCTTCCTTCCCTGTTTCTCCCTCCCTCCCTCCCTCCCTCTGTTCTTCCTTCCTTTCTCTCTCCCTACATTTTTGCCCTCTCTCTCCCCCCCCCGGCTTTGCAGGCTCCTCCATGGAGACCGCCGCCCCCGCTCCCCCGGCCCCGAGGCGGGGGCGGCCCCCTTCCCCCCGCTCTTCGCCCCGGGGCTGCACGGCATCTATGGCGAGTGCAGGCGCCTGTACCCGGTGCAGCCCAACCCGCTGCAGGTCACCGCCATCGGCGCGGGAGCTTCGGCGCGGCGGAGCGAGCGGCTTCCGTGTGAGAGAGGAGAGCCAGCTCCGTGCGAGGCGGCGGCACTGACCCAACTGACGCTGCGCCTGCGCATGGCCGCCCTCCCGGACACGCCCCCTCTCCGCCTGCTCCAATCCCTGGCCGCCCAAAGTCTCTGCGCCGTCCAATCCCTGCGTCCGTGTGGGACATGCGCAGTGGCAAAATTCCACTGGCACACGGACGCACGCAGGGACACAGGGACTTTATTATATAGGATTTATATATTTCTAATCTTGACATCAAGCACTTCAGTGTTTGTCTTGGAGTGGAATCTTGGTGCTCTTCATTTTCTTCAGCTACTAATGCATTGTATTCTGACTAGGCCCATCTTATTTAATTGTACTAGTATAGCTGCACACCAGTTTTGTCTAAACCTGTTTTTAGATTGATTCAGACATTGAAAATACTGGGTGGTATTCAACTAGGATTTATTTAGAGAAGACCCATTCAAATTAATGAACATGACTGAGTTGAGTTCCTTAATTGCAGTGGTTCTAATGTGAATAAAAGTTGAACACCACCATCTTGGTGGAAATTGAAAGGTGTGGTCGTTGACGCCCATAAATACAAAACTTTTAACCACTTTATTCACATACATTGTTTCCAAGTAGCTCTGTCTGTATCTGGCCAGCTTGGCTACAAGTTATGCCCTCCACTCAATTGTCTCTCAAGCATAATCTGGCCATATTGCATGGAAAATAATTTGAATGTCCAAATAGGCTCTTAGTCACCTGGCCCTGGATATATAGTTTAAGGGAATAGGATAAACAAAATAAAAAAATTCCTTCAAGTAGCACCTTAGAGACCAACTAAGTTTGTTCTTGGTATGAGCTTTCGTGTGCATGCACACTTCTTCAGATACCAGTGTGCATGCACACGAAAGCTCATACCAAGAACAAACTTAGTTGGTCTCTAAGGTGCTACTTGAAGGAATTTTTTTATTTTGTTTTGACTATGACAGACCAACACGGCTATCTACCTGTAACTGGAATAGGATAAATTAGGCTGCTTGACAAATTGCCCAGAAATTGACTGATTTTTAATGCACTTAAGTGTAGAGAGGGCAAAATAGCTTTTGTATTTCTTCTTACTGCTGTGTCACTGAAATTGATTCTCTTGTCTTTTCTGTATGGTGGTAGAACAAGCTAATGAAGCTGCTTCAACGGCTACCCAGTAGCGTTGTCAGAAGAGTGCATCGTGAGCGTTACAAGAAGATGACTTGGCTTACTCCTGTGCCTGACAGCCATAAACTCACCGACCAGGATATAACAGACTTTGTAGAATGTATTATTCAGCCTGTTCTTTTAGCAATGTTCAGCAAAACTGGAAGCCTAGAAGCAGCCCAAGCTCTGCAGAATCTCGCACTGATGCGCCCTGAGTTGGTAATCCCACCAGTACTTGAAAAGTGAGTCCAAATAGGACTTGGAAAAAGTGGTTTAGTGTCTAGCCAAGTTTGGTTTAGCCAAGAAAAGTGTTGCATCCTTTCTGCAGCTGAAAAACTCAAATTTGGCAAGGGAACATTGGACTTCTGTTCAGATGCATGATGCGTTCCTCTCGCCTGTCTCCCGTTTTATGGATTTATTTTTAAAATTTATAATACTGCCATTCAAATGTGGCAGCTTATAATTGCCACAAAACAGAGGATTGGCTGCAAATTTGAACAATATCAAGCATTTCCCGCCATAGGTTTTTTCATATGGTCCCGAGTAGGAAGAAGCGCAATGCAACTTCATTTTGCTGGTATTTAATGTTATATTACATAGCCCACATAGGGTTTGTTTGAAATTCAGTGTTTATATTTCATATAGACAAACTATAAAAATATGTCAAAACATATTAAATATGCATCTGATTAGAGCTCCTGCAGGTGAAAATAATGTTAATGCCTTCTTTTCCAACATGGAGCACTAAGATGTCAAGTGCATATAGCTAGACTGGTTGAGACCAAAGGTCTACCTTGTCCACCATTCTGTTTTCTGCAGTGGTCAACCAGATGCCTCTGGGAAGCCCACCAGCAAGACATTGGGGGGGGGGCAATAGTCCTCTCCCACTGTTGATCTCCAGCAACTGATCCTGGAGAGCTTACACAGCAGAGGTCACCAACCTTCTTTGGCTTGCGGGTTTACATTTGTAAACTGGACAAGCCATTGTGGACACCATGCACATACCTGCTGGCTACCGTAGAATGCCCCCCCCCCAAGGCTAATGTTGAAGCCTCGCCTTTCAGTGTGAGGGGAGGGGACGCTTTGGGCACCATGGAAGTCCTCTTAGAGTGTTTGTGTTCCTTTCGGGCACTACGTTGGCTACCCTTGCTTATAAAGTCATCATGGCTAGTAGCTGATGATAACCTTGTCCTTCATGAACCCATCTAATCTTCTTTAAAGTTGCCTCTAAAGTTGTGCTTTGTGGAGAAGTTATTTCCCTTTTGTCTGTTACGATCCTCCCACCTTCCAGCTTTATTGAATGACCCTGGGTTCTAACATACAAAGCTGCTTGGTTGAGAACTTAATTTGCACATTCTGCATATGGGTCGATGTGAAATATATTTAGTACAGGTGTAGTTGAGGGCCGTAACGCATTGGTAGAGAAACTCCTTTGAATGTGGAAGGTCCTAGCCTTGATCCCCACCATCTCCAGGTAGGGCTGGGAATGCCCCCTTTCTGAAACTCTGGAGAGCTAATGGCAGTTATTGTAGATCATAGATAGCTAGATGGACCCAGCGGACTGTATAAGGCAGCTCCCTATATCCCTACATGAGTAGAAATGCAAAGAATTATTTCAGTGACGCACTGCATCGCCATAGAAGAGAGCTCATCTAATTGTAATTTTTCCTCTTCCACACAAAATGCATAGAACATACCCTGCACTGGAGACTTTAACAGAACCTCACCAACTCACAGCCACTTTAAGCTGTGTAATTGGAGTAGCTCGTAGCCTGGTATCTGGGGGCCAGTCATTTCCCGAAGGTCCAACGCACATGTTGCCTCTGCTGATGAGAGCGTTGCCTGGTGTGGATCCAAACGACTTTAGCAAATGCATGGTGAGTAAACTCTCTTCCACATACCATTACGGCACAGTCACATTTTCCCACAGCTTCATTCCCCTCCCCCATGTGTCCTGTTGTCATATTTCAACCCCCCCTTTCTCCAGGCTGCCACTTCTCCCCCTCGTAAGGACCCCAGACCAGCTCTGTTGTAGGGGTGAAGGGCACAGAACACACAGCAGTGCCCAAATGAGTGCAGTTTGGTGGCTTGTATTGTAATGTAATAAAACTATGAAAGAATGCGCAACTCTCTGGTGGCTTTGTTTTCCCTTACCTATCCAGTCTGCCTAGGTGTTTTTTAACGTTGTTGGAAAGAAATTATAAATTGTGGTTGTTCAGGATATGGAGAACAATGAAGAAAAAGGATACCTAGTGGGCAGCTTTAGCAAGGGACTACTGCATGTTTGTTTGTTTGTTTGTTTGTTTGTTTGTTTGTTTGTTTGTTTGTTTAGGTAGTGCAGTGGGTGGGACTACCACACGTATAAAATATAAATGTGTAGAGTAAATCTATATAATAAAAGGTGATAAATTACTTGCCCAGGCATGTTCCATGTGTTATACCAAGTGTTTAAAAGACTCTGGAAATCTAAACTAATACACACAAATACGAACAGAGTGCAGTTCATACAAAATATTCAACGTAATAAGACATTGTGCCAGACATATTTTTTGTAATTCATCTTGCAACCCTCTGGTTTGGTCTGGACATTTGAAATCGGTGGACCCTTTACTCATCCTTTGTTGTCATATGTGCAGTTTTTGTGCTCATTTACCTTAAAAAGAAGTTGTGGTATAAGGCAGCAGGAATTCAAAGTAAGCATGCACTTATTGTGGTGCGATGCATGTTACATCACACACGAGGTTTGGGATGAGTGGGCAGACGTTTTGACCCAACCCTGACACAAGGGTTTGCCTTACCGCCTATTTCAATTTTTCACATTACAGTTCAAAAAACAAACATGCTGTCTTTCAGTATAAGTGATTTACACTGAAACTTCCTTTGCATCTTCCAATAGATCACATTCCAGTTTATTGCAACGTTTTCCACTCTTGTGCCTTTAGTAGATTGTTCATCTGTACTACGAGAGAGAAATAACCTCACAGAGGTAAGATGTTAAATGGCTAATATATGTTGTTTCAAGTGTTCTTTAGTGTAAGAAGCTCTTGGCTAATACAGTATATGCTTTTTTTACGTGTAAGAAGCTATTGCATGTTGAACTGTTTAAAAAGAGGTTAAAGTGTAAATACGAGAGCACAAAAGATTTCTGTATAAGTCAAAGCCCGTTTCAAGAAAGGGGAAATAATATTCTTTTTTCTATACTTCACATGCAAAAAATATGCTTTGTACCTGGAAGAATCAAATTACATATATAGCCCAAATTTGCAAATGAAAGTTTTTGGTTTTGTACAGTTTTTTCAATTCTGATCCCAGGATTTGGAGTTTTAACCTGTTTGACAAGAATGAGGATTGTGGCCTGGGTAACTGAGGGGCAGAATGTTTAGAAGACAGTATAATGATTTTTTGGAGAAAATAATAATTTCATAAAACTGTATTTTGATGGTTCTGTTTTCATTTGAGTCAATGGCCTAGCTAAACTAAAAGGGATACGTAAGATCATTCTGAGGTTTCTAGCAGCTTCTTGTAAAGTGTATCATAGTTTGGAAAGACTAGAAACTAAAGTATTTTATTTCCTGTTGTGCCCTGACATCATAGGTGGAGAGAGAACTGTGCTCTGCTACTGCTGAATTTGAAGATTTTGTACTGCAGTTTATGGACAGGCAAGTTGTGGTGGGAGACTGAGTGTACTGGTGAGGTGATAACTGCTCTGCTGGCTTTCCAAGTGTTTCTAAACTTAGTCTTGCACATCGGATGTTTTCTCCTAATTTATGTTCCCAATTCTATTGGTCACAGGGCAGATTAGTACATAAAAGCTTTTAATAGTACCTGACTACATACAGAGTGGGAGGTGGGTGGCGCTGTGGTCCAAACCACTGAGCTTCTTGGGCTTGCTGATCAGAAGGTCAACGGTTCGAATCCCTGCGACGGGGTGAGCTCTCGTTGCTCAGTCCCAGCTCCTGCCAACCTAGCAGTTCGAAAGCATGTCAAAGTGCAAGTAGATAAATAGGTACTGCTCTGGTGGGAAGGTAAACGGCGTTTCCGTGCGCTGCTCTGGTTTCGCCAGAAGCGGCTTAGTCATGCTGGCCACATGACCTGGAAAAACTGTGGACAAATGCCGGCTCCCTCGGCCAGTAAAGCGAGATGAGCGCCACAACCCCAGAGTCGTTCACGACTGGACTTAACTGTCAGGGGTCCTTTACCTTACATACAGAGTAGGGACGCGGGTGGCACTGTGGGTTAAACAACAGAGCCTAGGGCTTGCCGATCAGAAGGTCGTGCGCTGCTCTGGTTCGCCAGAAGCGGCTTAGTCATGCTGGCCACATGACCCGGAAGCTGTACACCGGCTCCCTCAGCCAGTAAAGCGAGATGAGCGCCGCAACCCCACAGTCGTCCGCGACTGGACCTAACAGTCAGGGGTCCCTTTACCTTTTTTACATACAGAGTGATGTATGTTTAAGATTATACATTTTAAATTGCATTTAAAAATTGGGGGAAATGATAAGTTGAAAGATTCACAGACTGCCTGTTCTTTGGGTTGGTGCTTGCGAAGAGAGGGAGAGAGGGTTGATTGCAGTGCATGAATGTTCTATGAAGGGGATTGCAGGTATAGAACCAGCGAAGTATGGAGAGAGACAGGGAGCTCAAGTGTCAGAACTGCAACAGCAGAAGCCATGAGCATGAATATATCTTGCTACAGCACCTCAGTGCCTTTCTCCAGGGCTGTTTTCAAAATGAGTGGCTGTACAGCTCTTCCCTTCCTCCACAGTTTTCTGATTTGGCACTGTGCACTTTGAAGCCTGCAGCCAAAAAACATGATACTTCTGTGCTTCTTTAGCCCAGTAGACACTCCTGTCTTTTCTTGTGGCAGATTTCTTCCGCTTCCTTGATTTTTAGATTTCTTTGAAGATGAAGCAAGCACTGACCTTACAAGTCAGGCAAACCTATTATGCAGACTGTGCGTGGAGAGACATTTTTTTACCCCATGGTAACCCCCCACCCAAATCCTAATATTTGTTTCTTCGACTTTTTATTGTGTAGGTGTTTTGCACTCATAGAAAGCAGCACATTGGAACAAACAAGAGAAGAGACTGAGACAGAAAAGATGACTCATTTGGAGAGTTTAGTGGAATTAGGTTTGTCCTCAACATTCAGCACAATTCTCACACAGTGTTCGAAAGAGATATTTAAGGTATGTGTCACCAAGAGTAGGAAAAGTGTTCAACTTCTTTGCCTCACCTTTTTTTTTCTTTTTTTGGTAAAAGCTTGTGGAACTGTAGATGGTTTCAAAATTCTTTTTTCCCCTTTCCCTGTTCTGTGTTTAGGCAAGGAAGTACATTAAAAGGCCAGGGTAGATGTTCGTTTGCTTAACCTGCAATCATAAAGCACTGTAAAACTGTAGCACACAATTAAAGCAGAATATACAATATGGGTTCCCAATATCTACTTGGACATGCTTAGTGGGGACAGAGGGTGGGTTACTTTGCTATTTAAAATGGCACAGCCTCATGCTGTACCGCAAACTGCTTCTGAAACGTGTGTCAGTTTCAAAAGAGGCATACCAAGCGGCAAGGAAGGAGAATGACTGTTTGAGACATACAAGCCAAAAGCCCCCTTGGACATTCAGAATTAATAGCATAGTTCTTCAGATCTGTGCTGATGTTGTTCTCTATGCCAAGAGCGGACTTTGTGATGTCACAACTCCATGATGTATTTTGGTTTCTTTTAAAGCTTGATGTTAAGGACCTAGTTCCATTAAGATGATAAACCTGCACCTGGGCTGTAGAACCTTCTTCCTTTGTGACATTCTCCATTTCAGGTTTGGAGGGAATGTTTTTGTATGGAGGAAATGCATTCATTTGAGCTCTCACCTGCAATCTGAAGTGGTATAACCCAGACACAGGATTATCACCTTAGTGGAAACTAGGACAAGGAAATGCCTGCTTCCTTCTTACTTAAATAACATCTAGAACATGGGTAGGCAAACCATATATATCTGCCCATGAAGCGATGTTTCCTACCTGGACGATTGAATTGCACTTTTTCTTTTGTGCGTTTCTCTTAGGTTGCCTTGGAGAAGGTTTTCAATTTTGCTGTTTCGAATATATTTGAGACGAGAGTGGCAGGACGGATGGTGGCCGACATGTGCCGAGCTGCCGTGAAAGTGAGACCTTATTCTTTCCCTCCTCTCAGCCTTTCTTGGTTGAGATGCAAACCAAGGAGTAACCTTAGCTGCTCTGTTTTTGATGGCCCTGGGAATATTTGCCAGTTCTGCTCTCTGTGCTTGTGGGCCTTAAATTGCACATTATCTTACCCAGCCATTCATGCCTTCCAGAATCAAGGCCAGTAATCAGAGGCAGATTTCTAATTATTGCTGTAGGATGCTCATTATCTTTAAAGCATACGAACTTCCATGCTTGCAAAGAGATCTTAATGCAGAACTTGATTCTTTGTGACATTTCAGTGCTGTCCTGAGGAGTCTTTGAAGCTCTTTGTACCCCATTGCTGCAGTGTTGTAACACATCTTACTCTCAGTAAGTTTCAATGATTTTACATTGTTTTGTGACTGGCTTGTGTTTGACTGTGTGCGTCTGCCTGTTTATAATGTGGTGTTTTTATTTATTTATTTAAAACTTACTGTTATCTGGAGGATATTTTGCATGTTTATATTTCACTGTTTCCCCAAGCTGCTCAGGGCAACATACATGGCTCCCACCTGCTATTTTTATTATCACAACAACCCCTGTTGTAAGCAGGTGAGGATTCGAAATCTCCAGTGGCCCGTGCTCACCCAGTGATCCAGGTGACCCACTGGGATTTTTAACTTAGATCTCCCCATTTCAAATCCAGTACTCTAACCACACCTGCACTCTGGCATCATTTACTTCATGTTTTCATGTGTAATTCCTTCCTAACTGCCCTGGGATCTAGTGATGAAGGGCAGTATATAAATAAAAGAAATAAATACTAAACTAATTCCAGAATATAAGCTGAGTGTGACTGTAGCTAAAGCCAAAAAAGGGTCCTCACACCTTTTTTTTTTTTTTTTTAAGATAGCAGATTATTGGATGCTGCTTCTTGTTCCTGCCTTACTGGCTTGCAAAGCGAGCATTGTTGGGACCTGTTCTTTTGACGCACTTCATTTGTTTCAGTGTCAAGGCAGCATCTGGGCAAGGAGGAGATTCGGATAAGCTGTTCTGCACTTCTTGCCTCAAACCCTTATCTTTGCTTCACAGCGCTCCTGTTGTGTGTGCACTACATGGCAGCAAACGTGTTTATCACTCAGTTTGTATGTTGGAGAAAGCTGCAACTTTCCTTAATTCATGTACCCATTACATCACGGCATCCCGTTGCACCAGAAGCAGTTTAGTCATGCTGGCCACATGACCCGGGAAGCTGTCTGTGGACAAATGTTGGCTCCCTCAGCCTGAAAGCGAGATGAGCGCCGCAACCCTGTAGCCGCCTTCAACTGGACGTAACCGTCCAGGGGTCCTTTACCTTTTTACGTCTTAATACACAGTAGGAAACACGTTAGACACAAGTGCTTTGAAAGCCATTTCACACAGTCTTCAGAGGCAAACCTGGCATTACAACTGAGTATACCTTTGACACAGGGTTGCAGCCAATCTTGGTCCCAGGACAAGTGTACTGGTGTGCTACATGTACACGCGAGCACATGTTTGTTGCATTCATAAGCAACAGTTTTTGAGTAGTCCTTAGTCTCATTCCCCCCCACCCCACCCGCCTTCTGGGCAGTAGAAGAGGGAGACTGAACCTAATGGGTCGGGGCGGGAATGCATCTGTTAGAGGGCTTTGTAGGAAAGAGACTTCAGTACACAAATTAAAACCAAAGCTATCCACACAGAGCCTTTGCCCAAAACAACCATGAGCTTTGCCAGCAACACTGTTAGAGCATCTAAGCCCCTGAAGTGCCGGCACTATTTTGTCTTTTGTCTAATCACTAATACTTCAGGTGAGTGCCATTGTGGAAGACAACTGAGAGCAGGAAAGGGTTCCTTTGACTGGGTTTGTTCGGTTTCTAATGTTTGAGTTGCCATTGTGGTGCCTGCAGGCACAGTGGTTCCCTTGATGACTTCACCTGATGTCCGTGAATCCTGTCACCGTCCCCTTTGTTATGGGGCGATGAGTGTGGTTACCTATCCCCATCACCGCAGAAAGTTCATTTTGCTGGAGGAGGAAGTTGGGGGAGAAGCTCATTCTTTTGCTTTTCTAGGCTCAGATCAGTACCTCAGCAGAATGCGGAGGGGCTGAGAAAGTAGGGTGGGAAAGGGATCTGGGAGACAGGGGGAAGGAAAACCGGGGTGGGTGGGATGAGGCGTTGGAAGTGTGGTGCCGCAGGAGTCACGAAAGGAATTGCTTGTATGCCAGAGAGAAAGTGACTACACATGCCGGATCCAGTGAAATGGATCCTTTTGAAGATTTGTGAGGGGTTTTCTGCACACCCTCCCTCCCTGGCAATTCACAGATCACATCGGCCATCATTGACTGAACTGTAAAAAATAATAACCACAAATTTGGTGCTTTCCAGTGTTGCTAGTTTGTTCAAAAACATTGATTCAAGCCGTAGAACCCTATGTATAGCTATAATTTCTACAAGAGATCCCCTTAAAACCACCATCACGTGTGTTGCCTTTGCACCCACATCTCTGTTATGTGATTTGTTGGTGGGATTCTTTCCATCCTGTGCTAAAACCAGGAATATGCATATTTATTATTTATTTATTTATTTATTTATTTATTTATTTAAAAAGCTTGTTATGTTGACCATAAGAAATTGGTGATGAAAGTGGAGTAACATTAGGACTTAATGCTTTTCTTTTCTAGATGATGATGTCTTGTGTGATGAAGAGTTAGATAAAGAGCTCCTCTGGAACCTTCAACTTCTGTCGGAGGTATTATGGAGAATGCTACTTTTAATGCTTTATTTTTCAACTGTGTACTTGATCCATACTTCGTTTCGGTAAAAAAAATCGAGAACTTTTAATTAAACAAACGCTTTTCTATGCAGAACCTTCTATGTGATGTATACACAGGGAGAAGTCTGTGAGCATTGTGACTGAGAATAAACTGTCTAGACAGAGTGGAAGGCGTTGTGTCAGATTACCCCAGTGCAGTGCCTGCTGTCCTGTTTTGAGCAGTGACAGCTAGATCCTTATTTTATCCTGAAGGACGAGCGGGGAGACAAAAGCTTCCCTATCAAGGTTGCAGCTGCAAGGCTTTAAGTGGGAAAACAGCAGCTGCAGCATTGAATCATAGAATCATAGAGTTGGAAGAGACCACAAGGGCCATCCAGTCCAACCCCCTGCCAAGCAGGAAACACCATCAAAGCATTCCTGACAGGTGGCTGTCAAGCCTCTGCTTAAAGACCTCCAAAGAAGGAGACTCCACCACACTCCTTGGCAGCAAATTCCACTGTCGAACAGCTCTTACTGTCAGGAAGTTCTTCCTAATGTTTAGGTGGAATCTTCTTTCTTGTAGTTTGAATCCATTGCTCCGTGTCCGCTTCTCTGGAGCAGCAGAAAACAACCTTTCTCCCTCCTCTATATGACATCCTTTTATATATTTGAATATATTATATATATTGCTCCCAGATGTTCATCCTGTGGGGAACATAATGGCACATGAAAATTTTTCATTACCACACCCTTTTCCTTCAGCCCATTGCGACGGATTTCCTTTGGAAATTCACTTTCTTCTTCACCTTTATATCCAACCGTTAAACCGAGATGCTCAAAATGACATACATGCAGTTTGCAGGTGCGGTTGTCCTGCTTTAGCCAAAGCTAGCAGTCCTAAGTTCACTCACAAGGGCAATCCAAAAGGCAAGGTCTGGCCAGGGTCTGAAGTCAAATTCTTGGGGCAATGCAAAAGCCAAGTTCCAGGAGCAGTTCTAGGTGCTGCAGGGGGTGTCTGAGAGTCAGACAGATTCAGTTAAGAGCAAAGTGCTCCAATAAAGTCGGGCAAAACTTTCAATGGGAAGATTTGGTGGGGCTGGGTTGGTACCTGGGTCCTATTTAGAGTAGCTGCGGCACTCAAAATGCAAAAGATGCATTGATTTTCTCTTCCAGAGCTATCATTCCTGTGTGTCGCGTTCCTAGTTTGTTGATGATATATTTAATTTCCGATGTTTCAACTCTTTGGCTAGATCACTCGTGTGGATGGGAAGAAGTTGCTGCCGTACAGGGAGCAGCTTTTGAAGATTCTACAGCGAACCCTCCATTTAACCTGTAAGCAGGGTTACATTCTGTCTTGTAACCTACTGCACCACCTTCTTCGTTCTGCTACACTTATCTACCCCACAGAATACTGCAGTGTGCCAGGTGGCTTTGACAAGCCTCTTTCTGAATACTTTCCTATCAAGGCAAGGATTTTAACTTACTTAGGATTAGAGAATTCCCCTTCCCCCCACCTGTCTCTCTTTCTCTTTCTCTCAAAAAAATTCTAAACTATTATTTTATTTGTGTTTATTTGAGGATTCACCTAACCCCCCAGCAGCTATGGAAAGTGTAATTGAAAGATGCAGTGCCAATCTTTAACAGAAATTTTACGTTTATGCTTTTGCTCCCTTTAGCACATGCCACCTCAAGGGAATGGGCATTTTAACACACCAAAAAAATTGTCTCTAGAAGTGAAAGCTTAATGTTAAATGCATTGTCTATCAGCTCATTATCTAGGGGCTGCCTCAAATGATGTCTCTGCACTGTTCTCCACAATGTGTGAAAAGGATGCAACTTCTTTTACTGCGTGTGTGCCAGTTCTCCATTGAAGTTATATGCAGCATACTGTCGATCAAAGATTTCTTCTTGTGTATTGTATGGTACTCTGCAGTACAGTCGTACCTTGGAAGTTGAATGCCTTGTGAGACGAACGTTTGCGAGAGCCAGTGTGGTGTAGTGGTTAAGAGTGGTAGACTCGTAATCTGGGGAACTGGGTTCGCGTCTCCGCTCCTCCACATGCAGCTGCTGGGTGACCTTGGGCTAGTCCCACTTCTCTGAAGTCTCTCAGCCCCACTCACCTCACAGAGTGTTTGTTGTGGGGGAGGAAGGGAAAGGAGAATGTTAGCCGCTTTGAGACTCCTTCGGGTAGTGATAAAGTGGGATATCAAATCCAAACTCTTCTTCTTCTTCTTCTTTGGCTCCCGAATGCCGTAAACCCAGAAATGATTGTCCCGGTTTAGGAACGTTCTTTGGAACCTGAACCTCTGTTGCGGCTTCCGCAGCTTCCGATGGGCTGCAGGAACTTCCTGCAGTCATTCGGAAGCTGCACCTTGGTTCCCGAACGTTTTGGAAGTCGAGCTGACTTCCGGAACGGATTCCGTTCAACTTCCGAGTTACGACTGTTTACATAAAGTGTACCTATTGGTCTTGTAACATGTGAAGCTGCTTGGAGCTCCCAATTTCACACACAACTTTAGGGTGCAAATCAAAAGCTGGCTCCGGTTAATTTTCACCGATTCAAGCGATACCTTTTGTCCATCAGTCCAGATCATTCCTAGGCATGTGTAATGTAATCAGTATAGACAGGAGCAGTTTTCACCATTATGTTGGCATCGTTCCCGGCATGATTTTACATGCTGCCAGTGTGAGTTGCATGTCCAAAGATGGTTAGGACTGCTTGTCAGTACAAAAAACATAGGGCAAACCTGCTTACTGTGTTAGGCCACAGTGGGTTCATGGCAGCTGACTCTGAAATGATCTCCCACGTCCATCAACTTTAGCCGTTGGTGGTTATTTTGTACAGTCCTAATATGCCTGTTATATTTGATACTTCTTTTGTGGAAAAATGGTTGACGCCCAAGGAAAAAACAGTGAAGCATGATATTAAAACACACAAGAATAATAAATCAGAATGTAGTGACAGCAACATTAGTTCTCATTGGAACTAAAAACAGGTGGCAATAAGTTACTGTTTTTAATATGTGGGCAGTAACAGTGTTGTCAACTTGGCAGTAGTGTTTAAGAAAAATAATTTATGCTACCTTGGAGTGGCTGAAACCTGGCAATTGAGGGGCCTGCTTTGCCTCTTGAAAAGTCTGTGTAAAAGGAGCAACTCAAGGACTGGTTGCCTGCCTTTTGGCCCTTGACGAAAACGGCACTATTTATTTGTTTATGCCCCACCCTTTTCCCTGATGGGACTCAAGGTGACTCACATATAAAAATGAGAGCCAGTAAAATAATAGAAAAAGCAATAATTAAAAGCAATTAAACATTGTTAGAAGTAAAACCACTTACATAGATAGAATCTATAAAAATCATACGAATAATTACAATAAAAGCAGTTTAAAAGCAGTCAGTTCCCAAAAGCGTAATGGAACAAAAAAGGATTCATCTGCTGGTGGAAGGACCACAAGGAGGGAGCCAGTCTTTTCTGGAGAGGCAGTTCCAAAGTCTGGGATGTTAACCCTTATTCTGGCTGGAACATGTCCTTGAACTCTGATCATGCCTCTTGCTTGTTTATATGGGAGGTGGAGCCTACTATACAAAGGTAACATTTAAATTATTAGCTCCACCCAGTTTTGCCTATGGTCCCACCCACCACTTGCATGTGGCCATTGGAAGGCTGTCCAGAAGGGATTGTGGCCCCCTGGTTGCTAGTGAGCTTTATTTTCAAAATTTGCTGCAAGGCTCTCCTCTCAGTTATCCCAAACTGTTACCTTCTAAGATATTTGTGTGTGTGATGCATTGCTCTTGCCCAGGGCACGTGGTGCCAACCCTCTTTTGTCTATAGTAAATATTACCCTCATGTGTAACATGTGATATGTTTACCATTCTCACTAATTGCGAAATGTGCACTCTTCTCTTGTGTTTACAGGACTGGGGGAAGCCTGGGGATCTATGGAAACTTGACATCCAATGGCATGTTCCTTCAGCCGAAGAGATTGCTTTTTCCTTTGAGTTGCTGGATTCTTTTCTGCAGCCGGAACTTGACAAGCTAGGAAGCTATGCAGATGGAAATCTTGAAATGTCCAGGTTAGTAGAAGTGTATCTGGTGGTTGGGTTTTTCCTCAAGAGTTTAACAGACAGGCACATTTTGGGTTGGCAATATTTACACAGGTAGACTGGCTGCCAGCTTGCGGAGGGGCTTGGTGGGTGTTCTTCAAACACGATGTGGTTGCAAACACATCTTTATTGCGCAGTTCAGCCAATTCAGCTTCTTGGCATATGTGCTTATCTGTTGTGTGAATGTGTTTCGCTTTGATTCTTGAAGATTTTGGTTTGCCGAAGTCCTCCTGGTGACTTTGTAGTTGAGATTAGAACTTCCCAGTTCACACGCTACATTTGTACCTGCATATCAAAAATGTAGCGTGTGAAATTCCTTCCTGTAATGAATTGTGTGTGGCTCCTGGTTTGAACTGGAGCGTTCCCAACTGCCACATAATGGGTTCACACAAGGACTTCCACTTAAAGAACGAAACTTCCCCTCTGCCCCCTGCACTCCCCACCCCAAAATCTGTTCTGCATAAGTTCTATCATAGGATGACTTTGTTAGATGCAACCCTATATAGGGAGCTAGTGTGGTTTAGTGCAAATATACCTGTCCAGGTAAACGAGATCCAGGTTCTAATCTCTGCTCAATCATGAAGCTTGCTAGTTCTTAGTTGATTTAAATCAAGTTTCCTGTTTATGCTACTTTGTGTATTTTCTCAACAAAGCTTACACTCTAAGTAACTAAAGGTGGGAAACCTCTGAGCAGTGGGCCAGATGTGGCCCTCAGGGCATCCCTATCCCCTGCTTGCCCGGCCCTCCAGTGTGGCAATTGGGCTTGAGAACCGCCTCCCTTGGAGTCAGTGGGACAATATTTTCAAGCTAGTTGTGGCAGGTTCAGAGTGGTGTTGCATCTGGAGGGGGAAGGGTTAACACAATTCTCCCGTCAGGGCTGGAGTCGGATGCAGGTGAGCATGAAGAGGGAGAGAGCCAGTTGTCAGTGAAGCTACGGTAACTTTTTATTAAAGGAAACGGATCTGCAACTCGGCGACCCTTCCCAGTATAATAATAATAAAATAATAATAATAATAATAATAATAATAATAATAATAATTTATTATTTGTACCCCGCCCATCTGGCTGGGTCCCCCCAGCCACTCTGGGTGGCTTCCAACAAACATTAAAATACATCAAAATGTCACAGATTAAAAACTCCCTAAACAGGGCTGCCTTCAGGTATTTTCTAAATGTCCTGTAGTTGTTTATCTCTTTGACCTCTGATGGGAGGGCGTTCCACAGGGCGGGCGCCACTACCGAGAAGGCCCTCTGCCCCTTTGGAGCAGTTGCCAGGAATGAAGGTCCTTGCCTTCCACACCTCTCTAAGGCTCCTCCTTGCCCGGATGTTTCCCAAGCTGTATTAAACCACATTTGCACACCTCTGGCTTCTGTTCTGCCCTCCTGATTATTCCATGCATTCTTGGAGTGGCGTGGGGTGGAGTGGCGAACTTGTTGCAGCAGTTGAAATATAATTTTTTTAAAAAAAATAAATTGTCCAGTAGCACCTTAGAGACCAACTAAGTTTGTTCTTGGTATAAGCTTTCGTGTGCATGCACACTTCTTCAGATACACTGAAACAGAAGTCACTAGACCCTTATATATAGTGGGAGGGTGGGGTGGGGTTTTTCTCAGAAGGGTAGTAGGAGATGGGTGATAGACTAAATGGGTATGGTAAACCTGTTGATGACTGTTAGTGACTGTAATTAGTCCTACAGGAAAAAGCAAGGGATAGTATGCAGATGATTAGCATATGTAATGAGACAGGAATTACATTGAATTGAAGTTGCTGAATTACAACTTATCACTAAACTGCAAATTATGGAGAGACCTGGTCTTAATAGAGATATTGGATTCCTGTCTCATTTACCATACCCATTGAGTCAATTACCCATCTCCTACTAACCTCCTGAGAAAAACCCCACCCCACCCTCCTACTACCAACCTCTGGATGCAAACGGGATCCGTTCCGGAGCCCTGTTCGCATCATGAAAAACACGTAACATGAAGCGCCAAATCTGCGCATGCGTATGACGTCATTTTGCGCTTCTGCGTCTGTGCGAACCGCCGAACCCGGAAGTAACCCATTCCGGTACTTTCGGGTTCGGCCCGTTCGTAACCCGCTCCTAACGTAACCTGCAGCGAACGCAACACGAGGTATGACTGTATATATAAGGGTCTGGTGACTTCTGTTTCAGTGTATCTGAAGAAGTGTGCATGCACACGAAAGCTTATACCCAGAACAAACTTAGTTGATCTCTAAGGTGCTACTGGACTATTTATTATTATTTTTTATGTATTTCGACTGCGTCAGACCAACACGGCTACCTACCTGAATCTTGTTGCAGCAGGAGAGGGAGACTCCCTGGATCCTTCAGCAGCCTCTTGAACCCCCTCCCCCCCTGCTTCAACCTTGAGGTCTGAACTGCTCCCTGTCTCAGGCTCTTCCTGCTCTCTAGACCCTGTTGCTCCTCCAGCATTCGGCACCTTCTCCCAATCTTCTCCTCTGTGTCCCCTCATCTCTCCCCTGGCTCTGAGCCTTCCTCCCCTGGGGTTTCCCCAGCACGCGCCTCTCACCACTCCTCTGTATCCTGCCAGTCCCTGCGCTGCAATCTCCTTGGGAGATCACACAACCCTCCAGCAACTTAAGTTTGAAAATTCTCCAATGCTCTTTTAAAATCCAATTGTTGCTGGGGTGTGTGGTTTGTGTGTGCGCTTCAGATCTGGGAGATTATGCAGTCTGTATCTGCAATAGTCACATTTTCCAGACTTTTGGGATTCAGGAATTGCGTGATTACCCAAGAGTACCCTCTAGTGGGCATGTCAGCAAATAACCCTCTCTCCACCTAAAACTAGGTTTGCTTACCTCAAATATTGAAATACATTTAACGTTTGCTTTCAGAGATGATGTGCAGCAGTGTCTTTCTATAGTACACAATTGCCTGATCGGGTCCGGGAACATTCTGCCACCTCTGAAAGGAAACAGAGTAGATCACCTGTAAGTAAACTTTGTTTTGCAGAGGTAAAACATACGTAGAGTGGCCTAGAGAACAAATCACAGGCTGGTACTTGTCACAAAGGATTGTGTAAAACTTGTATTAAAATTTGCCAACCTGGAGTCATATGTACTCAAAACGCCCAATACATCCTATAGTGACTAATCAGAGAGAGAGAGAGTGTCATAGTGTTTTTAAGCTCTGCTTTTCATTAGCAAGTTCTTTTCGCACTGGGTGCTGGAAAACTTTCTCCTCACCAAAGCCACTGAATAACTGATGGTGCAGTCTATACATAGAACCCTAGAGTTGAAAGGAATTCCTGAGAATCATCTAGACCAGGGATGTCCAACCAGTAGATTGCGATCTACTGGTAGATCATGGTAGATTGCAGGATCCTTATCGTATACAAAATTTACAAGGAAAAGGCTAAAAAACTGTGCAATCCTTCCCCAAAAAAGCTCAACAACTCTGGGCACTTCCTTCTCCCTCCAATGACAATGCCAGATCACTGCCAGTTTTTTTTGTACTGGGAGTAGATCACAGTCTCTTTGGAGTTGGACATGCCTGATCTAGACCAATCCCCTGCAGTGCAGGAATATGCAGCTGTCCCATACTGTGATCAATCCTGCAACCTTGGTATTATCAGCACCATGCTCTAAGCAACTGAGCTCTTGCTCCTGCCTGCTCAGAAGTAAGCTGTATTGAGTTCAGTGGGACTTACTCCCAAGTAAGTGGGCATAGGATTGCAATGTACAGTCGTACCTTGGTTTTTTGAACAGCTTAGTTCTTGAATGTTTTGGTTCCCGAATCTGCAAACCCAGAAGTGACTGTTCCAGTTTGCGAACTATTTTTGGAAGCCGAACGTCCGATGGAGCTTCCGGGGCTTCCGATTGGCTGCAGGAACTTCCTGCAGCCAATCGGAAGCCGTGCTTTGCTTTCCGAACGTTTTGGAAGTTGAACGGACTTCCGGAACGGATTCCGTTCGACTTCCAAGGTACTGTATTTTCCTGCGTATAAGACTACTTTTTAACCCAGGAAAATCTTCTCAAAAGTCGGGGGTTGTCTTATACGCCGGGTCGTATTTCTTATACGGCGAGTATATCCCAAACTCTATATTTTAACTGGAAAAGTTGGGGGTCGTCTTATACGCCCAGTCGTCTTATACGCCGGAAAATACGGTACATTGTTTTCTCGTAAAAAAATAATGCCTCCTGCACTTAGTTTTTTGAAATGTGTCTGTTTTGTAGTTGCTGTCTCAGGGAATTTGAAGGATATAGTGATGTCTGTGCTACACAAATTTTCATCTGTCCACTCACTGAGCTGTGGCAGGTAATCAGTAATAGACCCGTAGCAAGCTAAGAGGGAAAAGCTTCTCATGTGGAAGAAAACTTTCTCATAAAGGTGCTGCTATAATTTCCTTATTTAGCACATTGCCATAGACCTAAACTGGTCAAACATCTCACCAAAATACCATTTGTGGGAATCATTGGTTTTTAAATGCATTTATAAACTGCTTTTTATGTATTATTTTAAGGCTTGTTTATAAAAAATAGAAACATAAAGTAAAATTTAAAAATGCAAACAAAACAAGCAACAGATGAATACTAATTAAAAGTGTTACCAAACTGGTGTCTATCCAAGTTTTTTGTGCTGTCTCTTGGACTCCCAAGGTGGCTCACGAGCATTAAAAACAATAAAACATACAAGAATCCCAGCAACTGCAGCCTGGCCTGGCCTCTCTGTCCTTGCCAGCTTTCTTAAGGCTTTTATTCAATTACAGAAAATCATAGTAGCAGCTGTTCTTAGCATTCATAAATGTTAACAATAACTAAACGCGTTTGGGAAAGTGCATCAGATGTTTTGTTTCAACGGTGCGGATGCATTGTATGTCCTGCAGGGTACCAAGCCTAGTGTCTTTAGAAGAGATCAAACTCTATACTGGTGTTGACTATGGTAAGTTGGTTCCATATTTTGCATTTTGTGTTGCGTACCAGTACAAAAACTAATCGGCCTGAATTACTCCAGTATTTGGGACACCTCGATGTACGTGTGTGGCGTTATATCAGACACTGAAAAGGATGGGGAAGTTCCTGTTTACATACCAGGGATATGTGTGCACTGGAGATAGTGTGTGTGTGTGTAAATATATGCCTAATGAACATAGGTCGGCACATATGTGTGCCTATGAATCCTTTCGTGCCCTCCATCTAGTAGTGTTCAGTGCAATCTGCCTTTGTGTTTATTTTGGCATGTCTGGTTTCCAGTGACCTGCACCTTGCAGCATCATGTAACGTAGAGCATAAACACTCTTAAGTAACGACTGGTCTTACCTTGTCTAGATTTGTCAAGAGCGAATTACAGGGAATCCATCAGCAACATCACAAGGAAACTGCTGCGTAAGTGCTTTTTTAGTCATTTCTTTTTGTCCTCCTGCACCGTTACTATTGCTTAAGGTTTGTAGTTCACTGCAGATTTTTAATTTTGGCGATGGAAGTGGAAGCATAATAAACAGTCAGTCACGATTTATGCTTGCTCCCATTCTTATACAAAGCATTTGAGCTTAAATAAAGTGTCCAGTAGTGTATGAACTAACACTTTTAAGTTGTCCTACTGAGTTGGATTTTCCTCTCTACCATGATAGATTATATACTTGACCATTCGGAGGATGATACAAAGTCTTTGTTTCTCATCATAAAGGTAAAGCCCATAACGTCTGGCATGTTTTCTGACATTTTAAGCTGGCTGGGTGGATTTGCTCTATGTAATGCAAATTCTTGTTTTGCAGATCATTGGGGACCTTTTACATTTCCAAGGGTCACACAAGCATGAGTTTGATTCGCGGTGGAAAAGCTTCAACTTGGTGAAAAAATCAATGGAGAACAGGGTTTGTATTTTAGCCTATCTAAACCTAAGTGGCATTTCATTGTTTATGAAGCAAATTGTAGGTACTTTTTTCAGCACTAACACCCACCCCCTCCGATATTCAGGAAAATACCCTAGCAGTTCACGTTGTTGAAAGAAACGTATTCATATTAATGTCAGGATGTTATCATACATTCTTTTAGAATAAATGAACCACATTCAGAAGTCAGGGGAGCAGTGGGGGGTGGGGTAAGAATATAGTAGCTGTGCAATAGTTATACTTGGCTCTGTTCAAGAGAATAGGTGTAGGAACTTCCGAGAGGAAAGCTACAGCATGGAAGCCCAGATTACAAACAGATTCCCAAGACACCTTTTGTGGAATGATAAAATCAATGTGAAGGGATGTCAGGGTTTTTTTTTTATGCATGTAGATTCCCACTTTGGGGCATTCACAAAAAAGTACCGTATTTTTCCCGTCTATAGGACGCCCCCATGTATAAGGACCCCCCCCTATTTTAGGGGATTCAATTTTAGGGAAATGAGGGGAAATGGCCCAAAGTTGTTGAGCCTCTCCCCCCATGCAGCTGCGGGCAGGAAACACTTCCTAGATTGTTTTCCGCACACAGCGGCATCGGGGGAGTTTGCGCTCCCGCCAGCCATTGCGCTCCGATGCCGGCACGCGCGGGAAGCAATCCTGGGAGCACCTTCCACGCGCAGCAGCATCAGGGGAAGTTGCACTCCTGCCAACGAGCTGGCTGACGGTGCGCCACTTCTCCCCCCCCCCAACTATCCGTGTATTGGACGACCCCAGTTTTTTGACATGATTTTCGAGTCAAAAAACCTCGTCCAATACACGGAAAAATACGGTACCTTGCTATGTTGGAACGTTTTAGATAAGTGAACTGAATGACATCTTAAGCTGTAACCGGGAAACATCATGAAGTGTTTGCACAGGGCTGAACAGGGGGGGTTGTGGGACTGTAATCCATTTGAAGTCAATGCGCTGACTTTACCATGTGAACAGTGGTTGTATATATCAAAGTTCTGGTACCTTCTGGAACACCACTTAGAATAGGAGGTTGATGCTAAACTGAACAGCTGTTAATTGCACAGCTGCCAATCGCTGCAGCAGTCCCATTGTGAAGCAGGACACCGTTTTGTGAATCTGTACTCTCTGAGAAAATTTGCCCAACTGTATGCATTTGAAGGGCAGCAACGGGGGAGCGGATGGCGCTGTGGTCTAAACCACTGAGCCTCTTGGGCTTGCTGATCAGAAGGTCGGCGGTTCGAATCGTCGTGATGGGGTGAGCTCCTGTTGCTCTGCCAGTGTTAGGACACTGTAAAGCAGCAGCTGATGATCTCACCTGCGAGTTGCCATCTTTGAATAGGGTTTTCTTTGTTGCTAATCAGTAGGAGAAACTGAGGAAGCTGGACTGAGAAAATGAGGAAAAAGCAAGAAGCTGTTTCCGAACATGTATCACTGTTTTCGTGCACTTAATGGGTTTGCTTGCTTGTTTTCAGCTTCAAGGCAAAAAACAGCATATCAGAGCACTGCTGATTGACAGAGTCATGTTGCAGCACGAGGTAATGCGCCTTTCTTTACAACCAGAGTTTGCTTGTTGGTTACCTTTGACTTTGAAAAATGTTGGAGCATGTTGTTGTTTAAGCATGATCCTTACATTTATAACGTGAACACACGCAAACGCACGTATATTCTAATTTAGCCTTTTCTGTTTAGCTAAGAACACTCACGGTTGAAGGCTGTGAGTACAAAAAAGTACACCAAGACTTGATCAGGGACCTCCTGCGTTTGTCCACAAGTTCATACGGCCAGGTAAGCATATGTTGGGTCTCAATTTTCTGCAGTCAGGGTGTTGATGGGGTTGGCTTTCAAACTGGTGTTTTCAGGTAATACAGTTCTGTTCTGTTTTTAGGGCAAAAACATAAGGCACTGTGTGCTAGCTTTCTTCTTGTCAATGATATTCTTTCGTTTTGGCAAAAGACTGGCCACTTTTTCAACCACTGCCATTCTCACCAGGAGCAATCATGCCAGGTCTGTTAGGGTTTGCCATATTTCAAAAAGTAAAAACCAGGACACCCCGAAAGTTGTTGAAAAGGGGGGGGGAGAAAGACCAGGAGATGGGCAGTCTACACAAGGCAGTTCCATTCACATGGCGTAGGGATTGCCCATCTCCTTATCTGCAGATGCTTGGCTAATGCAGGCTTCCTTAAACTCGGCCCTCCAGATGTTTTGAGACTACAATTCCCATCACCCCTGACCACTGGTCCTGCTAGCTAGGGATCATGGGAGTTGTAGGCCAAAAACACCTGGAGGGCCGAGTTTGAGGAAGCCTGGGCTAATGGCTAGTGGTTCCTGCCCCTCGTGGCATAATCCAAAGGGGGAGACTCATAAAATGCCAGGAGTCAGCCTGAAACGCAAGCAAGTGTAGAAGAAAATTCATTAATTGAAATTTATAGTTCCTGTCTTCAGCTTTTGTGCAACTGTCTGTGTTTGTTGTTTCTTTAGGTCAGAAACAAAGCTCAGCATGCATTCTTCACAGCCCTGGGGACTTACAACTTCTGTTGCAGGGACATCATTCCTTTGGTTCTGGAGTTTTTGCGGCCAGATGGGCACGATGTCACCCAGCAGCAGTTTAAAGTAAGCCAGGCGCTTCTTCAGTCTCTTCGTAGGCTCCTGTTTTGTATTATGAGATGCACATATTAATGGGCTTGTGAAGTTGTGCTGGCATGATTTTGAAGTGGTGGCATGACTTGTAAGTAGCAGTATGTAGTGAATTGCAGTAATCATGAAAAACAAATGACACTAATGTCAGTGTACTGAAGACTTGCCTTCTCCCCTGAATCTAATGTGTTTCCCATGTTCTTCAGAGACTGCCATTTTCTTAATACCTTCTGCAAACCCTGAGCCCAGACACCTTTCTAAATCATTGTAACATGGACTGGTTTGAATGTGGGGTGAGATGGGAGGGTAGAGTTTGTCCAGTAGAATGGGCTCAAGGAACTTAGTCTTCCTTATTTATTTAAACCCTTAGCTATGAAATGATTTAGATTGGATGTGGTAACAAATGGACTGTTTCAGTAAGGGGGAGTCATTTATTATTTTACTCTGCTGTTCAGCTGAAAATATGAAGCCCAGAGTGGCTTTCACGAGATACGATATAAAACGCCACAAAGGAAAATGGGATGACAAGGGAAACAACATGAGGAAAACAACCAATTCTTTAAAACCACATTCATTCTATTAACTGTGTTCCCTCAACTTTTTGCATTAGTTGGGGGCTTGTGGGATTGAGAGACGTGCAACTGCAAATATCTCCTCTTTTCCATTTAGTTAATTGTGAAGAAAAATGTTATCTGAGTGCAGAGCAATAGCTTAAAGGAACAAGCTTCTGCATTGTGTCTGCAGCCTTGGGAGAGTGAAGCAAGTGCTTCTAAGATGAAAGAGCTGCTTTTAAAAAGTAATGTCAGAAGCGTATGGGGTGTAATTCAGCATCGCGGTGTTACGGACATTCCGTTATGCAAACGTTGGAGCTTGCCAGATAGAATGATTCCCCTGAAACATTGTTCTGCAGATTTTCTCAAGCCCCTCCCCCCAAAAAGCCAAATTTTGTGTATGCAGAGTGGTGGGAGCCCCGTTATGCAAGCAGAAGTCCTTGCAAAGGGCTTCTGCTGATGGGGCACATTAGGAACCCCGTCCCTATTGAGTAAAGTATGCTGCATATTTACTGTTAGGTAAAATGATGCAGGATTTTTTCCTTGCCACTGCCTCATAGAATAAATCACTTAAATTAGTGTTTCTGAAATGACAACTGTATAGACGACTCTGTAGGCACCTAACAGTACACATACTTTACTGCAGTTCTTTGAAGCTATACTATCAATTCTAGGTTAATAATTGTGTCCTCAAACCTCTTTTCTGCAGGGTGCCTTGTATTGCCTTCTTGGAAACCACAGTGGGGTGTGTCTGGCAAATCTTCATGACTGGGACTGCATTGTCCAAACCTGGCCTGCAATAGTCTCTTCTGGACTTAGCAAAGCAATGTCTCTGGAAAAACCATCCATAGTCCGACTATTTGATGACCTTGCGGAGAAGATTCATCGGCAGTATGAAACAATTGGATTGGATTTTACAGTAAGCATGAAAGATCTACTTCACTAAGCAACTGTTAGGAATAACTGGATGAAGGGATTGCCAGCAGTTGCCTAATGATCCTGGAACCCAGTAGCGGGATGTGCAAGTCTTGAGGGTGGGCCACCAGGGCCAATCAAACTGGGTTCAAGGTAGTGCTTCATTCATTCTTGCTTCCAACGTTACGCTGGCAAAGTGATTGCCGTCATGAATGAAAACCGTTTGCATGCTAGGCAACCAAGTAATTTTTGTGCACAAAAATTAAGCAGCTCCCACAGGATTCATGAAACTGGGGGCTCAGGACAGTATGCCAGCAGAGAAATGTGTACCAGCCGCTCATCACAACTGATTTACCATCCAGAATAGACCCCGCACGGTTTTTGTGTTCCTGCTGGATGATTGTACTGCCAGTGGTAATGCACAAAATGGGCCAAATAGGCTTACATCTAGTGCGGGGCTTGCTATGGAATGGATGCGCTACAGTCGAGGAGCTTCCAGATCAAAGCAGCAGGCAATTGCTGCATTTTCATGGGTGACGCATCAGCAGATCTTTGTAACCCGCTCTGGGAGCCTTTTTTGGTTGAAAAGCAGAGGGAAATACCACAGGGACCCGTGAAGAGAGGCATGTGTGAGGCCCACACTTTAAACCCCTGTCTGCACTTACCATGGAACTCACAGCCCAGATACTGTGGGAAGCACATAGCTGAACACCCATGTACGTGCAGCAGTGGTGAATTGTGGAGCTACTCGGAGCAGGAAGAAGCCCTCATGACACTGTGTACACAGTCATATGAAGGATGAGCATCTCTATTTTGCTATGTGTTGGGGAGCTGCAGCTAATGACAAGGTGCCTCTACAGCAACAGAACATTTGGATGATTGTTATACGAGGCGTTTCTGGCAGGGATGTGAAAATATCGTAACTTTTAAAGCATTTGTGCAGTTACAGTTTTCAAAAAGGCCGAATTCCTTTGGGAGAGTGGAGAGGAAGATGCAGTGCACAGATACGTAGATCAGGGGTCAGCAAACTTTTTCAGCAGGGGGCCGGTCCACTGTCCCTCAGACTTTGTGGGGGGCCAGACTATATTTTTTTGGGGGGGTGAACAAATTCCTATGCCCCACAAATTACCCAGAGATGCATTTTAAATAAAAGGACACATTCTACTCATGTAAAAGCACGCTGATTCCCGGACCGTCTGCAGTCCAAATTTGGAAGGCGATTGGGCCGCATCCGGCCCCCGGGCCTTAGTTTGGGGACCCTTGATGTAGATGATCACAAAAAGTGAGGAATGATGCTCCAAGTAGGGGCTAGGATTACTGGGCTTTTGGAATATTCATCCAAAAGCAGTATTATTCATTTGATAGACTGAATATATATTTTTGAGAGTTTTTTATGTGGCAGTGAAGGTCTTTTGACTCCATAAAACATCACGTTTCCCTAGGGAGGGATGTCCTTGTTCTGTCTGAGACTTCATTTGCATCTCCCTTCTTTGCCAGGTTCCGGAGAAATGTGTTGAGGTCGCTGTCCTCATGCAGAAGTCGGGGGTTCTGCAGAACAACTGGACGAGTCTTAGTTCAGAGGAGCTTCAACAGGGAATTCAGCGACAGAAAGAAAGGAATGCTGAGTCCTCTCAGTAAGTGCACCGGGGCCATAGTATAATATAACACTTTATTTTACTTAACTTTGCAATGATATGTCTCAACTATTCATTTTATTTTGCAGTAAAATAAGAAAATAGCTAGAAATTTCACTTTTCCAGAATGTATATAAAGCCTCATTTGCTGTTAATCAGTCTTTGCCTCTTTTGCCTCCAAGAAAAAAACAAATCTAATGACTGTCTTGTCTATTCATGAACACTTCAACATGTCTGTCTTTGGGTTGATAGACAAACTGGAAAATGTGGTGTTCAGTTTAAATTTTTCTTGCAAGGCACCTTGTGGCAAGTCTTTCATATGCAGCGGCTGCCACAAAGAATTGTATTATTTTAGCAGGTAGCAGAAACAGAGGCGGCACGCTGCATGTTATTAAGGTCCTAAATGTGATTAATATCGGAATTTTTATTTTCATTTTCAGAAACTATGAAAACCTGATTAACAAACTGTTAGATTGTGTGGATCAAAGAAATCTGTAAGTATGCGTGTTTCCTTTCCAAAATGTAAATCGTGCTCTGGCTTTGAGAGACTTTTAGACAGGATTGTGAGATTATGTGATTCTTTTCCCAATCCCCATTCTAAATTCTGTGGCAGAGAAAACAGTTTTCTTTCAAAGTTTCTGTTCGTATAAAGGGGAATCAAAAGAAGATTCAGCCCATATATTTTGACACACGACAGTACCACTCCCCCACAGATCTTACGGGATCAGAGCTGAATAATGTGATAATTTAACTCAGGGATGGGGAACCCGTACCCTCCCCAAATGCTGTTGGACGCCAAACACCTACCAGCCCTAGCCAGCTTGACCAAAGGTTAGGGTTGATGGCATTTGTAGTCCTACAACATGTCATACGGTAGATCCTCTATCCCTCCTTTAGCTAACAATAAATTCTGATTGTTTTGCTCTGTAGCTACTTCTGAGTAGATTGCATTTTTGTTGTAAATTGTCTGAAGATGGATCATGTATAATAATAATAATAATAATAATAATTTATTATTTATACCCCGCCCATCTGGCTGGGCTTCCCCAGCCACTCTAGGCGGCTCCCAACAGAATATTAAAAACACGATAAAACATCAAACGTTAAAAACTAAACAGGGCTGTACCACCTCTTGACTCTTCATGTTTTTCTTTTTTAAAAATGTCCTTATCTTGAAGTAAATCATCAACTCTTTGAAAGTCCTCGTACGTATCTCATCCCTTTTCTTTGGGCATTATAGAAGGCTGCAGAAGTGTTCACCTTTCAAATACTGTTGAAATTCTTCATCTTTGGGGGATTTGTTTTTTTTAATAATTTGGAAACTTCATGCCTTTAAGTACATTATGATAAATCGTATCTTACAATCTTACGCAGGAGTTTGGTTCCAGTGGTTCAGTGTATAAGCAAAACAGTGTATACTCAAAGCGTTGGAATTGAACCCCTGTGTGAGCATCCTGGGGCTTCCAGAACCGGCTTGCTGGCTGCAGAAGCCCTGGGATGCTCTTGCGAGATCTCGTGGAAGCATCCCAGGCCCAGTGAGATGGGGGAGCCTTGCTTCCTGAGTAAGGCCCTCCCCTCGCAATGACTCTGCATTTAATTTGAGGGATTTCAAACAGCCGGCCTTCGACTGCATATAGTTGAAATTGTGCAAGTTAAATGTGTATAATAATAATAATAATAATAATAATAATAATTTATTATTTGTGCCCCGCCCATCTGGCCGGGTCTCCCCAGCCACTCTGGGCGGCTTCCAACAAATATCAAAATACATTAAAATATCACAGATTAAAAACTTCCCTAAACAGGGCTGCCTTCAAGTATTTTCTAAAGGTCATGTAGTTGTTTATCGCTTTGACCTCTGATGGGAGGGCGTTCCACAGGGCGGGCGCCACTACCGAGAAGGCCCTCTGCCTGGTTCCCTGTAGCTTTGCTTCTCGCAGTGAGGGAACCACCAGAAGGCCCTTGGCGCTGGATCTCAGTGTCCAGGCAGAATGGTGGGGGTGGAGACACTCCGTCAGGTATACAGGACCGAGGCCATTTAGGGCTTTAAAGGTCAGCACCAACACTTTGAATTGTTGAATAAGACGCGATCGTGTGGATATTAGAATTGCATATATCTCCACTACCACACACACCACCTTAAAATTAGAGCTGTTGTAGTCCAAATGAGAGTTGGGCCTCTTGCGTGCAAACGCTGGAGTGGAGAGCTGTTAACAGTGGCTAGAGGAATTGGTTTGGCTCTAAATTGTGCTTGATAACTGCATTCATTCACTCTGTCCAAAAGGGCTATTTGATTGCATTTCCTTCCTTTCCTCCTCAGCCCCTGGAAGTTTGAGCACATTGGCGTCGGTTTTCTGTCCCTGCTGTTAAGAGACGACAGGGTGCTGCCTCCGAGAGCCATTAAATTCTTTGTGAAATGTCTCAACCACGACGCCCTAGTGGTTCGCAAGGTAAAAAAAATTGGAAATGGATTTAAATGGTTGGTTGCCAGTGCTGATTCCATTACTGTACTCTTAACCCAAAGGCAGAGTCACATGATTGCTTTCGCACATGTCAAAGTGATATTTGCCGCTGTTGTGGTGAATGAGGTTAATATGCATTTTGCTTCCATGTCCTGGGCAAAGGTCAGGCTTGCTGATTTGCCCAGTGTGCAAAGGAAACCACTTTGGATAACTAGCACCACTGACATTCCCTTTTGGACTTCCACTGCAGCCCAAAGTGAAGGCATGAATTAAAGGTAAAGGTACAGGTACCCCTGACCATTAGTTCCAGACGCGGATGACTCTGGGGTTGCGTGCTCATCTCGCTCTATAGACCGAGGGAGCCGGTGTTTGCCGATCAGCTTGCGGGTCATGTGACCAGCATGACTGAGCCACTTCTGGCAAACCAGAGCAGTGCACGGAAATGCTGTTTACGTTCCCGCCGGAGTGGTACCTATTTATCTACTTGCACTTTGACGTGCTTTCAAACTGCTAGGTTGGCAGGAGCTGGGACAGAACAACGGGAGCTCAGCCCTAGGCTCAGTGGTTTAGACCACAGTGCCACCCACGTCCCTGAAGGCATGAATTAGGCCTTAATAAATCGTTACTAAATCATGGGACACGGGTGGCGCTGTGGTCTAAACCACTGACCCTCTTGGGCCTGCCAATGAGAAGGTCGACGGTTCGAATCCCCATGATGGGGTGAGCTCCCGTTGCTCGGTCCCTGCTCCTGCCAACCTAGCAGTTCAAATTCACGCCAAAAAAAGTGCAAGTAGATAAATAGGTACCACTCTGGCGGGAAGGTAAACGGCGTTTCTGTGCGCCAGAATCGACTTAGTTATGCTGGCCACATGACTCGGAAGCTGTACGCCAGCTCCCTCGGCCAGTAAAGCAAGATGAGCGCCGCAACCCCAGAGTCATCTGTGACTGGACTTAACTGTCAGGGGTCCTTTACCTTTACCTTTTAAAATCGTTACATAGGCATATGCCTTACACTAGGTCAGACTAATTATACATCTAGCCTTAGTACTGTTTGCTCTAACTTACAGTGGCTTTCCAAGGTCTTAAGGAGATATCTTTTCCATCACTTGTTGCTTGGTCATTGGATGCCAGGCATTGAAACTGGAGCCTTCTATTTATGAGATTTTGTTGAAGGTTTTTCATAATGCAATAAGATAAAAGAAACTAATCTAAATAAAAACAAAAACAGAGGGAAAAGAAAGCACCAAAGGAAAACCAAAAGATAGAAGAAAAGAAATGAGAGAAAATGGAAAAATAAAAAGTACTTCCAATTTTCCGTCTGTCAGTCGCATGAAAAAAATACTCAAAATATTAACTCAAGAATGGCATCCAACTGATCTGCTTTCTGTTAGGCAATATTTTTCACAATCTTCCAACCCAAATGAATCATATTAATTTACACAAAAAGTCCAAAAGGGGTTCTCCAACCTGGAGCCTTCCCCATGCAGGACACATGTTCTTCCACTGAACTCTAGTCTCTTCCTCACTGAGCCACAGGAAGCATATGGTGAACCATTAGGAGAAAATAAACGGGAAGAGTAGTGGGTCAAATTTCATGCTATGAGGGGGGAGTCCACCTTTTATGCTTGCTTTTTTTGGTTACTCAAAGCTGCTGGGTGAACCAGAAAGTTTTATTTCCTTGGGATGGGATGAAAATGTGGGTGCAGATTGTTTTGGAAGGACATCAGTTCTCCCTATTGATCAACAGGCAGGAGTCCACTCTTTGTGTAGTTCTATAATATTGGGCGTGAGGAAGGCAAGGCAGCTTTCTTTTTTAAGATAGCAATGAAGCAGTTGCTTGCACTGAATTTTTAAAACGCATGAGCCGGCATAGTGTAGTGGTTAAGAGCGTGGACTCGTAATCTGGTGAACCGGGTTCGCTTTCCCGCTCCGCCACATGCAGCTGCTGGGTGACCTTGGGCTAGTCACACTTCTCTGAAGTCTCTCAGCCCCACTCACCTCACAGAGTGTTTGTTGTGGGGGAGGAAGGGAAGGGAGATTGATAGCCACTTTGAGACTCCTTAAGGGGAGTGAAAGGCGGGATATCAAGTACAAACTCTTCTTCTTTTCTTTTTCTTTTAAAAAAGATGGCGATCTCTGCTGTGGCTGGCATCCTCAAGCAGCTGAAGAGGCCTCACAAGAAGTTGTCCATCTGCCCATTCCAAATCAGTAAGTGTCCTGAACAAAAAACAGTTGCAAGCATCGAGTTGCTTTTCCCCCATGAAGTTTTTATTTAGTGTGTATATGTGAACTATGTGCTGTGTTTTAGGGGGTGGCAGATTTCAAGCTTGCAGGATCTATTTTTCTTTCTACTGGAACCCTAAGATCTATCATTCAGAGCTGGGTACAAAATGGCGGCTTGGGGATGGGTGGAGACAGTTGCATGCTTCACTCATTGAACCGTACCCTAGAGCAGGGAAAGTGGGGCCAGGTAATGTAGGGCCCTCCAGAAGTTGCTGGTTATCGGAGCTTAAAATCTTTCCAAGAGATCTTTGCTGCAGGGAGTTTTGTCCCCTTTAAAGTGCCAAAGATGGAACCCTGCCGCCTTCCCAAGGTGGTAAATCTTGGTGTTCTTCAGCGACAAACAGCAAGGGTTGAGCTACTTTTCAGTAAAGCCCATGGTAATTTTGAACATTTTGATGGGCTTTTTATACTTGTGCTTGCTTTTTGTTTTAATTATTGTGATTTGAAGAAGTAAAGAGAAGTTGGGATCGTTATGCAGGTTTAGTTATTTTATTGTCATTTGAAAGCAAACTGCATGGCTTTCCTTCATATAGAAAAGGTAGATCGCCCAAGAATTGTCAGATTTCCTCTGGAAATTCATGCAAAAAGGGAAGGGTGGGGGGAAATGGTATGTACACAAATTCTTAAAACTATCTGTCTTGTTAAAAAAAAAAGCTGACAGTCTTATACTGTATACTTCCTTGTGATCCTCGGATGAAGGGTGGTATATAAATTTGATAAAGAAATAAAATAGTTCCAATCACAGGAACTGAATCACAGGGTCAATAATATAACAGTTGCTTTCTCTTTTTGTGTGTGTGAGCAGGTGGAGCCCCTCAGCTTCCTGAGATCAGGGCCGGCGACAGACCTGACAACCAGTGGCTGCATTATGACAGTGCAAGGTTACCAAAGACTAAAGAAGCTTGGGAGGCCTGCCGTTTCGTGGAGAAAACACACTGGGGTTACTACACCTGGCCTCAGTAAGTACTGGCTTGTTTCTCCCCCCTCCTCTACTGAACCTGGAAGGGACTAGGGCACAGATGGGGAACCTGTAGCTCTCCACGTGTTCCATCATCACTGACCACCAGTTGTGCTAGTGGAGGCTGATGGGAGTTGGAGTTCAATGATTTGTGGAGGGCCACATGTTCCCCATTGCGGGACTTAAAGCTCCCTTGTTGCCTCTGCCAACAGCCTTGTAACTGTTGTCTTGCTGGTATAACAAACAACTACTACTACCAGTAGTACTTACATCCAGCCCATCTGATTGAGTTGCCCCACCCCCCTGGAAGGCTTCCAACATAATAAAAACACAGCAAAACCTCAAGCATTGAAAACATCCCTATACTGGACTGCCTTCAGAAGTCTTCTAAAAGTCAAGATAGTTGTTTATTTCCTTGACATCTGATGGGAGGGCATCAGGCCCTCTGCCTGGTTCTCTGTAACTTCATTTCATGCAGTGAGGGAACCACCAGAAGACTCTTGGAACGGGACCTCAGTGTCCGGGCTAAATGATGCCGGTGGAGACGTTCCTTCTGGTATACGGCAGTATACATACTCTGCTTATTCTTGTTTTGGGGCAGCAGCGACATTATTTCTCCAATATACCTTTTAAACATATTCAGCTCTTTGGAGTTTGATCTTATCTGTCTACCTAACACATTTTGCTACAGTGAGTTGCAGTGGGGTCTAAATTTTGATTTGGCCATGCTACCTTTTTAAAAAGAACATGTTTGAGCTCTGTAGACGTTTGCCTCCCTTTGTCATTGCTATACTGGAACAAGGGCCCAGGAAATGCTGTACCTACATTTTTTGTTCAAAAATATTGAAACTTATCTTGATTTTTTCCTCTCTCTTCACAATTCTAGAAATATGGAGATTTATGCTTCTGCTCAAGAGCAACCAAAGCTTGGGAGGAGTAGAGATGAGCTTTCAGAGGTGAATGTGATATTTTAAAACTCCACTGAAAGTATTTTCTTGGACTGATTCAAGCTTGAGCGTATATATTTATTCCTGTTGTGATTGTATATGTTTGAACAATTCCAAAGCCCAAATGTGTAATCTGGATTCCACATAGAGCCTAGGCAAAATAAGAATGCAATTAATGACTTCCCTGTACACCAAAGAACTTTTTGGTAAGCTCCATGGTTATTCTGATCGTGTTTCACGTTATCCTGCCTGCCCCCCAGCATGGTGCTTCAGTTTATAAATGAAATAGCTTGATTATTTTCCCTCATGGGAACATTAGTTAAAAGCAGCTGCTACACAGTTTCTTTTGAGTGTGTCGCACGTGTGTTTTTAACAAGAATTGCAACATAAAGCGATTCTTGCATGGACCATTATAGAATCTAATTTATGTGACCCAGTGCACATGTAAAAAGAAGTCATAAGAAATGGCTTGCCATGAATTAGTGTTACTCGTTGCCCATTTGTGCCTGACCTTCAGTTTCCTTTCCCAAACCGGAAGGAAACAAACCAGAATGCTGGCTTAGCATTACATGCAGGGCCGGCGCGTCCATTTAGGCGAACTAGGCAATTGCCTAGGGCGCCAAAATGGAGGGGGCGCTGGCCAGCCTGGCCGCCGCCGCTGCCCGCCGCCGCCCCAACCAGCGGCGGAGCAAGCAAACCACGGCAGCGGGGGGCGCCCGGCCGGCCAGGGGACGGGGCACCGCTCCGCAACGTGCGTCATACGCAATGACGTCACGTGGCCCGCCCCCTCGCCTAGGGCGCCAAAATTGCCAGCACCGGTCCTGATTACATGCAAACCAGCACTCACAGTTTGTTTCTCTCCATATAAGCGATGAGCAGCTTACCATCAAAAAAAGTGAATGATTTCTGGCCACCCGTGGATGCCTTGGCTATTACTTTACTTCAAAGGTAGCCAACTTGGTGCTCCTTTAGATGTTATTGGACTGTATTTCCCAGCAGTCCCAGCCTGGATCACCAGTAGTCAGGGGTGATGTAGACCAAAAAATTATCTGGAGCATACCATGTTAGCTACACCTGTTTTCAGTGCACCACACTGGTTTACGAAGCATGTGGGTTGTCTTGTCAACTCAAAATTGTTGCTGAACCGAGGATGGAAAGTTAGCAAAAGGGAAAGCATTGCTGTAGAAAGCGACACAAGGTCTTTCAGAGCTTAAGATTTAAGAGTATTTTGTCCTTGCCAGGATTCTGAAAGTCTTGCAGTTCTTCTAATGAGCATGGAAAAATGAGGCTGGTTCAAAGGTTGTCAATTGAGTTGCAGCAACTGATGTCCTGGCTCTCATTAATTTCACAGGAACCCAGATTTCTATCAGTATTTGCACAAAATGCAGCTGCTTTGAAATGAGCTGAACTCGTGAATAATGTTTCCTTTGACCCAAAATGCCTGTTTTTGTTAAGGTGTCACATATCTGAGACCATAAACTATGCAGACTCTTTTTTCCAGGACGACGGCTGACTGTTGTATGAACCAAACAAGGCCTTTTAGTTTCATTGTGCTCTTGTTTCTTTTTTTTTTTACAGGCGGAGCAGATCATTTATGATCATTTTTCTGATCCAAAATTTGTTGAGCAGTTAATCAAGTTTCTTTCTTTAGAAGACAGAAAAGGAAAGGATAAATTTAATCCTCGCAGATTTTGCCTCTTCAAGGTAACTAGTTATCTATTTCTTTGATTAGTTACACCTTCTAGAAAATGATAAAATCCTTGGTGAAAAGCTCTATAATATATGACCCATGAGTTAAACTTCTGTATTCTGCATATTGGTCCAGTTTGGACAATTGAACCAAGGTCTCCTAAACCATGGTTTATGAAACTGTGAATGAGTGCCATGACCAAGTTGTCCTTAGCCCCTCTATTAAAGGGAGGTGGCGCTGTGGTCTAAACCAGTGTTTCTCAACCCTGTGCCTCCAGATGTTTTTGGCCTACAACTCCCATCATCCCTCGCTAGCAAGACCAGTGGTCAGGGATGATGGGAGTTGTAGGCCAAAAACATCTGGAGGCACAGGGTTGAGAAACACTGGTCTAAACCACTGAGCCTCTTGGGCTTGCTGAGCCTCTTGGGGTGAGCTCCCGTTGCTCTGTCCCAGCTCCTGCCAACCTAGCAGTTTGAAAGCACGTTAGTGCGAGTAGATAAATAGATACCACTCCAGAGGAAAGGTAAATGGCGTTTCCATGTGCTCTGGTTTCCGTCACAGTTTCCCGTTGCATCAAAAGCGGTTTAGCCATGCTGGCCACATGACCCGGAAAGCTGTCTGTGGACAAACGCCGGCTCCCTCGGCCTGAAAGCGAGATGAGCGCCGCAACCCCATAGTCGCCTTTGACTGGACTTAACCTTTCAGGGGTCCTTTACCCCCACCCCCCACCCCCGTTTTTTTTAGCCCCTCTATTCTTCTCTTTGCTTGCCTCTTTGGAGCTTATTTTCCGACTTGTATTGAACCAGAGTTTTCATTTGCGGACAACCCAGAATCTGCTGTGCTTATATTCATTTTATTGGCTTCTGTAAGACTTACATGTGGGGAGGGGGAGGACTCTACAGCCACAGCAGGTGGTCTAACTTTCCAATGGTTTGACTTCCTTCCTGATGGCAAATTCTTTCTATTGTCTCTTGTGGCAGACGGATGCCCACTTAAAAAGAGACACTATAAAAGTGGCAGTATTGGATATGCTTTTAGGGAGCTTGCTTGCAAATATATTTTGAGGGAAATGTTGATAAATATAATTCCATGCACCTATGCAGGCATGTGCAAATGCAGGGGGGGGGTTCTCTCTAATTCCTGGGGGGGGGCACAGAACTGCAACACTTCCAATACAGCTCTCTGTTGCTTTTCTCTCATTGATGGTTTATGCATCTTTTAAAGTTAAGACCAGTACAGTGGTACCTCTGGTTATGAACTTAATTCATTCTGGAGGGCCGTTCTTAACCTGAATCCGTTCTTAACCTGAGGTACCACTTTAGCTAATGGGGCCTCCCACTGCTGCTGCGCGATTTCTGTTCTCATCCTGAAGCAAAGTTCTTAACCTGAGGTACTATTTCTGGGTTAGCAGAGTCTGTAACTGAAGTGTTTGTAACCTGAGGTGTTTGTAACCCAAGGTACCACTGTATCCTAATCTATGTCTATAGCATGCCTTATTTTATTTTTTAATACAACTTTGGAAAGTGTGCATTGTATTAATGGATGGGAAAGTACCCCTTTTGATTATATTTTTCATGCGTTTTCTAGAATTAACACTTTGGAACAGTTAGCAGTTGTGCAAGCCCTTTTCGTAAAAGTGAGTTTAAAACTAAACCATGAGTCTTGTTTTAACAGGGCTTGTTCAGAAACTTTGATGATGCCTTCTTGACTGTACTGAAACCCCACTTAGAACGTTTGGCAATAGATTCTCATGAAAGTCCCCAACGATGCATAGCTGAAATTATAGCTGGTGTGATAAGAGGATCTAAGCACTGGACATTTGAAAAGGTAGTGTGTACTTCGCTTAATTTTTGCAAAAACGAAACAGTTGCACATGCACAAGCACAAGCATTACCACTTTCTCACACCCCCCCGCATGTCCCCCACGCTGTCCGCCAAATATGATCCGGAGGGTTGTGGACACCCCTAGAACAGATTTAGGGAAAGTGCCATTGCGCAACCAGAGAGCCTTGTGCTGATGAAACTACTTTCTCAGTGCTTTGTTGAATGTAGCCTATATTTATTTAGGTTATTTTTTTATACTACACTTCATCATAAGTGTCACAGGGTGGTGTAGAACAAAATAAAATGCAATAATTAAAACCAGTGTACACAGAATGTAAACCTATGAAATTCCAAGCTACCTTGAATTCCTGAGGAAGAGTAGTACTGTATATAAATAATAACAGTTTTAAACTTTCAAAGAAATCATGGCTTTTTTTGAAGCCCGCTCCACACCGGTCTAAAAGTTGTACATTGATATTAATTGGTTTCTGGGATTTCCTAAATAAATACATGGGATTGCTAAAGTATATTTACCCCTTAGTATCAGAATCATGAGTAGCTGAAATTAAGAATGAACTACTGTTTATTCTCTGATCCTTTAAGGTTGGCCATTTGCCCAAAATATTAAGGATTCCGTGTTCTTGGTTTTGGGTTCCTCCAGATCTTAGGCTGCAGAGATTCTGACAGGAGCTCTATTTCAGATTTCCATACTGGCCATTACCTTGCCACATCCTTGTAAGGAATTAAATTTGAGTTGAGTTTTTTCTTTTGTTTTTAAATTGAGACAGCTTAAACTTAAGCAGTATCTGAGCAGTATGCAAGAAAACAAAACATAAAAATACAGCAGCAGTGCTAAGAGAGAGTCCCATGTGTCATATGTAGAGGGGGGGGCTCAAGATGTTTCAGCACCTGAGATGAAATGACCTGTTGCCACCCCCACAATGAGAGAGCAAACTCCATAAGAAGACTCCCCCGCTGGGCAGGGGGAAAGAGGAGGTCCTTTCTGGATGCCCCCTCCCACCCGACAGTGAGGCTTTGAATCAGCTCCTCCCTTCAGGAGAAGCAGGTGCAAAGCCCCATCACACCACCTCTCATCGGGGAGGGGAGATCTCCCCTCCCTATCTGCCACCAGTCCCTCTCTGCTCCTAGAGACCAGCAGCAAAGCAGGACAGGATGCCAGCCCTTGGAGGGTACCACTTGCGACAACCGCCTTGCCTAGCCTCATTGGCCGTGCATACGTACTTCTCATGATTTCTTTGCCTGTTCTTCCTTTTTGTACAGGTAGAGAACCTCTGGAAAGTTCTGTGTCCACTTCTTAGGACAGCTTTATCCAACATAACAGTGGAAACCTACAATGATTGGGGTACCTGTATAGCAACGTCATGTGTAAGTCCTGCATATTTCCCTTTTAATTTGCTGTGTCTAAAAAGAAAGAAAGCGCTATAGTTCTCCGCTCTTCTTATTCCTCCGTGATGTGGGTACCAAGCCTCTTCCTTTTTATTCTGAGGTATGGGAGGAACTGTTCAGTTGTTAGGTGGGTCTCTCACAGCTTGCCCTGTAGCTCAGTCTTCTTCACTTTTGCTCCCCCTTTCTCCATGCCTCTCCCCTTTGCAGTCATTTGTGTCCACTTTTTGCTCTCTGTAATCCGTCTGGTGTGCACAGGGCAAGGCTTGGACTTTGCTCTTACCTTTTCTCTTTTTTGGGGTGCTGCAAATGTGACGTGTTATGCAATCCAAGAGAAAGCCGCTATCTAATTATTGGGTATCTCTAGCTCGTCCTGTGACCATCAGGGGAAATAGTGCCTTAGTTAGACAGGAAATTACAGCTGTGGCTGCTGACTCTTAATTTTCACATGAACGTAGAAAATTGGATGAAAACATACTTTTGAAGACCTGTGATTCGGCCCTCTGGCTGTTTACTCAGAAGTAAGTCTTGCTTCTGGTCTTAAAAAGGTAAAGGTAAAGGGACACCTGATCATTAAGTTCAGTTGTGTCCAACTCTGGGGTTGCGGCGCTCATCTCGCTTTATTAGCCGAGAGCCGGCGTACAGCTTCCAGGTCATGTGGCCAGCATGACTAAGCCGCTTCTGGCGAACCAGAGCAGCGCACGGAAACGCCGTTTACCTTCCCGCTGCAGCGGTTCCTATTTATCTACTTGCACTTTGATGTGCTTTCGAACTGCTAGGTGGGCAGGAGTTGGGACCGAGCAACGGGAGCTCACCCAGTCGCGGGGATTCGAACCGCCGACCTTCTGATCAGCAAGCCCTAGGCTCTGTGGTTTAACCCACAGCGCCACCTGGGTCCCTGCTTCTGGTCTTATTCCCTAGCAAATGTGTATAAAGGATTATAGCCCAGGGATGGGGTTTTGTGCACTCTTAACTTGGGAATAAATACCATTGAACTCAGTGACACTTACTTCTGAGTAACCTGTTTAGGATTGGCGATAAGGCTTAGATCAAAGCTTTGGTATGCTCAGAGACAAAAAGGGTATGCTCAGGGCAAAAAGAACATTTTATACAAGCTAGCATTTTGGTGCTGCAGTATTATTATTTTTTATGATGGCTTCTATCTGGATTTTTATTTCTCGCTTTCTTTTTTAAAAACAAAACAAAACACGTTGTTATGCAATAGAACCCACTCTTTTAACAGCACAAATGTTTGATATTGAATTGTATTTCAGAAGGCTTTACCAAGATTGCACTTGCCAGGAATCATTTTGCCCTTTTTGCCTTTTAAAATTGTTAATACAGGAGAGCAGGGACCCTCGAAAATTGCACTGGTTGTTTGAATTGTTGTTGGAGTCTCCATTGAGCGGTGAAGGAGGATCATTTGTTGATGCATGGTAAAATAATAATAATAATAAATAATGTTACCTATTTGTCATAGGCCAAAGTGTGGAAGACAGTGGGGCTCATATTTATACAGAACAGATTGTTCCCGTGCTGACAGGTTCTCACTCTTGTCAGCTGTTGCACCACAGCATTCAGCAGTAATTGCTTCTGGATCAAGCCCCACATAGGGTGCACTGCAGTAATCCAATATTGAAATAGCCAGTACATTAACTAACGCAGCCAAGCTTTCCCTGTCCAGGAACGGTCATGACTTTCTCACCAGATGCAGCCAGTAAAAGATGCTCCTATCCACGGAAACTGCGTGGACATCCAGTGATAAAGCTGCATCCAGAAGCAGGAACATGCACACACCATTAAAGAGTCGCTGGAACTATTCTTAATATCTTAATATCCGTGCAGGTTGTACTACTGCAAGTTTTCATTTCCAGCGAAGGTGTTCCTATGGCCATTCCCACCCCCCTTTTAACTATATGAGGAGCTGCTAGTTCTGGCATCCCCAAACTCTGCCCTCCAGATGTTTTGGGACTACAACTCCCATCATCCCTGACCACTGGTCCTGTTAGCTAGGGTTGATGGGAGTTGTAGTCCCAAAACATCTGGAGGGCTGAGTTTGCCTATGCCTGTTGCTTGTTCCCTTGGTTTATTGTAAGCAAAAAATTAAGTCATTGGCCTACCTTTTGTGAGCAATGAAGTGTAAGAGAATTGTTTGTGTCATGCCTTGGGGTCTTTGGGTGGCGATAAAGGTGTGCTTCCCTAAGTTATGATTTTACTGTATGTTTTTCTGTCTTTCCCCGCTCCCATCCCCATTCCCCTGCTCCCTCCTAGTCGACTGTATGTCCTGCAAGGAGGTCTTGCGCAGCAAGAATGGCGAGTACCGGAGCTGCTGCACAGATTACTGAAGTACCTAGAGCCGAAACTCACCCAAGTTTACAAAAATGTCCGAGAGAGGATAGGAAGGTTAGTGTTCTGAAGTCCGTGCATAGTTGATAGACCCACAGCCCTCAGCTGAAAGCCAGAGGATGGGAGCTCTCGCCCTTTGGGTTGTGACCTTGTCAGGCAGAAGCCTTAAATATGGTATAATAGTAATAATAATTTTACTATTTATAGGCTGTCCATCTGACTTGTTGCCCCAGCCACTCTGGGCATCTTCCAGCAAAATACAAAAACACAAGAAAACATAAAACATTTAAAACCTACCTAATCAGGGCTGCCGTCAGGTGTCTTTTAAAAGTCAGATAGTTGCTTATTTCTTTGACATCTGATGGGAGGGCATTCCACAGGGCGGGTGCCACTACCGAGAAGGCCCTCTGCCTGGTTCCCTGTAACCTCACTTCTCGCAGGGAGGCAACTGCCAGAAGGCCCTCCGAGTCGAATATTAATATGTCTTTCCTGTGTGACTCTTGCGAATGTATTATTTAGCCGTTAGATTTCTAAGGAAGCTGTCAGATTCTCCCCAAAAACTAGAATGAGTGGAGATTTCTGTAACAAATTTGTGAACTCTTTAAAAAGGAAAATATTAAACGTGTATACTTCATTTTGTTTCGTGTAGCGTTCTGACATACATCTTCATGATAGATGTTTCCTTACCAAATACCGCTCCAACAAAATCTCCCCATGTCCATGAGTTCACTTCCCGAATACTTGAAAAACTCAAACCCCTTACGGAAGTGGATGAAGAAATTCAGAATCATGTTATGGAAGAGAATGGAGTCGGAGATGAAGATGAGCGAACTCAGGGCATTAAACTCTTGAAAACCAGTAAGTGCCTGTGCTAAACTTGCGCACACTAAGTTAAATGGCCAGCTGTACTTATTTGAGAGGAGTTATTTCAATTCGCATTCTGCTTTTCTACATGAGTGTGCCCCAAACAACTCTAATCAAGACAGCAAATTACAACAAGCAGCCTAATATTGATTGTTTTCATATTGTGCCTCACTTAGAGAGGTTTTTTTTAATATTATGAAATTTATAAATGCTTTTAAATGAATGGTAATTTCAAAATGCAGCAAGATAATAAAACATAATATGACAATCCAAATACCGTGTTTCTCCTAAAATAAGACACCGTCTTATATTCTTTTTTCCTCAAAAAAACACAGTATGGCTTATTTTCGGGGGATGTCTTATTTTAACCGACGCTGCATAGCCACGCCTATCTAGGCTATTTTAAGGGAGAGGCACCGCATCACTATGTCTTATTTTCAGGGTATGTCTTATTTTCGGGGTATGGCTTATACAGTATTTCACAAATGCATAGAAATCCTGCTATGGCTTATTTTATGGGTATGTCTTATTTTAGGAGAAACACGGTAATTCCTGTTGGTAATACTAACGACATTTTAGATTCGCTATCATGTGGGCAATATTGACCATTGTGTCTTTTAAGGTAGCTGATAGTTGGAAAAGATTAGTTTGAACCATGCCTGTGTCTTGCTGTGCTCTGTTTGACCTTGTGCCAAGCTGTTATGTTTGCCTTTCTTCTGCCTTCGACAGTTCTGAAGTGGTTGATGGCAAGTGCGGGGAGAGCCTTTTCCACAGCTGTTGCGGAACAGCTTCAGCTCTTGCCGTTGTTTTTCAAGGTACGTGGTTTGTTAGTTCTCTTTAGGCCTCAGAGGTAATTTCTGAACACATTAAACCAACAATGCTTGACAAATAGCAGGACGCGGGTGGCGCCGTGGTCTAAACCACTGAGCCTCTTGGGCTTGCCAATCAGAAGGTCGGCAGTTCGAATCCGCATGACGGGATGAGCTCCCGTTGCAGCTTCTGCCAACCTAGCAGTTCAAAAGCATACCAGTGGAAGCAGATAAACCTTAGGGGGTTTTGTTCAAATTTAAGGAAGCTTTACACTTGCGTTTATTTTTCTTCAAGCACTTCTTCCATTTCTGAAGTATTACAGGTGAAACTCAAAAAATTAGAATATTGTGGAAAAGTCCATTTATGTAAGCAATTGTTTTCATTAGCTAATGGAGTTTAATATATGAGATAGACTCATGACATGCCAAGCGAGATATGTCAAGCCTTTATTTGTTATAATTGTGATGATTATCGCATGTAGCCGATGAGCACCCCAAAGTTGAAATATCTCGCTTGGCATGTCATGATTCTATCTCAATATTCATTTCACCTTTTAAGTTGAATTACTGAAAGAATTGAACCTTTCCACGATATTCTAATTTTTCGAGTTTCACCTGTAAAAGTTTGTTAGAAACAGCAACATAAAACTTAAAGTAACTCTTTTTTTCAACTGCTCTGTCTAAATACTTATACATAGAAACTCATGCCATGTTTTAGGTTCTGCCTAAAACAGTTCTTTTTTGCATCCAATTTATCTATTGAGAGAAATTATTTGTCTTATTTTGGCTTTTTACGCCTACTCTTTGATTGATTGGTTGGTTGGTTGGTTGGTTGATTAAGGTATTTATGTACTGCTTTTCAGGTGGGACTCACAAAGCAGTATACCAAAGATTAGCACAAAATTGCAGTAAAATTGAAAGACATCTATTTCTTTAGGAGATTGTACAACTCTTCAATTCTCTGCTTCCCTAAGGGCAAGATGGGCTTGATGAGGCACTGCGTGTGGTTTTTCATTGTCCACTCTTGCAACTGTAATTTGTTTTAAAACTATTTTCAATATTGTATTTTTAAAATTGCCATAACTCACCCTTGCTGCCCAATTGTAAAAGATGACAAGCCTTGAGCTAGGGAAGTCTTTTCAGGTTTAATACTGCTGAGAATTCAATGCACATGTTCACTTCTTTGTATGCTTCAGAGGAAACCCACTAAAGGTTGCCATTTCTGGGAGCAATCCACCAAACTCTTGTCCTATTTAAGTCCTGTTTCAGTTACGGCGATTATACAAATAATACAGAAATATTTCAGGGAGGCAGTTTCCTCTCCCTTTAAAGCTTTTATCTCAGTTTTATTGTCCAAACCCCTGTATATTTCTAGATTCTCAGAGCCAAGTATTATTATTCTTTGTTAAATTTATATACCACATGAAGATCATAGCAGTGACATCTACTCAGTATCCTTGGAGTAGGGATATCAATAGCAAAACAAGCAGCACACTTCCGCTGTTGATTATTTTGTGAATGTACTTCAATACAGTACAGCATTTAGGGGCTTTAGGCTTAAATGTTTCATTGATCCCATCTTTTTAGTTGGAGAAGCCGATAAGCTCTGTGGCATTCCCCCCGTCGTTGTCCTGCATTGTATTCATTTTACAAAAAAGAAAAAGCCTTCTTTGGCTGTTGTATTCAACCCGTGTCCACTCACCTTTCCTGTTCTTCCTTCCACAGATCGCACCTGTAGAAAATGACAATAGCTACGATGAACTTAAGAGAGACGCTAAGATGTGCTTGTCGTTAATGTCTCAGGGATTGCTGTACCCCCAACAAGTGCCTTTGGTACTTCAGGTGCTAAAACAAGTGCGTGGCGCTTTCTTAAACTGCATAAACAACAAAAGCATGTTTCGTGGTGGCATTCTGAGTGGTGTCAGCATTCCCTCGAGGCAACCGTTGACAGTAAATGCCTTCTGCCTCAACACTTGTAGGGGGTGGGAATCTCCTATAAAATTCTGAATTATTTGATGACTACCAAAATGGCCGTCGCTTTAGCAGGTGGTATGTGTGTGGAGGGGAGGACCTGTTTAGTGCAATATACCCTTTGGGGTGCAGTGAATCTCTGCTGCCTCTGCTCATGGAGACCTACTGAATTCTACCCCACCTTTAAAGGGTTCCTGCCGTTAATGAACTGGACAATCCAAGCAAGGGCGCTAACGCAGTGGCTTGACTTCACCCCTCGAGGCGCACTCCATTGTCTCTTTAGACAGACGGATGCCAGCAACAATCCCAGAAGTTAAGCTGTCATCTGAGGAGTTAAGGAGAGGGGATTGGGCATGGAAATAGGGGTGAGCGTTAGGACAAATGAGCCTTAGAGCAAAAGACCTGCTATGACTACTTGTAGATAAATTATGAAATGTAGCTATGGAGAGTTTTTGCTCTCTCTGTATATGGAAGGTGGTTTAAATGCAGGTTGATCCTTGCTTCCACTTGAAGAATTGCCTGTTTATTTTTTTCTAACTGCTGCTATTTTGTTATTTTGCAGACAGCAAAGAATAGTTCCTGGCATGCTAGGTACACAGTGCTAACCTACCTCCAGACCATGGTTTTTTATAATCTTTTTATCTTCCTAAACAATGAAGAAGCGGTAAATGACATCAGATGGCTGGTTATAAAACTGCTAGAAGATGAACAGCTCGAGGTGAACAATATACCTGCGCTTGCATTTCTTGACAGCCCTTGAAAAATCCATGTTTGCAAAATAAAAGTTGAACTTCATAGGTAACGGGGCACCATCCTGCCCAAGGTTTAATCACTTTTAAAAGTTCTGTTGATCTTGGTGGAAGAATTAGGTTTATTCTTTTAAAAATATGATCCATATATGAACCAAACACTGCAAAAACCATACATTATCAGCAGAAAACACTTAAAAGTAGTTTATTACGTTTCCCATGTTCATTTCACACCTGTGTTATTCTAGTTAGCTTGTCCATTTCAGCAATACACAAGGTTTTCCATTATTGTTTCTTACATTTGCTCTGCAAAGATCATTATATTTCCCAGTTTTAGCAGCTGCACTCTTTGCTGCTACCATCAGGCCAGCATATGCTTGTCTTCCCCTTTGAAATCAGAGGGACTTAAATATGCTTTGCTTTTGTCATGCTCTTTTATCATGACATTCCTCCTTTTTCTCTGATATAGCATTGTCTTTTACTTTGCCCAGGGACTGAATGCATTTTTAATTATCTACTGTATATTTAAGAGGTCAGCATAAGTTTGTTTTATGAGCGCTAGTGCTCTCACACGATATTTTGATTATATGAAACAGATGCTGCAAACACAACATTGTTCATGTGTGCGTGAAATAACCATTCATGGAGGCAAATGAACCAAGCGATAGGTTACCGTTGGCTATAAGAGAGGTTTCTGAAACATTTTGTTTCCCAAAATGGTAGTTCCTGAAGCAGGTTTGCTAGTGACCTAACTGCTGCAGGAAGCAGTGTTTTGAATTGGAAGCAGTCTTTTGGTTCCTGCTTCAGTGTTACATAGCCGTGAGTTCTGCTTGCATCCTATGAATGCTACTAGCATCCTTCTACCACTGTTTGTTGGAACATTTATCCTGCGGTCTGAAACAAGCAAACACCACCCCACTGTTTGCTGTTCCCTCTTTAGCAGACTTGCGGAACTAATTTGTAGAGCAAATTTAGCAAATCTCCGGATGAATAGTATGTTCTTGCAAAGCAGCAGTACAAATCGGCAAAGCGCCTCCTTGTGTGTAATCTCTTGTGACCTGGTTGCCGTGGAAACCTGAGTCTTGCAGTGGCGGTAATCTTTTCGTTTCCTTGCCCTGAGCTGGCAAGCCCTAAAATGGTGCTCACTTGTTACTCCAGTGCTGTTTTGCAGCTACTCTCTCTCTCTCTCCCTCTCTCCCTCTCTCTCTCTCTCTCTCTCTCTCTCTCTCTCTCTCTCTCTCTGTGTGTGTGTGTGTGTGTGTTACATAAAGACAAGAGCAGCTTCTGCCATCAAGTGGAGGCTAGGTTGTGCCTGGCATGGTTGTTTAGGGTGAGGGAAATAGTGGACCCCCCCCTCCATATCTCCTTCTTCCTTCCTAGCATTTTGGTTCTCAGCTTTGATTTTAATAAAAGGTATCAGAAAGAAAAGCTGCTCTCCCCTTTGAATGTCCCCCATATCCCATTCTCCTCACCCTGGCAGCCGTGTTCTTGGGGTGGGCCTCATTATTTCCAAATCCTGCCTGTTCTTCCCACATCCCATTGCTTTCTTACCTTTTCAAATTCATTCTTTGAGGCTTTTATTCTTTGGATCAAGTCCCTTCTTCCTACTTCCTTGGGCACTGTCTTGACCTTGTCTTCCCCAATAACTAACTGTCTTTCTCCTGTGAAATTCCCTCTTTCTCTTTCTTCTGGCTCCTTTCTAACTACAGTCGTACCTTGGAAGTCGAACGGAATCCATTCCGGAAGTCCGTTTGACTTCCAAAACGTTCGGAAACCAAAGTGAGGCTTCTGATAGGCTGCAAGAAATGCCTGCAGCCAATCAGAAGCCACGGAAGCCCTGTTTGACGTTCGGCTTCCAAATAACGTTCGAAAACCAGAACATTCACTTCTGGGTTTGCGGCATTCGGGATCCAAGGTACGACTGTACTTTCAAATATGCTTCTGTTTTCCCCTGTTCTCAAACCACCCACCTTCCCTATCCCACTATCGGTCTGACCCCTTTCTATGCTTCACTTCCAAATCCCCGGAGCCCCTTCTTACTCCCACTGCCTTGACTTTTCCTCTAGCTCTGCTCATGCCTTCCTTCAATTTGGTCCCTGCCCCCTGTTCTGAAACTGCTCTCTCAAAGATCACTGGTGTGATCTGCACCTCTGTTGCCTAAACTACTGCAGTTTCCTCCTCTCTGGACTCCTGTTGGATTTCCAATTGCTCTGATCATGTCGTGCGCCACTCCTTAAATCCCCGTATAAGTGATAAAAGGTAAAGAATCTAAAACACGTAATTAACACTATTCAGAAGTTGATATCTGATGGCACATTTGCAACTGGCTCTCCAGATTACAAGCACCTGCCAACACTGAATCCAAACCAGCACATTAAATTATACCATTGAACTTAATATTCTAAAGTTCTACAAAGCTAAGAGTCAGCCTGCAGACCCCGTAATAAATGAGCATAGGAAGTTAACAGGCACTTGAGATCAACTTCCTCTCATTTTTATACTACGCGGGTGGCGCTGTGGTCTAAACCACTGAGCCTTGGCCTTGCCGATCAGAAGGTCGGGGGTTCGAATCCCTGCAACAGGGTGAGCTCCCGTTGCCCTTTCCCAGCTCCTGCCCACCCAGCAGTTCGAAAGCACGTTAAAGTGCAAATAGATAAATAGGTACCGCTCTGGCGGGAAGGTAAACAGTGTTTCCGTGCGCTGCTCTGGTTTCGCCAGAAGCGGCTTAGTCATG